>OY288283.1:78773759-79973759 GCA_958450335.1 Hibiscus tridactylites | reverse complement strand
GTCTGCACCTTCAGCTGCTGTTTCGAGGGTTGCGGAGGCTTGAGGAAGGCCCCTGCTGGTTGGACAAAGCTTAACACGGATGGTGCGAGGGATTTATCAAATGGTTTCGCCTCTTGTGGTGGCGTCGGCCGTAACAGCCAAGGTGCTTGGCTCTTTGGCTTTGCGAAATTCGTTGGGATTTGCTCTTCATTGGAGGCGAAGTTGTGGGGTGTGTATGTCGGACTATTGCAGGCTTGGTTTCATGGTTGCCGTAAGATTATTTTGAAGGTCGATAGTATGGAGGCGTTCTTGTTGCTCACGAGGAATCCGTCGGCGAAGGTTTACATTGCGTTAGTACATCAAATTCGTGAGTTAGTGCAGTGGGATTGGATTGTTATTTTCCAGCATGTTCGCAGGGATGCTAATAAGGTTGCTGACTCGATGGCCAAGCTTGCCCCTGCCGATTCTTTGGTATGCCGTTCGTTCACTTCTCCGCATGGTGTGGCGTGTGCCCTGGTGCTTACGGATCGACTTCCCTTAGTGTAGCCTAGTTGTTCACTTCTTCTGTTATAAAAAACATAAAATATAACTTTCAAAAAAAAGGGCTTGAGAAATTTTAAAATAAAAACATAAAATTTTGAAAATAAAAAAGGTTTTGAAAAAATTTAAAATTTTAAAAAATAAGAATAATAGGGCCTTAAAATATAGAAAAAAAGCTTTCCAATTATATTTTTTTAAAGTTAAAAAACTTCAAAGAAAAAGAATAAAATTATCAATGAATAAAAAAAATTTCCAAAATAATTTGATCCAAGCCCAATAAAGATAAGCTTTTAAGTTATTTTCCTTTGTCTTGTTTTGCCTTTTAGTGATAGGTTGAACCTTAAGAATATGTCTTTTAAGTTTAGATAGAGTTTTCTTTGTGATGAAATTTTCTTCAAAAAAATAAAATAAAAATACACTTAACAAAATTTAAACCCTTAAATAAGAATAAAAATGTAGAAGTCCATATAATTAAAATGTAGAAATTCAACGAACAAAGTTTCTCTGTTTGTTTGAAAAGTGGAACATAATTAATGCGATGTCTTATCAAACGGAAATGACGAATTAGCGCCAGAAGTGTTGGCAGTGATTGAAGTTCATTTCCAGGGCAATAAGGTCATTAAAATAGATTTATATTCATTAAACAGACAAATAAAATCGAAACTTTTGTCAACTTGCAAATTTCAATTTTGAAAACATTTTTAAAATCAATAAGGTACTAATTTTTGGGCATTGTGAGGGTGTTAACTCTTTCTCATGCGTAACCGACTCCTGAATCTGTTTTCTGGTTTTCTCAAACTAAAACCGTTGTTTTAATAAAATAAAACATTTTATTAGAACAACCCATTTTAAAGTGATCCAATCACACTTTTTAAAAAAGATTGATGTCGACTCCGTTGATTTTAAAATTTTCAAAATATTGGGCTCAAATAGGTTGCGACATCATCCAAATTCAATTCATTTACGACCTTAACCATAAAAGTTGTAACTAATATTTAAACCATAGAATACCCTGAATTGAAGTGGTTAGACCGGAACTGAACAAAAATCTTCTGCCCTTAAGTATGTCTTTTTTATGTTTTACACTAAAAAATACTTAAAAATCAAATTCTAAATCTTAATTCTAATTTTTACATCCTAAAAGATACACATACCCCTAATTTCCTAAACCCTAATTTTAGACCCTAAACTACTACTCCCTCTGTCCCACTAAACTGTCACATTTGAGTCAAATTTTTTTAAGTTTGACTTCTTATAATTTAAAATTTGTTATTGATAAAAATATAAAAAATGTTGTGAATAAAATAAAGAAGAACAAGAATAAGAACAAGAAGAACAAAGAGATGAGAGAAAGAGGAAGATTTGTATTATTCTCAAAATATAGAATTGTATACAATGCCTTCAATGAATCATCTATTTATAGGCATAAGAAGTACATAATACATTAAACTCTAATTCATAGAGATAATATTCCTAATAATAAATAAATCAAACTCCTTTGATAAAGTTCTAATCATGATAGACATCCACATAGATAAATATTCATAACACTCCCCCTTGGATGTCTATGAAGATAATGTGCCTCGTTAAAACCTTACTAAGATAAAAACCCAGTGGGAGAAAAAAAAATTCTTTAGTGAAGGAAAAAGAGTACACACATCTTTGATACGCATAACTTGTTGCCTCATTAAAAACCTTACCAGGAAAACCCATTGGGACAAAACCTCGGTTAAGGGAAAAAGAGTGCAACGCGTATTTACTCCCCCTCATGAAAACATCACAGAAGATCTTTGAATCTTCATAATTTAATCTTGAATATCATATTTTCTAAAGATCGTGAGGGATGAAACTTTGGAGTAATATGTTCCATGATGTATCAACTTTCAAACTTGTAAAAGTAAATCCACATATCTTTTGGATATGTTGGGTCAATAATCTTAGCCAAACACATTTTTTGGCTTGCCTCGTGCATAACAATTATTTCTACGACATTTGAGGAGGCATCAACGAATGTTTGAAGATCTAAATGTAATGATCTTTGTATATTCATAGATATTTCTTGACCAACTAATATATAGTGCTTCAAGACCAAGAAAAGATATAATTATCTTTATTCACATCCAACAATCTTACAACTATTGGGATACTCAATAGATATGCTCTATTCATATTGAATCTTCTTTAAGATTCTTTCAGCTTATGTCTATTCATAGACAAAAGAAATATATAAAAATGCTCGATCTTCAGGTCGAGATAAACTTGATGTCAAGATTCAAGTACTTGTATTGAAAGTACTTCATGAGTTTCCAATTTGAAGCTCTTTAGGAGTTCTAAAATTATCATAATGGATATTGATCCAAACTCCTTTATAAAATACATAAGGAAATCTGATCATTCTTATAGTATTCACTAAGGCGATTATACCAAATGCGCCAAAATATTCATAAGACATGTCTAAATAAATTTCCTCAGAAATTTCCAAATGCTTATAGCATTTTAGATCCTTCAAGGATAAATATGGATCCACAAATAATTAGACGCATGTAAAATTTTCAAAACTGCCAAAGTAATTGCATCCACCATGAAGTAATTAAAACTTTTCATAAATCATAGTTCAAGTCGTATTTACAACTACTTATTTGTGCCTCACTTACATTACACCTTTAGGTGTTTGGACTGGTGGTCCAAATACTTCTATTTTAGAAGTTCAAAGCGTCTTTCAACATTGGCCAATTCAATATCTATACTTTTGGATAGATTTTATAAAAGATCCTCGATTTCTTTCTTTACTTCTATAGAAGTATTTTATGTAAAATCGTTGTCGACAACTTTCCAATATTCTGGTTCCATTCTCGTAATGACATAACTCATCGAGATCTCTTCAAGATTTCAATCTTTATTCCAGGTACCTGAACTCTTCAAGAGTTTTATTATTTGTTATGTCTTGGGTCTCTTCAGGAGCACCCGCCTCCAATATATGACCATCTCATATTACTTTCTATTTACGAGAATTTTGATCATTGGAACCATTTCAACTATCATGCTTTAGGCATGATTTACATTATCTCGCCCTAACATGTACTTTAAACTTAGAGCATTTCAGCTGGTATATGAGACTTAATTACTCTCATTGGGTCAGTAAATATGTCTGGCAGTTGACATGTAATAACATGAATTATCTTATGAACTTCTAGTTCATATACGAGGATCTAGAAAATGATAATTCATTTTCCTCTATCCAGCTGATTATTATCTCCCCCTGATGTTGAGAAAAATCATGTCATAAATGATTCTCCAATTAATGTTTAAGAATTTAAACATAAAAGGAGACTCGTACTCAATATATATTCTCAACCCTTTTATTTACCCATTTTGTGCGTTGTGGTGGAGCAATTCATATCGCACATTCAAAAATCACAAAATGGGAAATGTATGGTTTCTGACCAAAAACCAATCATAACGGGGAGTTTATTATAACTCGTTGGCTTGATGCGTATAAGTGTTGCTATATGGAAACACCATATAAATAATAACTCTTTTGTTCTCATAGTTTAGCTATTAAATAGGAGGCATCCAATTGAAATTTTGCTAAACTATATTTTTCATAATCAATAGGCTTTGTAACAACCGATATAGCCTAAAATATAAACCCACTAGCTTTTCAAGACGAATAGTCTAACTGCATAATCTGAATATTTTTAGAATCAATCTCACAAACTTCTGGTTGTAAGTCGATAAAACAATGTAGATGCATCTACTAAAATCATATAAAACTTTCCACATTTGTGGATATATGGGCCCATATTTCGTTCAGATATGCAAGACATACAGTCTCAACTTCAATACAAGAACTTTAAGTTCTAATTCTTTTGGTAAGTGGGATCATATATATATCCTTTGAGAACAAACAACACAAGAACTTCAGGTTCTTTTAGTAAGTGGAATTTAATCAATTCCTTTAAGCAACACAAGAACTTCATGTTCTTTAATAAGTGGAATTTAATTCATTCCTTTGAGAATAAGCACCACAAGAACTACAGGTTCTTTTAATATATGTGCATGTAAATCTCAATAATTTTTGCACCATTGATCAGGATGGTCTAACCGATCATGCCAACTATATATATATGTGTGCATATATCTCTGAATTTGTAAACTCCTTGTTTACCATAACATGTAATTCAATCTCACTCGTACATGTCTAGTACGACCATTAAAATTGTTCCTTTAAATAGGAATATATTTAGCTCTTTCGGAGCTTTCAATTGAAATTATCTTTTGGTAGTAATATATAGCTCTTCTAGAGCTTTCAACTGACATTTTGGCTACCAAAACTTATATCAATATTGGCTTATTTCAAATGCCAATTGATAACATATGTTATCTATAATTCCCAAAGGGATAGTTTGCGAACTCATATTGCTCTCTTTATGACTTTGACGAGTATAACGCACTGTGAATATGGAATAAAGTTCCATTTGACAATAACATATTTGCTCAACCAGAGCCGTTTGTGATATTAGTACTTCCGGATATAGTACTCACATTATTCCCTTGCATTTTAATCGAGAAATGCATAATTGTGCACCTTTCAAAATGTGCTTTGTTTCATTTACTTCAGGTAATGAAAATATGTACTTTGTATCATTCACTTCGAGGAATGAAAAATATAAAATATAGCACATCATATCAAGTCGATTATCTATCAGAGATAAACTTTCAAGTGCTCTTCGGAAGTATAGATATTTTAGTACTTTGAGAAATACTACTCATATTTTCCCTTGCATTTAAATGGGAAAATTATTTCTTATGCTTAAGTACAATATGAGTACTTGCATTATCTGCTAGGCATAAATAGCCACAATTCTAGGCATAAATAGCCACAATTCATTGTATATTTTATTCCGGAAGTAATCATATTCTTCAAATAATAAATTAACATAAAACGTAAATAAATAATATGTGAAATAAATAAACATAAAGCAAACCAACATAAATAAATAATAAATAAAACGAATTAACATAAGAAAACCAATTATTCATGTTAGAGGTTATAAGGGAAATAAAATAAATGATAAATTATTCCCTTCAAGGGTTATGAGAAAATTAACAATATCCAATTGAGTTGGATCAATAACGCCATAATTATTTTCACCATAAACAAATTTTGTTTATATTTTATTTCATTTATCATTCATGATTATGGATAAAGTCCATAATACTTTGGCGTTTGACAAGTACGAAACCAATGGTTTATAACATCACATTGGTAAAAGGATTTCACTTCCTTAGAATGATCTTTATCATTCTTGTCATCCTTATAACTTCGCTACCAGCGGGTAGAAGTATTCTTAAAATGACTATATTTTTTCATGTGTATATTCATAGCCTCGACCACGACCACAACTTTTAATGTGATTTTTTTTATTCCTTCCATAATATAATCTCACATTCACTTCAGGGAATGGAGTAGAGCCAGTGGGCCTTTAAAACCTTTTTCACATATCCTTATCACAGAGAACAAAGATTTAATCCTCGTACGCGGCATTGTTAAACCTGTCCACAAGGTCCTTTAAAAACCTCCTTTGAGACCAGTAGCCTCGCAGAACGGGATGTCCAGCCAATTATACTTGGATTATATCGAAAATTATGTCTCTAATTGAATAATGATTTACCATGTTTGCATTCACTTCAGGGAATGAAACAGATCCAATAATTGCATGGAATAAACATCATGCTTGCATTCACTTCAGGGAATGCCCCATCATTGATAATTTCATGGAATAAACATCATGCTTGCATTCACTTCAGGGAATGCCTCATCATTGATAATCGCATGGAATAAACATCATGCTTTGCATTCACTTCAGGGAATGCCTCCCATAAAATTATTTGGATCAAGACAAAATTTTAACACTTGATCTTAGGAGAAGTCTATGGTCGAATTTTACGATGAAGAAAAAATATTGCTTTCGAGCAAATATAGACTTTATAATAATCTTCTTGTAAATTCAAAATCATAATGATTTATCACACTTTAAAATAATAATATAAAGAAAAAAAATAAAACCAAAAGTTACCGATATTGATTTTTCTCTCGTGGACAATGGAGACATAGCATATGACCGAGATAGCTTTTCATAGTCCCTTTATATCACATCTCTTTCCAAGCCATTGAAAGATACCATGTAAAACTCAAAAAGCAAGGTTAAAAGCATCAACTATCAAAAATAGAATAACAAAATAAATATTAATATTTAATTATGGACTAAAACATTAAAACAAATGATGACCTAACATGCCATGTCACTTTTTTTTTAATACGGCTTCAATAATAATTAAAATATATCAGAATGCATTAACAAATTTATAAACTAATTAATAAACCTACCATAATGGCACATCACCTTTTGTGCGGACATCACTTTTTTATTTATTAAATTTCTTTTTAATTATTTTCAAAAAAAATTCAAGACCGCAAATACCTATAATATTAACTTATGATACATTGACTTTCATAGTTTCATTATTTTTTGTTAACATCAATGGCGCCAAAAAAAAACCAATCAAAAAGGATTTATGATAAGGATGAACATACCGTGGATACATACCGAATAATTATGCAAGGACTATCGACTTGAGTGTGTGGTATGAGCTACGATAAATAAATCTTGTATTATGAATCGCCAACAAGAATCAAGGCAATTGGTTAGGGCTTCGTGCTGATAACGTGTTGTGAATAAAATAAAGAAGAACAAGAATAAGAACAAGAAGAACAAAGAGATGAGAGAAAGAGGAAGATTTGTATTATTCTCAAAATATAGAATTGTATACAATGCCTTCAATGAATCATCTATTTATAGGCATAAGAAGTACATAATACATTAAACTCTAATTCATAGAGATAATATTCCTAATAATAAATAAATCAAACTCCTTTGATAAAGTTCTAATCATGATAGACATCCACATAGATAAATATTCATAACAAAAAATACATTTTAAAAACCTTGAATCAAATAGTTTTTAAATGTATATTTTATAAATTTTAATTAATTAAAAATTTTAAATAAATTATAATAAAAATTAAACAATTTTAACTATCATGTGACAGTTTAGTGGGACGGAGGGAGTATTTTAAAGTAAGTACATAGAAAGAGCCATGCTGAGGTACATAGGATTTCCATCGTGAGTAACTTGTCAAAGATATAATCATTCGAAAATTTCAACTCTTGAAAGAAATGTATATTAAACAACTGTGGAAATTAGAAACTCAGTCCTGCGGTTTATTAAATAGTCAATAAATTATCTGTTAGCATCAGCAAAAATGTTTTTCCGATTTCACCTATCCTATGCTGTCACCATCGAAGTTGTTCAACTATTGACTTTACTAGAGTACCATGGCATATTCTCTTCAATAACATATTTCCATTGGACTCG
Organism: Hibiscus tridactylites; assembly: GCA_958450335.1. Taxonomy (NCBI): domain Eukaryota; kingdom Viridiplantae; phylum Streptophyta; class Magnoliopsida; order Malvales; family Malvaceae; genus Hibiscus; species Hibiscus tridactylites. The sequence goes on along the minus strand of OY288283.1, from coordinate 79,965,800 downwards.
TACAGTTATATCATTAAATTTATGTGAGTTTTAACGTGCCTATAGGCTATAGGCATAGGTGATTCTATACGTGTTCAATAAGTTCGACTGTGTAAGGTTTTAAAAATAAAAATCCCTAACGAGTTTTTTAATATATATCATCAATAAATACCATAAACAAGTTTTTTTTAAGAAAATTTTAATCCAAACATTAATTATGATTAAGGTTTCTCAATTCCATCAAATTTTTAAATACGACAATTTTTTTAATAAATTTTTATTGATAATTCCTGTTATTGTTGCTTCTGCGGAATGAAGCTCTTCAAAATTAAAGTTTGTGAAGCCATACTTAAAGACAACTATGTTGCAAAAATAGCTAAACAAACTTGCTTTGATAGCAATTGAGAGCAATCCTTTTAAAAGAAGTCCGTACTAAATGTGTGTATATGATTTTGATTCAAAACATGCAAGAAGAACATTTTTAACTGAAAATGTTAAACTTTTAGATGTTTGTAAGTTATTTTTATGTTGATCAAGAGAGTAATTTAACATTTTTGCATTAAAAAAACTTTATTTGAAAATAAACATTGTACTTCTTTCATAAAGTAAGTGTCCATTTTAATAAATTGAACACGCCCCTTAAATTTTTGAACCGTCCATGTCTATAAGTCTACAAATTGGGTTCGTATTGAATAGTTTTTGAATTTTAAAGTTTTCAAATCAGTTCGAACAAAAGGTACACGAAAGATCCACACAAGGTAAAACAGTTTATTTTTTCAAGTTACAACTCAAACATGTATCATCACTCTACACAACAATTTAGACTTTCAAAACAAAAAGGAAAATATCAAAATCACACCTCTCAAAAGCATAGGATTGAAAACGATCTGATATCTTAGTTGCAGATATTAGGGTTAGCTAGAAGATAAGCTTCAACACCCTTGTAAAGAACCTCGGTTCTTTGAATGAAAGCCTTAATATCTTCTTCGGTGTACACATAATCACCGATGGTGTAAAACTTCATTAAGCTCTTGCAAAGCGTTCCTCCGCCTGCAGCCGCCGCGAACTTGTTCTCGTAGCTGATTTTCTCCAGCTTGATCCCCAAAGCCCCACCTTCGGTCACACTGTAACTGTATGACAAATTGGCTTTATCAACCGCATCAACCTGGTGCTTCACGTATTGGTATGGAAGGCCTAAACAAATAAAAATACTTAAAACAATCATATTCATGTCAAACACATCGTAAAAAATCGAAATAAAGGCGAGAATTAAAGATGTAACCTTCAGCAAAGTTGATCTTTACGATAGTTCCCGGCCCGCCATCGCCGTTGACCTCGACGCTCTTGATTGCCTGAGGGACAGCCTTGGGGAAAACCTTGTCAGCTTCAACAGCAAGGGCATTGAAAAGCCTTACCGGGGTCACTGGGGAGGTAATCTCAAAGTCATATGGGAAAACACCCATGATTCTAAAGCTGATTGGGAGCTTTGAAAGTGAAAAGTGGATGATTGAGCGAGTGTTTTGAGGTGTGGGAATACACGTGAACTGAAGACGGTATTTATAGACTGAACTCGAAGCTTAGGAACTTAATGCCTTCCCGGTTCTCAGGACTTTGTCCTGACTAATCCTGATCGATTTGCGTTGCACACCTACTTGGTTTTGGTGAACTAGTCTCCCAACGAGAATTTTTCTCACGCACAAGGCCTTGAGCTCGAGACTTGTTTAAGCGATACTAAATTGCTTATCACTTGGACCAACCCGTTGATAATTTATTTTATTTTTTAATTGGATTTGTATCTAATATAGTTATTAGTATTCTTTGAATTTGTATTAGTCAAAGAAGGCATCCCAAATTTTCTTTGTAAATCTCTAGTTGATGACTACTTAATTATTAATTTGCTTGATAGTTTTATCAGAATCCTTATATAAATAGGCTTGGATTCAAATAATTCATTTATTAATGAATCTGGCCGGCTGTTCTTCTCAAATACTGCTTACAATTTATTTTGTGCTAATATATTATTTTTATTAAATTGAAAGGCAGATTAGATTAGTTAGATCATTTTTAAAAATTTGAAAATTAAGTTGAGTTTTCCCTAATTGAATGATATTAATAAGCATTGTATGTAACCAAACGATCGATTATGTAATAAAAACGCTTTGAGCTTCATCAATACAAAGATCTGTACATGTTTAAATCAATTCATCACATTTTTAGAAACGATTTTATAAATGATATTAATATATAACAAGATTAGCCGAAAATGCGACAACAACTGTACATTCTTCATCTTTGGAATAAGTACTGCAATATTAGTTTAATTAATTACCGAGATATTCATCTTACCATATAAAACATGGAGGCAGTAGCGAGTAATATTGGACTATTCTCATACCAAAATTGATGGTGGAGAGATGCTGAAAGATCATCTGGCCTCGGGGCTTCCATAAGATGGATTTGAGAACCTCATTTTCAAAAAAATTGGGTGGTCAGTGACGGTGGTGAATAGCGACTGACTGTGACCCAAAATGATGGTAAGGGGCGATCGACAACAGTGAACTTTGATCGGATTTTGAGGTTAAATTGATCATTTATCTAAAGTACAAATGTTAAGTTTATATTTTATCGAAAGTTTGTGCGTCAATTAATCATTTATCTAAACTCTAGAGGTTGATTTAAAAATAACCCTTTTACTAATATGTCACCTACATTTAACGTTTAAGTGACGAAAATATTATAAAACAATAACGTAAGTAACAAAAAATATAAACATTTATAAAACGAAAATATCATTGCAACAGTTTACCTAATTTTTAATGAACCCAAATCAAGCCTAAACAAATTAAAAAGAATACATAATTAAATTCCAATAAAGATTTATTCATTCAAGTTTAATTCATTTATAATCATAACAATGGAACTTCTTGCCAATATTTAAACCATGGAAGACCTGAATTAAGTGCTTGGATTATTAGGAACTTGTAAGTAAAATATCTTCAAAGGTATTAGGTGTCACCATTTGCAGCTTTTAGCCATGGGTGAACCATATTTGAAAGTTATATAATGAATATTAAATTTTAATTTTTTATTATAAAATGACCACTGAGTCATTGATTGTCATTAAATAAATGACGTGGTAGTTACAAAAATTTGTATGATAGCATATTTAACCCTCTATATTTTATATATTCAATCAATGTTGTCTTAATTCAAAAAAAATTCATTAACATCATCCCTTATTATTTAAAAATTCTTTTAGTTTGGTTCTACTTTTAATAAAAATAATCTGTTATTTTTTCTTCAACAAAATGGTAACACGCGTAGGTTAATTCAAATATTGAAGATTTATATATTTAAAGGATAATAGCCATATACGATACCAGTTATAGCTTGTTGGAAAACCCTAATGATCAAAAATATATGAGAGGATAACTTTTAGCTTATTTTATTAATTAGTAAATGGCAGCTTATATAGAAGCTGAAATTACAAGGAAAGCATGAAACGATTATTGCCAGCTGGTCTAACAAACCCTAGCTGGTATAACAACTCCTAACAAAAATACTAACAACATTATATAAAGTTGTTACACAGCTGTGATGAGGCTATTTTATTCTTCAACATGCCTGAGTCGAAAGTTGTTGAAGTAGTCTTTGGATAACGGTTTAGTGAGACCATCTGCCACCTGATACTCTGCAGGTACATAGTTAACCTACAATTGTTTTGCAGCCACCTTTTCTCGAACGAAGTGGACATCAAGCTCCACATGCTTGGTTTTCGAGTGATACACAGGATTATCACTCATTGCGATTGCACTGGAGTTATCACTCCAAATGACTGGAGTTGTGGTTGTCTGGACCTTCATTTCAGTGAGTAACGTTTGAATCCATGTTACCTCTGATGCAGCATCAGCCAAGCTGCGATATTCAGCCTCTGTGGTTGATCTTGACATTGTTTTCTGTTTCTTTGATGTCCATAACACCAAGTTGCCTCCCAAGAACACACAGTTGCCTGAGATTGAACGACGATCATTCATGTTTCCTCCCTAATCAATGTCTACAAAGACTACAATCTGACATGGTTCATTTGATGATGAAAAAATTAGGCCACGATCTAATGTCCCATTGAGATATCGTAGCACTCTCTTAAGAGCAATCATGTGTTGTTCACATGGAGAATGCATAAACCGAGCAAGTTTATTCACAGCAAACACAATGTTTGGGCGAGTGTGACATGCATATAAGAGAGAACCAACTATACTTCTGTACTCTTTGGGATCTTGCAAGGGACTGCCAGCCGATTGAGTTAACTTCAGTGAAGTTATCATTGGCGTAGGTGTAGGGTTTGCATTGATCATACGAGCTTTAGACAACAGTTCAAGGAGAAATTTCTTTTAGCTCAAGATAATATTCCCAGCTTCATATCTTACTTCCATGCCAAGAAAGAAGTTTAGTTGTCCAAGATCCTTTAGAGAGAACCTATCACCCAGACGTTGAACCACATCTTCAATATTCTCATTCGAACTTCCAGTGACTACAATATCGTCGACATATACTATGACATATGTCACGAACCTCTAACCATCCTTTATGAATATGGAGGTGTCAGCTCTGGAGCTAGTGAATCCAATCTCAAGGAGATAGTCTCTAAGCTTTGCGAACCAGTTTCTCGGGGCTTGCCTAAGCCCATACAATGCTTTTTTCAGTTTACACACCAGCATTGTACCATCTGATGTTGCTTGCTGAAATCCTAGTGGTTGTTGCATGTAAACATCTTCAGACAAGTCACCGTTTAAAAATGCGTTGTTTACATCGATCTGCCTTAAACTCCAGCCATGACCAACAGCTAAGGAAATCACAACATTGATGGTGGCAACTAGGGGTGGGCAATTTCGGGTACCCAGTTCATCCGGGTACCTCATTAAGCGGCCCGTGTCCCGGCCCATTATATTCGGGTACCCGTAAAATTTGGGTACCCGTAAAATTTGGGTACCCGGTTCCTATTTTTTTATTTTAAAATTTAAAAAATCACATGTTAAACACAAAAATATTTAAAAAAATTAAACTTAAAACTTAAAACTTAAAAGAATATAATACAAACATAGAAAAAATGTAGGGATTTAAACTTAATTTTAGAGTGAAAATATTAAGAAACATAAAATAAAAATATAATTTTAAATATAAAAAAATATATTAATTTTTATCAGGTCGGGTACCCAGTAAGGGGAAACTTTCGGCCCGTGTCCCAGTAAATTTGTCGGGTCAGGTACCCGACCCGGTCGGGTAATTTTTTTCCGGGAATTACCCGACATTTTAGGTTCGGGTCGTCGGGTTTTCGGGTCGGGTATTTTTGCCCACCCGTAGTGGCAGCTTTGACAACAGGACTGAACGTATCTTGGAAATCTTGGCCTGGCACCTGAGAGAATCCTTTAGCAACTAGTCGTGCCTTGTAACGTTGTACCGAGCCATCAACATTTTTCTTGACCCGAAACAACCACTTGCGAGTTGCGTCCCACTATGGATCGACCCTTAGGTAATGACACCACTTCCCATGTACCATTCTTCCTTAAAACATCATACTCAACATGAACAGTTGGTCCCCAATTAGTAGATTGAAGAGCAAACTCAATTGACAAGGGTTCTACCTCCTCAACCACTTGTGTAGCCACGTACACCTTTGGTTTATAAATGCCATGCTTACTTCGAGTCACCATTGGATGGCCACCCATCTGAGGTGTAACTTGTGTCGTATCTTTAGTGATCAAGGGAGTGACACATGGAGAAGCTTGCTCATCGTGCACTTCAGGAAATACAGACTTATCGTTGACCACTTGAACAACATTGCTGGGCTCATCCTCATGTACACTGGTGTCAGCATAAGTGTCTACGCACTCACGAGAAATAGACAAAGAAGCACCTAAATCCCCAACAACTTTATGAGGTGAGACGTTAGTATTAACCACATACATGTTCATAAGAGCTTTCTGGACTCGATTCGACCACTGAAGGAATTCCCATAGGAGGCCTACTGATGGGAGGAATAGTCGATGATGGTTGAGAATCCTGTTGACAAGCTTCGACACCTCATGGGACAATAGTAAGTTCTGAAACATCAGGAAACAAAGAAGAAACTGTAGAGGGTGAATGATCAGTAACCTTAGACCCTTCAAAGGGAAAAACCTGCTCATCAAAAATCACATGTCGTGACATGTACACCCTACCATCTGGTGCCAAGCAATAATACCCTTTATGTTAAACACTATACCCCAGAAACGTACAAGGCTGTGATCGAAAACTCAGCTTGTATCATTGATATGGTCGAAGATGTGGAAAACACCTGCACCCAAACACCCTTAAAGCCAAATAATTAGGTTGTTTGCCATACAACTTTTCAAATGGTGAGATGCCCTGTAATATAGCTGATGGAATTCTGTTAATTAGATGGACAACAGTGCTAACATCATAAGACCAATATCGAAAAGGCAAAGAAGCTTGAGCTAGTAAAACCAAGGCTAACTCAACGATATGCCAGTGTTTTCGCTCAACAACACCATTTTGCTCGGAGGTGTGGGGACATGTAATGCGATGGGAGATACCCAATTTTTCCAGCTCGTGAGATAGACTCCGATACTCACCACCCCAATCACTTTGCACTGCCTTGAGCTGAGCATTGAATTGAGTATGCACCATAGACTGAAACATTAGAAAAGCTTGTAGAGCCTGCCCTTTAGACTTAAGTAAATAGATCCAACAATGTCTAGAATGAGCATCAACAAATGAAATATAATAAGTGAAGCCATTAGACACGATATGAGCTGGTCCCCATTAATCCGTGTACACAAGAGCAAATGGTTCGGCATATTCAGTGTTGGAATCACTGAAAGGCATTTTGTGACTTTTACCCAAACGACATGCCACACAAAGATCAGAAGGCTCTTTATTACTAAGGACATGAATTACAATATTCGAATTCTTACAAACTTGAGTAAGAGACGAGTGGGCAGGGTGACCCAAACGCCGATGCCAAAGTTCATAAGAATTTGGGTGTTTACTAACAACATTAGCTTCAAACTTATTTGTAACACAAGAACTAGCTAGAACAGAATTGAATCTATATAAGCCTTCTCTTTCAACACCTTGTAACAGCACAACACCAGTATCCTCATCGCGAACCAGACAAGTCGTGGCATGGAATTCAAAATATACGTTGTTATCTCTAGCTAGCTTCGAAACAAAAAGCAAGTTCTTAGTGATAACAGGGACATGAAGGAGATCATTAATCAGTAGAGCACGAGAGGAAGTATGTAACACAGATTTCCCAGTTTTAGAGATAGATAAGTCAGTACCATTGCCTACAATGAGTTTACATGGACCTGTGAAATCAGTTGCTTGCATCACCTTGGTGGCATCATGAGTCACATGATGTGTGGCACCAGAGTCCACCACCCAAGCATAGGAAGAAGATGTAGTTGGAGTGCCACAATATGTATAACAAGCAGAGGGTGAGTCAAGAGATGTCACATGAGCAGTGGCAGCCTCATCAGGAGAAGCATTGGTAGAAGAGAAACCACCAGAGAAAGAATGATCGTAGCGATGCCAACAACGATTTACAAAGTGACCAACTTTGTTACAGATCTGGCATTGAAGCCTGACATGACCGCGAGCACTAGATCGACCTCCACCCCAGGGATTAGCACGACCACCAGACCAACCAGGGGAGCGCCCACTAGAAAATTGAGACTTTCTAGGACCCCAATCAGCAGGAGAAGAATCAAATTCACGGCGTTGGACTTGAGCTACATTCGCAACCATAGGCATTTGGAGCTGCACATTGAACCCTTTAAGTTGTGCTTCAGCATCAATCATAACGGATTTCACACTATCCAACGTGAACGGCTCCCTGCTGGTGGTGATAATAGCCATGAATGGCTGATACTCCATCGGCAACCCATTGAGGATGGTGGCAATCTGCTCAATATCAGAGATGGCACTCCCCTAGAGGTTACGCATGCTTTCATCACCTTTTCGAATCGAGCGAAGCTTATAGTGGAAACTCATAGCACTTGTGGTTGATTTATTTGCAAAGAACTTATGAACCAACGTCCAAACATCAGCGGCCGTCTCAGCCCCGACAAAGTGTGGCAAGAGAGAAGCACTGATCGTTGATAACAACCAGGATGCCAACGCACTATCTTGTGCAACAAATGCTTCATGATCAGCATTGGAAATTTGTTGACAATCCGCATCAGTGACATGCTCAAGAGGTGGTTTCGCAGCTCCCGTGAGAAGCTTTTCAAGGCGATGACTCCGAACAGTGAGGAGGATCTACTGCTTCCACAAGAGGAAGTTCATTTCATCGAGAACAAGATTGATATTCTTGTTGGTGAAGGTATGAGCTACACGAACTGACTCAGATGAGTCAGAGCTGGGAATCGCATCACTATTAGGCATTGGAGATAAAGAAATCGAAAGAGTCTAGAACCACGCAACATAGAGAAGCAAAACGGTGAACAAAAAATCGGAAAGAACAGAAATCAAGAGAGGGCTCCAGGACTTGTGGCGACTGATATGTTGGAAAACCCTAATGATCAGAAATATATGAGAGGATAACTTTTAGCTTATTTTATTACTTAGTAAATGGCGGCTTATATAGAAGCTGGAATTACAAGGAAAGCATGAAACGATCATTGCCAGGTAGTCTAACAAACCCTAGCTGGTATAACAGCTCCTAACAAATACTAACAACATTATATAAAGCTGTTACACAGCTGTGATGAGGCTATTTCATTCTTCAACATAGCTTAAACTCTTTGACCATAATGAAAATAAAGATGATCAAAACCTGATCACCAACACTTTTATTACAACAAGCAAAAGACAGTTTAGAGTCTTTAGACCAATAAGATGAAAATATCAAAATCACACCACTCTTAAAGCACGAGATTTCAAAGCAAAATATAGTTGCATACATCAGGATTGAGCCAGAGATAAGCTTCAAGAGCCTTTTAAACCCCCTCAGTACTTTTAATGAGAGCCTTGATTTCCTCTCCGATGAATTCGGAGTCGCCGACGGTGTAAAACTTCATTAAGCTCTTGCAAACTGTTCCGCCACCTGTAGCTTCTGTGAACTTGTTCTCGTAGCTGATTTTCTCAAGTTTGTCCCCTAGAGGTCCACCTTCGATTATACTGCAACTCTATGAAAAATTGATTCGATCGATCTCTTCGACCATGTGCTTCACGTACCGGTGTGTAAGGCCTATTAAAGATAAATATTATATTATCTGATATAACATAATCTAATCATAGTAATCTAATCTTTATCTTTAAGTAAAATAATTTGAACAAACATATACGTGTCAAATGTTGACTTTAAAGTCAAGCTTTGTGGCCACCAATTTTGACAAAGGAGAAAACTTTCTCTATCCAGCGGTTAATCTACCCACTTGAATTTATTTAATGGTTTTATAGAAAACATACATGTTAATTAATGTGTTAGTTAATATTTTTTTGTCCATTCAAACATTTTCAATAATGTTTTTAAATATTTTTTTATTTATATGATATAAATTTTAGGAAATACTCATAATCTTATTTTTTACGTTTATTTATTTTTAAATGATTAAAAAATATTTTGTTTTCCTAGATTATTATATAATTTTATTTTTAAATTTAGACAAAATTGTTGTCTAGAAAAAATCAAATACTGTTACATTTATATACAAAAGGTAGGGGTGAGCGTTCGATTGAGTCGAGTAAAAAAATTTCGATTTATTCGAGTTGATGCGTCATATTTTATAACTCAAACTTTATTTTATTTTTTACGATTCGAGTCGAGTTCGAGTCAAGTCAAGTTTTCGAGTTCCTATACAAATTTAATTGCAATTATTTATCATGTTATAGTACAATTTGAATATAATTTAAACGATTTACTCTAATCATATAAGATATGCATATATATTTCATCATATTTTTTCATATGCGTCACATATTTCTTCATATTTCTCTAATCATATAATATATGCATATATATATATATATATATTTGATTCTAATTGAGAAAGTTGACTCGAACTTAAAAAATCAATCAACTAATTACTATAAATTTAGAGTTATTCGAATTCCATTTTACAACTCAAACTTTATTTAAAAATTTTTCGAGTCGAATCGAGTTTTGCTCACCTCTAACAAAAGGAATTCGTCTACCCTCACTTTCTATCCTATTCATTGTCCCGTTCACAGATTATTGCCACATAATTTTAATTAATTAGGTTTTCTTTTTAACATTATGCCCTATTTACATTTAATAAAATCGAATTCTTATTTTTATTGTACAATAATTATGAAATCTATTAAATTAAAATGTTCAATATATTATATGTTACTTAAGGATTAGTTCTCGTTCTCTAATTTGATAATTTTAAGTTATATAATTTAGTTATATTGTCTTGGTATCATGAGCCAATTAGAACTTCCAAATTTAAAAAGTACATGAATCGAACACAACCAGTGATCTTATTCTCTAATTTGATAAATTTAAGTTATATGGTTTAGTTATAATGTCTTGGTATTATGAGTGAATTGAAATTTTAAAAATTAAGACGAGTGGTGTTAGTAGAAAGAGAGATTATATTACACTTATCTTAAGGGACTTGGGTTCGAGCGGCTTTGTCCGTAAAATACATTGATTGTATTAAAAATATGATATTTCATTAAAAATAAAAATAAAAATATGATGAGTCAAAATATTTTTTTAATTAACTTAATTTCTCTTCTTATTATATTAAAAAATAAAATATTTTATTAAAAAATAAAAATATTAATTATATTACGTTTATAGTTATAAAAATTCTTTATGGGGTAAAAATGTATTAATTGTATTGTAGTTATAATTTTTAAAATTATTTATTGATAAAACTTAAAAGTGGTATTAATTACAATGTATTTATTGCTTATTAAAATATTGCAATTACTAATTTTGTTCGGGCCTTAAACTCACTTTAGTTTATGTTGGGCTAAATAAAATGAGCTTTTAATTATTATTAAAAAAAGAGAAAAAGGAAAAAGAAGCAAAAATGATATATATATATATACACACACTATTATTCAATTAAAAAGAAAAAACCAAAACATTATTATATTATTACTAGTATTATCATTATGTTATTATTAAGTTACAAAACCCCTAAACATTACTAACGTATTATGTTATTTCCCTATATTTCTATTATTATTATTATTATTATTATTATTATTATTATTATTACCTACAAATCCACATACGAATAAATTAACCCAAGTCTGTTAAAAGGTCCACTTACATTCAAAATACCAAAAATAGGGTTAATTATATTACATACTAAGCCCGATAAGAGCCCAAATAATTTTAAAATAATAGTCTGATAATAAAAACCCTAACATCTTGTTCTTTTGCGCAGCCAAGCCTTGCGCCGCGTCACCAAGACCGTTGGATCGAGCATGCAACCGACGGCCCAGATCGCACCCACAAGTGAACCCTAGGGTACTCGCTCTATTTAGCGCCGCACCCACCACAGCTGTTGGATCGAAACACCAACGAGCGATCCAAATTCACGGAGAAACTTCTAGATCTACATGCGCGACTCTTCAACGCTCCCACGCGCTGACCCTTCTATTCCCAGCACGCCCGACGCTCCTGCCAGCGCCACGCTTCCTCCCGTTTTCGGCAACATCGACATACAACAAAAGAAAATAGGGAAGTCAGATACTAAAAAAGCTAACTCAAGACAAAATAGCGTCAATCAGACACTATCAGAGATAAAAATTGCCAAAGGCAGAAAAAAAGACAAAGATATCGAAAAATTTCAAAACTTCATTAGAAATAAGCATTTTTTTTATTTTTCGACATGCATGTAAGCCCGGATATAAAAGCCGAGGCAAACAATTTGTAACCCAGTTCGATTCTAGGAGATATTTAGAGAGTCAATACAAAAAAGAGAAAACTTCAGAGGTATCGGTTTTTCCATCTTCCATGGCATGCATGTAAAAAGAAAAAAAATAAGAGAAGAAAAATACAAAAAGGAGAGTTTTTTTACCTTAACCGTTCGAATCCCCTAGCATCGCTCTGCCTCCCGTCGTCGATAAGCCGCCGAGGTGAGATGAATGGGAGAGGCTGCTGGTTAAAAAAAAAGAGTTTTTTTAGTTTCAATTTCGAGTTTACAAAATAGATTTGGGTTCCTTTTTAAGGTTACGAAAAAGGCTTCTCTCCTCTCGTTTTTTGGGGTCGCCGGCACCGGTCAAGGGATGCCGGCGAATTGAAGGCAAACATTTTTGAATTTTCGAAGAACTCTCTCTCATATTCACTGAGTCCAGCTGTTGAACTGGCCAAAAGAGACCAATTGATGTTTATGAACCCTTTTATAAATTTTCAAGGTTTTAAAATTGGTCCACTAGCCATTTGGTCCTCCCGCGCTTTAAAAATTGCACCGACAAAGCTTCTGAGTTTCTAAATGATGCCTTCGATCCTTCGCGTTTCCTCCAATCTTTCGATTCCGTCTCATTTTGAGTTCAATCGTTTTTTAAATGGATACATCCCTTATTTAGTCCCTACTAGTCTATAAAAGTCGTCTCTTGTCCTTTGCACATCTTCAAATTACAGCCACGACCCTCAGACTTTTAAAATGCTTTACAATTTGGTCACTACCCTTATTACTTCTTTAACCTTTTAATGGTTTTATTTTGGTTTGGGTCCTTGTCAACATGCATATTTAGTGTTCTACCCTGTAATTTAGTTTCTTTCTTTTTTGAGATTTATTTATATAATATGGTTTTGACATATGACTATACATACATGTTGTGCACCTGTTCATAGTAAACCCATCATGATTTTAATGTACATAATATATATAGTTACATGGCACTTGTTATATATATATATATATGTGTGTGTGTGTGTGTGTCGCTTAGTTTTTTGATGAAGTAGTAGTATATATGTATTATAAAGTCTTCACATATCTATGTTTGCATATAACTTATCCTATTTTAATGTAACATATGTGCTATTATGCGTTAATACTAGATTCGTAATTATTAAGTGTTTATACGTATAACAACTTTACTCTCATTTGTATGATCCTCTTTGTCTTCGTTAGCATGTGCATACCTTTTATTCATGCATTTAAATACCATGTACACTTGCTTTATATGCCTTGTTTATTTCTTTTTATTCGTATGATTTCATGTCTCGTTTATTTACAAGTTGTATCCGGAATATAAAATGTCATGTGATGTTCTTTTATTCGGAAATGAACGAGGCCAATACCAGTCGTAGTAGTGGTGGTTTAGGCGTTTGCTCTCTAATATTAGGATTTTCAAAATTTACTCGCGTATATAACCGAGTCTCGGTTGAATTGTCACTTTAATTCGTAAAATATGATTTTAATTAAGCGGTAAAGTTTTGGTACCAATTTTGGGCACGTTGAGGGTGCTAACCCTTCCTTGCGTGTAACTAACTCCCGAACCCTTTCGAATCTCTGGTTTCTATTTTTTGGTGTCCGGTCTACCTCTTTAAAGTGACTGGTGGCGACTCCCTTATTTTCAAATATTTTTTAAACAATTTTCAAAATCCATCTTTTTTTTTTCTAATTTAAATCCTCTAATTTTCTAAATCTATTTTCTCAAAAACCCTTATTTCAAAAAATTTCAAAAGTTTCTTTTCATACACCACAACTATAACTACACATATGAGTGAATTTTTAAACGGGTCGCTACAAATGGCGACTCCGCTGGGGACAAAATTTTTGTTTAAAAAAAGCAAAAAAGAGAGTCAAGCCAAGAAAACTTTATCGCTTAATTAATACCAAAAGTTGCAAACTAAAGTGAAAAATTTAATCGATATTTGTTTATAAACATGAGTTCATTTCGGACACATTCAATTTTTGCATGTACACCCTTTCGTGTAAGTGAGGGGAAAATGCTAGTGCTTTCGTGGGGATATTGTTCCTCCGTATGGGCCTAGTAAGTACCTTCGGGGCTCGACTACCCTATATCTTCGTGGGAATATTGTTTCCGCGTACGGATATAGCTAAAAGGTCCTCTTGAATTGAACTCGGATGAAATGAGCCTATAATGGGTGATGACCGGGGGCCTTGCTACCCTTAATAGGGGACATCAAGGACAATTCAAGTACTTTCTAGAACCAAAACTGCATGTAGCGAACTAGAAAGCCCACCCTTTTAGAGCAATGCAGATAACCTAGGTGAACTAGACGAGATAAACATGGTTGCTTGTTTTGTGCCTGTATCTTATTCATCATGTCTATGAAGCACTAACTCATTTCTTTTTGCTTTTTGCATTTATTTTGCATACATACCATGACATAATAGTGTTAAGTCAAGGTGGTTTTACCCAATTCAAGGGATTTCATTATGGACGAGAGGATTGCTAAAAGAGGATGTCATTTCGCAAATCCGACATGAGTCAGAGATGAATCAGAAGGGTCAAGGGGACAGTTTACCAAGCGGACGCATAGTGTCAGACCATGCCTATAGGAGATCTAATTCCCACCGTTGAGGAATACGAAACTTTTCTTCGTCATAAGGAGGTCAAACGAGATTGGATCCACTCAAAACGACCAAAGTCACAAGACCACCCAGTCAAGCTCAAGGAGGAGGCCGAGACGAGCACTAATTGAGCTAAAGGATCAATTTAGCTCTGGAGAGACATTTTGGCTTTTTCATCTGGGACTTGACACAGACACACCCCGACGAATTCTAGACTGTTGAAGAAGAAAGCAAATCCGCCCTCGACAATTTTGGCCAAAACCCTTCATTTCCTCGGACGCAATTCGGAGACACAAAGGGGCATCTGTGGGAAATTGCTATGACTATCTTACAACAAGGAATCTCTTTTATGTCTATATGAAAGTCAGCCTAATGAGAGTCACCTATACGACCAACACCTTTATTCGCATACACATTTGCATACATTTTTTATTGTATTATCTATTCATACATCATTTCATAGCATAATCATTCACAACATTAAACCTCTAGTCATACATTCATTACATCATACCCATCGCTAATTGGGCATCAAAGTTTTTTGTTTAAATCCATTACATCATACCCATTGCTAACAGGGCATTAAAATTTTAGTTTAAATCCATGATGCATTCATCACATCATGCTCATTGCTGATCGGGGAAAATTCTCGCCTAAGTGACAAGGGAATGACTTCAAGCCAATACAACTCTTAAGGCATGAACGGATTAAGCTCGAACAGCTTCAAGGACACTTGGTTCAGAATCAAAGCGAGTCAATATTGTATGCATAAATCCAATTCTCATGATTGGTGAAAACTGATTGTACCTAGGGGAATGTTACAGCTATCCCGGGGCAAACGGCTACCGGTAAAGGCAATTCAAATTTGTTAATCCCTGTGCATTTGGGAAAAATGCAAGTCTCAATTCATGGATAATTCAAATGTTCATCGGAAAATCCATTTTCATGAATGGTTAAAGGGAAATAAATCATTTGGAAAAATCCAACGTCACAGTTGGTATAAACTGATTGTACACAGGGGAATGGTACGACTGGCCTAGAGCAAACGGCTACCGGTAAAGGCAATTCAAATCCTTTAATCCCTGTGCATTTGGGAAAAATGCAAAAGAAACAAGCTAAGCTGTGGATTTTTGGTTATTTTTTCCATTTTGAAAACATTTGTTGCATTCTTTGATTCTTTAAACATTTCATTCATGAACTCCTATTGTTTTCTAAATATGTATATATTGTTTTGTAGAAATACAATTTAATCCAATTCAAAAAAAGATTTTTTTTCTTCCAAAAAACTGAATGTTAAGGACATTACAAATGGAAACACTATCTGTTCTACTCAAGCCAAGAGAGGAATGACAATGAGTGATCGAAAGTAATGGGCCACTCCCATTGAATGAATTCTCCTCTTAAGCATTGTTGTCTAAGATCCTTGAATAAAGCAATAAACCAAAAACATCTACCACTTGAAGACTATTTTGATATCCAAGTATGGGAGGACATTTGGACCCAAGCCAAGGATCACATCCACACTAGGGGAAAAGGATGAAAGTGTGTGGACAAGTGAGCAACTTTCAGTCGTAACCATGCTATGAAGATGAAAAAGTGCAATAAAGGAGACATTTGGTCTAATCTTTACTAAGAAAGACATACAAATGATGACGAAAGGAAAGTTCGTGGTCAAGGAAGCCGACCCAAGCCAAGATCAAAGTCACCAATACGTGAGCTCGGATCGACAAAAGAGCTGTAAGAACTCTTCATCCAAATGCAACGTAAGCGACGAAAGGAAAGTTTGTGCTCAAAGAGCCAACGTAAACCAAGATGAAAGTTATCAAAGTTGAAACCAAAAGTGAAGGCGCTAAATCAAAAAGCGCGAGCTATGGGAATTCTTCATTCAATTGGACCTCTATTTAGATTAATCGGAAGTACGCACCAACATAATGCAAAGGTGCAAGTCGATCCGAAACTACTCTTAATGAAACAAACACCCAAAAAATAGACAGTCTAAAGCAATCCAAGCATATCCAAATCAGTCAGTACTTGATGATCCTCGACCGGGGCATATGTCCCCCTTCTGTCATAACCATGGGCTGTAGCCTTCATTTCAAGATCTACAAGACCACTTTGACCATACATGAATGGATGAATTTGTCTTCAGAATACATCCCGCCCATCAGAGTTAACCTTTCTTCAAGGATTGCCACACTTCTAATGCTTGATCGAGATAAAAAACAAGGGAAGGATGAGGCACGGTGAGTTAGTGAGTCAATGAGAGCCACCCTCAAATTGGGTAGAAACTAGGCATGTGAGTCTCTCCTCTCGGAAGCTTGATAGCCCAGAAAGGTTTTCACATGTATGCCCTTTACGAAATTCGTGACTTTTCAAACAAAAATGCCATTTGAGTTAATACTTTTTCAAAAACACGCAACTAGATTTTCATAAATATCACTTGTCATGATTTTCAAAATGTATATGTGTACATAATACAATTACTTTTCCAACAAGCATCTCACACTCTATCTCAATAAAAAAGATTTCTCTACATTTCTTCACGAAGAATTTCAAAAGTATAGAGATCGACAACAAGCATGCCAACCAATTAAACAAAAGACAATTTTGACTAAGGAAAGCATACAAGAGTTGACCTCCCCCTAAAGAGATGACATTTCACAAGAAGATGGTTGAGCCCACGAAAAGTTGGGGGCATCATCATACATGACGACACTAACATTTGATCAGTTTACAAGACAGAAAAACAAGACCAAGCTGCCAATATAACTAGAAGGTCACGAGGCATCCCTTTAAAGTCAACATGGCCAATTGCATTACATGACATTCATATCAACATCAGTGCACACATCATGCGTTCTAATCAAACATCAACATCATACATCAAGTTAGATGCACCCAAACTAAGCACACATACCTCATTCTTACATAAAAACAAACATGTCAAAAACAATGGCAAAATGGCGAATCCTCAACCAAAAGAAAGCCACGCCAATAAAAATCCAGATCAACAAAGAAGTTGAACCCACCAAGAGGGACAACTACAATACCAACTCTTATTTGCTTTAGATCTCGTTCTACCGTTGATGGTAGCCGATCTCTTCTATTTGGATATAGTCTTGCCGTTGATGGCGTAGCGGATCTTCGGTCATGCCTCTTCGTCGGAGTCGTAGCTTGACCACCCCTTCTCTTTAGGTTTTTTCTTACCGTTGATGGCGTGGAAGATCTTTGATCATGCCTCTTCATCAGAGTTGTAGCTTGATCAACCCTTCTATTCGGATCTTGTCTTGTCGTTGATGGCGTAGCGGATCTTCGGTCATGCCTCTTCGTCAAAGTCGTAGCTTGACCACCCCTTCTCTTCAGGTTTTTTCTTACCGTTGATGGTGTGGAAGACCTTTGATCATGCCTCTTCATCAGAGTCGTAGCTTGATCAACTCTTTTATTCAGATATTGTCTTGCCGTTGATGGCGTAGCGGATCTTCGGTCATGCCTCTTCGTCAGAGTCGTAGCTTGACCACCCCTTCTCTTCAGATCATGCCTCTTCATCAAAGTCGTAGCTTGATCTCCAACCAACTCATTCAGATCATGCTGCTTCATCAAAGTCGTGGCTTGATCTCCAATCTATTCCTTCGGGTCATGCCTCTTCATCAAAGTCGTAGCTTGATCTTCAATCTATTCCTTCGAATCATGTCTCTTCATCAAAGTCGTAGCTTGATCTCCAACCAATTCCTTCGGATCATGCCTCTTCATCAAAGTCGTAGCTTGATCTCCACTAATTCCTTTGGATCATGCCTCTTTATCAAAGTCGTAGCTTGATCTCCACTAATTTCTTCGGATCATGCCTCTTCCTCAAAGTCGTAGCTTGATCTCCACTACTCTTTCGGATCATGCCTCTTCATCAAAGTCGCAGCTTGATCTCAACCAATTCCTTCGAATCATGCCTCTTTATCAAAGTTGTAGCTTGATCTCCACTAATTC
This sequence comes from Hibiscus tridactylites, assembly GCA_958450335.1. Classification (NCBI taxonomy): domain Eukaryota; kingdom Viridiplantae; phylum Streptophyta; class Magnoliopsida; order Malvales; family Malvaceae; genus Hibiscus; species Hibiscus tridactylites. The sequence continues at coordinate 79,947,309 of OY288283.1, read as the reverse complement.
CTTTGGATCATGCCTCTTTATCAAAGTTGTAGCTTGATCCCCACTAACTATCTTTCAGATCATGCCTCTTCATCAAAGTCGTAGCTTGATCTCCACTAACTCTTTGGATCACGCCTCTTCATCAAAGTCGTAACTTGATCGCATCTAATCTTCAGATCATGCCTCTTCATCAAAGTCGTAGCTTGGTCGCCAAAATATTCTTCAGATCGCGTCTCTTCATCAGAGTTGTAACTTGATCACAATCTAATCACTAGATCATGCCTCTTCGTCGGAGTCATAGCTTGATCCAATCTAATCTCCTAGTCTTGTCTCGTCGTCACTGGCGTAGCGGATCACCCACATCCAACAGGGAAGTGAGACAAAATTAGTGCTTATGATCTTTGCTTTATCCTTGTTCCACAAGTATAAGCAAAGAGGGGCAGTTGTAATTACTAATTTTATCCTGGCCTTAAACTCACTTTAGTTTATGTTGGGCTAAATAAAATGGGCTTTTAATTATTATTTAAGAAAGGAGAAAAAGGAAAAAAAAGAAAAAATGATACATATACATATATACATACTATTATTCAATTAAAAAGAAAAAACCAAAACATTATTATATTATTACTAGTATTGTCATTATGTTATTATTAAGTTACAAATCCCCTAAACATTACTAACATATTATGTTATCTCCCTATATTTCTATTATTATTATTATTATTATTATTATTATTATTATTATTATTATTACCTACAAATCCACATACGAATAAATTAGCCCAAGTCTGTTAAAAGGTCCACTTACATTCAAAATACCCAAAATAGGGTTAATTATATTACATACTCAGTCCGATAAGAGCCCAAATAATTCTAAAATAATGGTCTGATAATAAAAACCCTAACATCTTGTTCTTTTGCGTAGCCAACTTCCAGTCGTTAGATCGAGCATGCAACCGACGACCCAGATCGCACCCACAAGTGAACCCTAGAGTACTCGCTCTATTTCGCGCCGCACCCACCACGGCCGTTGGATCAAAACACCAAGGAGCGATCCAGATTCACGGAGAAACTTCTAGATCTGCATGCGCGACTCTTCAGCGCTCCCACGCGCTGACCCTTCTATTCCTGGCACGCCCAACGCTCCTGCCAGTTCCACACTTCCTCCTATTTTCGGCAACATCGACATACAACAGAAGAAAATGGGGAAGTCAGATACTAAACAAGCTAACTCAAGACAAAATAGCCAAAAGTTAACCAAAAATTATCAGAGATTAGAATCGCCAAAGGCAAAAAAAAAAGACAAAGATATCGAAAAATTTTAGAACTTCATTAGAAATGAGCATTTTTTTCGACATGCATGTAAGCCTGGATATAAAAGCCGAGGCAAAAATTTGTAACCCAGTTTGATTCTGGGAGATATTCGGAGAGTCAATACAAAAAAGAGAAAACTTGAGAGGTATCGGTTTTCCCATCTTCCATGGCATGCATGTGAAAAGAAAAAAAAAAAGAGAAGCAAAATACAAAAAATGGGAGTTTTTTTAACCTTAACCGTTTGAATCCCCTGGCATCGCTCTGCTTCCCGTCGTCGATAAGCCGTCGAGGTGAGATGACGGTGAGATGAATGGGAGAGGCTGCTGGTTTTTAAAAAGAGTCTTTTGTAGTTTCGATTTCGAGTTTACAAAACAGATTTGGGTTCTTTTTTAAGGTTACGAAAAAAGGCTTCTCTCCTCTCGTTTTTTGGGCTCGCCGACATCGGTCAAGGGACGCCGGCGAATTGAAGGCAAACATTTTTGGGTTTTCGAAGAACTCTCTCTCATATTCACTAAGTCCAGCCGTTGAACTGGACAAAAGAGACCAAATGACGTTTATGAACCCTTTTATAAAATTTTAAGGTTTTAAATTTGGCCCGCTAGCTATTTTGATCCTCCCACGCTTTAAAAATTGCACCGACAGGGCTTCCGCATTTCTAAATGATTCCTTCGGTCCTTCGCGTTTCCTCCAATTTTTCAATTCCGTCACATTTTGAGTTCAATCGTTTTTTTAAATGGCTAAATCCCTTCTTTAGTCCCTACTAGTCTATAAAAGTCGTCCCTTGTCCTTTGCACATCTTCAAATTACAGCCACGACCCTCAGACTTTTAAAATGCTTTACAATTTGGTCACTAGCCTTATTACTTCTTTAACCTTTTAATGGTTTTATTTTGGTTTGGGTCCTTGTCAACATGCATATTTAGTGTTCTGCCCTGTAATTTAGTTTCTTTCTTTTTGAGATTTATTTATATAATGTGGTTTTGACATATGACTATACATACATGTTGTGCACCTGTTCATAGTAAACCCATCATGATTTTAATGTACATAATATATATAGTTACATGGAACTTGTTATATAGTTTCGATATATATATATGCGCGCGCGCATATCACTTAGTTTTTTTATGAAGTAGTTAGTGTATATGTATTATAAAGTCTTCACACACACATATATATATGTTTGTATATAACTTATCCTATTTTAATGTTTAACACGTGTGCTATTATGCGTTAATACTAGATTCATAATTATTAAGTGTTTATGTGTATAGCAACTTTACTCTCATTTGTATGATCCTCTTTGTCTTCGTTAGCATGTGCATACCTTTTATTCATGCATTTAAATACCATGTACACTTGCTTTATATGCCTTGTTTATTTTTTTTTATTCGTATGGTTTCATGTCTCGTTTATTTACAAGTTGTATCCGGAATATAAAATGTCCTGCGATGTCCTTTTATTTAGAAATGAACGAGGCCAGTACTAGTCGTAGTGGTGGTGGTTCAGGCGTTCGCTCTCGAATATTAGGATTTTCGAAATTTACTCGCATATATAACCGAGTCTTGATTAAATTTGTCACTTTAATTCATAAAATCTGATTTTAATTAAGCGGTAAAGTTTTGGTACCTATTTTGGGCACATCGAGGGTGCTAACCCTTCCTCGCGTGTAATCGACTCCCGAACCCTTTCGAATCTCTGCTTTATATTTTTTGGTGTACGGTCTACCTCTAATTTTCAAATATTTTTTAAACAATTTTTAAAATCCATTTTTTTTTCTAATTTAAATCCTCTAATATTCTAAATCTATTTTCTCAAAAACCCTTATTTCAAAATATTTCAAAAGTTTCTTTTCATACACCACAACTATAACTACACATATGAGTAAATTTTTAAACGGGTCGCTACTAATATATATTATATTACATTTAATAGTTAACAAATCATGTGCCACATCAGTTGGGTAATCTACCCAGTGAGTAGATGTAGCATTGCCCTTTTGACAAATTAACTTGTCAGAATAAGTTACAACAATTGAAGAAGGAAAATGGGGATGGCTGCACCGAACGAAGAAAATTGATGCAATAATAAATGTTCCAATAGTAAGTGGATGAATTACCGATGGGGAATTTTATCTTTTGTCTCTGAACTTTAAATTATTTATAAGATTGGTCCTTAGAGCTCAACTATAAATATGCCTAAGTTTTGCCATTTGAAATCATCCCAACATTCATACCATCTCTCCTATTTGTTTATCTTCTCTTATTTGTAATATTTGAGAATTCCTAAGAATTCTATTTGTTTGTACCATTTTGTTATTAGTGAAGTTATGTAACCCCCTAGACTCGCCTATGCGTTACAACGGATCCTAGGAAGCCACATTAGGGTCACAAGAGCGACCCACAACGAAAATACACATGAAAATATTTTTCTTTTCAAAACACTTATTAAACTGTAAAATCAACTTCTGTTTAAAATACAATTTCAAGAAAACATTTAAACACATAACAAAAATTTCAGAAAGTGCTTTACAGACTCTATCACAAAAACATATGTGACATACATGACATACATGCCCACTAACTATACAATACTGTACTCCAGAGACAACGCCGAGAGAACTCCGAACACTGATGTCAAACATTAGGTCATGATATTTTCTTTTAACCTGCGATGGTAAAAACAACGTGAACTTGGGAAAGTTCAGTAATACAGAACTACCAAAAGATGCTATAAGCTCATGCATACATATAGTAGGCATAACATTTTCATGATGTTTCAAGCAATGATAGTCTTCTATTTCTGTTCTACTATTTCGAGGTTACATCATACTCAAGAATAATGGTATTTGTTCTTTAATCAGACCTTGAGAATTAGACGGAAATTATATAGGCTGGTAACATACGAGGTAGGAATCAGAGAGTTTGACGTCTAGTGTGTTCCAATAAGTGCAGATAAACATACATAAGTACTTAACATCATATCATATGAGCACATAACAGATTAAATGCAAATGTTCAATGATCATACAGAAGTTTACAAGAACTACCCTCCAACCTCACACCAATATGCAGTCCCCCAGAACTGCATCCATAAGGACTTACCCTAGGCTCGATGGGCATAGGTGCCACATAAGGGGCTGCCTTAGGTCCATAAAGACTTACCCTAGGCCCGATGGGCATAGGTGCCACTCAAGGGGAGACCTTGAGTCCATAAGGACTTACCCTAGGCTCGATGGGCGTAGGTGCCACTCAAGGGGAGACCTTGAGTCCATAAGGATTTACCAGCTTGATCAAGGCTGTACCAACAGAGACTTCATAACATAACCCAACAGTATACCCCAGATAGTAATCGGTGTTCAAATTCCAGACATGAGTAACATAATACATGTAACAGACATATTTTATTCAGAGTATCAGAAACAGAAGTTCATGCTTTTGACAGATAAATGGGCATACTATCGAGCAGAGCATACATTTTCAGCATTCATCATGCAAACAGATTGTACCATCATAGGTCAAACTAACATATCATACTAACAAATTCATCAAACAGTCAGACAATACCATCACAGATCAAACGATCACATACCAAGTATACAGATTGAGCAGACATATATTAGGTAGGCAGAGAATGCCATCATATATCAAGTTCATCAAACATAATACTATTCATGATCAAATAATTATACAATTCATTCAACAGAATATATCACACATAGAACACACTAGATGGAATATTTTATTTCCTGAAGATACTCGGCATTTACAGAAGGGGACGCATTAAACTTTTGACAATTTAGACGAATTTCTAGAACGAGGTTCCTATTAGAAAGGGGTTCGTAAAACGATTCATATTATGTATTCAAGAATTGGTACATCAAGATCTTAGAAAGTTTGGATATATCATGAGTACTTTAGTCATTTAAGCTTACAAGGGCATTGTGGTCATTTTATCATACATGAGCGTTTTGGTAATTTATACCAACGAGACATAAACAGTCGCTCAGGAAATTCTATTTACTCATCACTTTTCCAGTCATGCATTCAGAGATTTCTATGATAAGTTCTTTTGCGATATCGGATACATCCAGGGTTGTTCTGGTCACAATGGCCAACAAGGGCGTTTTGGTCATTTAACTATCAGAGGTGATTTTATAGTTTAGCCCAGTAATGATAAAATGACGATTTACAATAGTTAATATTTCCAGAAGTTTTTCAAGCCTCCAACTGTTCGAACTAACATATTCCTACCTTGCAGTACTAACCAACTCTTATATTAATATCAGGAGTGATTAACAGACATGAGCGTGCTTCCTAACACTTAGGGGCAATTTAGCCCTTAAAGTCTCTTTAGAATTCTCAGGGTTTCATCAAGTGCATATTTGTATATTTTACTCAAGAGAGCATTTTAGTCATTTTGGAAATTGGGATAAATTCACCGTTTTTGTCAAATCTTACTATTTAGCACCTCTATCGTTTACGTACTCGGTAGAGATTAAGTCATTTTAATTCCTTTGGCCCTTACAGACGGTTTACTCATTTTAGAACTTAAGGGTAAAATTGCTATTCTGATTAATTAAGAATTTCGGTGCTCGAAGGCACTACAGTCTTTTTGGTCATTACGATCATTTCGATTAATTCATTCCTTACTGTCGTACGGATCAACTTAAGAATACAACAAAAATTCCAGTAATTTCACCTTTAGGCATTATACCTTCATGTGTTATACAGAGCTTGGGGGAAATTTAAGTTTCTTTTAGTATCACACACATTTGAATAATGATGCCGAAGTCTTTTCCAAAAGTACATACATCTTGGGTAGTGTAATTTGCATAATCATGTCGAATGCAGATTTTAGGTCATTTCCTTTATCAGAGGGGTAGTTTAGTCATACTTATACTCCAAGGGCATTTTCGTAATTTCATAATTAATATCTCTCACTCCGTATCCTGGGCCTCGATTCTTACGCACTGATGATTGAGTTGCGGATTAACTAAATTTAATTATTAGAGCTTTTGATACCGTTAGCCCATTAGTAATCTTATTCGGATAATTTGGTCTTATTAATATCCATACTTATTGCTCGAATCTGATTCAATTTAAGCAAAATTTACAGTATACGTCATCATAAGCATGCATGCGTTGACCGAATATCAACATGTTCATAAAGCATACAAGGGGTAGTAGTGTATTACCTTAACTCCGGGCTACATCAGTCGATTCATGATACGACATTCAAATACCCTCGAACCCGAATTCGACACTCCTCAGCATCGTGCATCCAAGGAACCGAGAATACCTTCAATTACACAAATTCCAAGATCAAACCTTACTCACAAGCTCTTAACCAAATAATTAAGTACATAAATAAGTTCGGGCTCAAGGTCAGATTCGGAGGCTTTCGGATCAAAATTTTGCAAAACGGGCTTCAAAAACGGACTCAGGACGTCAAAAAACATAAAATAAGAGTTTCGGAAAATTTGACTTTTTGGTCAATGATCAAAGTCAACGTTGACGTCAGCAGGTCAACAGTCAACGGGTCAGAGTCAATGCTGACGTCAGCATGACGTCAGCAGTCAACATGGGTCAACTGAGTTGACTCGGCAGGTTAACTCACTGAGTTGACTCGGCTGACTCATTGAGCTGACTCAGACTGAGTCAACGGGTCGGACATGCGGGTCGGGTCAACGAATCGAACAGGCGGGTCGGGTCAACGGGTCGAACTCAGGTCAGGACGGTTTGGGTCAGGGTCATGGGCCAACCGGTTTAACCGGTCCAGCCAGTTCAGGCCGGTTCACTTACCCAATGGAAACCTGCCGGAACCTCGCCGAGAAATCCCACCGGAGACCCCCAACAACCTCGATTTCACCGGAAAAACAGAGAGAAAGACATTATTATTTCAACCCATACCATACATGTTGAAATAAAGCTGGAATCGAGCCGGAATTTACCTTAAACAAAACCGAGGAGGCCGGAATCGACGAAGCTCCGATGAAGCCCTTCCCGGCGTCGGACAAATGATCGGCCGGTTGGGTTTTGCTCCCCTTGGGACGAGGAACTCAACGACGGTGGTGGCGCAACGAACGGACATCGACAACGGCCGTAATCGGTGAAAAATCGTTCGATAAAACCTAGGTTCACCGAAATTTCTTCCTCCGATTTTCGACGAACGGGGCAGCAGTTGGGCGCGTGGCTTGAGGGGTTTCGGTCGGGCTTCGACGGTGGTCACAATGGTGATGGCGGTGACTTTCACCAACGACGGAGACGGGCGGATCGACAGAAGTTTATAACGAACCCATTAGGTTTCGACTGAACCTTCTAGGGCCTCTATAACACGAGCACCGGAGGCTTTTCGAGAGTGGCTGGAGGCGTCAAGTTCACCGCTCGACCACGAGCACGCCGGTGGTGGCAGTGCACGCCACGAGCTGGCTGTGGCTGAGATCGGTACAAGGCCGGAGGGGGAGGTGATGGGTCGCGAGAGGGGGGGGGGGGAAAGGTCGATTTGGGTATTCTTTGGAGGGGCTTAATTAACACATGGGGAAATTTTTTATTCCTGCTTTTTTTTTTATATATAACAGAGGTAAATATCTTAAAATGAAGTTTGAGGTAGATAATAACAGAATACTACCTTAGCCCAACGGTTAAGGCTTGCACTCATGGTCCCTAGGTCAAGGGTTCAAACCCTCGTGATAGCATCATTCTTCTTTTTCTTTCTTTTTTTCCTTTTTTTTAAAAAAAACTCAAGGTGTGACAAGTTATCATTCGGTGGTGGTGTCCGAGGAGTAGACGACATTTTCGTCAAGCCTCATAAATTCAACGTGTTCTCTCCATTATTTATTTTTCTTGTTTATTATTGAGTTTTCCATTGGATTCCAATATTCAATAGTTGACGGGTTTGTCCACTGTGCAAATTTTTGTAGTTTCAATCTTAACATTTCAACTCAGATTTGAAGTTACATTCGTGTGGGAAATAACCTTGTTTCCTAAACAATTGGTATCAGAGCTTCGGTGAAAGATATCCCGATTGCTTGGTTGCTGCAAAGAAGTGTGGTATTGTGACAATCTAGGAAGGTTTTGGCTAGGAAAGACTTGGTATTTAAGCGATCCGTGTGATCCACCTCTCTTTCTTGAGAACTTACCTGGTGCAATGTTTCAATATCTAGTTCTTGATGTTAAATATTGTTCGTTTTCATGGCAAAAGACGAGTTAGACGGTGCATCAAGTTCTTCCTCTATATAGACGAGAAGGATAATGACAAATGCAAACTTCTCAGTGGAGTTGTTCGATGGATCATGTCATTTCGGCATGTGACAAGGCGAGGTGCTAGACTCTTTATTCCAACAAGGTCTAGACATTGCCATTGAGGAAAAATACCCTGTAGATATGGTGGAGAAATATCGTAGAACAAACAACCGTATGGCATGCAGTACGATTCAATCTTGTCTTTCTAGGGAGTAGAAGTAGGGCTACAAGAACGAGACTTTTGCAAGCAAACTGTGGAAAGCGTTGGAGGAAAAGTTCCTAAAGAAAAGCTTTCAAAATTGTCTTCACATGAAGAAAAGATTGTTCATATTTGAATATCAACGGGCACCCGTATGGATCAACACATCACTGCATTCAATGAGTTAGTGGCAGATTTGTTGGGCATGGATGAAACTTTTAAAGATGAAGATTTGATTTTAATGTTGTTGCCACCCCTTCCAGATGAATTTGAGCACCTTGAAACAATGATACTTCATGGAAAGGATGAAGTGAACCTTAAAGAAGTAACCACTGCTCTGTATAGTTATGAGCTCAGAAAGAAAACCAAGAAGGAGAGCAAGTACAATGCAGCAGAGGCCATAGTGGTAAGAGGTCGCTCGAAAAGCCAAAAGTCAAAGATGAGAGGGAGATCAAAGTCAATGTCCAGACTTGGGAAAGATGAATATGCCTTTTGTCATGAGAAAAAACCATTGAAAGAAAGATTGTTCGAAGCTGAAGAAAAAAGGAAAAGTTGCTCTCGATGCATTTGTTGCAGAGCATGATACTAGTGACTTTGAAATATCACTGGTTGCTTCATCATCATCATTCCGTTTAGACGAGTGGATATTGGATTCAGGTTGTACATATCATATGTCCCCTAATCAAGAATGGTTCTTCGATTTATGGAGGAGTTGTTTATATGGGCAATGAAAATGCCTATAAAACTGTTGGGATATGTTCAATCCGATTGAAGAATTCAGATAGATCAACCAGAGTTTTGACCAATGTCCGATACGTGCACAATTTGAAGAAAAACCTCATCTCGTTTGGAGCCTTGGAATCTAAATGCTCGATAATCACTATGAGAGATGGAGTTTTGAAAGTCACATCGGGCGCACTTGTGATAATGAAAGGCATCAAGAAAAATAACTTGTATTATTGTTGAGTGGATCAAATTAACCGATATGGCCAAAAGGAGGTGAATTGGCACTTTAAAATTGAAGGGATTTAAAGAAACAATTAAAAATGATAGACAAGACAATTATAGTGGTTCAAGCTTCTAAACAAGCTCTACATCCACTACCTTAGCTCCCACTAAGGATTTTCAACAAACTCTCTAGTAATTTGTTCTTCCATTTTTTCTATGCTAAGGAGACAACCTTTACAAATGTTCAATATTTCTACCCAAATATTGAACCACAAGACTCTCACTTTACAAAGAAGATGTTGGCTATTACAATTGATCTCTCACAAGATAAATATAGCCCAAATAACTTACAATCACTCCCCAAACTCTCAAATTTGATTTACACTAAGAACTCTAAGAGTTGGGTACAAGAATTTGACAATAAGTGCTAGGGTTTGGATTTGATTGCTTGGATGTTGCTTTGAGGTTCAATAGTTATTGGTGGTGTTTTTGAGCCTTGCTTTTATACCTTCCCATTGATTTCTAGTCGTTTGGGTGGTTGAGGTCATCAATAGAGCCGTTGAGGCTCTCTATTTCCTCCATAAATGCAATTCTGTAACTACCCATATCGAAAAATGAGACCCTGTATCGAAACAACCACTAAAAAGAAAGACTCGTTATGTGTAAAAAGGAGACCATATTGAAACGGCTATAGGTCGTATCGAAACGTTTTGAAACTTTAAAATGCTGTTTCGAAACTTCAAAGGGGTTTATCGAAACAATTTGAAACTGGAAAAGGTTGTTTCGAAACACCAAAGGGGTGTATCGAAACATGTAACCAATTTTCAAAAATTCTGTTATGACAAGTAACGGCTAGTTCATTTAATGCTCTATTTTAAAAATACTTAACCCCTGTATCGAAACGGGTATGAGCCGTTTTAAAACGACACTTAAAAAACAAAAGACCAGATGAAGGTTGTATTGAAACGGGCAAGCCTGTTTCGAAACCATAGTCTCGAAATAGATTAGTCTGTATCGAAACGGACGTTTCCAGTATCAAACCGTATCAAAACACTTTAGGGGTGTTTCGAAACGCCTGGGCGATTTTGAGTATTTTGGCTTTGAAACACTTAGAAAATTTTATGGGGTTTAAGTTTTGACTTCAAAACATTTTAAGTCTGAAATTTACTTCTCAGATGTGAGTCTTTTGAGTACTTAAAAATTTATTTACTTTGCAATTTGGTCCTTAAATTATTTGTTATATCAAAATCAAACATTGATTTTACAATCTCTCCTTTTTATATAACAAAACCAAAATAAATTTTTAAGTAAACTCCCCTAAATTAATTTTTATAAATATAATTGTAAATATTATTTATACTTCAACAAAACCCCAATTAATTATTATACATACAAATAATGTATAATATTCATCACTCCAAATTAACTAAACTACCTAAAATCTAATCAAGTATAACAATTCAATTTTCACAAAAAATTTACGACACTTCAAACTTTCAAAATTTCTTCTCTACAATATTTCTTCCCAGAGAAATACCTGCAAACAAATCTCAACAATAACAATTAAATCAAATATAAGTAAAAAAAATATAAGTAAAAAAATAATCCTAAAAACAAAAACAAATTACCTAGAATTTTCCGATAATAATGCTTCACAATATTATTTCGATGTCTCTAAAGCGTTTGATACTCTAACCCCTAAACCAAATTGTTCTATTTTATAAGAAAATTATTGTTGCCAGAATAATCCTGACAGCTGCCCCAAATATTATCGTTGGCTTGGGATGAAATTCCTTTGCCCCTTTTCGGTGCCCCTACATATGCCCCCACGCTCAAAATTAATTTTAGGGTTTAGGGTTTAGGGTTTTAGGTTAGGGGTTGTGGTTAAGGTTTAGGGAATTTAGGGTTGGGTGTATTTTTTAGGGAATATGGTGTAGGGTTTAGGATTTAGAATTTAGGGTTAGGGCTTAGATTTTAATTTTGTAGTATTTTTTAGTGTTGGGGCATATATAAGGGCACCGAAAAGGGGCAGACGAATTTTATCCGTTGGCTTGAAACTCGCTGGGCATGCAAGACGAGTTCTAATATTGTAGCTGTTGGGATCCAACAACCAGAATTAGTGGTTACAACATTTTTTTTTGGCAATTCTTAATTCTAATTATAATTCTACCCAGAGGAGAGGAGGAAAATGAGACTCTAGCTGAAGGAAGATGTGCTCCTAGTAGGTCTAAAACCCATAACCCAAGTGAATATGAGAGAACAAAGATGACCAACTTGGCCAACATTAATTTTAATTAATAAAAACTCGTCGAGCATATGATTTAGTTATTCACCTACTAATTAATTAATTAGTTAATTAAAACAAGAAAAAACTATTTTTAAATTTTTTTCTTAATTCGACTGGCATGTTAGACGAGTTTAATAAGATATCATTAAAAACAAATTTTTGTTGAAATTTACCGGGCATGCGCGACGAGTTCACAATAAGAGTGCAATCCTGAAAAATATTGTTTCCAGGTTATTTTAAGGAATAATTTTTTCAAGAATGCTATTTTTAGGGATATGCCTCAACTGCAAACATTCAGATTGTGTTGGATCAAATCAATCGGTAAATTGGTTTGAATATTTACTTTTGAGAATTTATTGGGGAAAATAACCCCCAAAGTTTGATATTGGAAAAAATACCCCCCTTTCATGCCATGTAGGACGAATTCGCGTCCTGCAGGACGCGAATTCCTGCGCCGTTTCAGTGAAAAGGGAATTCGCGTCCTGCAAAACGCGAATTCCACGAGATTTACCCTAAATTATCGCAGTAAATTGGGAGTAAATTCGGACGGTTGGGGAAATAGAATTCGCGTTCTGCAGGACGCGAATTCGGTTTGAATTCACTGCCTCCAGAGAGCGTTTTGTCTATAAATTCGGTGAAGTTGGGAGAGAATGAAAATTCTCTCCCAAGGTTTTGAAGAGGTTTGAAGATTTGTTAGAGAGAGTTTACCCCATATTTGAAGCGAGTGTGATAATGGCGGGTTTGCTGAGATTAGATGAAGGCCACATATGCAATTATCGTCGAAATAATGTAAGTTTTTTTTTTATTTTAATTCGAATATGTAAATTTAATTTAGTGTTGCCGGCATGATTTGAATATGTTAATAGTATTTAATTTTAGACTAAGAAAATTAGTTAAATTCGAATATGTCTTTAGATTATATTTTTACACTAAGAAAATTAGTTAAATTCGAATATGTTAATAGTATTTATTTTTAGACTAAGAATGTTAGTTAAATTCGAATATGTTTTTAGATTTTATTTTTAGACTAAGAAAATTAGTTAAATTTGAATATGTTAATAATATTTATTTTTAGACTAAGAATGTTAGTTAAAATCGAATATGTCTTTAGATTTTATATTTAGAGTAACAAAATTAGTTAAATTCGAATATGTCTTTAGATTTTATTTTTAGACTAAGAAAATTAGTTAAATTCGAATATGTTAATAGTATTTATTTTTAGACTAAGAAAATTAGTTAAATTCGAATATGTCTTTAGATTTTATTTTTAGACTAAGAAAATTAGTTAAATTCGAATATGTTAATAGTATTTATTTTTAGACTAAGAAAATTAATTAAATTCGAATATCTCTTTAGATTTTATTTTTAGACTAAGAAAATTAGTTAAATTCGAATATGTTAATAGTATTATTTTTAGACTAAGAAAATTAGTTAAATTCGAATATATCTTTGGTATTGACTTATAGAATAAAAATTAGTAAAATTAGAATATGTTTAGTATTTTATTGTACACTATAAGACATAATATGTGATTGTTAATATGTGTGTGTCTTTAATTATTTGTAGAATGGAGTAGAACGTCGGTTGGAGGTTTATATCACTCGGATGAGGGTGCCCCCGGATCTTCGTCTAGCCGAGTACATAGCCAAAGTCGGATTTGGGTATGTGTCGAAGATTAATGGAGGAGGTGCGAAATTAGACGTTGATTTAATCAACGCGCTTGTGGAGAGGTGGAGGCCAGAGACATATACCTTTCACTTACCATGTGGTGAGGCGACCATCACATTAGAAGATGTGTCGTATATTCTTGGCCTGCCTGTAGGTGGGGAGGCTATCACTGGTGCCGCCAGTGACGATTGGGAGGGCTTGTGTATTGACTTGTTAGGGGATAAGCCAGAAAAACTACAGGGCGGATGTGTGACTCTGAAGTGGTTGCGTACGCAATTCGCTAATTTGCCTGCTGGAGCCAATGAAGATGTGAAGAAGGTAAAAAAAATAATTTTTTATTACTAGTAATGAAATTATAAAATTATTATATTTTAATATTTTTTTCTTTATATTTTAGTCATATGCTCGGGCGTATATCTTACAGATCATCGGGGGAATTTTGGTGGCCGAAAAAACTCGCAACAAAGTTCACATGTTGTGGTTGCGGCACTTGCGGGATTTTGAAGAGGCTGGTAAATTAAGTTGGGGTTCGGCAGTACTTGCATTTCTGTATAGGGAGTTGTGCAAGGCTGCGAGTGCTGATCGACACGACATCGGAGGATGTCTTTTGCTACTTCAGTCTTGGGCGTGGTTTAGAATGCCATTTTTACGCCCTGACTTGTCCGCGCCAGCTGACTATTCCTATCCACTATGTTTGCGGTAAGGAAAATAATCTTAACTAAATTTTATTTATAAATTGGTTATTTTCCTAACATATATTTTTTAAATATTAAAATTATATTTTGATGTTATGTAGGTGGTTCCATGCTCTAAGTCATGTTGTGATTCCGACTATGATGCATTCTATTAGGCAAAATATTGACAAGAAATCTACAAATGAGGTAAATATTTTAATTTTTATATTAAGTTGAAGTTTAATATGAATATAGTTTAGTTTACGTGATTTTAATTATTTCTATATTTAATTTACAGTTTTTGTGGACCCTGTACTCTGATTCGGATATCAACGACCGTCTGCCTAATTTTGAGCCTGAGACGGTTTCCGCTTGGACGGCCGTGGTACCTCTCATCTGGTACACTGTAGTTGAGTGGCATCCGGTCGATCGCGTCCAACGCCAGTTCGGTTGTCTGCAAACAATTCCGATAGATCCTCCTGATTTGAACGACTTACATAGGATCACCCGACAAGGAAAACTTGAGGTATAATAATTAAATTTGGTTTAATAGTTATCGATTTATACTTACTTTACAATTTATAAACAATAATTTTGTTGATGTTTTGTGGTAGGTGGACTGGTCGGTGAAACATGTGCAGTGGATTGCACAGTGGTAGGATAGGCATCAGCGACAGGCACTGAATGAGTACCGGATGTTTGATGAGCCTATGGTGAGCAGTGAGTACTTTGCATGGTTCTTTGGTAGTGGGAAACTGTATCTTCTCACTCTAGAGGAACAAACAGCTGTGTTTGAGCCTGTTCAGCGCAATCGCCCCCGGACTCATCGTACGAGCGGAGCAGGTGGATCGCAACGTCGAAGGGGAGCAGGTGCTTCATCCTCCAGAGCTACCGATCTGATTCGCCCCCAGGGCCCCACCCAGTTGATGATTCAGCCGAGGCCCCCGAGTCCGACGGAAAGCTTTTTCACTCCTATTGTGGGAATGATGGGTGGATCTTCGATGCCAACTACGTACGGGTTATTTCCTGGCATGACTGGCAAATCTTCGAGTTCCACTGTTCCCTCTGCTTTTGCCCCCTACCCATTTCATGCTAGGCCTTATGATATTTCGGGCCCCGGGTTCGTTCAGCACACACCTCCACAGTCGTTGTTCTTTTCTAGTGGGCCTGTCGGACCAAGTGGTACTGCTGGAGAAGACAGCGACAACGAGCCCGATCATGGTCCTCAACAGGTTCCGGTTCAACGTGGACGACGCAATCCGGATCGAATTCGACGTCCACCAGATTGTGGTACCGGCGGACATAGGCAATAGTTATATTTTTTTTCTATGTTTTTCGAAATTAGTTCGTGCAAACTATTATGTTTTTTTAATGTTAGTTGTTTATAAGTAATGTTAATTTATATTTTCTTAATTGAAGTATTATATATTCGGAATTATTAATTGATACTTTCATATTTAAAAACTTACATCGAAAGCACTACATCGAAAGCACCGAGTTCACAAAATACAAGTACGCAAGATAAATAACTTACATAACTTAATCAAAATAACATTACAAATCGTAGTCGGTACTTATGTCAGATGTTAAGTTTAGTTCCTCAATTATTTGTTCTTTCTCCTGCCGTCTCTGATAATTTTTTAAGAACACGTCATTCTCGTCTGGACTAGCTAACTCATTCTCGTCTTCGCCAGCTAACGCATTCTCGTCTTGGACAACTACCACATTTGTTGAAGAACTTGACCCGTCATCAAATTTCACGCTAAGCTCGATGTTTGTTCCCCCAGCACGTTTGTATGCCCGAAACATCTTTCGCATATCTTTCTTATCTGACAGTGTGAGCATATAATGCTCCTCGGGGCCGGACTCATTGACTGGTACTTTCACTTGCAAGGCCTCTATTTTTGCGATGGTCGACTCTTTAACTCGTTTCGAGATCAACTCAAATAATTCATTTCTTGTGATCGTTTCACTAAAAGATGTGTAGAAGTATGTTCCACGAAAAAATACAGTAGCTGAATATCGAGGCATTTTCTCTTTCAGAAGGGTAGAAATGCAGAAATCTCGTGAAGATAGGAAAGTAATAAGTTTGATGGGATGCTAAGGCAGAAATACAACCTATTTATACATGTGGTTGTAGGCATGCAAGGACCTATTTGCGTGTTAGAAACGCGGATTCACCATAATGCAATTGTCAGCCCAAAGCCCGGTAAAGCATTTTCACAGGGCAATAATTTTAGAATTCGCGTTTTGGAAAACGTGAATACAATTATTCGTACTGAATTTGCGTTTTGTAGGACGCGAATTCTATAGATTCCTACAGAATTCGCGTTGTACAGAACGCGAATTCAGTACGAATAATGATATTCGCGTTTTCCAAAACGCGAATTCAAAAATTATTGCTCTGGCAAATGCTTTACCAGGCTTTACCGGGCTTTGGGCTGACAATTTGCATTATGGTGCTATAGAATTCAGCAATAATTCAATGTAAGCACAAAATGCTTTACCAGGCACATTTCTATTTATAATTGAGGGTGTGCAGAATTTCTAGATGCACCCAAACAAAACTTAGAATCACAAAGCTAATCGATTTTCAGAAATGGCACCGCGAATTCAAGCTATAGTATACTACGATGGTCAGATGGTCCCCGATTCATACATTGGGATCATATTTCAATCTGAAAATACTGTTACGATCAACATTCCGAGACGATCAACGTTCCAGTCGCTTAGGACCTTAATATCAGGAAGGTTCCCAATCGCTTGGGGAGGGAGTTGCAGTCTTTGAAGTATCGATGTCCAACGTCGATAGAGCCACTGTATTACACAATATTCGATGTGGAAGACGACAATTTTGTAGAAATGATGATAGATACACATAGCCAGTACTCAATGGGATGGGCCATGGAGCTATTTGTAACATTTGCTGAAGTTCACGTTGCTGCTCAAAATGTGGTACCAAATTGGTTACGAGGAAATCTCGAGTTTAATCCAAATGCTATTAGTCCGACATCGAGTTTACGACGTGACTTCAACCTTCTACAAACAAGAACCGATGAAGCTTCATCGTCTTCGTCTTCGCGGCAACGACGTTCTTCCGTTCCAAGGTTCGAATTTGACCTTAACTTGCCACCAACCCAAGAGTCATCATACAGTCCATAGGTTCCAAACTATGATGATTTCTCTACGGGGCGCCACTCAACACACATTCCATACACGGCGTCTTCAACGTACAATGAACAGTTTAACCCGTTCGATGCTTTCTCTTCCGGGCGCCACTCAACATACATCCCAAGTCACCGAAATGTGGATGATATGTTCTCAGTGGGGAGACATTCAACCGCCGCTACTGTCGATCCGGTTATGACTTCAGAACCTGTTCACGCACAGGTTTATGATGACGCAGAACTTTTCCAGTTTGATGATGCGCTTTCTGATGAAGAGCCGCGTACAGAGGTGGGGCCTGATGGTGACGAGATGGGTCTATTTCCTTCTGAACCATCTGACATTGACGAGCCGGTGGAATCAGAGGAGAGCACAGAAAACTCTTATGAGGATGATGAGGACGATGATGTTCGTTCGACGCAACTGTATGGACCAACCAGTTGCGCAACATATTACGACCCACCTTCGCACTTCACAACAGTGGATATGGATGGCTTCTTCGATACTGAATTCCTAGAACATCCACAATTAGACCAGTTCAACCAATGGAATGTGGGTTCAACTGAGTTACATGCTGGAATGGTCTTCAGGACAAAAAAGCTCGCGTAGTCTGCCATCAAGCATTACAACATTCAGTTACATCCACCATTTGGAAGACCGAGGCCAGGAAATATATTGCAGAGTGTCCTCACAAGTCCGCCTGATGTAAATGGAGGGTTCGTGTGTCGCAATTGAAAAGGCTAAATAACCTGTGGAAAATAACGAGATATACAGGGCCTCATACATACTCCGTTGGGAGCCTCAGCCAAGACCATCCTAACTTGGATGTACACGTGCTTTTCGATGCAATCCTTCCACTCGTGAAAGAAAACCCACGTGTATCTGTGCCAGTGTGTATAGTTGCCATCAAATCCATTTACAAGTACACCGTCAATTACGATAAGGCATGGTATACAAGATATTGAGCCATCGAAACACTGTACGGACAATGGGAGCTATCATACAATGATCTGCGATCATGGCTTCAAGTTATGCAGGAATACAATCCAGAGACAATTGTGGAATTGGAGACTGTTCCGAAGTACTACAACGATCGTATTGTACCAGGGGAGGTCGAATTTCATCGCCTTTTCTGGACGTTCCCCCAATGCATAAAAGCTTTCCGTCACTGCAAACCTATGCTCCAGATCGATGGTACATTTTTATATGGCAGATACACACAGATATTGCTAATTGTAGTTGCCCAGGATGGCAACAGAAAATGTATCCCAGTTGCTTTTGCGATTGTTGAAAAGGAAAATATCCCTTCTTGGGAGTTTTTCCTTTACAACCTCCGCAAGTATGTCATGCGCCGGGTTTTGCGTACACGTGAAGATGGCCTAGCTATTATTTTAGATAGAGGCGCAGGGATTTGGGGAGTAATTCAACGTTTGGGAGATTCATGGAAACCCTCATACAAACATCACCGGTATTGTTTGCGGCATATAGCAGCAAACTACTATCAGAGGTTCAAGAACGAGGATGAACGTATAATGGTTCTCCGTATGGGTATGCAACCATTCCATTTTGTTATTCTACGTCCACCAATTTCATATTATTACCAATTAACTATTTTGCATGTCTTATTCAACAGGCAACGCACACCGAGTTAATCAAGTGGAAGAGCTGCTGGAGGAGTTGCAATTGAGGAATCCACACGGGTATAACTATCTTATTGAGATATCGAAGGAGAAATGGTTGCGATGTTATGACGGGGGTCGTCGATGCTGCCATATGACAACAAACTTGGCTGAGGCGATCAATTCGTCTCTTAAGGGAACGCGTCATTTACCTATCACGTCTGTTGTCAAAGCAACATATTACCGATTGGCAACCCTTTTCGCAACCCTCAGCAAACAAGCAATTAACTGGATGGCAGCTGGCCGCATATTTAATCCAGATCTCGCCGACAAAATCCAAGCGTCCATTTGGCATGCTAACTCGATAGGTGCGTTGTGTTTCTCTCGTCGGGAACACATCTTTGAGGTCACGCAATTTTCTGAACCGTTACAAGGAATAATGCAATACACCTACGTGGTTGATTTGCAAAAACGAACGTGCGATTGCGGGGAGTTCCAGACGTTCAAGTTCCCGTGTTCGCATGCTTTCGCAGCATGTGCATCGGTTCATTTTGATGCAACGACACTCATTGATTCGGTCTACAAGCTCGAAACCATTTTCAAGGTTTACCGAAACGAGTTCCCTCCGATCGGAAATGCACGTGACCGTCGTATAATCAGCAACAAACCAAAGATATGCCAAGATCCCTCCCTGCGACGAAAGAAAAAAGGCCAGCCAAAATCAATGAGGATTCACTATGCCGAAGATATGGTTCCGAGAGAAAAGACCGGATAACCTAAGAGGTGCAGTAAATGTGGGAACACTGGACATGATATTAGGAAATGCCCTCTTAGAACCGGCCCCCGAATTAACTAGATCAACCATTGTGTACTCTTTTCTGATTTGTGAACTTCTATTATCTGGTAATTTAATAAATCTTATGGGCACTCTTTTCCCCCTACATAGGTTTAGAGGGGGTTTTTAACGAGGCCCTTTAAATTTAAAAAAAAACATGCCTATGGACACATTTTTTGCTTCAAAAATGTTACTTTGATAGCATTTTTAACACAATTTTCTCACATTTTCGGACACCGTCTTCCTCGGAACTTTAGCACCTCTGTAAAATTAAGATGCACATCTTTGTCTCCAAACTTAGGAAAAACCCAAAAAAGTTCGAAACACACCGTAAAATGCATTTAAACATGCCTATACAATAATGTTTCCTTCTAAAATATTGTTACTTGCCCATTTCCAGGCCATTTTCAAACATCTTAGGATATTATATACGCTCGTATCTTCACACCATCTTAAAAATATGTTTCAATACGACACTGTTATAGTTCAAAAATTTTAATCGGGTACCCCGATAACCCGTTATTCGATCACAAATATTGCTACCTAAACATCTTATATTGGTTTCAATTCATTTTCCTCTTGAATTTCTCGTGCGAGGGCAGCAATAATACGTTGAATTCACGTCTTGCAGGACGCGAATTCCCTTTTCACTGAAACGGCACAGGAATTCGCGTCCTGCAGGACGCGAATCTTGAATTCGCTTTCCCCAGGACGCGAATTCGTCCTACATGACATGAAAGGGGGTATTTTTCTCAATATCAAACTTTGGGGGTTATTTTCCCCAATAAATTCCCAAAAGGGAATATTCAAACCATAAAGCCAAATCAATCTACATAAAATCAATTTGAGTTATAATTTTTTTTAGGTCATTTCGGATTTGATATTTTATGTTTTGATCGTTTTGTATAGGGATTATGTTGAAGATGTCTGGATGGAGGGGCGGAAGGTAGTGGTACCGGAGGCATATTTCTCAGAAATTTTGAAAAATTCGAATTTGACCCTTAAATTAAAGAAAAATATTTTGCCTCTAGGAAAAAAAATATATTAAACTTAAAATATTTGAATATTATTAATTAATTTTCGTCTCATAAATTTTAAAAATTTTCATTAAATCTATCAAAATTATTAAAAGTTTTACTTAAACCCTCAAAATTTTTGAAAGAAATTTAATTTAAGCCTCTAAATTTTCTTTTAAAAAAAACTAATTTGATCCCTCAAACTCTTACTCAAGTTCCGCCACTATCTAGATGCTGAATCTTTATTGTCAAAATTAGATTGGGTCAGATTCGGAACATTGACAGGTTAATGTACACATATACTTGATAATTTTAAGATTTATATATTTAAAGGATGGTACCTGTATTCATATATGATACCAGTTATAGCTTAAACTCTTTGACTATAGTGAAAATAAAGATGATCAAACCTGATCATCAGCACTCTTAAAAGCACAAAGATTTCAAAGCAACAATTATCTTAGTTGCAGACATCAGGATTGGCCAAGAGATAAGCTTCAAGAGCCTTGTAAACTCCCTCAGTACTTTTAATGAGAGCCTTAATTTCTTCTTCGGTGAATACGGAGTCGCCGACGGTGTAAAACTTCATTAAGCTCTTGCAAACTGTTCCTCCACCTGCAGCTTCTGTGAACTTGTTCTCATAGCTGATTTTCTCAAGCTTGTCCCCTAGAGGTCCACCTTTGATTATACTGTACTTGTATGAAAAATTGCTTTGATCGACCCCTTCCACCTTAACGTACTGCTGTGGAAGGCCTACACAAATAGAACACTTTGAACAAACATATTCGTGTCAAACACATAGAAAGATAGAAAGGAAGTGAGAATTAAAGAATTAACCTTCGGCAAAGTTGAACGTTACGATGGATCCAGGGCCGCCGTCTCCTTCGACCTCGATGCTCTTGATTGCTTGAGGGGCAACCGTGGGGTAGAGCTTGCTGTATTCAAGAACAATGGCTTTGAAAAGCCTGGCAGGGGGGATTGGGGAGGTAACCTCAAAGTCATAAGTCACAACACCCATGATTCTAAAATTACTAAGGAGTTTTTAAAGAGAAATTGGATGGTTAAGTGAGTGTTTTGAGGTGTGGGAAGATGGGAGAAATAAAAATGGTATTTATAGACTGAAGTTGAAGCTTAGTAAATTAATATATATCGAGTACAATTATTATTATTCTTGTTTGAATTTGTATTAGTCAAAAATGACAATTAAAAACCCTCTACCTTTTTAATATTTTATCTATGTCCCGACATTAAAAATAGGGTGTATAATTAGATTTTAGGGTTAAAATTTAGTATTTAGGGTTTAATGTTTAGTTTTTAGAGTTTAAAGTTTAAGATTTATGATTTAGAAATCAAGATTATGGTGTAGGAATTATATTTTTTAGAGTTAAAAAACTTTTTGTTCAAAAATGGCTTCCTTAGAATTTCTTACTAAATTGCCAATTGACGACTTTAATTATTGTATTGGTTTGTCAGCTTCTACTTGCTTGATATTCTTTCCAAATTATCCTAACGTAAATATATATAGGGATTAGTCTAAGTTGTTGACAAGTGACAAAGACTTGGGATCCGATGAATAAATTAAAGAATTTTGCTGACATTTTTTAAGAATTAAGGGAGGAGAAAACTTCAAAACCTTGGAAAAAGGAAATTAATGCTACTTAGTCACTTAATCTATTAATTAGAACCAATATAGGAGTATATGTATTTTCGACATCACATTAGTTTACTATTATTAGTTTGCAATCTTTAAATTAAGTTTTCAATGTTGCCGACTTAAGAAGTAAAATCAAGTTTGAATTTTAACACTCCCCGTCAAATTTGATTTCTCATTCTATGCTTTTCATTCTTTAATAACACATTAAGATTTTTTTACGACTTTTTTAAATCTTTATACCTTTCTGATATTCTTTTATCTGTGGTAGATCTTTAAACTTCAGTTGGAAGTACTTCAGGATTTTCTATTCTAGTGCTACTGCTACTGCTTTATAACAATCATGCAATAGAATTTTGTTGATAACCTTGATTATCACATTGTTCTTCTTGATTAAAGAGATCGTCATCTTCTTTGTCTTTATTGAAAAATCATCCTTCAACTTTCTTTTATTCTGTCCTCCATCTCAACATCTCTTAAGATTATCATCTTCTTAGTGAGAGGATTGTAGAGTCTATAAGCTTTATTTCGTTCATTAGAGTCAATGGAGATGCATTTCTCTCCTCTATCATCGAGTTTCTTTCTTGTATGCTCATGTATATGGGCATATGCAATGTATCCGAAAATTTTGAGGTGGCCAATTCTTCGTTTTTTACCACCCATGTTTCGTTCGTCGTCATGTTGCTCACACTTCGTTGGACAAAAATTCAACAAGTAAACTGCACATCAAATTGCTTCGGCCTAAAAAGTTCTTAGTAGATGCTTACCTTTTACCCTGCTTCTTGTCATGCTGAGAATGATGTCATTCTTTCTTTATTAAACCATATTTTGTTGAGGCATGTATCTAGCTATCAACTAATGAACGATAACGTGCTGCTTGTTAAAATTTTCAAATAAATTTGATGTATATTCGCTCTCTCTATCATATCTGAGTATCTTTAAATATTGACCACTTTGTTTTTTTTTTGTCAATGCTTTAAATTCTTTAAATTTATCAAGTGCTTATGATTTTTCTTTAAGAATATATATACCTAACTTTTTCTGCTGAAATAATCAATGAAAGTGACATAGTATATGCTTCCACCGAGTGATCAATGTATGTCGAAACAACCGGTTAAGTTAGTATGCACCATCTCCAATGGTTTTTTCAGCTCTCCAAGCTTGGACTTCAAAGCTTTGCATATGTTGTTTTCCATTTACGCGGGCCTTGCATAACTTATTTGGAGGGTTGGCAATCCATTATCATTTTTGCTTTTGATGAAAATTTTAAGCCAGAAAATCCAAGATACTCATACCTTAGATGTAACAACTTAATTTTCGGGTTAGTAAATCGAGTCTCGGATCCGGGTTTTGTATCTTTTATTTTTGGTGACTAAATTAAGAATTAAAGTTGGGAGCTTGATTTAAGGAAATTAAGGACTAAAATGAATAAGAGATAAAGTTGGGAGCCTTGAGTGAAAAGTTTCAAAAAGTCAATGACCATATGCTTGATTTGCCCATTTTATTAGGAATGATGTTATTTAAATTGAAGTGACTGAAAAGTGGAAGAAAAGGTAAGAGAGGGTATTACTGGAGAGAGAAAAGTGAGAGGGGTAGTTTTGACTCCAAACTGTCGATGTTCAAGGCGCCGTGAGTGACACCGCTACCACTATTGTCTTCAGCTTGATGAGACGAGTCCGTTGGTTGTCCCTCGTCGTTGTCATTGTCGTTGTTACCGTCCATAGAGGTGGAGCTTAAGAAATTTTAAAATCATTAAATAGACGTGAAGTGCCATCCACCTTCGCAAGATGAGGCCACCACAGAGTTCCCCAGCTCGAGAAGTGCGGATCTGGAGCTCGTCGTCATCGTCCGGCCACTGAAGGCCATCGTACGCTCCCCACGCGTCGCCGCCTGTGCGTGGGCATACACCAGCTGTAGGGGACGGGTGCACAACGCTACCTTGCACCGCGTGACATTGGATCACGCCCCTAGTTGCACCATAGTACCCTACATCATGCCACACTAGATCACCCTACACCCTTGGCCAGTTTTGACCAGTGTTGATCAGTTGTTGACTTTATCTGGGGACACTAACTGAGGGGTTTTCGATGTCATGTGTCCATTTTCGCAACCCGTTTCTCCAAATTCGAACTCGATAATATATTTTTACATGTTTAATTCACTAGATTATCATGATAGAGCGAATTGCTTATATATATATATTGTATATTAATTATCAGAGGGTTATACGGACTCAAATATTGGATCAAGTGGGATGATTTGAGGATCTTGAATAAGTTCATGTCAATAATTTCTTGAGGTTAGTATACTTAGAATTTCAAAATTCTTCATGAGCATTGTAAGTGTGATTACTTTGCTTGTTAGTTGTTGCAAATTAGGAAATGGGATAATGAGCACGATTAGAGGATTAATTATCAAAATTGGTAGCCGTAAGGTGCATGATGACGTTTAAGGATAAGAAATGGTTCCTATGAACTTTAGGGACCGTGTAGGGTCATTCGATATTCGTATAAGTATTAATGATTATTTATTGCAATGTTGTGGTGTTTTGTGTGCTAGACGGTATACACTTTGGTAAAATTGATGGACTTTCTATTTAAATGACTTAATATCTGTCGAGATAGGAATAGAGAAAACATCTCGAGCCATTTGTGCAAGAACATGATATCTTGGACTATTCATTTTCTATCGCAATAATATATCAAATGAACTCGAGTTGTTTGCTTTTTCCTCCTCAGTCAAGTATCTATCAAACTCAGACTTATTTTCTTAACCAACTCGTTGCTTCTTCAAGAGATATTGTTGCATGGCCAAACTTGTCTTTGGTAGATATAATTCCGAAGAATTGGAAACTTTTGTCGGAATACTAGATTGACCTTCATAGACCATAGCCCTCCCAGAAATGGAGGAATATTCATCAAACAAAGAATGCAATTCTTTGTCAATCATCTTCATAACCTCATCAGCAATATCAGGAAAAAGCAACTTTATCCCAAAGTTCACAAATTCCATTTTGTGTCCTGGATCAAAGATGCTCGCCAAGTAAACTAAGAAGTTAATCTTTTTTTGCATCACCTCAATACTTATTGTACTTCTCCCTCATTTTAGAAGTAATAGAGATTACATCTAAATCTTCAAAATTTTCCCACACATCTAGTAAACAATGTATTTCTATCAATACTTCCCAAAAAAATGAGATGTGACATGCAATGATCCAGATACCTTCAATGTAAGATCATAAAAGGGTTCTAAAACCTTTTCAATTCTTCGAACATTTTCCCAATCATCAAATGTAGGAACTCCATCTCTAGTTGAGAGGTCAAGAAAAAAAGCTATGGTCATCGCGAGCATACGAATCAAAAGCACGTTCATATTTTGCAGCCACCTTCAACATCATATAAGTTGAGTTCCACTTGGTAGGTACATCTAAACACAAGTGAGCCTTAGTATCTATCATTTCTTCTTCCGCACACTTGTAAAACTTTTTTTTTATCCTTGGCGGTGATGCTCTTATATACCTCACAGCAGCTCTAACTCGATCAATAGACACAGAAGCATGCTTAACACCTTCTTGCACAATAAGGTTAATAACATGTGCAACACATCTTGTATGCATATATTTTCCGTTTGCAACACATGCATTTCGATGGTTCAATTTCTTTCTTAAATATTAACAGATGCATTATCAACTGTAATAGTGAAGATCCTCTCAATCCCCCAATCTCGAATGCACTTTTCAAGGGCTTGGCCTATGTTTTCACCTCTATGAGCAAATATCGGGAAAAAATTTATGATTCTCTTTTGCAGCATCCACTCCTCATCTATCCAATGTGCTGGTAGAACCATGTAAGAAACCCTTTACAGTGAAGTCTAGGTATAAGTTGTTAAACAAATTCTACTCGTATCTTGACCAAAAGAATTCTTCATTAAAATCTTCATAGAGTTAAACAAATCATGACAATCTTTTCTAACAGTAAACCGAGACGGGAGATGAAACCTTGGGCATGCTTTGGAAAGAAATAGCTTGAAGCCTTCTCCCTCGACAATTCGAAAAGGTAGTTCATCCACAATTATCATGTGAATCAACGCCTTTCTAATAGCATCTTCGTCAAACTTCCAAGTTGAAAAAGATGTTTCACTTTCAGGGCCAAACTTCGCAAATGTTAACTCCGATTGCTTAGAATCAAAAGTACTACCTCGAGGTTTTTTTAAGCACGTCTTCAAGTGATTATTTAGATTAGTCGTAGAACCTCCAGTTTGCATGGTATAAGTCGAGTCACAATGTTTGCACCTTGCCATATTCTCCCCATCTTCTGTTACATATTTGGTGAAATGGCTTCCGCAAAATGCTCTTGGTTGTTGTTGCTTTCGGACACGTTTATTACTCGTTGCCGATGGGTCATTGACTTTAGTCGGAGAAGAATTTCGTGAACTTTGAGTCCCTTGTGATTCACTCATCTGCAATATCAAAATATAACATTGAATTAGAAATTAACAAAAAAAATTGTTTTGAGCGTTTACAGTGCTGCAAAGTGTTACAAAATAACAAGTAATTTCATTTTGACTATTTATAAATTAACAACTAATTTATAAAGGTTTATAAATAACAAAGTTTGCATCACTCTATAAACCAAAGCAACAGAGTGTAAATAAGAAAAGGTTTTTGTTGTTTCATTGGCAAATTTGTAACAGACAGTAACAAAGCAGCAGAGATGATCTTTGTCTGATATGTATGAGTTTGAACCAAAATAAATTATGAAATGGAATGCCAATAAAATATTAGACGATTGATTTTGATTTATTTTTCTAACTCTTATCAATATTGTATACCATTAAATTTGGATTTCTTAATGAACTTAAACCTTCAAAAACAGATAAAGAGACTTGGTTTTACAAATACCAGTGAATCCCCATGTTTTCTTATTATAAAGACATGGTATATATATATACATGTAAACAGATTTAGACCAAACTTGATCTAGAGAGAATTCTTTTAAAAAGGACAAAAAGAAAAATGCATTGGGCCAAATTCATGTTATTTTGATTAATCACGATTATCAATTTATCAGTTAGTTGGTTCCACTCAAGCCTAACCTCAAGAACTAGTTTTAAATGTCATGTTTTTTCTTTTCGGTTCATATAACTTGAACAAATCACCCAACTTTTCTTGCCTCAGAACTTATCCACCATGAAATTTCATCTCATACAACTTCCCAATGGAAAGAACTCTCATTGAAACACTTGCCTTAAAATTTTTCTTTCAACCCTTGCCCTGATTCTCATCAGTTCAATCCCTCTTTATAGCAGCTTTAATACCCAACCGAAGTATAGAAAATGAGACAAAAGAGCCAGACATCAAAATTGAATTAGAGAAGAATAAAACGATATGCTTACCTCGAAGGCTCAAACACGGAGGACTCTTTTTGACGACCGTCCGACGATCTCTCTGTTGCGAGTTCAAGTTTAGAAAATTGGGAATTTAGGTTTACGCTGTCGCTATGAGGAATGAAGAACTGAGGGAGAAAAAAATCACGTGATTAAAATTCAGCCCATTCTCAAGAGATAAAACACATAGCATAACTAAAGCCTATTATTTAAAACGACATCGTTTTAAATTTCAGTTTTTCGATTATTCGAATTTCCAAAAATCAAAATCGACTCGAAATTAATTCGAGTTATTCGAATCAATTCGAATAACTCGAATAACTCGAAATTTGAAAATAAATTCGATTTTTTTGAGTCGAGTCGAGTTTTGCTCACCCCTAAAGCTTGGTAACATCGTACTTTGCTAAGATAGACGAACTTGTTAGTAGGGTACTGGTACAGGCTCCAACCTGTACCGGTACATTATTCAAGGTAGCAGTGGGGTCTTAGAAGGGGGAGCACCATGAGCGACCGCTCAAGGCCCCAAACTAGCCTAGGACCCCTAAAATTTTTTATTTTTATTTTTTAATCATATTTTTTAATTTATCAAATGAATAAATTAATCTAATAATAAAATTCAATTGTCTTTCTCAAATCTCAAAATTTAATTAGTTTCCCAAAATTTAATTATCTCAAAATTTAATTCTCTATGTTATTCTTCTCTAATCTAACGGAAAAAGAATGATGTACTATTCTTAAAAAAAATTATATTTATTTATCAAAATCAAGCTCCATATTATACCCACAATTCAATTCCTTCAAATTTTATTAACAAAATAATGGAAATAATATGATTGATAAAGTTTAATTATGTTTCTATGGTTTATTTATGAAATATTAAATTAAATGTGAAGAACTAATGTTTTGATATAATAATTGAAAAATAGTTTTGGACTAAATTGAAAAGATTTCAAAATGCTTTTAAGTCCAAACAACTTGAAAATATGTTTGATGAATTTTTAAAGGGGTTTTAATGCGTTTTCTAAAGCCAAACTTTACAAAACCACCTAGGTGTTTTCAAACACCCATAGGCGTTTCAAAACGACCATTCATAGTGTCAAAACGTTTTGATACAACTCTGTCTGTTTCGAAACGGGCTTTAAACTGGGTGAGGGTTTTACATAGCGTTTAGATACGACTATTTCCCCAACGGTCAAATCCCCAACGGCTATTTCCAAACGGTAATTTAAATTGCAGCTCAACTGTCACTCGTTCGAAAATGATGTGTAACCGTTTCGATACAGATCAAGAGCGTTACGAAACGACCAGAGGCATTTTGATACGGCTTGCTACATCAGACTTCAACGGCTAGTTCTGAAGAAGGCCGTTCCGGTACGGGCTCGCATGTTTCGAAACGTACATCACCAGAACTGCATTTGTGGTGGGAAACAAAGTCTCCAATGGCTCCAAAGCAACCCCAACGGTCCTCAACGGCTACAAACTCAATTGGGAGTATAAAAGGGATATCCAAGCATCAAGGAAAGACTAATGCTTCAATTGTCAACAACATAATGATAAAGAAATTGTCTTAGAGCTTAATTGTACATTTTCTTGTATAGACAACACTTGTGAGCTTAATTGTCAAATTTGCTCAAGTGTTTAGGTTTTGGGTGAGAGCTTTATAGTGCAAACAAATACCTATTAGCAGGATTTCAAGTTTGCTTAGAATTTCTCTTGTAAGAGAGTGCTTGATCAAGCTTTGGGTAGAAAGCTTGATCGTTGTAACGATTTCCTCTTAAGCCGAGAAAAGATGACGAAATTCTTAGTGAATTTGTTTGAAATCCTTAGTGGGGAGCTAAGGTAGTGGATGTAGGTGCTTGTTAGAAGGCCGAACCACTATAAATCCTTGTGTCTATTGTCTATTTTTCATCTCCCACAAATTCACCCAAATATTCAATCTTCTCCCCACTTGGCTAGCTAGAACGGTTGAAGAAAATCGAGCACATAAAACTCAACAAAATGTTTAAAGTAATGAGATATAATTTCATTTTATAGGGGTCTATTTTTAAGTTTTCTTTCAAGGCCCCGAGAATGTCCAAGATGGTCTGCAAGGTAGTATAGGTACGAGCTTATCAATACCGGTACTCGTGAAATTTTTGGGATTTATTCCCCTCATTGATACTAATTCAGCACCAATACTCGGATGGGTACCAATATTGAGGATTTGTACCAGTACTTAAGGGTTTAGTATCGGTACTAGATGGTATTTTAGAAAAAATAGTAAGTCAACCCCGTACCGATATTCGGGTAAGTATCGATATCAGAGAGACTGTACTGATACTCGGGGTCGAGTACCATTACCCATTGAACATTTTGCCATGTAATGTTAAATCGAGTTGTTCTAGGTCGTCAGTGCCCAAGCTTTAGGCTAATGCCTTGATTATGATAGGAGGTGACCTAAATAAGATAAAAGTGAAAATGACTAAGTATACCTTCTTAAAAGGTAAACAACATGTAATGTAATTGATGATTAGTAACAATAGGGAGATCCTTGGGATCATATTGTTTGCATGTTGTGTAGGCACTAGACTAGTTGAGTCATCTTGATTGATGTGATTAAGATACTCAAAGATCGTGTAGCAACAACATAGTAAGTGACGCCGAATATATGTTTTCGATGTTGTGCGACCCCAAGCCTCATTCAAAGATAATCAAGGGGGATTTTGAGTATGAGTGAACGTTCCGAAGACAATGTTACATCGTGCCTCACTCCACGTTTGTATATTTTCTTTGTATGTTTTGCCTTGGTGATCTGATGAGATATCAAGTATGGTTGGGCCTTGTGTGTTATGCATGATGACTTCCATGATGTGAGCATGAGTTTAGACAACTAGCTTGCATGCTTATATTTATGAAGTATAGTAGAGTATATGTGTACCACTAAGCTTTCTAAGCTCAGCACTTGTAATCGTTGTTCCGTGCGTAGGTTGGTAGATTAATTGTGGGCTTGAGGATCACTATCAGTATGAGATTTGAACAAGCATTATTTACCATAGTATAATAATAATATTTAGTGTGTTGCATATTCATATGACCTTATGTAGTCGAGGCTTTAAATAATTATTTATAAGTGGTTTTGAAACGAAGCTTCATGATTTGTAAATTGAATGATAATTGCTTAATGTCTTTCATAATATGAATGTTTTAGGTTGGAAATGATTTTAAATTTCATGGATTAATTATGGTTTGAATTTTGATGGGTCTTTGTTGACCTAATATGGCACTTCAGATCTTCGGGTCGTATCAGAGTGTTACATTAGATTTCATAACCATGAATCATATTTGATCGTCAATGGTGAAGAGACGATTTCGTGTCATATCAACTTGGACAATCAACTCTCTAATTCTGATGACAAGTGCAAGATTTTTCACATGCACTTCATATGCTTTTTAAGTAGCTGGACAAGGCTTACGATATTGCTTTTCAAAGCTACTACATAGTATACATCTCATATGTATTTATTTTCTTAAATTTTTTATGTAATCATAACTTTGTCTTTAGTTTTGACCTCCGTGTGTGAATCATCGTCAAAAACTATTCTTCCAAAATTTTTTTAGTCTAGATCCACGAACAAATCCTTTCGACCACACATGTGATGCATGACACAATTATCAAGATACTAAATATTTTTCTTGAATTGTTCATTTTCTTTGTAAGTGAGGAATAGAGATTCTTTGGTTTTTCCTTCTTCACCTGTTGATGCATGAATTCTTTTTTCGTACTTTGGACATGATCTACAATCGTAACTACAATGACCATACTTCTTACAATTATAACAATGTACCTAAGATTTATTTCTTTGTTGATATTTGCCTCGACCTCTATATCCTCGTCGACCGTTGGGTGAATGGTAATTTTCACTTGTTTGGTTTCTACTATATGAACCCTATTTTAAGGAAGATTATATGTTTATTTTATTCATCAAATATCGAAGATGATACAATTCAAATTCTTTAAAGACGAAAAACCATACGATTCTTGTTGAAAAACCAAATATAATTTTGGCTTTAAGACGAAAAAGAAAATATGGAAATCAGACCATTCTTTAAACCATTCTTGTCTTAGTTGCAGACACCAGGGTTTGCAATGAGGTAAGCTTCAACAGCCTTGTAAACTCCGTCCATCCTTTGAATTTGTTCCTTAATCTCATCTTCGGTGAATGTGCAGTCACCGACAGTGTAAAACTTCATTAAGCTCTTGCACACACTTCCTCCATCTGCACCAGCCACAAACTTGTTCTCGTATGAGATTTTCTCAAGCTTGTCTCCCAAAGGACCACCTTCGATCAAACTGTAACTGTACGACAAGTTGTCTTTGTCTTGTCCTTCAACCGTGTGCTTCACATACTGGAATGGTAGGCCTAAACAAATAAAATACATTCATCAAACATATTCGTATCGAACACATCTGGAAAGAACGTGGAAAGAAAATAGGGATGAAAGAAGTAACCTTCTGCAAAGTTGATCTTGACGATGGTTCCAGGGCCGCCATTACCATCGAGCTCAACGCTCTTGATTGCCTGAGGAGCAGCCTTGGGGAAGAGCTTGTCGGCTTCAAGAACAAGGGCTTTGAAAAGTCTGGCTGGGGGGATTGGGGAGGAAACCTCAAAGTCATAAGTCACAACACCCATGATGCTAAAACTACTTGGGAGTTTTAAGGAAGCTAAAATGAAGAGGAAAGATGGATGATTGAATGAGTGTTTTGAGGTGTGGGGAGATATGGCTACTAAAGATGGTATTTATACGCTGATCTTGAAGCTTATGAATTTACTTTATTTATTTAAGTTTTTAGTTGGAATTATATCCAAATGTCTACTGGTCAAATAAAGCATCCCAGAATTTCCATGTAAACCCCCAATTGATGACTTCAAATATTGTACCAGTTTCTAGATACTTGGTTATTAATCTTATTTATAAAAAATTCCTATATAGTACTATATGTTTGTTTTTATTAAATTCAAGGTAGATAACGTTATACAAATTCTAAAAATTTGTAAACAAATTTCAATGTAATATGTCACCAATTTTGATTTATCAGTCTTGTATAATTATTTTTATGCCAATAAGTTTCTGCTGTATTGACAAGGCTGAGGTATTCAGACATTTAGTTTGAATTCTCAATCTATATTTATGATAGCGTCAATCATGTGTGAGTCATATATTGATAAGGTCTTGTTGTCGTCCACTTTCATTCGAAATATTTTAGGAAGTAATATTTCGGAGGGTGAATCGCGATTGTATTTTTCTACTATATTTCCTAGTATTGTTTATTATGTACATTTGTGCTTGTCCCCTTTTTTGGCTCGTGCTTACCGCTTAGCCGGAAAAATGATTTTTCGTACCATTTATTTCAATTTGAATCGCCTTTGATCATGAAGGCGTAAACAAAGTCTGCCCCCTGAAAATGATAGCACTGGAGGGTACTATTTTTGCAGTGGCAATTAAATTTAAATTTTAAAAATGCTATGTAATAGACCACTTTTTGTTAAATTCAAGGTAGATTACGTTATACCAATTCTAAAAACTTGTAAACAAATCTCAATCTAATAAATCCAATTTTGATTTATCAGTCTTCTATAATAATTTTTTATGCCAATAAGGAGTTGATTGTATTGATAATGTTGATGTGTTCAGGCATTTGATGTATAGATTCGGATTTTAATATTATACGTGAATATCATGTTTAAATTTTTAATAAATATTTATTCTAATATCAATAATTTGCGAATTGCTATCATATATATAAATCCGTTTTCAATTAAATTTAAATATATAATTCTGTTTGTGTATTTCCTTGTTTAATATTGATTATAATCGTATATAAGAAAATAGTTTGGGTTACATAGTTATTTTTTTTTAGTGGTCTAAAGGTGATTACAAGGTAGTATATGTTCATACATATTTTTAACCTTTTGACAATTTGCATACACCTTTTAAACAAACCGATTTGAACCTGTGTTTCATAGGATGAACATTATCAATTTTTCCATTAAGAGACATGTTGGGTTACGAAATTATTATTTTTAGAACAATTTTTGCCTAGGGAAAAAGGAAAAATTTGCTCATAATAGATTTAAAACCTATAATCTAAAGGAGGAAAAGATAACAACGGGAAGCTTTTAACTACTTGCTATATAGATGGTTGACAAATTAAATTCTAATATACATATTACTTCTTTATCTATATTATTATTTTTAAATAATGAATGACACATATGTACGCCACTACTTTTTAATTGAGTAAAATATAAAATAGTCATCTGTCTATAGGACATTTTTTTAATCTCTATTTACAAAAAGTTACAAAATAATTATTTGACTTACAAAAAAATAACATGTTAGTATGTTGTCGTTAAAAATTAAAAAAAATAAATTACTTAATAATATATGCAAACGGGTCGTTTGAGTCAGGTTCGGTTGTGACTACATTCAATTTCGGTTCGTTTTGAGTCAGATCTGGTCTGGTTCGGCTTTAATTCGGGTCTATAGTGATTCGGATCGGGTATCGGGTCAGGCCACATCGATTCAGTTGCTTTTTGGGTTGATTGATATCAAGTCGGGTATTTTTCAAGTCGGTTGATTTCGGGTCGGGCTAAGATCGGTTCATTAGGAGATCGATATGTTTCAATCGAATTTTCAGGCCAGATCAATTTTTTTCACCAATATATGACTTTATAAAGTCAGTATATTTGACTTATTGGTGAGTTGTGCGACAATCCACATCTTTTTTTTTTGGATAAATGTTATTTTATTCATCCAAGGACCAACCAATAAAACCATCATTTACACCCAAACCATTCAAACATGGAAACTTAATTACATATCAAATTCCATCTATCAACAAAAAAAGAGAGCAGTTAACCAATTTTGAAAACCCATCCAGTATCATATTTACAGTTTTCTTGATACGCTAAAACAAAGCATCAACCATTTGAGGAGTCCTCCCATGCAATCGAAAGTTCCTTTCCTGCCAAATCAAATAATTGCAACAACCCCAAGCAATTCTCAAAATTAAAGCAAGCAATGACTTCCCCTTGCCTTTTACCTGTATCCAACTTTGTAGATCAGTCCAACAAACATACATATGTTAAACACCACAAGTTATCAAAATCAATCCAATAAGATGCCTCACAGAATCACATTCTGCAAAAACATGGTCCCTCGACTCCAATCAATCCCGACAAAGCAAATAGTTTGGATCAACATCACATCCCCAAGCAAGCAACCTGCAACTAGTGGGTAGTCGATACAAGATTACCAAACAAGTGATAAAAGAGTACCTAGGAATATTCAGTGAACCCCATACAACCTTGGCTCATGGCACCTTTTCTTGTCGTTGCCTAAGGTTATCCCAAATACCTCTAGCTTTAAAACACCCTGTACGTTCACATCCAGTTGCATCCATAGCACCTAAAACTTTAATATCTTCTTCCATGCCCAACTATGGTGACTTTTTGCCTAAATCTCTCAAATCGAGAAACCTTTGAGTAAATATTCCCCAACCCAAGCCACCCAAATCAACCCTACTTGAACAATGAGGAGCCATAGACACTTCAAGAGGCAAGCCCTATTCCACGTATATAGATCCTTGACACCCAAACCCTCTTCTTTTTTAGGTGACAAATCTGCATCCAACTGACAAGTAAACCCTTTACAGAACTAGCCTCCCCTTTCCATAAAAACGAAGCACACAAGGTCTCAATCTTCTTAATCACCTTTATTTGGAGCAAAAAAATTCTCCCCTAGTAATTATGCATACTAAAAATAACAACTTGTATTAATTGAAGCCTCCTAGAAAACGACAAGCATCTAGCTGGCCAACATAATATTTTCTTTGTAATGTTTGCAACTAGATTCTCACAGTTAGCCCTTGTTAAGTTCTTTGTCACAAGGGGCACACCCAAGTATCTGACTGGCAAACAACCCAACTTAAAACCTGTCAAACTAGCCAAAAACCGTTCATCATCCATCCTTAAACCAACACAAAAGGCTCAGTTTTTGATAAATTAAGTTGCAAGCCGAACATCTCATAAAAGGCATCCATAATTCTTTTGATTCCCAACACAGAATCCATGTCCCCTCTTGTGAACACCAAAAGGTCATCCGCAAAGTAAAGATGGGTTAAACCCACCCATTTACACTTAGGGTGATAAGAAAAAACTCCATGTTCAGCTCCATGATTCAACATATCAGATAGAATATTCATGCTCAAAATGAATAAATATGGAGACAAAGGATCACCTTGTCTTACTCTCTTTGCTCCCGCAAAATATCCTACAAGCCCACCATTAAGTCCAATGAAGAATCTAGGCTTTGTGACACAAGCAACAACCCATTTTCAGAACAGATAAGGCACTCCCATGACCCTAAGAACTTGCAGAATAAAACCCTAGTTCAAGGAGTCGACATTTGAGGCATACACAAAGGAACAAACAAAATTGTCATCCCCTCTTTGTAAACAACAAGTAATAACCTGAGATGTAACAAGAAGAACTTTTAAGTGCCATGCTCCTCTAACAAGCACCCAAAGACGACCCATAAAACCAACAAAATAGTTACTCAAAAAGACCCAACCACCAAATTCATCCAGAACAATAGGGCCAACATTTGAGGCATGCACATGTAGGGCGTGTAGGTGTTCCCTTTTTGTGAGAGCGCAAGTGCACACTCCTGCCAAGTTATAGTATAAAAGATGTCGAATCCCATGAGGATTGGTCAGCTTGGTTCGATTTGTAGTTCCTGCACAAGGTAAAGTAAAAACACAAGTAAGGTGATTGTTGATAAACCTAGGCTGGAACTTATACACTCTATTTTGCACAATAGAACTATTAATGTGGGTAATTTAATTTGTGATGAGATGTACTAGTGCAAACTAAAAGAGAGAGGTGTCCTCCACTTCCCGATGCTCATCACTGGCCTCTGCAAACAAAAAAAGGTCCCAGTTGATCCGGTCGATGAATATACGCCAAAGAGGAAGGGGTGGGATAAGGAAACCTACTACAAAATGATGCAGATAACCGAAGTCGAGCCGTTCTTTACACCGATACAAGGCGCTGTCATGGAGGCATCCTCGAGCGACATCCTAGAAACGTCTACACCCTCTGCCGAGGCAGACACACTGCAGCATATTACCTAGAAGTTGGAAGAGATGAACCGAAGGTAGGGACAGTTCATGCAATTCACGAGGGACTTCACCCATTCAATCACCCAAGTGCTCAAAGAGAAGTTCCTAGAAAGCAATGTGAAGTTTTCTCCATTCCCTGCCAACCTCACTGATCCTCCAGCCGCCACCGTATATAGAGAGGGAAAAGCTTCGATGGATGAGCCGATTCGCACCGAGTCCTTGTCTGATTGGTTCGACACTGTCCATTAAATCCTCCAAATGTTTGACAAAGTCACATCTCAATCACTCAAGCGCAATGCAACAACAACCGAGGAGATTTACCTTGACACAGACGAGGAAGAAGAAGTGACCACCCAAGTGAAGCCAAATCCTTCGACGCGTACCTAACCACCGAGATCCACCAAACAAATCAAGACGACAGCCAAGAGAAAGTTCATAATTCCTGATGATGATGAGGACTCCTCCGAGTCCCCGGCAATCTAGCTTTTCTTTCTTCTCTTGCCTTTTATTTTGCCTTTATATTTTGTGATATGTATTGATGCATTGAGGGCAGTGCTTATCTTGAGTTTGGGGGTGTAGGTCATTACCGAGGCAACTACTGCAGCGACAGTTCATTATCTAAAAGCATTGTAGTTTTTCTTTAATGAGTAATACTTGCCTAGTTCTTTAATTTGACTTAGAATTGTCTAAACTTGCAAAACTCTTCTAGTGATGAAACTACCTTAGCACTTCAAAATACACTTTAAAGGTTAGGACGACTATTAGGAAACACATAGAGTCACACTATGGGCTGAAAATGAAAATACACTTTTGTGACTTGTATGATGTAAGGAGTTCTAGAACACTTATGACATATACTAGCTTAGAAAGAAAATTTAGGGTAAAAAGTTGGAGGTTCCTAACATCGACTCTAGCTTAAGAAAGCCCTAGAGGTGCCCGAAACTAGCTCTAGGCTAATCACTAGAGGTGTCCAAAACTGGCTCTAGTCGGTTAGATTGCTTAAAAAATGTATTTACCCAAGTTAAGTAGGTTAATGCTTAAGTGTTTACTTAAAACCCGAATAATCATCTTGTTCACAAAGCATGCACACACTCACAAGCATCATAGTTTGATTTCGGGTAACTCCTTTAGTCGTCCGAAAAATTTAGTCATGTATTTTAAAGTGTTAGGTCATGAGGAAGAAGGCGAGTCGAAGCAATCTCTATGAAGATTAAGGAATTTGGCGAGTAATTATTTTTTCTACTAGTTGCATTGCTTGAGGACAAGCAATTGTTCGAGTTTGGGGTGTGTTAAGTGTGTAAGAGTACTATCATTTCACCCTTATTCTATGACAATTATTTATAAATCTACACTAATTTGAATCACATTGTAGCCCTCCATGCATCAATCACATTGATCTTATCTTTATTATGCTTGATCATTATGTTTGGTTTATTTAATAAAAATATGCTATTTATGTGCGTGTTTGGTGTGTATGCAAATTTCGCTACTCACTGCCCGGGCAAGCACTGCTGCGGTAGTGAAGGAAAGAAAAGAGCGATGCAAAATCATCTCTCGATAATCCAGATCAAACTAGTTGTGGATGTCAGTTTCTACTGAAGGAAGCTGAACCATGAGACAGAGCCTTGTTGAGCGAAAAAGATAGACAAACCATTGCCGAGGCAAAAGCCAAGCCACTGTCGCGACAATGACCTGACACACTCGACAATGGAGAAAATATGCAAAGTGGAGCGCGTCTTGAGGAACATAAAAAAACTGAAAATTTCTACGTACTTTGCATAAAGATCAGACTGCGAGAAGACCATAAAAATGCCGAAAGAAAGTCAAGAGAGGATTCAACGCTAATGGGAGGATTTTAAGGAAGGAAGATATAATACTTTAAAAGAAGACCTTTTTCTTTTAATGTGTTTAGTTCTAACTTAACTTCCTCCTCAAGAAGTACTTGACCTAGACCTCCTCTATAAATACAAAGCCAAAGCCACCATTGAGATCATTTATAGAGAACTCGAGCCTTTGAGAGAATTTGTATCGAGCTTTCATTATCATTATGTTCTAATTTTTTCTTAGGGTTTAGATTGTATTGTTTAGTAGTTGTGAGAAAACGATTGGATATTGTTTAAGTTTTTGTTAATGCAATTTTAGTTCAAGGTTTACTTATCATGGATTCTTTATCTTGTTTTTCGAGTGAATTGGGAGAGGATCTCGTTAACTATCTATTTGTCTAATATTGGGGGAGTTAGACTCACAAAACGGAAAAGCATGGTTTTCATCCCAAACGGTGAAAACTAACTCCACTAAGGGATAAGTTCGAGTTTCAACAGCTAAAAGAAGCGTAAGATTGATTGGTGTTCATCCTTGGTTCACGTTGGGAGGTATTATTATGGCCTACACATCAGCACGATTTTAACTTAGGGATAAGGATGAGCCACTGAAGAACGCTTTGCCGAACCCTGACTTTGTTCCCTGCTGCCCAAGAAAGGGATTGCCAAGGCAGTTACTTAACCCGTTTCCGCAGTTGTGACTTTGGTCTTTTCCGAGGCAATCCGGTATTCGTTGCATTCAAAGACTGAGACAATCCAATTGGTTTCCACACTACGACACAATATAATCTGGCCCGTTCTCTCATCTTGATTTCTCAACTTTTGATTTACTGGCTTATTTTATTTTTTGTTTATTAGATTACTCTAAAAACCCAATCAATCCCTTGTGTTCTTTACTTTTATTTCCTCTTCAGTGTGAGAAGATAATAATGAAGGTTTCACCAATCCCTATGGATACGACACTCAATACTTATCACTTTATTACTTGAGACGTGTATACTTGCACAATTGCGGGGCAGTTTACACACACAACATTTGTCTTCCAGAATCTCCTCTCCAAGACCTTTAAGTTGATTGACGATTGTGGAGAATGGGTCGAACATCCCCATGATGTCTTCATTCAAGTCCATCTTGAAGTTTTCATACTCAAGATTGAGAAGACTGATCTTGGTCTCCTTTACTTCGTTTGTTTCCTCGTATATGACTTCAAGCTTGCCTCATATCTCCTTGGCATCTTCACAAGAAGACATCTTCTCATAGATGTTGGGGCTAAATGTACAAAAAATAATGTGCAAAGCTTTGCAATTTAGCTCCATCTTCTTGCGATCATCCGCATTCCATTCTTCCTTGCTTCGTTGTGGCACGAACGAACAATCCTCAACTATGTCTCAAAGCTTGTAATCTTTGGCCTTGATGAAGAACATCATTCTTGTCTTCCAATAGGCATAGTTGGTCCCGTCAAAGAAAGTTGGCTTGTCGATGGATTGTGCAATTTTATCGGTTGATTGAATTGATTTATCGAGCTTCCCGGATCACCTCAATAGGATGTTAATCCCCTTCGATTAAGCCTCAGATCTGATACCAATTGTTAGGCTCGATTTCCTATAAATGATTTAGCTTGCCAAGTGGTGGAGAAGTTATATTTTTAGGTGATTGATTTGTGGAAGCCGAAAATTAAATGACACGATGAATTTATAGTGTATCGGGCTTCGAACAAGCACCTACATCCACTACCTTAGCTCCCACTAAGGATTTTCCAACCAATTCACTAATTGATTCGTCCCATTTTCAAGGATTAGGAGTAAACCCTTACAAACGGTTAATCTTTCTACCCAAAGATTAACCAAACACTCTTTACAAGAGGAAGAAAATAAGCAAACTAAAAATCCTCTCACAAGGTATTTGTTTGCACTCTTTAAGCTCTCACCCAAACATAAACACTTGAGCAAATATGACAATTTTAGCTCACAAGTGTTGTCTATACAAAGGATGAACAATTAAAGCCCTAAGACACAATTTCTCATCATATAGTTGTTGACATTTGAAGCATTAGTCTTCTATGGATGCTTGAAGGTCCCTTTTATACTCCCATTCGAGTTGCTAGCCTTTTTAGATCGTTGGTATTGAATTGGAGCCGTTGGGGTCTTTATTCCCTTCATAAATGTAGTTCTGGTAAGCATGGTATCGATACCCGAGTCACTTTATCGATATGCCCTTCTTGGAAACTAGTCGTTGAGCCTGGTTCAGCTTATGCATATCGATACGCTTACAAGCATATCGGTACGACCTGCATTTCAAATAGCAGTTGGGAAAATGATCGTTGGGAGCGGTTAAAGCTTATTAGTACGCGATACAACCGTATCGGTACGCGACAAGCCGTTGGGGGGTTTTTAAAGCTCTCCGTATCGATACAAAAAAGGCGTATCGGTATGGGTTTTGGCTACTAGAATATTATTGTAGCTAAAACCCTAAAGGGTATCGATACAATGTATACTGTATCGGTACGGTGACTTTGAAAACACATGTTTGACAACTTAAAATACATTTTAAACCATTCCTAAGCCTTGTAAAAATCCTTAAACATATTTTCAAGTTGTTTGGACTTACAAAACATTTTGAAATCTTTTTCAATTTAGTCCAAATCAAATTTTCAATTATTATATCAAAACATATATCTTAACAATCTCCCTCTTTTTGATATAGTAAAACAACTTGAAAAATTGTTTGTGATTCTCTCCCTTTGAGATTAAAAATTTTAATAAGAGATTTTTAAATTTTCAAAGAAGTTAAAGCTCCCCTTACTCATTTTGAAAAGACAATTTTTTCAAACCAACTCTCCCCATTTTTGTTATATCGAAAAGAATTTAAAAGTCATTAAGCTCAAAAATAACAATAGAGGTTTAAAATTTTTGACTCTATTAAAAGCTTTGGTTTTAAAATTGGCTCCCATTTACTCAAAGCATAAAAAATTCTTAGTCCAACAATATGATTATTTAGTTGTCATAGAAAATAAATCTAATTGAAACAAAAATAAAAACAACTAGAAATTTATCAACACTTGAACTTCAAGGGGGGTGTGAAGCCTTCCTTCTTCAAGTGTTCTCCTTCTAGTGTGTATGGAGCTCTCCCTCAAATTTGGACTTGTTGATCACTCTCCATCACACCTAAACAAGACAATCATGTACTTTTTGGTATCTAAATTGCTTTCGATCCATAATCGTTAGTAGCCCATAATTTTGTACCCTTTGAAATCCATTTTTCAATTTCACCCTTTTTAGTTGAAGTACTTAGTCCTTTTGGGAGTCAAATACTTCTAAAACAGTTTCCATCTATAAATCTAACTACACTATATTGTCTTTCATAAAAGTTTGATTTACCAAAATTGTTTTTCCTTTCAAGTTCTTTGGAAATCA
Organism: Hibiscus tridactylites; assembly: GCA_958450335.1. Lineage (NCBI taxonomy): Eukaryota > Viridiplantae > Streptophyta > Magnoliopsida > Malvales > Malvaceae > Hibiscus > Hibiscus tridactylites. The sequence continues at coordinate 79,904,930 of OY288283.1, read as the reverse complement.
ATTCCTTCTTAAGATCATGCACCTCTCTTTGATGATCTTTTTTCTAAGTTTGAAAGCAATTTTTGTAAATATAAAACTTTAAGCTCAAAATCATTGATTTTTGCTTCAAACTCTAAATTGGTTTTTAAAAGCAAATCATTTTCGGTTTTTAATTTTGTAATCAACTTTTTGTTTTTAAAAAATAAAGCCTTGAATTAATAAACCAATTCATCATAGGCTTCTTGTAACTCATCAAAAGAATATGAATTAGAAATAGATGAGTTAGAAGTTACCTCACCCTCTTGAAGGGCCATCAAAGATAAGTGGGCTACCTCATCGTCGATGGAGTCTTCATCACTCTAAGTCGCCACATATGTTTGCTTTGAAGATGATCCCTTTTTGTTGCTCTTGTGGGAACCCTTCATCTACACTTTCCTACTCTCTTGATTCTTCATGTTGGCATGTGGAGGATGGAAGGGCAATGACATTGCATCAATGCCTTGCTTCTTGATCTTCTTCTCCTTCTCCCTTTTCAAGGGTTGAGACATCATCTCATAGGTGAGCAAAGATCCAAGGAGCTCCTCAAGCTTGAGCTCCTTCAAATTCTTTGCTTCTATAATTGTCGTCCTTTTGGACTCCCATGATAAAGGAATTAAGTAGATCAACTTCCGAATGAGTTTCTCTTCCAGAATCTCCTCTCCAAGACCTTTGAGTTGATTGACGTTTGTGGAGAATCGGTCGAACATCCTCGTGATGTCTTCATTCGGGTCCATCTTGATGTTCTCATACTCAAGTTTGAGAAGACCGATCTTGGTCTCCTTTACTTCGTTTGTTCCCTCGTATGTGACTTCAAGCTTGTCCCATACCTCCTTAGCATCTTCACAAGAAGACAAATTCTCATAGATGTTGGGGCTAAATGCACAAAAGAGAATGTGCAAAGCCTTGAAATTTAGCTCCATCTTCTTGCGTTCATGTTGGGTTTTTAAGTGTTCGATTTCCTTCAACCATTCTAGCTTGCCAAGTGTGGAGAAGTTGGATTTTTGGGCTTTTTAGTGGAAGCTAAAGAATAAGAATTGAACACAAGGATTTATAGTGGTTCGATCTTCTAACAAGCACCTACATCTACTACCTTAGCTTCCCACTAAGTATTTTAACCAAATTCACTCTTGAATTTCTTCCCCTTTTCTAGGCTAAGGAGGCAACCTTTACACACTCAAAGCTTTCTAACCCAAAGCTTGAGTAAACCCTCTTTACAAGAGAAATTCTAAAACAAACTTGAAATCCCTCTAATAGGTAATTGTTTGCACTATTTAGCTCTCACCCAAAACCTAAACACTTGAGCAAATTTGACAATGTTTAGCTCACTGGTGTTGTCTATACAAGAAAATGAACACTTAAGCTCTAAGACAATTTCTTGATCATTATGTTGTTAACAATTGAAGCTTTAGTCTTCTCTTGATGCTTAGAGGTTCCTTTTATACTCCCAATTTAGTTTATAGTCGTTGAGGACCATTGGGGATGTTTTGGAGCCGTTGGAGTCTTTATTTTCCACCATAAATGTTGTTCTGCAGACGTCTGTTTCGAAACAATCGACCCCGTTTTGGAACGCTCTTCTTCAGAACTAGCCGTTGGAGTCTGATGCAGCAAGCCGTTTCGAAACATCTTTGGCTGTTTCGGAACGAGTGACAGTTGAGCTGCAATTTAAAAAGCCGATGGAGAAGTTTTGACCGTTGGGCGTATCAAAACACCAAAGGGGTGTTTCGAAACGAAGCCCTCTCCGTATCGAAATGGGAAAACCTTATTTCGGTACGAGTTTTGGCAGTTTCAAAATGTTTCGATACATGCCCCTGTTACGAAACGGTTACCTTGAAAAGTCTGATTTAATTTGGTTACTTAAAAACGTTTTAAACCTTGACAAAACCATTTAAACATCCACAAACTTATTTTCAAGTCATTTGGAATTAAATGTACTTTTAAAATCTTTTCAATTTAGTCCAAAACTATATTTCAATTATTATATCAAAACATTGGTTCTTCAATCTCCCCTTTTTTGATATAATAAAACCAACTTGAAAAATTGTTTGGGAGTCTCCCCCTTCAAGTTTAAAATTTTGAATACGAGACTTCAAAATTGACAAGTAACTAAAGCTCCCCCTTATTCATTTGAAAATGCAATTTTTCAAACCAAACTCTCCCCCTTTTTGTTATATCAAAAAGAATTTAGATAACTTTAAGTTCAAAATAACTTATGAGGTTTAAAAAATTGACACAAAAAGAATTTTGGTTTTAAAAATGGCCCCCCTTACTCAAAGCAGCATCAAAGAATGTTAGTCCAACATATATGATAATCTAGATGAAATTAAAAAAAATCAAATTGAACAACTAAAACAACTAGATTTTACCACACTTGAACTCAAGGGAGGATGTGAAGCCTTCCTTCTTCAAGTGTTCTTCCTTGTGTGCATGGAGCTCCTCCTCAATATATGACTTGTTTATCAATCTCCATCACACCTATCATAAGACAATCAAGTAATTTTGGTATCCAAATTGCTTTGGATCCATAGACGTTAGTAGCACAAAATTTAGTCCCCTTAGGAATCCATTTTTCAATTTCATCTTTTTTAGTTGAAGTACTTAGTCTTTTTGGGACCCAAATACTTCTAAAAACTTTACCATTTACAAATCTAGGGGCACTAGATTGTCTTACATAAAAATTTGATTTTCCAAAATTATTTTTCTTTTCAAGCTCTTTGGAAATCAAATCTTTTTCTTCTTGAACTTTATGAAGCAAAATTTGTAAAACAAAACATTTTTGTCCAAACTCATTGAGTTTTGCTTCAAGTTCAATTTTGGTTTTAGGAATCAAATCATTTTGAATTTTCAAATTTGAAATCACTTTCTTATTTTTCAAAATGTGATTTTTAAATTCTAAAACCAAATCATCATAGGCATCTTGTAATTCATCAAAAGAATATGAACTTGAAGTAGATGAATTAGAAGTTACACTTGAATGTTCTTCTATGGCCATAAGGAAAAGGTTGGCTTGTTCATCGCCGGTGGAGTCTTCATCACTCCATGTAGCCACATATGCCTTCTTCTTATGGCTTGAAGTGCTTGCCCTCTTCTTTTTCATAGATTCTCGTTCTAATTCTTTCATTGCTTTCTTCATGAAAGGGGCAAACTTCTTGAAGAGATGAACTATCTCTTCTTCTTCATCCTCCCCCTCACTTGTATCAACATGGTTGCATTTGGAGGACTTGAGAGCAATGACATTCGTGTGGATTCCTAGCTCTACGATCTTCTTCTTCCCCATCCTTCTAATCTCTTCCCTCTTCTTCTTCTCTTCTTTGTCTTTCTTCATAATTTGGTGAGTGAGAAGTGACCCCATGAGTTCATCAAGCTTCAAAGTCTTCAAATTCTTAGCTTCGATGATGGCGGTCCTCTTTGAGTCCCATAACTCGGGAAGAGAATATATAAGCTTACAGACAAGCTTTTCTTTCGCGATGCCTTCTCCATAGCCTTTGAGTCCATTGGTGATGGTGGAGAATCAATGGAACATCTTCTCAATGTCCTCTTCTAGATCCATCTTGAAGTTTTCATACTCTAGGTTGAGGAGGCTGATCTTGGTCTCCTTTACTTTGTTTATCCCATCGTATGTAACTTTGAGCTTGTCCCAAACTTCCTTGGCACTCTCGCAAGATGACATCTTCTCGTAGAGGTTGAGGCTAAGTGCACAAAAGATGAAGTGCAAAGCCTTGCAATTTAGTTCCATCTTCTTGCGGTCGTCGGCACTCCACTCTACCTTGCTTCCTTTTGGTACGAACGGGCCATCTTCAATGATATCCCAAAGCTTGTAGTCTTTGGATTTGACAAAGAACATCATCCTCGTCTTCCAATATGCATAATTGGTCCCGTCGAAGAAAGGTGGCTTGTCGATGGCTTACGTCATTGAGCCGATTGTTTGAAATGTTGATCGAGCTTGCCGGATCGCATCAATAGGGAGTTAATCCTCTTCAATTGAGCCGAGCTCTGATACCAATTGTTGGGTTTTTAAGTGCCCAATTTCCTTAAACCGTTTTAGCTCGCTATCTGTGGAGAAGTTGGTTTTTGGGTGTTTTAGTGGAAGCTAAAGAATAAGAATTGGACACAAGGATTTATAGTGGTTCGACCTTCTAACAAGCACCTACATCCACTACCTTAGCTTCCCACTAAGGATTTCAACCAAATTCACTCTTGAATTGCTTCCTCTTTTCTAAGCTAAGGAGGTAACCTTTACACACTCAAAGCTTTCTAACCCAAAGCTTGAGTAAACCCTCTTTACAAGAGAAATTATAAAGAAAACTTGAAATCCCTCTAATAGGTAATTGTTTGCTCTATTTAGCTCTTACCCAAAACCTAAACACTTGAGCAAATTTGACAATGTTTAGCTCACTAGTGTTGTCTATACAAGAAAATGAACACTTAAGCTCTAAGACAATTTATTGATTATTATGTTATTGAGAATTGAAGCATTAGCCTTCTCTTGATGCTTGGAGGTCCCTTTTATACTCTCAATTGAGTTTATAACCATTGAGGACAATTAGAGATGTTTTGGAGCCGTTTGTCACGCCCCGCCAGGTCGCGACACAGCCAACCGAGGGGCACACCCGCCAGGGTGCACCGAGCAGCACCGAGGTGTGCCACCCAGGTGCGCAACGCGCGCCCACAGAGCTTCGTCCAAGGGCACTCGGGCCAACAAGAAGAAAATGAGGTGCCTTAGAGATTTTAAGGCCAAGGTTGATCCCAAAAAGGATCTAGAACGACCCGGGATGCTCCAAACGTTTCCACACAAGACCAAGGGGTTCCAGAAGCTTCCACAACCATCTAGGCTCACCCGGAGGAACCTAGAAGGCTCGAGACAAGTCGGGAAGACTCAAGACAAGTCCGGAAGGCTCGGGACAACTCCGGACATCTCCGGAACTTTCTAGAATCCTATAGATATATGTAGAACTATAGGAGTAATCTAGAATAGTAGAGATGTATATAGATAAGTATGGAGTTCTCTAGAAATATCTAGGCATCTTAGATATTTTAGGAGGCAAGATCCTAACCGTTGGATCAAATAAATCTCCACCGTCCATTAGGGAGGTTGGAGGCTATAAATAGGCTTGCCTAGCTCATTTGTAAACCATCAAAGTAGTTCTTCACTTCATACTTGTAAAGCTCTTGTAAGCTTTCGTTGCATTAATACAAGGTAGTTTCCTTGTAAACTCGTTTGCTCCTTGTGTTTGCCATAGCGTTGCGACATTAAGGCTTACTAGCATCGTGCCGAGAGTGCTAGTGCCGCACGGATTTGAGCTTGAAGAAATAAGTCCGTGACACGTTGGTATCAGAGCAAGTTCCGATCTCTCGGGAGCATGGCCAAGACCAGCAAAACTCAAGCCGCTAGCCCGTCCGAGACCGAGGTCACGCACGACCAAGGTGGGCAAGAAGTAAGGGCTGACCCTGTCGAGACAAGGCCTCGTGCCAAGTCCAAAGACCTACTCTCTAGCTTGGAGTCCCGCTTGACTCGTGTTGAGGAAGGCGTATCGAGCATGGGTGCCCAAGTGGACGACCTTCATGAGCGGATTGAAGGCCTTGAGGTAGAAGATGCCAAGATCCACACAGCCGTGAGGGCAATGAAGATCAAGCTAGAGGAGACCCTGCGCGGAAATGGGTGAAGTACGCGACGCACTCGTAGCAGAACTCACAAAGGTACGTGAGTCATTTCAACACGAACTTGACAACATGCATGCTCAACTAGAAGCATTGCAAGGCGACCTTGCCTTGTGCAAACGTGCTTTGGCAGCCGGGCCAAGCACCACTGTGGAGGCTAGAAAGGTCGAGGTGCCCAAGCCTCAAACTTTTTCAGGGACACGCAACGCCAAAGAAGTCGACAACTTCTTGTATGGCTTGGAGCAATACTTAGAAGTCGTTGGCATCAGGGAGGATGCCTCTAGGATCCAAACCGCGACCTTATACCTCACCGACACCGCCATGCTTTGGTGGAGGAGAAGGCGTCTCGATGTCGAGAGAGGTACGTACACCATCTCTACCTTTAATGATTTCAAAAGGGAGCTCAAAAGGCAATTCTATCCGGAGAATGCCGAGGATGAGGCAAGAGCTCGCCTACGAAGGTTGAAGCAATCAGGGAGCATTCAAGACTACGTGAGGGAGTTCACTAGTTTGGTGCTCGAGATCCCCGATCTGTCCGAGAAAGACTCGCTCTTCTACTTCTTAGATGGTCTCCAAAGTTGGGCCAAGACTGAGTTAAGGCGAAGGGGAGTCCAAACCCTTGCCGATGCGATAGCCGTGGCCGAGAGCCTTATCGACTACTCGAGCCACAAGGAGACCACCCCTAAGCCGAGGGATGAGAATGACAGTCATGCCAAAGGTAGGGGAGACAAGGGCTATCCCAAGGAGGGCCATCAAGAAGGCCACTCACCAAGGCACCGAGACTCGTCCCCTTGGAAGAGCAAGGACAAGGGTAAGTCCAAGGAATTCCAAGGTGCGAGGAAGTCACCACTGAGCAATTGCTTCATTTGTGATGGTGACCATTGGACGCGTGAATGCCCACAACGCCAAGCCCTTAACTCACTCCTAGCCAAGCACCGAGAAGGTAGTGACACCGACAGTGGCGACGAGGGTGCACAAATGGGATCCTTGCAACTGATTTCATCACTTCGATCGATTGACAACACCGAGAGGAACGAGGGAAGTTCCACTCATAAGAGGCATTGCGACGAAGGACTTAGGCCAGGGTCAGGGCTCGACGTGGAGCACAAGGGCGACCCATCATCTCCGAAGGCCGAGGGTAAGGCCGAGTCACAGACCAAGCTTGCACGGGGTAAGCGAGGTGGCGTCACTAAGGCTAAGTCCGCACCAAAGGCCAACACGAGGGTAAAGTGCTACCTATGTGAAGGACCTCATGTGATGAGGTCATGTCCAATACGAAGGCGACTTGTTGCCTACATCAAGGGGGTTGATGGCAAGGCACAACTTGATACGATGGCCGAGGAACGAGCTGCTAAGCCGAGGGTAAAGACGAGGAAAGCTAGGAGCCAAGGGAGGCACACCAGCACTACCCCAGCAGCTCTACCGAGACGCGACGAGGGCGTCGCGAGATCGGGTGGGGGAGGATGTCACGCCCCGCCAGGTCGCGACACAGCCAACCGAGGGGCACAGCCGCCAGGGTGCATGGAGCAGCACCGAGGTGTGCCACCCAGGTGCGCAACGCGCGCCCACAAAGCTTCGTTCAAGGGCACTCGGGCCAACAAGAAGGAAATGAGGTGCCTTAGAGATTTTAAGGCCAAGGTTGATCTCAAAGAAGGATCTAGAACGACCCAGGATGCTCCAAACGTTTCCACATAAGACCAAGGGGTTCCAGAAGCTTCCACAACCATCTAGGCTCACCCGAAGGAACCTAGAAGGCTCGAGACAAGTCGGGAAGACTCAAGACAAGTCCGGAAGGCTCGGGACAACTCCGGACATCTCCGGAACTTTCTAGAATCCTATAGATATATGTAGAACTATAAGAGTAATCTAGAATAGTAGAGATGTATATAGATAAGTATGGAGTTCTCTAGAAATATCTAGGCATCTTAGATATTTTAGGCAGCAAGATCCTAACCGTTGGATCAAATAAATCTCCACCGTCCATTAGAGAGGTTGGAGGCTATAAATAGGCTTGCCTAGCTCATTTGTAAACCATCCAAGTAGTCCTTCACTTTATACTTGTAAAGCTCTTGTAAGCTTCCGTTGCATTAATACAAGGTAGTTTCCTTGCAAACTCTTTTGCTCCTTGTGTTTGCCATAGCGTTGCGACATTAAGGCTTACTAGCATCGTGCCGAGAGTGCTAGTGCCGCACGGATTTGAGCTTGAAGAAATAAGTCCGTGACACGTTGGAGACTTTATTTCCCACCAAAAATATTGTTTTGCAGACGTCCGTTTCGAAACAATATGATTAAATTGGTCTTCAAATCATTTTCACTCCATTCCACCTTGCTTCGTTGTGGCACGAATGGACCATTCTCAACTATGTCCCAAAGCTTGTAATCTTTGGTCTTGATGAAGAACATCATTATTGTCTTCCAATAGGCATAGTTGGTCCCGTCAAAGAAAAGTGGCTTGTCGATGGATTGCGCCATTTGACCGGTTGATTAAATTGATATATCGAGCTTCCCGGATCGCCTCAATATGATGATAATCCCCTTCGATTGAGCCTCGACTCTAATAGCAATTGTTAGGCTTGATAGGCTCGATTTCCTTCAACCGTTGGGATTGAATTGGAGGTGTTGGGGTCTTTATTTCTCTCCATAAATGCAGTTCTGGTCAGTAGGGTATCGATACTCAGGTCATTGTATCGATACACCCTTCTTGGAAACTAGCTGTTGAGCCTGCTTCAGCTTATGCATATCGATACGCTAACAAGCATATCAGTACGGCTTGTATTTCAAATAGCCATTGGGAAAATGGCCGTTAGAAGCGGTTAAAGTGTATCAGTATGCGACTAGCCGTTGGGGGGTTTTAAAGCTCTCTGTATCGATACGACAAAGGCGTATCGGTACAAGTTTTGGCTACTAGAATTTCCATGTACCTAAAACCCTAAAGGGTATCGATACAGTGTATATCATACCGGTATGGTGACTTTGAAAACACATGTTTGGCTACTTAAAATACATTTTAAACAATTCCAAAGCCTTGTAAAAACCCTTAAACATATTTTTAAGTTGTTTAGACTTACAAAACATTTTGAAATCTTTTTCAATTTAGTCCAAATCAATTTTTCATTATTATATCAAAGCTAATATCTTAACAATAACTCTTAGGGGCATTTCAGTCATTTAAACTTTATTGAAATTTCCATAATTTCATCAAAGGTAAAAATTTGCTTATTCTAGGCAAGAGGGTATTTCGGTCATTTTGAAGCTCATGATATATCTATCATTTCTGTCAATTGAACCATTTATAGTATTTCAATCATATAAGTACCCAATGATGTTTCAATCATTCAGGTACTTTCGGTATTTTTAAACAATTCATTCAGTCTAGTAAACTTAGATATTTTGGTGCCTGAGGATACTTAAGTCTTTTTGGTGATTACGATCATTCCGATTAATTTAGCCTTAACAATATTTCCAATCCTTTTAGTCATCTCAGCCAATTCAGTATTTTGAGCCACTTATTAATTCAGACGTACGAATAGCTCTTCGTAAATCTATCTTCGGAGATTCATTCAAAATTCAAGGAAACCAAATACTTTACAATCTCGACGGTTTAAATCTTGTTACAATAACTTTCCAAGTAGTTCGAGGGTTTCAGACGAATGAGATAGTTTTTCAAGATCTAGTGTAGATTTCTAAATCGCTTTCAATTCCAGGGGTATTTTAGTCATTCTTATACCTCAAGGGTATTTTCGTAATTCCATAACCAAATAATTCAGATGTTGTGTCCTTAAACACTATCAATTGGGTTTGGAGATTAATTGCCTTATTAATTATTTATTGAATTTCACATCCTTTTGATTTATTAGCAATCTGATTTGAGTACTCCAATCTTATTTGAATTATCATACTTATATTTCGTATCTAATTTGACTTAAGAAAAGTTAACAGTACACTTCACCAAATGTGCATGCATTAACTGAATATCAATATGTTCATAAAGTATACAAGAGGTAGTAATATATTACCTTGGCTCCGAGCTACAACAGTCGAACCACGATAACCCATTCGATCACTCACTTGAACCCAAATTCGACGTCCCTCAACGTCTCGGTTACGAGGAACTGTGAATATCATCAATTACACAAATTCCATTTTTAGTCCTTATTCACATTACTCTTAACTGTGAATACCTCGAATCAGTGATCAGAACCACGAAAGGTGAGAGGGGTTTTGCTCGCGTTTGCATGAGTAGCACGGTGGTGGTGGTCGTGCGATGAACTACTGGCGAAAACGGCCGGAGTCGTTGAAAAACTAAGGAGCAACGCTTTGCTTCTCGTCGAACTTCAAAACTATTCTCCACGGCGATCGGTGACCCAACGATGCGAGTGGCAGCTAAGGTTTTGATCGGGGCAGGGCGACAGTTACGTCGGTATGGGCGGTGACGGTCACGGTCCGACAGTGAAGGAGATCAAAGGGTGACCGGTGGGAGTTGGTAGGAGACTCTTCTAGAATTTTAGATCTTGAAAGTTCAGATCCAATGCATTCCTTCGGATAGGTGAAAAGTCTGTTGATATTTTAATCTGGAGGTAAACCCCCAAATTTTTAATTCAAATTACTTTTCACTTCAATAGTTGACAAGGATGAACATTTGGCTTGAACAGAGAAGGCAAAGCATAAACATCTAAGTGTCATAGGTTCAAACCTATATACCTGCAAATTTTCTTTTTTCATTTCATTTCTTAAACTTAGGTCATATAAATATTTTTTTTGCAATATATACATACAAATGCACGCACCTCAAACTTGTTTTTAAGGAAATTTTTATGTTTATTTTATTCATCATATATATCAAAGATGATACAACTCAAATTCTTTGATTATAATGAACTTAAAAGATGATCAAACCCTCATAATCATACCACTCTTATTAGAACAGCCAAATACAGTTTTGGCTACAAGATGAAAAAGAAAATATGGAAATCACACCACTCTTTAAAATCTAAACCATTCTTATCTTAGTTGCAGACATCGGGGTTTGCTACGAGGTAAGCTTCAACAGCCTTGTAAACTCCGTCCATCCTCTGAATTTGTTCCTTAATTTCATCTTCAGTGAAAGTGCAGTCACCGACGGTGTAAAACTTCATTAAGCTCTTGCACACACTTCCTCCATCAGCACCTGCCACAAACTTGTTCTCGTATGAGATTTTCTCAAGCTTCTCTCCCAATGGACCTCCTTCGATCAAACTGTAACTGTACGACAAGTTGTCTTTGTCTTGTCCTTCAACCGTGTGCTTCACATACTGGAATGGTAGGCCTAAACAAATAAAGTACATTCATCAAACATATTCGTATCGAGCACAACTGAAAAAGAATAGAAAGAAAGTAGGAATGAAAGAACTAACCATCAGCAAAGTTGATCTTGACGATGGTTCCAGGGCCGCCATTACCCTCGAGCTCAACGCTCTTGATTGCGTGAGGAGCAGCCTTGGGGAAAAGCTTGTCGGCTTCAAGAACAAGGGCTTTGAAAAGTCTGGCTGGGGAGATTGGGGAAGAAACCTCAAAGTCATAAGTCACAACGCCCATTATTCTAATTTACTTGGGAGTTTGAAGGAAGCTAAAATGAAGAAAGATGGAGGATTGAATGAGTGTTTTGAGGTGTGGGAAGATATGTCTAATAAAGATGATATTTATAGGCTGATCTTGAAGCTTATGAACTTACTTTATTTGAATTTTTAATTGGAATTATATCCAATGTCTACTAGTCAAAAAAAGCATCCCACAATTTCTTGGTAAATCCTCAATTGATGACTTCAAATATTGTAAAAAAAATTGTAAACAAATTTCAAAGGTAATATGTCACCAATTTTGATTTATCAGTCTTCTATAATTATTTTTTTTATGCCAATAAGTTTCTGCTGTATTGACAAGGCTGAGGTATTCAAACATTTAGTTTGAATTCTCGATCTATATTTATGATAGTGTCAATCATGTGTGAGTCATATATGAATAAGGTCTTGTTGTATTTTATCTCAAGCGGTCGTCTACTTTCTTTAATATTCATTCATGTTTAGTCGACGACGATATTAATTTTAAAGTTGTTTATCGACTGTTAATATTCTTTCCTTTTATTTTACTATATCTATTTTTTGTGTTTTTTACAAGTTTTTAATAATAATAATTCTTTTGTCGCACGTTTCTCTCTATCTTTTGACATTTTATTGTCTTCTTTCTTGGCCGTTTGACCGATTTTTACATTTTATATATTTTCAGAGTTGGATATGACGATGATACGACTGATTAAAATGTTGCATATTTGTTATCTTGTTGGTCTTCTCTGCTTTGGACCCTCGAGCTGGATTTGGATACACGTTCACAAACACCATCTTTTTCCACGATTGAGTTGCGGTAATAATCGTTTTGTTGACGTGCCATAAAAGTTATGTGCATTTTTTAATGTTAGAGCTGGCGGTTTTATCCTTTAATCGTCGATTTCTTGTATTGTTTGTATCTATCTTTTGTTTGAGTTTTTAACATTTCATTATATGTCCTTGTATGGTCTCAAGTGATAAATTTTTGTTTTAATTGCTATAAAAAATATTTAAATTATGTGATTATTTTACGCTTATGATTGTAAACCTTCTTTGTAATTTTATATTTTTACTCATTTTAATAAAACTAGCTGTTTATATAGAAAATATAAATTCAAATATATAATTTTATAAGATAATAGTTTTGGTTACAAAGTTATTTTGGCAAATGGGAAAAGAAAAATAAAACAAATATAATAACAGTCAAATTCTTTGGGAAGACTTGGACTATATCTAGAAAGCAAACAGCCTTCGTAGAATTTCATCCATAAAACGGTATAGCACGAGATTGACTATTTATTACCATTTATTTTATTCGGATAAAGAGTTCTTATTTTAAGAATTCGATTTCTGTTAAAAATAAATTATTTTTTTATCCAAGCATTGACATCGATAATATATTTTGCCAAAACAAAATTCAAATCAACCGTGAAAATACAAAGGAAGACAACGATAAGGGTAAAATTTATAAACTAAAAAGTAAAATGATTTAATTTTAATTTTTTTAAAAAAATTGTCCATATGGCATATGTTTTTTTTTGTGAAAAGGACTAAAAATTAACTAATTAAATATGGTCCCCACAGTAAGACTTTTTTTTTCTTATGATATTTTAATATAGGATTCGAATCTACTACACGGTAGAAAATTAAAAGTTTTATATTATTGGATAAATGTAAATTTATGGTTGAGATGATTCATTATATTTTTCCTTAAAAATATCATATTTTTACTTTTAATCTCAGTCATCAATTTACACTCATCCAATGACCCAACATGTGTACAATTAAAAAGTTTTTCATTATGTAATTGAATCATATCCCTCTATATATCTTTAAATTTTTTAAAAATAAAGTCATTATTAAGGTTCAAACACGCAAAAAAGCATGTTTATATACAATTTTTTTAGGGAAAACTACATCGGTGGTCCCCAAACTATTATCGTTTTCCTATTTTGGTCCCTAAACTATGTTTTTCGGCAAAACCGTCCCTTCTGTTACATAGTTCTCCTGTTTTGGTCCCCCGACGTTAAATAACTAAAAGTTTTGCTGACGTGGCATTTTTTAAATATTTTTTAATCATTTCTCTCCCCTCTTAAAAAAATGTCACGTCAGCAAAACCGTTAGCTATTTAACGCCGGGGACCAAAATAGGAGAACTATGTAACAGAAGGGATGATTTTGCCGAAAAATATAGCTTGGGGACCAAAATAGGAAAATGGTAATAGTTTGGGGACTATCGGTGTTGTTTTCCCTTTTTTTATCACACCACCTAATATCATTTGTTAAACAAATTCTTATAAATATAACTTTTATATAATTTTTTTCACCACATCATAAATTAGAAAATCCAATATTGTTTTTAAATATTTTTTTTTATTTTTAAATATTCTTCATGAATTAAATAGTATTAACTATAGTAAAGTTAAATGACTAATCGGTGATTCAAGTTTAGCAATTCTCCGTTGATTTCTTTGACCTCCAACTTGCCCATCCTCTTCATCTGTAATAAAAATTATGGGATTGATCTACTTAATTAGTGCTCAACTCTATCAATTAGAAAGTGATATGTTTTTTTTTTTGTAACACGCTTATGAAGAAGTGGAACCCCAAATACATGCCAAGATCATCCACCATTTCAAAGTCAAAACTATCAGCTATCAACTATCGTCTATTTAAATCACAATTCCTGGAGAGAGAAAATCTGAGTCTTCGCTACACTATTCTTATGCCCGGAACTAGCACAAAAATTAAGCATAATATCTTTTATAACTTCCAACTGAGAGACTGACGCCTTAGAAAAGAGAACTAGATCATCTGTAAAGAAGAGGTGAGAGATACAATGACAATAATCAATGTGCAATGGTAACTTACCGACACTTACCAAAGTGTCCGATTAACCATCCAATGCAATTGCTTCAATAGCAATGTTAGATAAACAGTCTAAAATAACAAATAATGATCTGGGAAGGCCTTTCGCCTAAACCCGAGACTCTGACTACACTTATCTTATCAATCCGAAGCTTCAAGGCTCTCGGATAGCAATCCCTTTGTTCCTAGCTTGTGATGGAGATGGTGATACCTCTTTCTCCACTTCTTGAGCTAGAAAGATTAATAGAAAACTTATTAGAGTTTGTGTTTCGATATCAAAATCAATATCCGACTTCAATAGAGATGACAACAAGGAGATATCCATGGATAGTCAAAACCCTACCTTAAATTACACTCAAAATATTCATGGAATCCAATAACCGATTGAGGAATATAACTTACCCGATCGATAACAATGTTTCAATATCGATAAAGTGAAGAAATATCAAAACTTGAATTTGCACTAATGGAGGTGTATGCTTAGATGAAGAAGATGATGAAAGAGAGAGAGAGGCGCTAGCTTGGAATGATCTCGGGTAAGCTTTCTCTACTTTCCTTTTGTTTCTATTTTCAATATCTAACATTAAGCTTTCCTTCACTTGAAGGAAAGTTATCTAGTAACTCCACTAGTGGAGATTTTTAATTAAAGAGGGTTAATCGTAAGGTTAGTCCCTCAATTTTCATACAATTGTAGTTTTGCTGTCCAACTTACACTTTTTCCATTTTAGCCACTAAAAGCTTAATATTGTTTAATAGAGTTCAATCACAACGTTTTAAGCCAACTTAGGATTCGATAGCAATAATTAACTATTCGATGTAATATTTAAACTCTGCCAAACAAGGATTTCCGGTTAACGGAACTTAATTCCGACTAGACCGGATTTCGGGGTGTTACAGACACACTTATGAAGAAGTGGAACCCCAGATACACGCCAAGATCATCCACCATTTCAAAGCCAAAACTATCAGCTATCAACTATCGTCTATTCAAATCACAATTCCTGGAGAAAAAAAATTTGAGTCTTCGCCACACTAACCTTATGCCCGGAACAAGCACAAAAATTAAGCATAATATCTTTTATAACTTCCAACTGAGAGACCAACGCCTCAGAAAAGAGAACTAGATCATATGCACGCAATTGACGTTCGATTGATGTTATGTGTGATCTGCTGCAACATTAAACACTTAGGGCTTGTAATGAGCATCTAGACAAGATAAAAGAAAAAAAATAGGGTCGTTTATTGAGATAAACCTTCCCGGTTTACTTCAATATTCCCCGTGTGACCCGTTTAGTTTGGTCTCCCGCCTAGGCCGTGTTGAGGGGGTTACAACCATCGTACGCTCCCTACGCGCCGCACCCTACGTGTGGGTGTACACCAACTGTAGGGGACGAGTGCATAACGCTACCTTGCACCGTGCCACATTGAATCACGCCTCCCATTTGCACCATGTTACCCTACATCATTGTCGCACTGGATCACCCTACACTCTTGGCCAGTTTTGACCAGTGTTGATCAGTTGTTGACTTTATTCAGGGACACTACCCGGGGGTTTTTGACGTCATGTGTCCGTTTCTACAACCTATTTCTCCAAATTCGAACCCGATAATCTATTTTTACTTATTTAATTCACTAGATTAGTCTGATAGTGCGAATTGCTTATATATATTGTATTTTAATTATTAGAGGGTTATACAGACTCGAATATTGGATCGAGTGAGATGATTTGAGGAGCTCGAATAAGGTCATGTCAATAATTTGTATGCCACCCGTCATGAATCTGCCAACAAATACCCTTACGAATCTCATCCCAGAGACGACTGAGTTCCTTCCATAGTCGTGAACAACAGGATCGGTGAATATTTGTAGGAATATTGTCCTCCCATTTATACTTATGTCTGAGCACTTGCACCCATAGCTTATTCTCGCAAGTAATCAGTTGAAAACCCACTTTCATAAGTAAGTCTGCATTATGGTGACCAAGCTCACAAAGGCCTAAGCCCCCCCTAAGTCATTGGTAATGTGACAACATCCCAACGTACAAGAGGAACTCCCCTCGATCCACCAACCAATCCCCAGACAAAACGCCTAATGATTTTCTCAATTGCATCACACACTCCCTTCGGCAACCAAGCAGTTTGCATGACATCCGTCGGTATAGCTAGGAGAACGACTTTCACAACCGTAATTCGCCCCGCTAAAGACAAGGTACGGGACGACCATCCAGACAATTTGTGCTCAACTCTATCAATTAGAAAGCGATAGGTTTCTTTTGTGACACGCTAATGAAGAAGTGGAACCCCGGATAAATGCCAAGATCATCCACCATTTCAAAGCCAAAACTATCAGCTATCAACTATCGTCTATTCAAATCACAATTCCTGGAGAGAAAAAAATATAAGTCTTCGCTACACTAACCTTATGCCCGGAACAAGCACAGAAATTGAGCATAATATCTTTTATAACTTCGAACTGAGAGATCGACGCCTCAGAAAATTGAACTAGATCATCTGTGAAGAAGAGGTGAGAGATACCTGGTCCATGTTTCGATAAGTGAATGCATTCCAAGCACCACTATTAACATGTCGATCAATCTGTAAAAAAATAAGTGTTATACGTAAAATAAATATAGTTGTAGACTCAGTCTTCCCGTACATTAATTTAATAGGTGGAAATTTTGGGTAATCTATCTTTAGGTTCATGTCTTGTAAACACAAGGGTGGATTTGGAGTCCATTCCTAGTTTAATGCAAAAGAATTCATGGAGAAATGTTATATATAAGTACACATCTCAAACTTTTTAAAGGAAATTAATATGTTTATTTTATTCATTATATATTGTCAAAGATGATACAACTCAAATTCTTCGCCAATAATGAACTTAAAAGATGATACCCTTTTAACCATACCATTCTTATTGGAACAACCAAATACAGATTTGGCTTTAAAATGAAAAAGAAAATATGGAAATCACACCACTCTTTAAACCAATATGGTCTTAGTTGCAGACATCGGGGTTTGCTATGAGGTAAGCTTCAACAGCATTGTAAACTCCGTCCATCCTCTGAATTTGTTCCTTAATCTCATCTTCAGTGAAAGTGCAGTCACCGACGGTGTAAAACTTCATTAAGCTCTTGCACACACTTCCTCCATCTGCACCAGCCACAAACTTGTTCTCGTATGAGATTTTCTCAAGCTTGTCTCCCAAAGGACCACCTTCGATCAAACTGTAACTGTACGACAAGTTGTCTTTGTCTTGTCCTTCAACCGTGTGCTTCACATACTGGAATGGTAGGCCTAAACAAATAAAATACATTCATCAAACATATTCGTATCGAACACATCTGGAAAGAACGTGGAAAGAAAATAGGGATGAAAGAAGTAACCTTCTGCAAAGTTGATCTTGACGATGGTTCCAGGGCCGCCATTACCATCGAGCTCAACGCTCTTGATTGCCTGAGGAGCAGCCTTGGGGAAGAGCTTGTCGGCTTCAAGAACAAGGGCTTTGAAAAGCCTGGCTGGGGAGATTGGGGAGGAAACCTCAAAGTCATAAGTCACAACACCCATGCTGCTAAAACTACTTGGGAGTTTAAGAAAGCTAAAATGAGGAGGAAAGACGGACGATTGAGTGAGTGTTCTGAGGTGTGGGAAGATATGACAACTAAAGCTGGTATTTATAGGCTGATCTTGAAGCTTATGAACTTGCTTTATTTGAATTTTTAATTGGAATTATATCCAATATCTACTAGTCAAAAAAAGGCATCCCAGAATTTTCTTAGTACCAATATAATTTGCTTTATTTTATTTTCAAAATATGTGTTTATATACCAATATAATTTTTATTAAATTAAGGTAGAGTACAATACTTGCATAGACTTTAAAATTTTGCAAATTTGATTCCATCATGGGTACATATATCGTTTGGATTTTAACATAATTTTTTTTATCATATCAAAATCTATTTTATCTGGGTTCAAATATAATTATTGTCAAATGTTGGGAAGACTTGGACTATCTAGAAAACAAGCAGCCTGCAAAAAAAAAAGTAATTGAATAGATAATATAATATTATATATCAAGTTATTACATAATTGAATAGATAATATTAAATATACAATATTATACATCAAGTTTTGACATAAGTTTCAGATTCATATAAAGCTTCTTTTTTTTTTGACTTTTAATTCTTTGTTTCATACGGTGCTTAGAATTTCATTCTAGAAATGCTGCGGCACAGGATTGACCATCTATTATCAATTATGTTATTCTTATTTTATATTCGGACAAGGAGTTCTGATTTTACTGATTCGATTTTTGTAAATGTTGTCATCAAGTTATATTAAGGTTGTTTAACTGAGTAGTGAATTTGAATTTTTATCGATGATGTAAAACAGTCCATAAACCTATGTTAAAATAATAAATTGGATAAACTACACTAGTAGTCACTGAGCGTTTAGGGCACTTTTATTACGGTCATTGAACTTTTAAATTTTTTATTACAGTCACCTAATTTTTATATTACTTTCATTACGGTCATTACTTTTAACTTTCGATAAAAATGCTGATGTTGGACATTATTTCTTCATTTTCTTTTTTTTTCTTCCTCTTTTTTCTCTTTCCTTCATGGACATATGAACTGGTAAAAGCATAGCATTTTATATCTTGATTTCTTTCATTTCTTCTGTTGAGTGGATCGAAAGATCGATATGAACCAAGAGGGGGGTGAATTGGAAATTTAAAGTTTGTATGGTGGAAATTGCAAATTAATAGGATTGACAAGAGATTTTAGAGTGGTTCAAGTTCCAAATGAACTCTACATCCACTACCTTAGCTTCACTAAGGATTTGCAACAATTCCACTAATTGCTCTTCCCTTTTTCTAGGCTAAGGAGGCAACCCTTACAATTTCGGTTAAATTTTCTACCCAAAATTTAACCCAATCCTCACAACAAGGTAACAAAGAATTTGTTGGTTAATAGAGTATCTCTCAATACAAATTGTAGCCCAATTACAAGCACTCAACCCAATTGAACAAGATAAGAATGAAAATTACAATTGGGGTTTTTAGACAATATGGGATTTTTACACAATTGCTTGGATTTGATGTATAGATGTTTTCTTGATGATCAATAGTTGTTGCTGATGCTTTTGGATGTATCTTTTATACCTCCTCATTGATTTCTAGCCGTTTGGGTGGTTGGGAACATAAATGGAGCCCTTGGAACCCTCTCTTACCACCATAAATGCACTTCTGCAGCTATGCGTATCGGTACGCGGGGAGGTGTATCGATATCTGTCTCAGAAAAGAAAGAGCCGATGTGTGCAATAAATAAGGGGTATCGATACGCGCGTAAGCGTATCGGTACGAGGTATCAAAATGGGTGTTTGCCGTATCGATACCTTTTTCTCAACTTAACTCACTGTCGATTTCCGTATCGGTACGGGGGTTAGGCGTATCGATACGGGTCAACGACCATTTAAAATTTGGTTACCAACCAACTGACACCAACGGTCACACAATTTAAACCGACTTATATTTAAAAATTATTAAGGCCGTATCGATACGAGGGTTTGCCGTATCGGTACGCCATTCAAACTCTTTAGATTTTAACACAGGGGCGTATCGATACAGGTGAAGAGCGTATCGATACGAGTTCCGAAAGTAGCCAACTTTGGTAAAAAGGTATCGATACGCTTGGGAGTGTATCGATACACCTGAACGTTTTTCAATAGTTTGGCCTTGGAACACTTAGAAAATATTTTGAGTTTGAGTTTTTTTCAAATCAGTTTTAAAGAGTTGGTGATTTAAAACTTATTAAGGGACTTACAAAAACAATTTTAAGTTTTTCAAATTGATCCTTAAAGATCTAATTATATCAAAATCAAACATAGGTTTTACATCTTCTTCCATAACTGTTAATTTCCTCCGTCTTTTTCATTTTCTGCAACCGTTGTGGGAGGTACCTAATCTTCTGCAAGTTTTAAAAGCTCGGTGACCTTAATGAAAGCATCCTAAAAGTTCGGTGACTACCAATATAGTTTACCCTAATAAATTTAATGATTAAGAAAATAATACAATACAATATAAATATATAAATGTAACCATTTACATAAACCCTTTGAAATATGTAAGACTTCTCATATAACGAGATCTAATACATTGTTACTAACATAAAAAACAACCAATATACTACACATAATCCTTAATCTAAATTCATCAGCTTTTTATGGTGTCCGGTCTACCAAAGTGATCGGCGGCGACTCCAAAACGATTTTTAAGGAAGTAATTAAAATAGGAAAAACCCCTAATTTTCAAGATCAAAGTAAAATAGAAGCCCTGATTTCCAAAACCCTAATCGTCAGGCTGTTTTTCTATAAACGGGTTAAAAAAAGGTCGCGATAGCTTGGCGACTTCGTTGGGGACAAGGTTGAGAATCAGGTCTAGTAATTAATTCCACGTGCCATTTTGGCATTTCGAACATTAATTTGAATTTAATTTTTTATTGAAAAATCGTTCGATGGATTTCCAAGAAGAATGGGGATAGTTTTGTGTATGCTATATCTGTCATTCATGCATAAACCCTCGACCCGGGTTTTCCATTCTTAAGTGGGAGTAAGACAATATTCGGCGTGATGCTCTCTAGCTCTAAGTTCGTATTTTTGTCTTCTTCCGGTATACTAACCTTATGTGTCGTAGGGCCCACGCCTCCATTATAAGGGACCTATACTACAGAATCAATGTCTTACTACCCAATCCCTATTTCATACAAAGAACTATATCCTCAGTTTCAGAAAGCCCGATTGGTGATCCCACAATTTGTCACACCTTTACAACCTGCGTACCCAAAATGGTATGACGCCAAGGCTCACTGTGAATATCATGATGGAACCCAAGGACATTCTATTGGAAAATTGCATTGCCTTCAAGTGTCGGGTTCAAGTTCTTGTGGAGCACGAAAAATTGAAATTTGAGACAGAAAATCGTCCTGATTCAATGACTGAGTGGGAGACACGCGATCAAAGGACCCAGAAAGAGGGGCATCTGTTTGAATATGAGGTTCAAGTAAGGAAGCTAAGGCAGGAGAAAGAAAATCTGGATGAAGAGCTAAAAAGTCTGCAATTCGATTATCAAGAAATTTGTTCGATGCTTAAGAACACTAGTTTGGGTGTGACTCTAGAACAGTCAAAGAAAATAATTAAAAGAACTGAAGCGTGAAGCTGAGTATTGAAAAATGAACTGTAAGGCAAATAAGAATCGAGTCAACACGCTCTTGTGTGATCTGCAGACCATGGAAATACAACGAAATGTCATTATAGCTGAGTTAAAAGTTAGTGAAGCTAAATGCAAGATGATGAAAATGTACATGCAAATGTATGAGGGTACTGCTATCGAGCTGAAGGTCAGTCAAGCTAAAAATGAAACACTAAAGAATAAGGTAGATGAGTACCTCAGTCTCACACTAAAGTACAAGGATCTTACGGGGGACATTAAGGAAAACTGTCAAGAAAGTGAGGGGAAGCGGCATGTCCAATTTTAGAGATCGAGAATGAAGATACAAGAAAGGGAAAATGACATGAAAGATGTTGTTACTCAAGCACGAGAAGTGGCTCAACAAGTGGCAGACTTAGCAGATGTCGCAATGGCACTGAGTCAGAACATTGAACCAACACCAGATCACGGAGGGAAGCTAACTTGGCTTTTAGAAGAAGTTAGGAAACTGGGAATTAGAGCTCACCAATATTTGTAGAATCTAATATCTAATGTATCGAATCCTTTTATTTAAATGAAAGTTGTTCTACGATAGTCGCTTTTGGAATCAATACCTTCTGCACTCGTGCATACATACATTGTATAGTTACTAATATAACATCATCATCCAACATCAATGCATAGCATTTTAATAGCATTGCATCAAAATTTGTGATCTGAAGCGATCATGGTTTCAATGGAAGTAATCTATAATCAATGGAAGTTTTGAAATTTGTTATCATTGACAAAGACATGAAAGGAATTGAGCAAGCTCAAGAAGTATTGCAAGAATGGATGACCAAGCATCAATAAAATGTGAAGAATAACACTGCTACACCATATTTGACAATTGGGGCATCTAGCCCGAATGCTGAGAGAGGTTTTGTGAATCCTACCATTCTAACAACAAAACTTGAGCAGTTGAAAATTAAATGTACAAAACTTGAGGAAGAAATCAAAACAGGAAAAAGTGACAATAATATCAAATTTGATGCTAGAGAATTCTGCTTAGTCCCTGATATGATAATTCCGCTAGAGTTCAAGGTCCCCAATTTTGAGAAGTACGACAGTTCTAGTTGTCCAAAAGTCCACCTGGCAATGTTCTGTAGAAAGATGGAGGGATATCTGGATGATGATAAATTGTTGATCCAATATTTCCATGATAGCTTAGTTGGGCATGCTGCAGTCTGGTATAACAGATTAAGTTGAGAACAGATCCGATCATGAGCTGATTTGCTAAAATATTTTTGAGGCAATACAAGTATGTTATGGACTTGGCCCTAGATCGATATTTTATGCAGAACATGAATATGAAGGTTAGTGAAAGCTTTAAAGACTATGAACTGAGGTGGCGAGGATTAGCAGCTCAAGTACAACCTCCCTTGACAAAGGAAGAAATATCCCTCATGTTTCATAAACAATGAAGTGGACTAGGCGATTTTAACCAACTAGAGTTGCTTGAAATTGAAGTTCTAAGTGTAGTCTTCTATACCTTAAAAAACACAATAAGAGTGAGAAAGAAAAAGAGAAGAAAATGAGTGAAAGAGAAAAAAGCAAAAATAAAATGAAAAGAAAAGAAAGAAGAAAAAGAAAGAAGAAAAGAAAGGAGAAAAAGAAAAGGAGAAAAAAGAAAAGAAAATAAGAGCAAAAAATGAAAGGAAAATGGGAGGAGTGAGGTAATGAACTATTGAATAAATAAGTCTCAGAACATCCTGATGGAGCTGTGGGGGATGTCGACAAATCTAATAAGGAGCTAGGCTCTACCTGTCCAATACCCAAGCATTAGAGATGTATCTTTGAAGGCATGTATATATTAATAATATGATGATATCTAGTAACAATCGGAAACACACACCTGCACCTATGGAAGTTTATTCTTAGAATGATATTTATGCACTCTATTGGTTAAACAAGTTCGGAAAACTTGAACACAATTTATGAGTGGAAAAGGATGAAGAGAACGGAAAATGAGTTGCTTCTGACAGGATCAACTGACGTTGTAATCGTGGGGTGTGAACTGAGTAATCTGGAAAACGTTCTTGACTCACCACAACATTCAAGGGTTATGCTAATCGCGAGAGGATTGAATCTAGGACACTCTTGCACTTGATAACCAGGGCATCCTATTTTGTTTTCTTTCTTTATTAAAATCCTGATTTTCCATGCCTAATAAGGCGCCCATCTATTGGAATGACGATCAATAAGCTGACATTTTTTTCAAAAAAACGGATTTCCTTGTATTGCTTTAAAGATAAACATCCGTGTGCGAGATCATAAATGCAAATGGTCATCTTGATATGGTAAAAATATGGCACCTAATAGGCCTAATAGGGCACTTTTATTACGGTAATTGAACTTTTAAATTTTTTATTACAGTCACCCAGTTTTTATATTACTTTCATTACGGTCACTACCGTTAACTTCCGTTAAAAATACTGATGTGGCACATTATTTCTTCATTCTCTTTTCTATTTTCTCTTTCTTCCATAGACATATGAACTAGTAAAAATAGAGTATTTTATATCTTGATTTCTTTCATTTCTTCTTCTGTAACCGTTAATTTTCCCCATATTTTTCATCTTTTGCAACCGTTGTGGGAGGTACTTAATCTTCTTTTCCAAGAAGTTTTAAGGCCGAAGTTTTGTTTCTTGGTGTGTAACGCCTCGATTTTGGGCTTGGAAGTTAGCCGGGTTGGCTAGGAAGTTCGTTAGAATCGGTTTGAGCAAGTTAGACTAGTTTCGGGAATAATTTGAAATAAATGGTTTTTTAACGAGTTAAAATATGAGGAAATGGTTAAAAATAATAATTATGTATATATATATATACATATACATATATGATTTTGGTAAAATCCAATTTTTGAAAATGAGTTTTGGAAGAAAGACAGTTTAGATTTGGTGACTAAAATGAGATTTTTGAAAACAGTTTTTCAAGTGACTAAATTGTAAAAGAACATAACTTTGAATCTTTAAGGATTACTTGACCAAAGGTCTAATTAAGCCTTTTCCTCTTAATTGATTTATTTTAAGATGGTTTAAATAAATAGAAAGAGTTGGAAAAAGACTAAATAACCTTTATTTTCTTAAAACACATTTTACGTAACTAACTTTCTCTATATCATTTTCTCTCAAATTCTCTTCAGCCAAACATTGTTTTCCTCTTCAAAGATTTAAGGTAAACATTCGATTTGATTTATATTTTCACATTAAATGATTTGCTATTGATTTACTATCAAAATCTTATGTTTGTATCTTTGGTTTTCTCATGAAAATATATTCAATTGGAGGAAAAAGCCATCATTAGAGGTAATTTCGTTCTTCTCCTCTAATGATAAATTTTTTATTGAAATTCCCAAGTTTTTGGTCTTTTATGAGTGTTTCCTATTGGGTTTTGAGATTTTGTTTGTGGAAAATAGATTTAATTGATGGTTGTAGGGGTTAATCAAGAGATCTTTGTTTCAAACTAATTTTGTGTGTTTATAATGAGATTTAACTATGATTATGATGTGTTGGAATGTTGATTTAATGAGTTTAAGAAATGGAAACCTAAAACTAGTTAGATTGCTTGATTTCTTGAGTGAAATATTTTAGATGTTAATCTCGATGGGTAATGGCTGGAGATTAATTAGAGATGTTTCATCGATATTTTTTGTTGTTTTTGGATGCCAATTGCTAGGCGATTGTGAATAGAAGTTGAGATGTTGTGTTGTTGGGGATTTTGGTGCAATGTGGTGCACTAATTCTCTGTTTTGCTATGGCTAGAAGCAAAGGATGATGTTTCGTTAGCTTCGGAAGGAGTTGCGGTTGATCCAGAAGCTTGATTACGCTTCAGGAAAGCAAGCGAGGCGTTGTCGGTGAGTGAAATTGGTTTTAAAGCTTTTCAAAGGTTTGGAAGCAAGGTTTGGGAGTTTAGATTAAGCTTAAAATTCTAATCTAAGCTCGGAAGTAAGTATGAGATGTTTCGCTCTCGTTTCTCGGTTTTATCACATTGTTTTATGTGATCATGCTCATGTTTTGAAGATAGAATTAAACCTACTGTTTTTTGCATGTTTAGAGAAATGTTTTGATGATTTATGTGGTCCCATGAGATAGATTTATGATTTCAAAGAGATAGAACTTGTTGAGAAAATGCTATGCATTGTTTATGCTTTTGAAATGGGATGAGAAATGGTTTATGTTTATGCATTGAAAAATAGTAGGTAAATGATGTTTAAAACTGTATATTGGCATGAGATGAGATTATTATTACCAGATATAATTGGTCGACCAATAGGATGAGAAGTGCACTATAATATACAAAATTCGTACGTACTCTTCAGTTTGGGCAATAAGGGTAGTGCCATCCCGTTCCGAAGTGAGAGTGTGGTGATAAGAGATTCCACCATGGTAGGTCTTGATGATGAGAGATTCCATCAAGCTTTGTGGCAATGAGAGATACCGCCATGAGAATTCTGTGATGTAAGATTCCACCGAGGTAGGACTTGACGAAGTGAGACTCCGTCATGCTATCCGCTTATCCGAGTAATATTGCTAAAATTCCAATATATGAGATTCACATGTACCTTGTTTATAAATGATTTTATGTATTGAGTTTGCATATGAGAACATGATTTGAGAAATGCTTTGTGAGAAACAAGCATGAGTAGCCTTGCCTTGAGACTTTGCAATAAGGTTAATGCATGAGATAAATGGTACATGTGATTTTAATGATATGGTTTTTGCCTTGAAAATGGTTTCAAGCGTGAGATAGATTGAGCATGATGAATTAGCATTTTCCACTCGAGAAATGGTTTATAATGCATTGTTTTTGTTGGTTTGTTTGATCATCCCTCACTAGGCATTTTTGCTTATGCTCTCTTTCCAACAATGCAGAGAAATATCACATTTTGGGCAGCAAGAAGAAAAAAAGGATTCCATGGAGTGATACATAGCTCAAGTATGGTTTTACGTTTACCTATTAGTAATAATTGGCAATGGGAGGATGCTTTAATGTTTCAGGAAAGTGTGTTTTGAAACTCCCTGTTTTATGGCAAGTTTGTGATGCCTATGTTGACTTGTAAATGACCTTTGGTACTTGGTTTATGCTTGGATATGCATTTTGGTATCTTGCTTGGATTATTTTCTAGGTTGCATGCCTATAGTTTACTTATGGTGCTAATTCCCAAGGAATGATGTTGGTCATGCTTGGAATGTTTAAAGATTGATGTTCAGATATGTTAGATATAAGTTGGAAGCAAGTTTAGATATTTATGGTTGCTTAAAAGTGAGAAAAATCAGCAAAAATATGTCATTTCAGGTCCAGTGTTTCGATACACCTAAGGATGTATCGAAACGGGATCTCTAAAATAGGCATGGGGTTTCGAAACAGGGCATGGTGTATCGGAACATGCTCGTGAGGTTTGGCTACTAGAATTTGGTGTACTGAAACGGTTTGGAGGGTGTTTCGATACGGGATTGTGTTTTGAAACACTAAGTCTTGTCCCGAAATAGGGTGTTTCAGTACGGTGCTCTGTGTACCGAAACACCAAGTTGTTAAAGGTTCTATTTCTTTACGTTTTAGTCCCTTAATGTTGTGAATGCAATTAAATGAGCTTGGATGATTGTTTTGAGCTGAGATTTAACAAAGTGGCATGTAATATGTCTAAATAATGGTTGGTAACTTAAAATTTGAAGATTTCCTCGTAAATTTCTAAAATTACAAAATGGTCCCTAAAACATGTTTGTATACAATTGAGTGCTTAATCGACGTTTGTTTGAGATGTTAATTGTTCTATTGCGATTCTTTACACTTAGGCTAAAGATATGCATCTAGACAAGATAAAAAGAAAAATAGGGTCGTTTATTGAGGTAAACTTTCCTGATTTACTTCAATATTCCACGTGTGACCCGTTTGGTTCAATCTTTCACCCAGATCAGATCGAGGGGGTTACATGGTGCTTGACCTAAAAAATATTGTCATGTTTTAGGTTTCTAGAATGCACAGTTGTGGGAGGTACCTAATCCTCTTTCATTGTTTTTTAAAAGCTTCAACGAACAAAAAGAAGATAAAGGAAATCAAGAGATGAAATACCTTGTTTTTCCAAGATTTTATGTCCATGGAGGAAAGAGAGAAAAGAGAAAGAAAATAAAAAATAAAGTGCCAGGTCAGTATTTTTTTAATGGCAACTAATGATAGTGATCGTAGTGAAAAGCGATATAAAAGTTGGGTGACCGTAATGAAAGTTTTAAAAATTCGGTGACGGTAATGAAAGTACCCTAAAAATTCGGTGACTATTAGTGTAGTTTACCCTAATAAATTTAATGATTAAGAAAATAATACAATACAATATAAATATATAAATGTAACCATTTACATAAACCCCTTGAAATATGTAAGAATTCTCATATATTGAGATCCAATACATTGCTACTAACATAAACAAACAACCAATATACCATACATAATCCTTAATCTAAATTCATCTACATCCGCATTACCTACTATGAGACAACTTGTAATCATTTCTACTTATATTTACAAATCCAATAACACCACCATCTATGAGGTCCATTTTAAAATCGCATGGCCTCCTAACACGACACCACCCGAACCTTAAAGAACTCTAACACAACCTTACTAAGCAAAGTTGAAACAATATTATCATCAGTCTATAACATCAAACAATATTGCATCTTCATGAATGTTCTTGCACCGTATGTTGATTTCTTGAGTCGTAGTTTAGTTTTAGACTCGAGCATTTGGGGTTCTTTAGTTGAACAGTTTACCAGAGTACAATAAAGTAAAAAAGGGTAAAAGATACTTAATTAAAAATATTGTCTAATAGAGGGGTTTAAATACTAACAAAGATTAAAGAAACCTATCTAACTAATTTATCTAACTCCTAATTTTTAGCCTTTCTTTTAATACAAATGTATAATCTAATAGCCCCCCTCAAGTTGGAGCATATAGATTATGTATGCCCAACTTGAAGATCAAATCTAGAAACAAAGAAGTATGAAGAGCCTTTGTATAACAGCCAACAATATGATTATGTGTAGAAACTTGTAGCATTTTTACAAGTCCTTATTGTAGTTTTTTTTTTCGTATAAGATGACAGTCAATCTCGACGTTCTTTGTACGTTCATGTTGCACAGGATTTTATGCAATTTTAATTGCGGACAAATTATCACAGTATATATTTGCTGGAGGTAAAAAAGTTGAAGGTCAGAGAGTAAGTAAGTTAGCAACTAAATTTCACATGTTATAGAGGCTAAGGCATGATATTCTACTTCACTGGATGAAAGAGAAATGGTTTGCTGCTTCTTTGACTTCCAGGAAATTAAAGCAGTTCCTAGGAAAACACAGAAGCCAATAGTAGACTTCCTTGAATCGGGGCAAGATGCGCAGCCTGAATACGAAAAAGCATTAATCTGAAGTGGATTGTCGACAGAAAAAATAAACCTAGACCAATAGTACCCTTTAAATACCTAAGAACCCTATTTACAATAGACAAATGAATATCAGTAGGAGCAAATATGAATTGAGACAATTGCTGGACAACATAAGCAATATCTGGTCTAATATTTGTCAAGTAAAGAAGCTTGCCTAATATTCTTCTATACCAATTAAAGCCAGTTAAAGGCTTGCCATCTATTTTTGAAAGTTTGTTCTTAGGTATAATAGGAGTGGAAACTGATTTGGAATAAAGAAAAGTAGTCTCTTCTAACAATTCTAAAGTATACTTTCTTTGACAAAAATTAACCCCTTTAGATGATCTTTCAACGTCAAAACCTAAGAAGTACTTTAAATCACTTAAATCTTTAATTTTAAAAGTATAATGTAAAAATTGTTTAATTTCGTCTATTTCATGGATATTAGCACTAGCAAGGACTATGTCATCTACATATACAACTAAAGTAATAAAAGAAGAATCAATGCCTATAAAAAATAAAAATGAACCGACAGAAGATTGAGTAAAACCCTGACCAATTAAAACATTTGATAACCTTTCATTCTATTGCCTACTAGCCTTTTTTAATCCATATAAATTTTTATTTAATTTGAAAACTAAAGGATCAGAAGGAGTGAAACTAGGAGGGATTGCATGTAAACTTCTTCTTGAACAAAACCGTGCAAAAAAACATTATTAATGTCAAGTTTTTGTAGTTTCCAGTTTTTAGAAGAAACACCAGCAATTAAAGTTCTTATAGTTGTAAGTGTAGCAACATGACTAAAAGTATTAAAGAAATCTATACCATTTTGTTGAGTATACCTTTTTGCCACTAACCTTGTCTTATACCTTTCTATACTACCATTAGATTTCAGTTTGGTTTTATACACCCACTTACAACCTACAATTTGTTTGCTTGGGGGAAAAGAAACTAATGTCCATGTGTTATTATTCTCTAAAGCTAAAATATCCCCAGTCATAACTTTCTTCCAACCATCATTTAAGACAACTTGCTTTAAATTCTTAGGTTTTTTCAAAATATCAGTATTATTAATGTAACCTAAGTGTGTACTAGAAATATGTTTGTAAGACAAAACTTGACCAAAGGAATGAGGAGTAGATTTAGACAAATGTGTTGCTCCATGTACTGATTTATTTGCTCCATGCAAAGTAACTTGATAATCCTTATACCTCTGAGGTAACTGAGCAACCTTTGAAGGTCTAGAAGGTTTTTCAACTGGTAAAACAGTATAGGAAGGGAAAAAAGTAGATGATACAACAAGAGGACAAGGCACAAAATTATCATTTTCAATATTGTTAGGGTCATTATTCACATAACAGGATAGAACGAGTATAGTAGTAGAGAAACATCATTTGAACAAGGGTTTATAGAAACACTTGTGTTTGGAGTGTTGGAAATAATTGTAGAAAATAAAGAAGAGTATTTTGAGCAGTGATCAATTTGATTCACTGTTTTTCCTTGAATTGATTTGAAGAGTACATACAAGCCAACTATATATAGATTTAGTACAAAGAGTTCTAAAAAAACTCAAACTAGTCTAGATAGAATTTAATCCTATAAAATATAAGAGATAAAGGTTATCTAAACTACTTAATAGATAAAAGTTATAGGATATCTAAACTACATTAAGAGATTAGAGTTATAGTATATCTAAATTACTTAGATATTTACAAAAGAATTAACTCTATTCACATGCCAATTAATTACACTCCCCCTCAAGCTGGTGAATACATATTGTAGATACCCAGCTTGGATTTAAGATCGTCAAAAACTACTCTTGGAAGAGCTTTGGTGAGAATATTTGCTAACTGTTGCTTTGTAGGAACATAGCCGAGTTTGATAACTCCTGATAAGTGCACAAATATCCTTGTTTTCATTCCTTTTTACTATATCATTTGCCTGTTCTTGAGTTCATACCATAGCATTTAGACTGCATTTAGGTTGCATTTTCTTCTTCTTGGTGCATCTCTATATTTGCTGGTTATTGGTCCATATTGAAGGGTACTGCTTGGAAGGTTGGTTTTTTTTTGTTGGTGAGCAGGAAAGGAGTCAAGAGAGAAAGCTAGTGCCAGGAATTGCTATAGCATAGTGGAAGTGGATATTGGCCAGCACGTGAGAAGCACGTGAGCTGCAGAAGCACATGAACATGTAGAAAAGGATGACCTGACATGTGCAGCAGCCTGTACCCACCTGCAGACTGTCCTCCTTGTCCCCTCATGGAAGAGCTTGTCGGAGGATTGAATTGTTTCAGGTTTTCAAGTTTTACAGTTTAGTCCTGAATGTTGTGCTTGCAATTGCTTGAGCTTGGAATGTTCTTTTAAGCTGAAATTTGACAGAGAGGCATGAAATTCGACTAATTACATATTTGTAAACATAAAACTTGCAAAGTTCTTATATTTTCCAAAATTTACATTTTGGTCCCTAAACGTGTAATTCGTGCAATTGAGTCCTTAAATGATTTCCGATCGCTGTGTTTTTCTCTCATATGTTTCATGAGTGATCACATAGGCTTAATTTGCACCTAGAAAAGATAAAATGGAAAAAAGGGTCGTTAATCAAGGTTGACTTTCGGGCTGACTTTGGTTTTCCCCGTGTAATCTTCGTAGTACGGGCCAATCGTCTAGGCCGGCCTAAGGGGGTTACAATATAGGTGTTGGAGGATATGTTGAGATGTTGTGCTATAGATTTCCAAGGTTCTTGGGAAAAGAAGTTGTCGTTATTCGAGTTTGCCTATAGTAACAGTTTCCAGGAAAGTATACAAATGGGTCCATATGAAGCTTTGTATGGGAGAAAGTGTAGAACACCTCTTTGTTGGGCTGAGGCGGGGCAAAAGTTGGTTTCTTTGCCTGATTTGCTAATAGGAACAACTGAGAAAGTGAAGCTCATATGTGAGCGATTGAAGGCTGCATCAGATCGTCAAAAGTCTTACGCGAATTTAAAGCGTAAGGAGATTGAGTTCGCGGTTGGAGATCGCGTGTTCTTGAAGGTATCGACTTGGAAGAAGGTGATGAGATTTGGACGTAAGGGTATGCTTAGTCCAAGGTTTATTGGACCCTATGAATCCGGATTTATCTTATGATTAGGAACCAATGGGGATACTTGATTCTAGTAGCAAAGTTCTTCGTGGTAAGACGATTGAACTTGTGAAGGTGTTGTGGCACCATCGAGGATTTGAGAAGGCCACATGGGAGAGCAGCGGACATGTTTAAGCAGTTTCCGCATCTTTTTCCTTTAGGTAAAATTTCGATGATGAAATTTCCTAAGTGGGGGAGAGTTGTAACACCCCAGTTTTGGGATCGACGAATCTAGATTAGAGATCTGGGTCAGTTTAGGGAAATCTTAGTTCGTGATGTGTTAAAATTATGTGAAAATTTTCTAAAATCCTAATTAAATGTGGTAAACGAAAGTGGAATCAATTTTGAAAAATAAGTTTTGGAAAGTCGACATTTCGACTTGGTGACTAAAATGTAAAAATTGAAAATTATGTTTTAATGGCTAAATTGAAGGGAGCCGAAACTTAGAATCCTCAGTGAGCTATTACACCATGTTGGTATCAGTTAACCCCCTTGATTTGGTGTTTTAAATGTTTTAATTAAGAGTTTTAATAAAAAGAGATTTTATTAGCCAAATCATTTTCTCATGTAACTTGTTTTCTTCAAACTTTTCTCTCAAAATTCCCAGCAGCCAAATTCTCTTTTCATCACTAGAATCTTCAGAGAATTTTTCTATTTCATTAGCTTTTGATTCCTAAATGATGCTCATAGATTTCTTCAACATTTAACAAGAGTTTTCTTAAAGGATTTCACCAAAATCTTTGCAAATCAATGGAAGGCTTGTGTTAGAGGTGATATTTCTTTTCTCTCCTCTAATTAAGGTTCTTTATTGAAATTCTTAAGTCTTTGGATCTCTATTTTTTTTATCAACAAGATTTTGTAAATGAATTGATGGAAATTGCTAGTTGAAGCTTTGAAAGATGGATTTTCAAGATTTTCGTTTGGGCACTGTTTTGATTGATTTGTGAATGATTTGAATTATATTTTGGATGTTACATGATGAGGAAATAATGGTTTTGTGATAATAATCCTGAATTGAGTTGGATCTCTAATTGATAGATTGTTAGATTTTGGGTTTTTTTGTTGTTAATGTGAAATATGAGTTGTAGGAGGTATAAGGATGATATTAGGAAGTTTTTGGATGTTGATTTATGGTTTAAATCTGATGGAAGTGTTTGTTGATGGCTGGGTTGAGTTTATTGATCAATCGAAGGTGATTTCAGTTGTTTCGAATGGGTATTTTGGTGCTTTAGGACAAAGCAACGAGATTGTTTAAGTTGCTGGTGGTTTTGATGCAATATGATGCATTGATCATCTGTTCTTGTGCGGTATAAACAAAGGAGAATACTCTTGAAGCAATCGATGAAGATCCGACGGCTTCGGACGTTTGATTTTCGCGTCGGTAATTGAGGTTTCGCGAGTCGGCGAATGGAAATGGGATTTCCAGCTTTGAAACACTTTTAAAGTGGTTTTGGGAACTTAGTGTAAGTTTGAAACTCTTTACTAAGTTCGGAAGTAAGTAAAGTGATTTTCTCCCTCGGATCGTGCTATAATGAACTTGTTGATGCACTTGACTTTATATGTGTTTACGTACTGTTTTAAGCATGTTTTCAAGTAAAGAGATTTACAATTTATGATGCCATGTTGTTAAAGGATGCACTAGGTAAATGATCCTTGTATGTATATGCTTATACATGTTTAATGAAGCATGGTTTAATGCTTGGAATATGGCTTATTGTGATTGCTTGAAAACAATGAGGTTTGTACTAAATGAGAATTATATTGGCAAGTGATGTTGTGTAAAGTGGTTTACAAATGAAATCAGATATAGTTAGCCGGCTATAGGATTGAGTGCACTATAAACATGTCGCATTGGATGTTGAGGGGTTGTAAATGTACCAAAAACTCCATCCAAGTACCCAAACGATTGAGGAAATTGTGTTGTGTTCCGTCTCTCGTTAGTGGGGTTATACATCTACCGATGAGTGGTGTTGAGGGGTTGTAAGGTACCGAATACTCCACCATGGGTGTCACAACGGTAGAGGGTAGCTCTTGTGTGTGAACCTTGAGATGCCGATGAGAATGTATGAGGTGTTGGGACACCACTTGGGAATCCGTGTATCTGATACGTTTTGAGAAATGAGTATGTTGATGATCACTTGTGAGCGAATATAATTGTTATAATGCTATGAAATGTATGTTGATGCATAGTACGGAAAGGCATGATTTAATCTTGAAACTTTTCATGTGGTAGCTATGCATGAAAAGGTTTAAGATGAGCACGAGCAAATGATTTTGCTGTTGAAGTATGTTATACTTGTTGCATGAAGAATAACGTGCTGTTTTTGTTGATGAAGTGCATGGATTTCAATAAAAGCATGATGGTTTACAAATGTTGGAAAATGGTTTTTAAGCATTGATGGTATTTTTGGTTTTGAGCATTCCTTACTAAGCTTGTTTGCTTGCGCTCTTTCTTGTCCATCAATGCAGATAACTAAGTGTTTGGAGGCAATAACTTGCAAGGGGATCTAAGGAGACTTCACATTTTGAATGTATGTTTCGTTTTTAAGACTAGAGTAATAAGAGCAATGGAGTACCATGGTCTTTTGGGAGAGGTATTTGAACACCCTTTATGTGCATGTTTGGTTAATGGTTTTGAACTTGTAAAAGGCCTCTATATGATGATTTAAGCCTTGTTTTGAGATTTGACTTTTGGATCCTTTGATTTCATAGGAAGCATGCCTCTAGATTACATTGATGTTGATTGTCTTGTTTCGATGGTTGAAACTGCTATGTATGCTTGGGAAATGTTGTTTAATTTACCTTGGATATGTTTTAAGGTATGTTGGTATGCTTTTATGTGGGTTTAAATAGGTAAAATTAGCCCTTAGTGTAATTGCAGACTGTAGGGTATCGATACCCTCCCTAGTGTATCGATACAGTCTTGCATTTTGGGAATGGGTACCGATACACGGGGAGTGTATTGATACAACCCTTTAAAGGTTGTCTATGCACGCAATTGACGTTCGATTGATGTTATGTATGATCCGCTGCAACATTAAACACTTAGGGATTGTAACGAGCATCTAGACAAGATAAAAGAAAAAAAATAGGGTCGGTTATAGAGATAAACCTTCCTAATTTACTTCAATATTCCCCGTGTGACCTGTTCAGTTCGATCTCCCGCCTAGGTCGGGTCGAGGGGGTTACAGCCATCATACGCTCCCTACGCGCTGCACCCTACGTGTGGGTGTACACCAAATATTCAAATATTCAAATAAATTGCTTCGGCCTAGAAAGTTCTTGGTAGACTCTTACCTTTTACCCAGCTTCTTGTCATGTCGAGAATGATGTCATTCTTTCTTTATAAAACCGTATTTTGTTGAGGCGTGTATCTAGTTGTCAACTAATGAATGATATCATGTTGCTTGTTAAAATATTCAAATAAATTTGATGTGTATTCGCTCTCTCTGTCATATCTGAGTATCTTTAAATATTAACCACTTTGCTTTTTTTGTCAATGCTCTAAATTCTTTAATTGTTTCAAGTGCTTATGATTTTTATTTAAGATTATATATACCTAACTTTTACTGCTGAAATAATCAATAAAAGTGACATAGTATCGGCTTCCACCGAGTGATCAATGTATGTTGAAACGACCGGTTTAGTTAGTACGCACCATCTCCAATGGTTTTTTTAGCTCTCCAAGACTTGCCAAATTCAAAGCTTTGCATATGTTGTTTTCCATTGACGCAAGCCTCACATAACTTATTTGGAGGGTTGGCAATTCATTCATCATTTTTGCTTTTGATGAAAATTTTAAGCCAGAAAATCCAAGATGCTCATACCTTAGATGAAACAACCTAATTTTTGGGTTAGTAAATCGAGTCTCGAATCTAGGTTTTATATCTTTTATTTTTGGTGACTAAATTAAGAATTAAAGTTGGGGGCTTGATTTAAGGAAATTAAAGACTAAAATGAATAAGGGATAAAATTGGGAGCCTTAAGTGAAAAGGTTCAAAAAAGTCAATGACCATATGCTTGGTTTGCCCATTTTATTCGGAATGATGATATTTAAATTAAAGTGACTAAAAAGTGGAAGAAAAGGTAAGATAGGGTATTACTGGAAAGAGAGAAAAGTGAGAGGGGAAGTTTTGAATCCAACCTGCCAATGTCCAAGGTGTCGTGAGTGACAGCGTTACCACCATTGTCTTCAGATCGACGAGACGAGTCTGTTGGTTGTACCCTCGTCGTTGTCATTATCGTAGTCACCGTCTGTCGGGGTGGAGATTAAGTAACTTTAGAATCATTAAATCGAAGTGAACTGCCATCCACCTTCGCAAGATGAGGCCACCACAGAGTTCCCCAGCTCGAGAAGTGCGGATATAGAGCTCGTCGTCGTCGTCCGACCACTGGAGGCCATCGTACGCTCCCCACGCACTGCCGCCTACGTGTGGGTGTACACCAACTGTAGGGGACGAGTGCACAACGCTACCTTGCACCATGCCACATTGAATCATGCCTCCCAGTTACACCATCTTACCCTACATCATTGTCGCACTAGATCACCCTACGCCCTTGGGCAGTTTTGACCAGTGTTGATCAGTTGTTGACTTTATTCGGGGACACTACCCGGGGGGTTTTGACGTCATGTGTCCGTTTCCGCAACCTATTTCTCCAAATTCGAACGCGATAATCTATTTTTACATGTTTAATTCACTAGATTAGTCTGATATTGTGAATTGCTTATACATATATATTGTATTTTAATTATTAGAGGGTTATACAGACTCGAATATTGGATCGAGTGAGATGATTTGAGGAGCTCGAATAAGGTCATGTCAATAATTTCTT
This sequence comes from Hibiscus tridactylites, assembly GCA_958450335.1. Classification (NCBI taxonomy): domain Eukaryota; kingdom Viridiplantae; phylum Streptophyta; class Magnoliopsida; order Malvales; family Malvaceae; genus Hibiscus; species Hibiscus tridactylites. The sequence continues at coordinate 79,868,206 of OY288283.1, read as the reverse complement.
GAGGTTAGTGTACTTAGAATTTAAGAATTCTTCATGAGCATCGTAAGTGTGATTACTTTGCTTGTTAGTTGTTGCACATTAGGTAATGGGATGATGAGCACGATTAGAAGATTAATTATGGAAATCAGTAGCTGTAAGGTGCATGATGACATTGAAGGATAAGAAATGGTTCCTATGAACTTTAAGAACTGTGTAGTGTCACTCGATATTCGTATAATTATTAATGATTATTTATTGCAATGTTATGATGTCTTGTGTGCTAGACGGTATACACTTTGGTGATATTGATGGACTTTCTATTTAAATGACTTAATATCTGTAATGGTTGTAGACTCAGTCTTCCCGTACATTAATTTAATAGGTGGAAATTTTGGGTAATCTATCTTTAGGTTCATGTCTTGTAAACACAAGGGTGGATTTGGAGTCCATTCCTAGTTTAATGCAAAAGAATTCATGGAGAAATGTTATATATAAGTACACATCTCAAACTTTTTAAAGGAAATTAATATGTTTATTTTATTCATTATATATTGTCAAAGATGATACAACTCAAATTCTTCGCCAATAATGAACTTAAAAGATGATACCCTTTTAACCATACCATTCTTATTGGAACAACCAAATACAGATTTGGCTTTAAAATGAAAAAGAAAATATGGAAATCACACCACTCTTTAAACCAATATGGTCTTAGTTGCAGACATCGGGGTTTGCTATGAGGTAAGCTTCAACAGCATTGTAAACTCCGTCCATCCTCTGAATTTGTTCCTTAATCTCATCTTCAGTGAAAGTGCAGTCACCGACGGTGTAAAACTTCATTAAGCTCTTGCACACACTTCCTCCATCTGCACCAGCCACAAACTTGTTCTCGTATGAGATTTTCTCAAGCTTGTCTCCCAAAGGACCACCTTCGATCAAACTGTAACTGTACGACAAGTTGTCTTTGTCTTGTCCTTCAACCGTGTGCTTCACATACTGGAATGGTAGGCCTAAACAAATAAAATACATTCATCAAACATATTCGTATCGAACACATCTGGAAAGAACGTGGAAAGAAAATAGGGATGAAAGAAGTAACCTTCTGCAAAGTTGATCTTGACGATGGTTCCAGGGCCGCCATTACCATCGAGCTCAACGCTCTTGATTGCCTGAGGAGCAGCCTTGGGGAAGAGCTTGTCGGCTTCAAGAACAAGGGCTTTGAAAAGCCTGGCTGGGGAGATTGGGGAGGAAACCTCAAAGTCATAAGTCACAACACCCATGCTGCTAAAACTACTTGGGAGTTTAAGAAAGCTAAAATGAGGAGGAAAGACGGACGATTGAGTGAGTGTTCTGAGGTGTGGGAAGATATGACAACTAAAGCTGGTATTTATAGGCTGATCTTGAAGCTTATGAACTTGCTTTATTTGAATTTTTAATTGGAATTATATCCAATATCTACTAGTCAAAAAAAGGCATCCCAGAATTTTCTTAGTACCAATATAATTTGCTTTATTTTATTTTCAAAATATGTGTTTATATACCAATATAATTTTTATTAAATTAAGGTAGAGTACAATACTTGCATAGACTTTAAAATTTTGCAAATTTGATTCCATCATGGGTACATATATCGTTTGGATTTTAACATAATTTTTTTTATCATATCAAAATCTATTTTATCTGGGTTCAAATATAATTATTGTCAAATGTTGGGAAGACTTGGACTATCTAGAAAACAAGCAGCCTGCAAAAAAAAAAGTAATTGAATAGATTATATAATATTATATATCAAGTTATTACATAATTGAATAGATAATATTAAATATACAATATTATACATCAAGTTTTGACATAAGTTTCAGATTCATATAAAGCTTTTTTTTTTTGACTTTTAATTCTTTTTTTCATACGGTGCTTAGAATTTCATTCTAGAAATGCTGCGGCACAGGATTGACCATCTATTATCAATTATGTTATTCTTATTTTATATTCGGACAAAGAGTTCTGATTTTACTGATTCGATTTTGTAAATGTTGTCATCAAGTTATATTAACGTTGTTTAACTGGGATGGAAATCATCTGCCCCTAAAGTATGCCCTCATTTGTGCCCTCACTTTAAAATAGTGGGTTTAGGGTTTAGAGTTTGGGGTTTAAGGTTGAGGCTTAGGGTTATGGTGTAGGGAATTATGGGTATGATGTATTTTTTAGGGTTTAGGGTTTGGAGTTTAGGATATGAAAATTAAGGTTATGGGGCAAGATTTAATTTTTAAGTATTTTTAGGCAGGGGCATGAGATTTTTACCCGTTTAACTGGGTCGTGAATTTGAATTTTTATCAATGATGTAAAACAGTCCATAAACCTATGTTAAAATAATAAATTGGATAAACTACACTAGTAGTCACTGAGCGTTTAGGGCACTTTTATTACGGTCATTGAACTTTTAAATTTTTTATTACAGTCACCTAATTTTTATATTACTTTCATTACGGTCACTACTTTTAACTTTCGATAAAAATGCTGATGTTGGACATTATTTCTTCATTTTTCTTTTTTTTCTTCCTCTTTTTTCTCTTTCCTTCATGGACATATGAACTGGTAAAAACATAGCTTTTATATCTTGATTTCTTTCATTTCTTCTTCCATAACCGTTAATTTTCCCCATCCTTTTCATCTTTTGCAACCGTTGTGAGAGGTACCTAATCATCTTTCCCAAGAAGGTTTAAGGGTGAAGTTTTGTTTCTTGGTGCTTGGCCTAAAAAATAGTCACGGTGTTGTAGGGTTCTAGAATGCACAGTTGTGGGAGGTACCTAATCCTCTTTCATTGTTTTTTAAAATAGTCAACGAAGAGAAAGAAGATAAAGGAAAACAAGAGACGAAATACTTTGTTTTTACAAGATTTTATGTCCATAGAGGAAAGAGAGAAAATAGAAAGAAAATGAAAAATAATGTGCATGTAGGTAAGACTAAGTTATTCTTTTTTGTGGTGCATGCAGATAATTATAAAGGTAAACTTCGGCTATTAAATGGCCTACACATTTCATCGTGTAGCGCGGACCAATAAGCCGCTTATTTTAGGTCCTTACATCACTCACCTAGCCTTACGTATATTTCATGTTACTTTTGATCCTTCTCAGTTCACTTACGCCTTCTCTATGAGTGCTTTGGATGACAAGTGTTTTGATGCTGTGGGATACTTGTAGGAACACCGTATGCACTTTTTATCATTCCTCTAGGCACCATCACACCTCGCAGTGCACGAGTGTTTCAACGCCGGCAACAATCACAATCGACACAAGAAGAACATCCGCAACGAAATATATATGAGTGACTACATTCCATTGAAACCGATCTTGCCGAAATCCTCTCGTATCTTCGCACGGGGTCGTCTCGCGGACGACGTGGGCGTAGCCGTGGTCGCTCTTGATTAGGGGAGTTTTTCCTTCCCTCTCTTTATTTTTTATTACATTTTGGGACAAAACGCTTTAAGTGAGTGGGGATTGTCAAATTTCTTTATTGCTTGTTCGATGCATTGCCTTGTGATTTTTCTAGTTCTTGTCCTTTAGACTGCTTAGTTCATATGCTTGCCATATGATGTTGGAAATCTCAACTTATTAGAAACTTTAGGTTGCATGATGGAATAACTTTGATAGTATTCTCATAACTTTTACGTGTTCCATAACCTTGTTAATTGAAATAGGAAAACGAAAGGATGCCATGTTGCTTTTTGTCTCTTTGAGTATGTTTAATTAATGCTAGCATGTCTAACTTTTGTGAGAATTCTTGTCGAAGCTATTTGCATGAAAAAAATGAAGAAAAAAAAGAGAATAATAGATAGAGGTGTCAATCACTAGCTCTAGCCCAAAAAATCGAAAAATAATAATAATAGCTAGAGGTGCCTATCACAGGCTCTAGCATAATTCGCTAGAAGTGCCTAACACTGGTTCTAGCAAGAAAAACAAGTTCTTTACATAGTAGAGATTGGATTTCTTCACAAATTTTCTGCATGCTTTAGTTAGTTTTAATGTTCTTAAAGAACTTCGAGTTGCTTGAGTATTTCCTCGAGTAATCTTTGATTAGTTAACAGGATTGTGGGATAGTTTTTATAATTTTTTGCTATCTTGCTTAATTCTTTTGCACCTTTTGTTTCTTTCATGTTGTAAGCTAGGAACTTAGTGAGCCAAGGATGAGGGCGTGGGCTTTTTTTTATACTTGAGGACAAGCAGCAGATAAGTGAGGGGAAATTTGATGAGTGGCTATATCGGTTGCGATTTTAATCTTTATTTTGATTAGATGGGAGTCTTAAGATACATAATATGGGTTGTTTTGTGTTGTTTTCGTGCAGGAGATTAGTTGCTGGGAATTAAACCGGAGATCTGCAGAATTACTGGAGTCGTGGGCAGATTCATGGGCATGAACCATGGCATGAATGCTGACTGGGCGCCACGTCAGCGTCTTCTAGATGTTGATGTCAGTAGTAGTGATAGCTTATCAAGCCGCTTATCAGATAGACTGTCCTTCGGATTTTAAATTTTAAATTTCAAACTTTGGATAATTATCTTATGTAATTTAAATTATTTTTGGGATTTATCTTTTTAGATTTTTAGGTTTTTCAGATACTATAAATACCCCACTTTGGGGGTGAGTTAGACATCATTTGCTCATTGCTTTCATCTTCTTAAAGTTAAATACAATTCTCCATTTCCATTTCCTATATTTTCTTCATTATAAAACTAAGTATGGTTTCTTCACCAACCATGCTTAGCTAAATCTTCTTTAGCCAAAAGCAATGCCAATCCCGACTAAACTCGTGAGATTAGAAGAGTTATTCATTCCTTCAACAATTCTTTTTTCGATTCTCTGTGAAATTGGTTAGGCAATCAACCTAATCTTTAGGGATCTCAATTGTTTCATTCCAAAGACGTCGTCGAATTAGAAGTGGTTTAGGTCCATCGTTGGGGACGAGGATAGGCTTGTAGCCAATTCAATTACCTAAGAACAAACTTAGTGGCGGTTCACTAAGGGGAATCAAAATTGGAAACGATTCTCATTGAGACAATTATCCGAGCACGGGCATCTCCAACATTAATACAAACTTGTGTTAGCATCGATTGCCGTAGATAACCAATTAATACTTGAGTTCAAGGATTGCCCTGGGAATCGAGTTTACCATAGAGAAGCAAGTTACAAGGGTTGGGCCTTGTAGAATGTAACTGGCAAGAAGGTTGAAGCAAAATTTGTTTCAGTGACCGAGAAAGTTGTGGCAAAGCGTAGCTTGGGGCTAATTCATTTCAATATTTCTTTTTCGTTCTAATTAAATTTCTATTACTCAAATTAATTTTCTAAACCCCCACTTTTATTATCTGCTGGTTTCTTGGTCTAAGTCAGAACAAAAGGGTGTTAGAACTCCTAGTCCATGTGGATCGACCCTTAATCTCGCTATACTATTTATTTTTATTTATTTGAGTTTAAGGAATTATTTTGACACTATACGACGCGTGTCAAAATTGGCACAGTTGCTGGGGACTACGACAGAAGTTACTAATATCGTTTTATTTAATTTTGACTAGAAGTAATCCGGGAGAACAAGTTGAACTCATCCCAGAGATCGAAGCGCTAGCCCGAAAACTAATTCACAAACACTTCGAGAAAAGAAACAGAGACTGCGTTAACAACGCCTAGAACGAAATCTAGAGATAATGTCTGAAGTAGGATCGAACTTTGAATACACCGACGAAAATCATTATTCGATGGCAGATCAAGAAGATTAGACGATTCGACAACTCAATGCGGCACCCGATGGCCAGCAGCCAATGTGTATAACCTTCCCAAATGGTGAAACACCATTCGTGCTAAAAACGGGTTTGATTCACCTTTTACCTACTTTCCACGGCCTGCCGAACGAAAATCCGCATAAACATTTGAATGAATTTCACATGGTTTGTCTAAGCACAAAACCTCAAGGAGTATCCGATGATCAAATTAAACTTAGAGATTTTCCATTTTCTTTAGCAGATATCGCAAAGAATTGGTTATTTGATTTACCTCCCAACTCTGTTACAATTTGGACTGATATGGCTAAACTATTTCTTGACATGTTCTTCCCTACGGTCAAAGCGAGCGAAATAAGGCACATTATCCTGAGCATTCAGCAAAAGGAAACCAAATCTTTATATGAATACCAGGAGTAGTTTAAAAAGTTGTGCGCAAATTGTCCACAACATGGATTGTCGGAACAAACCCTCCTCTAGTATTTTTATGAAGGATTGACGCTCATGGATATGAAAGTAGTAGATGCAGCAAGCGTCGGGGCTCTAGTCAATATGACTCCAACAACGGCAAAAATGTTAATATCAACCATGGCCGCCAACTCGCAAAGGTTTAGTCAATCTAGTGAACCATCTCGAAGGGTTCGCGGGGTAAGTACAGTTTCTTTGGAAAATAAGATTGATAAATTAGCTGAAATAGTGCAAACTCTTGTTGCAGGAAAAAAGGGAACAACCAGACTTTGCGGAATCTGTACTAGTCCAGAACATTTGACAGACTGTTGTGTGATGATTCAAGAAGATGATATCGCCCAAGCCAATACCATAGGAAATGCATATAATCCGGGATGGAGAAACCAGTCAAACTTCGGTTACGCAAACAACTAAAGACCGAATCAACCATACAAACAAAGACAACCTTATCCACAAAAAAAGACATCTCTAGAAACCATAGTTGAGCGTTTAGCGATGTCCCAAGAGAAATTCCAAAATTGTACCGAGGCTCACTTATAAGAGTTAGACAAACAAATGAGCCAGCTAGCCAAGATGGTAAGCCATCTTGAATCCCAAGGTAAACTTCCTTCATAAATCGAGACAAACCTGAAAGAAAATGTTAATGCCATCACTCTTCGAAGTGGCACCGTTGTTGAACCCAAAACCTCGGAGGTAAACACTAAAAAAAACAAGACAACTTCACTTGTTGAAAAAGATACACCAAACCCAACCCCTAAACCATCCCCTTATGTCGTGCCACCGCCCTTCCTGTCGAGATTAATGAAGAGGGACAAACAAGCATGAAGAAAAGGAGATCCTAAATGTGTTTCAAAAAGTAGAAATCAATATTCCACTCCTCGAAGTAATCTGAAAAATCCCAAGGTATGCTAAGTTCCATAAAGATTTATGTACTAACAAACGTTTTCCTATAGGAGTTGAGAAAGTTAATCTAGGAGAGCACGTATCGACGATCTTTCAGCGAAGGTTACCACCAAAATTGAAGGACCATGGTATGTTCGCCATTCCCTGCAAAATTGGTAAAATGGGTATTAAATGAGCAATGTGTGACTTAGAGGCCTCTATTAATGTTATGTCCCTTTCATTTTATAACTCACTTTCTGTTGAGCCTTTGAAGGATATGAAGGTAACCATACAGCTAGCGGACAGATCCATAATTTACCCGGAAGGATTACTGGAGAACGTCCTGGTAAAGGTAAACAATTTGATTTTTTCGACAGATTTCTATGTCATAGATATGGAAAACGACCGAACCACTAATTCTTCTGAGATCCTCCTTGGCCGCCCATTTTTTAGCACTGCAAATACAAAAATCGATGTAAGAAGTGGGATCCTTACAATGGAATTCAATGGCGAGGTGGTAAAATTTGACGTTTACAAAGTAATGAGACATCCTGAAAATATTGCTAGTTTAAACTTTGTTGATGTCATTGAGGCTGCCATAAATGATTTATTTGAATCTAGTTTGACTAACTTTATGGATGATTTGTGCAGAGAAATCACGGATTCTGACGACGAGGACACGGAGTGTGAAAATATTTATTCAGTGAATAAAGATTTGATACTTACTACATCCAAGTCTATACTTTTACCTTCTGTGTTGCAGGCACCTGAGAATGAACTTAAGCAATTACCGGAGCATCTAATGTACGCATTTTTAGGGGAAAGGGAAACCTTACCGGTTATCATCTCGACCAAGCTGTCCAAAGAAGAGGAGGAAGATCTACTAACGGTGTTGCAAGAGCATAAGGGAGCTATTGGATGAACCATTGTAGACATCAAGGGGCTTAGTCCCTCCACTTGTATGCACAAGGTAAAGATCGAAGATGGAGCAAAGCCATCCCGACCTGGACAACGCCGTTTGAACCAACCAATGATGGGTGTTGTTAAAAAAGAGATACAAAAGCTTCTTGATGTGGATATAATCTATCCAATTTCGGATATTGACTGATAAGCTCGATCCACGTAGTTCCTAAAAAAACTAGAGTCACGGTAGTCAAGAACCCAGAAGGTGAGTTGATCCTGACAAGAGTCCAAAATGGCTGGCGAGTCTGCATAGACTACAGGAAGTTGAACTCTCTAACTCAAAAAGATCATTTTACACTTCCTTTTATTGACTAAATGGTTGAGCGATTAGCTAGTAAAACTCACTACTCTTGTCTTGATGGATATTTAGGGGTTTTCTATATTCTTGTGGCGCCAGAAGATCAGGAGAAAACGACCTTTACATGTCCTTTTGGCACATTCGCTTATTGTCGGATGCCATTCGGGCTTTGTAACATGGCAGCCACATTCCAAAGGTGCATGGCGAGCATTTTCTTAGATTACCTCGAAAAAGGTATTGAGGTATTCATGGACGATTTTACGGTTTACATTAATTCCTTTGGAGAATGTTTATTGAACTTAACAAATGTGCTAAAAAGATGCCTTGAATTTAACTTTGTTCTAAATTTCGAAAAATTTCATTTCATGGTAGATAGAGGGTTAATTCTAGGACATATAGTTTCTGCTAAAGGTATTACTGTTGATAAAGCTAAAACGGATGTTATACGCTCACTTTCTTACCCCACAACTGTGAGGGATATTCGATCCTTTCTTGGCCATGTAGGGTTTTACCGTTGGTTTATTAAAGATTTTTCGAAATTGGCACAACCTCTCTATAGCCTATTACAAAAAGATCAATCCTTCAATTTTGACGAGAAATACAGGGATGTGTTTGACATTCTTAAAGAGAAGCTTGTAAATGCACCCATCGTTCAACCACCAAATTGGAACTATCCGTTTGAGCTGATGTGCGACGCTTCCGATTTTAGCGTTGGAGCCGTGTTAGGTCAAATAATCGAAAAAGAATCGTATGTTATAGCATATGCATCGCACACCTTGGATCCTGCGTAGAAGAACTATTCGACAACAAAAAAAGAACTCTTTTCTATTGTTTTTGCTTTAGAAAAATTTTGATCCTATTTTGTTGGTACTAAAATCATTGTTTTTTCTGATCATGCAGCTTTACGCTTTTTGATGAGCAAAAAGAAGGCAAAACCGAGACTTATCCTGTGGATTTTACTGCTTCAAGAGTTCAACCTTGAAATTAAAGATAAGAAGGGATGCAAAAACCTTGTTGCAGATCATTTGAGTCGCATCCCATTGACTATATCGGATCCACCAGTTAGTGAAGAGTTCCCTGACGAAAGATTGATGTCAGCACAAGCAAGCGTACCATGGTTCGCAAACATTGTTAATTACTTGGCCACGGGTATGTTGCCACAAGATTTGCCGAGAGTAGAGGTTAAACGATTAAAAAGGGAATCCCAATTCTTCATTTGGGATGTTCCTTATCTCTGGAAACACTGCTCGGACCAGGTAATTAGACGATGTGTAGCAGAGAGCGAGGTAAACTCTATCCTAAACTTTTGTCATTCTTATTCTTTTGGTGGGCATTTCGGGCCAAAAACGAACTGCGCATAAGATTCTTGAGTGTGGTTTTTACTGGCCTAACATTTTTCGTGATGCTTACTTATTTTGTAAATCTTGTGAAAAATGTCAGGGGGTTGGTAATTTGAGTCGACGAAATGAAATGCCACTTAATCCTATTACTGTATGTGAAATATTTGATGTTTGTGGATTAGATTATATGGGTCCCTTTGTCTCTTCATTTGGTAATTTTTATATAATTCTTGCGGTGGATTATGTTTCTAAATGGTTAGAAGCTAAAGCTACCCGAAATAATGATGCTAAAACCACGGTTAAATTTCTAAAGGAATCTATCTTTTGAAGGTTTGGCACATCACGAGCGATAATAAACAACAGAGGGAAGCATTTCATTAACCGGGTAATTGACATCTTACCATTTGCAAACAAATGGTCAAGTAGAGGTGTCAAATCAAGAGATAAAGACCATACTCGAGAAGATCGTGAAGCCAGATCGCAAGGATTGGAGTGTCAAATTATTTGATGCGTTGTGGGCTTACCAAACTGCGTACAAAGGCCCTATCAGGATGTCACCATACCATCTCGTTTACGGTAAACCATGTCACTTACCGGTCGAGGTAGAACACCGAGCATTTTGGGCAATTCAACAATACAATATGGAAATGGATGCGATTGTGAAGGAATGCAAGTTGCACATCCAGGAGCTCGAGAAAGTCCAAAAACACCCTTACGATAGCGCACAAATCTTTAAAGACAAAACAAAGGATTTCCACGATAAAAATATTGCATTTAAATCTTTTACCGCCGGTCAGAAGGTTCTATTATTTAATTCTAAATTCAAACTTTTTGCAGGTAAGTTGCGGTCTAAATGGCTCGGACCATTCACCGTCGTTCAAACTTTTCCACATACAGCGGTAGAAATTCAAGATACTGAGGGACATAGCTTTAAAGTCAATTGACAACGGTCGAAGCAATTTTACGAGAATGTTCTGATTGGTTTAATTGAAGAAATTCCTTTCAAGGAGCCAAACACATGAATAAGGTCGTCAAGCTAGTGACGTTAAACAAGCGCTGAATGAGAGGCAACCCATTTATTTTCTATTTTCATTGTTTTTTATTTTATTAATATTATTTTAATATTTATCTATTTATTTATGCTAATATTTCTTTTTCTCATTTTCAGATAATAAAGAGAGGGATATTTGAATGCAAACCCCAATGCTCTTAGCAGTATTTTAACCCTAACCAAAATTGCACTTTTTGTTCTTGTTTTTTTAACCTGCAGACCCCACCCCAAATTTAAAATACAAACCCCTTATCATCAAAAATTTGAAAACAAAACCAAACCAGACCTTTTTGTTTTTAAAACCCGTGGACCCCACCCCTTTATCCTTATCACCCGAAAATCCCTCCCCTCTTATCCCTCAATCGTCCTTTTCCCCATATAACCTACCCCCTTTTTATTTTTATTATTAAAACTCAACACCCAATTCCTTCTTTTCTTTTATTTTTTTCCTACATGAGCAGTTGTCACCTTGTTTTCACACATCTTCAACCTCCACCCCAAAGCCAAAGCTCACTCAACGACCATGCCACACACTGGGGAGTAGGCTCGCCGTCATCCGCAGCAGCCCCCGCTCATCATCGGTGGCCGACATCGCTTTGCGCCGCCACAATTTATGACCATAAGTAGCGACTCCGAGCATCACCAGCCCCGCCCAACCCCGCTCGGCACACCCTGTCACCCCCACACCAGCCGACCGAGCCCATGCCACTTTCAAACGAGGAACACAACAGCTAGCTCGACACTCAAAGCGACGATCTGGCAGTCGCGCTGCCCCTTCCTTCGATAGTGGCGCGGCTGCCACTTCATTGCCCCGCCATTCGCCCCAAACCATGACCCTGCCGTCGTCGTCCTTCCATTCCCTGGAAACAATGGATTTGTCCGAGTCTTCTCACAACCAATCTCATCATGTGCCCTGCCTGATCCGAGTCCCATCGTTCTCTATGCATACGACCGCTACCTTTTACTCCAGCGACCATTCCGCGGTATATGTCGCCGCCGAGGTAAACTTTACTTTTTCAGTTCAACCACTACTGATTTACCACCCAATCTATGGTTTTGCAGAGAGTTTCCATGCTGGATATAATACAAATGCACACCACCACTCTTGGTCGGACACCACACGCCCAAATTCTCCACCACGTGAGCACAACACCAATGAGAATGATATCCCATCCCAACAAGATGACAGAGTTGATACTCCATGACGCGGCATGAGGTTCACAATGCCAACCGCCGATAGTTTGCGTGGCTACTTACAATTCACCAATTCCGAGCTAGACACATTTCACCGTATCCGACATTGCAATTTCCCGGTCGGTAAGTATGTGCCTACTCAAACATTAGAGCGTTTGCATCTACGTGACTCGGTTATGTTAATGTCTAATAACATTGGATGGGGTATATATCCAACTATTCATTGCGATACATATTGTGAGTTAGTACTAGAACTTTACGCTACGTTTACCTTTAATCGTAGTCGTGCTATGACTGTCAATACACCAAATGTTATATATTTTCGTTTGTTAGGTCAATATTTCCGCTTGTCTATTACTGAGTTTAATGTTTACATGGGTTTCGTGACTAACGTCTCGGACCTCGGATATTTGACTGCACTTCTAGACATTCCAAATGACTTCAATAACGACCTAACGTACGAGAAATTGATAGGTTTAGCAGGCTCGTAGTATAATCCAAAAACAACAAAAGATCATGATATCCACATCCTGACACTGTGTTATATCCATTGATTCCTCGCCTAAAACTTCTCTGGACGTAACGACACTCCCTCCACACTAAGTAAGATTGAGTTATTCTTTTTGTGGTGCATGCATGTGAGTATAAAGGTAAACCTCGACTATTGGATGGCCTACACATTTCATCGTGTTGTGCGGACCAATAAGCTGCTTATTTTAGGTCCTTACATCACTCACCTAGCCTTACATATATTTCCTGCTACTTTTGATCCTTCTCAGTTCACTTACACCTTCTCTATGAGTGCTTTGGATGACAGATGTTTGGATGCCATGGGACTACATGCATAAACATTGGATGCACCTTTTATCGTTCCTCTAGGCACTATCACACCTCGCAATGCACGAGTGTTTCAACACCGACAACAATCACAACTGACACAAGAAGAACATCCCCCAAAAAATGTATATGAGCGATTACATTCCATTGAAACCTGTAAAACCTATGTTTGATTTTGATATAACAAAATGTTTTCAGGACCAAATTGTAAAACTTGAAATAAATTTTTAAGTCACTCAAAAGGTTTCAAATCAACAAGGCTTTGCTCTAGTTTGAAAAACACAAACTCCTAAACTTTTTCTAAGTGTTCCAAGGCTAAACTGCTAAAAAACGTTAATGCGTATTGATACACCCCTAAGGGTATCGATACCTTTTTTAAAAACTTGGCTACTAGAGAAAAATGTATCGATACGCTCTTTACTGTTTCGATACATGGTATCAAAACAGATTCCATCTGTATCGATACAATCTCTCTATAAAATCCCAAGGAGTGTGAATCGAGTACCGATACGGTTTCACCTGTATCGATACGGCTTAGAATATTTTTAAAATCAGAGTTTTAAATATTTCAACCGTTGCCTTGTCAGTTGGTAGGTAACTGAATTTTAAATAGGGTATCGATACGCTATAGCACATATCGATATGATTTCCTCCAGTGGGCTATTTTGAAAAAAATGCATCGATATGATATTCCCCGTATCGAAACGGTTCCCTAACCCATACCGATACACCTAAACGTGTATCGATACACCTCTCTTATATTTGTGCAACGACTCTTTCTTTTTTGAGACAGGTATCGATACGCTTCCTCGAGTACCGACACGGTAGGTTGTAGAAGTGCTTTTATGGTGGTAAGAGAGGGTTCCAATGGCTATAATCAATTCCCTAACTAGCCAAACGGCTAGAATTAATGGAGAAGGTATAAAAACTAGCCCATTGAAGACCAGAAAAAACTATTGAATCCAAGAGAAACATCTATACACAAAATCCAAGCTCAAGTGCAAAAATTCTCATTCTTGTAAAACCCCAAATTGTATTGAGTGTAAACCTTATCTTGTATCTTGAATTTGGGTTGAATGCTTGTATTCAAAGGGGAAAATTTGTATTGAGAGATATTCTTATTGCCTTTAATTTCTTCTTTTTAACCAAGTGAGGGTTTGGTCAATTTTGGGTAGAGAATTGACCAGTTTTGTAAAGGTTTCCTCCTAAGCCTAGAAAAAGGGGAGATCAACTAGTGGAGTTGTTGAGAAATTATTAGTGGGAGCTAAGGTAGTAAATGTAGAGTTCATTTGGAACTTGAACCATGATAATTTTCTTGTTCTTCATTTTTATTCATTCCATTCCACTTCCAAAATTTTAAAAACCCAATTCACCCCCTCTTGGCTTTGATCAATCCTTTGATCCACTCAACAATTGGTATCATAGTCTACCTCTTTGAAGGATTTACAACCGAAAGAGGAGATTCTAGGAAGAGTGTGATCATCAACAAAGCAAGCCATGGCATCTACCTCCGGCTCTAGCATGTACGAGACTTAATCGATCACAAAACCGCCTCTCTTCAACGGTGAAAGTTTTCTAGTTGGAAAAGGTTTTGAGAAAGGAAAGGTGGACACAACACTTTTTATTAAAAACAATGGCAAAGATATATTAGTAGTTCAAATTTATGTTGATGATATTATATTTGGTTCTACTAATGAATTGCTTTGTCAAGATTTTTCTAAGTTGATGCAAGGTGAATTTGAAATGAGCATGATGGGGGAGCTCTCATTCTTTTTAGGACTCCAAATCAAACAAATGAAGGATGACATATTCATCAATCAAGTTAAGTACATCAAGGATATGTTCAATAAGTTTGTCTTGAAGCATGCAAAGCCTCAAGCTACACCAATGAGCTTATCTACAAAGCTTGACAAAGATGAAGGTGATAAGTGTGTTGACTCTAAGCTTTATCTCTCCATGATTGGATCATTGCTTTACCTTACCGCAAGTAGACTGGATATATTGTTTAGTGTTTGGTTGTGTGCTAGGTTTCAAGCTAGTCTTAGAGAGTCTCACCTTATAGCTGTTAAAAGGATCTTTAGGTACCTTAAAGATACTTCTTGTTTAGGCCTTTGGTACCCTAGAGACTCAACCTTTAACCTTCATGCTTTTTCGGATACGGATTACGGGGGTTGTAAAATAGATAGGAAAAGTACTTTCGACACTTGCCAATTCCTAGGTAGTATGCTCATATCTTGGTTCTCTAAGAAAAATGGTGTAGCTTTATCTACCACCGATGTCGAGTACATATCCTTAGGGAGTTGTTGTGCTCAAGTCCTTTGGATGAAGCAACAACTCTTAGACTATGATATTAAGGTAGACACCATACTCCTTAAGTGTGACAACACTAGTGTTATATGCCTAATCAAAAATCCCATCCAACACTCTAGAACCAACCACATAGAAATAAGGCATCATTTCATTAGAGATCACGTCCTTAAGCAAGATGTTATTATAGAGTATGTTGACACCTTAAATCAATTAGCGGACATATTTACCAAGCCTCTAGAAAAAGAGCATTTTTGGTCCCTTAGGAGAGAGTTAGGCCTAACTAGCCTTTCTTAACTCTTTATGACTCTTTTTTATGTTAAAATTGCTTGATCTTATGAAAATTCATGTTTATGTGTTGTTGATCTTGCTGGTAACCATGCTTGTAGCTAAGGGGAGTATGCTTCTATTAGAACATGCTTAGATCTACTCATTCATCATTTGCATACAATTAGAAGATGTTAAAGTCTAGCATTTGGTTATTCTTGTGACCAAAAATGCATTTCTGGGCATAGGGTATCGATACGACCTTATGCGTATCGATATGCATACTTCATTAGCTTTCCAGATTGTATTTTCTCTCTTGCGGATATCGATACATTTAAATTTGTTTCAATACGAGTTGTGAGTGTTTCGATACGGATGTCTTCTGTTTCGATATGGTGTCCTCATACGTGTTTCCAAGAAATTACTCTTGTACCCTCGTATCGATTGCGCCTTTAGGCGTATCGATACTCAATCACATAGAAAATTTAATTGCGCCTTGATTATTGATTCAACAATGGGATTGAATATGATATTGATGCATACATTGTTTTAATCATTTTTTTAGACTATGGCACCTAAAAAGAGAGCACGCAGTAACGAAGTTGGCGAAGGATCAAATCTCAGTGATGGTAGTCGTCCGAATTTAACATTGATCTATCAAAAGTGCTTTCGAACTCCCGGTGAACTCGACTATTTTCGATATTTTTCAAAACTTCAAGATTCGACCGGAGAGGGTAATTTCCATTCCTTTTCTCAATTCAGAGCATTTCATGTTTGCTTATTTAACATTGCCCCAACAATGGAAGTTTATGGATTTTCTTCAAATTCGCGGGTTTTTTCTTTCAAAATTTGGTTTTGATCTTTTATGCCAATGCAAAGTGTGTCGCTAATGCCGAGGGTAATGTGTATGCCGCAAATTCTTATCTTATGGGCAATAAGATTACTATTGATGTCAAGGCCCTTTGTGATGTTTTTTGATTTGAGGATGAGGGTATTGATGATGAAGGTGCTCTTTGACATGTTTTGGGGGGATCCGTCACCGATCTAAATGCTCATGACTGCATCTTACACTTGATGATCACTTGGTGGTTTAGGCATTCCGGAGGAAAATACTCAACAATCCGCCAAGTTGATGATTTTTGGATTAGATGCTTTTGCGAGGGGAGACGTCCTAACCTTGCTCGCATTATGTTTGCAGAGATAGTCTTCCTCGTTCAACATTGTCACACCACTCTTGTTAATTTATTCACTTATGGCACGACTTTGAGCTACTTTTTCACTAAGAAGGAGATAGATTGCTCTCATGATTATCTGACGAATCTCACCAATCCGATTGATGAGAGGTCTCTATCTCAGGGCAATATTCATTATTTCAATGGTAATTGGCTTTGTCTTTCCGAGCTTCCTAGTGATGATATACCCGAAGATATTGAAAATCCTCTCGTAGCTCTTCAAGCTCCTCTTCCATCACTGGATGCTCTCATGGCCTACCTTAATGAACAATTTACAAGCTTACACACGAGAATTGGTTCTATAGATCAAGTCATGAATTCCGAGTTTGCCGCCTTTGATATTCGTTTCACAAGCTTGGAAGATCGCATGACCAATGTGGAGAAGCGTATCACTTCCATTGAGGCAGAGCATAATTCTATGAATATCTCTCTTACGGCCTTCCATGATGAATGGTGTCAACCAAGGAGGAACGATGACGCCAATGAAGATGAAGATGAAGATAATGAAGATGGTGATGGAGACGAGTCTTAGATTAGTCTTTGCATCTCATTCATGTCATCTTAGGATTTACTTTCATGCACTTTGATTTATGCTTTTAGGATTAAATTTATCGTTTAAAACCTATGCTTTGATTTATGTTGTTTGGATTTTAGCTTGATGTTTCTTTAATTTGCGAACTTTCTGATTATCTATTAAATGTTGCTTGGTTTATTGTTCTCCCTTTTATAGCATATGTCTCTTATTTTGATCTAACAAAAAGGGGGAGAGGAAGTTCACAAGCTCACTAAACTTAAACTTAAAATTAAAATTTACCTAGCAAACATTAAGGGGGAGTTATTTTTCAAAAGACTTAAAAATTTTAAGCTTTGAATTTGTATCAAAAAGGGGGATATTGTAAAACCTATGTTTAATTTTGATATAACAAAGTGTTTTAAGGACCAAATTGTAAAACTTGAAATGAATTTTTAAGTCCCTCAAAAGGTTTCAAATCAACAAGGCTTTGCTCTAGTTTGAAAAACTCAAACTCCTAAACTTTTTCTAAGTGTTCCAAGGCCAAACTGCTCAAAAACATCTATGCGTATCAATACGCCCCTAAGGGTATCAATACCATTTTTAGAAACTTGTCTACTGGAGACAAACGTATCGATAAGCTCCTTACCGTTTCGATACATGGTATCAAAACAGATTCCATCTGTATCGATACGCTCTCTCTATAAAATCCTAAGGAGTTTGAATCGAGTACCGATACGGTTTCACCCGTATCGTTACGGCTTAAAATATTTATAAAATTAGAGCTTTAAATATTTAGACCGTTGCCTTGTACGTTGGTAAGTAACTAAATTTTAAATAGGGTATCGATACGCTATAGTACGTATCGATACAATTTTCTCCAGTGAGCTATGTTGAAAAAATTGCATCAATATTGTATTCCACGTATTGAAATGGTTCCCTAACCCGTACCAATACGCCTGAACGTGTATCGATACGCCTCTCTTATATTTGTGCAACGACTCTTTTTTTAGACAAGTATCAATACGCTTCCTCGAGTACCGATACAGTAGGCTGCAAAAGTGCATTTATGGAGAATGTATAAAAACAAGTCCATTAAAGACCAACAACAACTATTGAATCCAAGAGAAACATCTATACACAAAATCCAAGCTCAAGTGCAAAATTTCTCATTCTTGTAAAATCCCAAATTGTATTGAGTGTAATTCTTATCTTGTATCTTCAATTTGGGTTGAGTGCTTGTATTCAAAGGGGCGAATTTGTATTGAGAGATATTCTTATTGCCTTTAATTTCTTCTTTGTAGCCAAGTGAGGGTTTGGTCAATTTTGGGTAGAAAATTGACCGTTTTGTAAAGGTTTCCTCTTAAGCCTAGAAAAGGGGAAGATCAACTATTGAAGTTGTTGAAAAATCCTTAGTGTGAGATAAGGTAGTGGATGTAGAGTTCATTTGGAAGTTGAACCACTATAATTGCCTTGTTCTTCATTTTTCTTCATTCCACTCCACTTCTAATATTTTAAAAACCCGATTCACCCCCCCTCTTGGCTCTAATCAATCCTTTGATCCACTCAACAAAATCGATCTTGTCGAAATCCTCTCGTATCTTTGCTTTGGGTCATCTCGCGGACGACGTGGGCGTGGTCGCTCTTGATTAGTAGAGTTTCTCCTTCCCTCTGTTTACTTTTTATTACATTTTGGGACAAAACGCTTTAAGTGGGGGGGGGGGATTTGTCAAATTTCTTTATTGCTTGTCCGATGCATTGCCTTGTGATTTTTCTAGTTCTTGTCCTTTAGACTGCTTAGTTCCTATGCTAGCCATATGATGTCTGAAATCTCAACTTGTTAGAAACTTTAGGTTGCATGATGGATTAACTTTGATAGTATTCTCATAACTTTTACGTGTTCCATAACCTTGTTAATTGAAAAAGGAAAACGAAAGGATGCCCTGTTGCTTTTTGTCTCTTTGAGTATGTTTAATTAATGCTAGCATGCCTAACTTTTGTGAGAATTCTTGTCGAAGCTATTTGCATGAAAAAACGAAAAAAGAGAACAATAGCTAGAGGTGCCTATCACTGGCTCTAGACAAAAAAAATCGAAAAATAATAATAATAGCTAGAGGTGCCTATCACTGGCACTAGCATAATTCGCTACAAGTGCCTAACAATGGTTCTAGCAAGAAAAACAAGTTCTTTGCACAGTAGAGATTGGATTTCTTCAAAAAATTCTGCATGCTTTAGTTAGTTTTAATGTTCTTAAAGAACTTCGAGTGAGCTAAGGGACCTTTTGCTATCTTGCTTAATTCTTTTGCACCTTTTGCTTCTTTCATGTTGGGATAACTAAATCATGTTGTAAGCAAGGGACTTAGTGAGCTAAGGGTGAGGACGTGAGCTTAATTTTTTTATACTTGAGGACAAGCATCCGATAAGTGAGGGGGAATTTGATGAGTGGCTACATCGGTTGTGATTTTAATCTTTATTTTGAATAGATGGGAGGCTTAAGATACTTAATATGGGATGTTTTGTTTTGTTTTCGTGCATGAGATTAGTTGCTGGGAATTAAACTGGAGATCTGCAAAATTTATGGAGTCGTGGGCAGATTAATGGGCATGAACCAGGGCATGAATGCTGACTGGGCGCCACGTCAGCGTCTTCTAGATGCTAACGCCAGCAGCTGTGATAGCTTATCAGCCGCTTATCAGATAGCCTATCCTTCGGATTTTAAATTTTAAATTTCAAACTTTGGATAATTATCTTATGTAATTTAAATTATTTTTGGGATTTATCTTTTTAGATTTTTAGGTTTTTCAGCTACTGTAAATACCCCACTTTGGGGTTGAGTTAGACATCACTTGCTCATTGCTTTCATCTTCTTAAAGTTAAATACAATTCTCCATTTTTATTCTCCATTTCCATTTTCTATATTTTCTTCATTATAAAACTAAGTATGTTTCTTCACCAACCATGCTTAGCTAAAGCTTCTTTAGCCAAAAGCAACGCCAAACCCGACTAAACTCATGATATTAGAAGAGTTCTTCATTACTTCAACAATTCTTTTTTCGATTCTCTGTAAAATCGGTTAGGCTATCAGCCTAATCTTTAGGAATCTCAATTGTTTCATTCCGAAGACGTTGTCAAATTAGAAGTGGTTTAGGTCCATCTTTGGGGACGAGGATAAGCTTGTAGCCAATCCAATTCCCTAAGAACAAACTTAGTGGCGGTCCCCTAAGTGGTATCAAAATCGGAAACGTTTCTCATTGAGACAATTATCCGAGCACGGGCTTCTCCAGCATTAATGCAGACTTGTGTTAGCATCGATTGTCGTACCTAACCAACTAATACTTGATTTCAAGGATTGCCCTGGGAATCGAGTTTACCGTGGAGAAGCAAGTTACAAGGGTTGGGCCTTGTAGACTGTAACCGGCAATAAGGTTGAAGCAAAATTTGTTTCGGCGATCAAGAATGTCGTGGCAAAGCGTAGTTTGAGGCTAATTCATTTCATAATTTATTTCAATATTTCTGTTTATTCTCATTATTTTTCTATTACTCAAATTAATTTTCTAAACCCCCACTTTTATTATTTGCAGGTTTCTTGGTCTAAGTCAGAACGAAAGGCTGTTAGAACTCCTAGTCCATATGGATTGACCCTTACTCTCGCTATACTATTTATTCTTATTTATTTGAGTTTAAGGATTTATTTTGACACTATACGACGCGTGTCAAGAAGAAGGAATTATTTTGATGCGAAAATGACGCGTGTCAAATTGGTGTCGTTTCCTGGGACTTCGGCAAAATTACTGAATTATTTTGTTTGATTTATGACCAGGAAGAACCCGGGAGAACAGGCAGACTATATCCGAGAGATTGAAGCATACACCCAAAGACTGCACACCCAGACACTTTGGGAAAAGAAGCAAAGACAGTGACAACAACGAGTAGAGCGTGATCTAGAAATATCATCTGAAGTAGAATCACATTTCGACCACATAATCGAAGAACCAGTTCCGATGGGAGACAACGACCAAACTATTTGAATATTGACTGCGACCCCTGATGATAATCAGCCAATGTGCATAACATTTTTTAATGGCGAGACACCATTCACTCTCAAGACAGGCTTGATGCACCTTTTACCAACCTATCACAGTTTGCCAAGTGAAAATCCACATAAGCAACTCAAGGAATTTCACATGGCCTATCTAAGCACAAAACCACAGGGAGTCTCTGAGGATCGGATAAAACTTCGTGCCTTTCCCTTTTCTCTTGCTAATATTGCCAAGGATTGGCTATTTGATTTACCCTCCAACTCAGTTACAACTTGGACTAAGATGGCTCACCTTTTTCTTGACAGGTTTTTTCCAGCAGGTAAGGCGAGTGAGTTAAGGCGAAGTATCCTGAGTATCCGAATAAAGGATATTGAATCTTTGTACAACTATTGGGAGCGTTTCGAAAAGCTATGCGCAAATTGTTCGCAACATGGATTGTCTAAAGATACGCTTCTCCAGTATTTCTATGAAGGGTTAACACCTATGGATATGAAGGTGATCGAAGCGGCAAGTGGAGGAGCACTTGTAAACATGACTCCAACCACAGCGAGAACGTTAATATATACTATGGTCGCTAACTCGCAACAATTTCACTCTTCAAGTGAACCATCTCAACGGGTTCAGGAGGTAAGTACAGTTTAGCTAGAAAACAAATTTGATAAATTAGCTGATATAGTTCAATCTCTTGTTTGAGATAAAATAATTGTAGCCATGCTTTACGGGATATGTAGGAGCCCAGAACATCCAACAGTCTGCTTTCCGTTGGTACAAGAAGAGGACACTACGCAAGTGAATGTCATAGGGAATTTCTCGGGACCACCACAAAGACAATACAATCCCAACGCCAAATCGTATAATCTAGGTTGAAAAGATCACCCGAACTTCAATTACGCGCAAAACCAAAGACCAAATGAACCATACCAACAGAGACAATCTTATCAACAACCAAAGTCATCTTTAGAATCTGTAGAGCATTAGGGTGTTCTCTATTTATGAGCGCAAGTGCACACTCTTGTCAAGTTATAGTATAAAATATATCGTCTCCTACAGGGATTAAAGCAGCTTCTATGAATAGTTTCCTGCTCAAAGATTTAGTAAATGCATAATTAAACCCCACAATGTGGAAATATAAAAAACACAAATAAAATAAAGATAGAGATGAGAAAGAGGATAGGGAGTTTTTTGGACGATAGATTGGGAAAGACAATTGTAGCTCAGTAGAGTGTAGACTGCATTGTAAAGCCTAAAAGTGTTTTGCGCTGCAATGATTTGCTGCCTCGGCAGGTATGGCAGACGGCAGGCTACGACCCTGTCACGCCGCCGCAGCGGGTCATTGCCCCTACAACTTTCGATGTCTGGGCAAGTGGAATGAGAATAATTCCTGACGGCAAGTCTGGCAGTCATTCCAAGTTCGGCGGGATAGTCGACAGTGATCCTCCTTATTTCTAGGCAAAGATACGCGAAAGCTAGCGTGACGTAGACAACACCTAGCAATCTCAGCGTAAACCTAACACATGCTAGTCAGTTCGGTTGGTGATCCCTTTTAGCCGCTGAAACTTGTGAACTTTTGAGAACCAAGTTAGTCACGCCCCAACATGTTTTGACCGTGCTTAACCCTTTCGTGAGCCCTACACTTTCATGCCCGACAAATGGATTCTCTCAACTGACTAATTAGGACTAATTGAAAGAATGA
Organism: Hibiscus tridactylites; assembly: GCA_958450335.1. Taxonomy (NCBI): domain Eukaryota; kingdom Viridiplantae; phylum Streptophyta; class Magnoliopsida; order Malvales; family Malvaceae; genus Hibiscus; species Hibiscus tridactylites. The sequence continues at coordinate 79,845,376 of OY288283.1, read as the reverse complement.
AGTGCATAGATTAAGCAAACTTGGAATTTTATTGAAAACAACTCAAAGCTATTACAACCGTTTCTCGCAACTAATTTACATACAAGCGCCTAAACCCTAGGAGAGTTGGGTCGCGACCCCTAACAACTCCCATCTATCTAGCTACCTCTCCATCTATCTGATATTGTAACACTCTGTTTTTTAGCTTGTAATGAATTTGATAAAAAAAAGAAAAAGAAAATGAGAGTTGTTGTCATATGGTTTTGAACCCATGACATATGCTTGGTAAACCAACATGTTAACCATTTGAGCCAAATGGTCTTTATCTTAAGGGTTACCTAGCCCAATATTAAAGATAATCTTGGGTAGCTTTTCAAATCGGGTTAATGACCCAACCGACACCCCACCTGCCCAATGGTTGTCTTGGAATTTGAAGAGACGTTCGAAATATCCCAAAAGTCTCTCCCCTCACCGAACTCGCACCTTTCACCGCCCGATCTCGGCCATCGCATTATCGTGGTTCTCACTGCCAGCGTCATAGTGACCGGTGGCACGCCGCGGTTACAACCCCTGACCACCACTCACAGCGTAGCGCTGCCGTTTGCCGTGTGAACCCGGCTGAAGGTTCGACGGAAACCCTTGTACTCGTTGTCTCTACTCCTCGCATTCTCCAGCCTCGTTCACCGTTTATTCGCGTGACGGCCACCAAATCCATATCCCCCACTTCACGGCGAGCAAAACTATAGCCGATGTTCATCATTTGGTCACTGTTTGAGCCTTCGACGGAGCGACGTTGCCTTTCGATCGTTATCATGCGTTTTAGGTACTTTCCGATGAGATTCGGTTCAGTTGGCTTGTTTCTTGGGTTAGTTTGATTAAGGGTTCAGTGCTCTCTTATTTTTCTGATAGAATGGAGCGTTTTGGGGGGTCACCGACGGCATTCTGGCAAAGTTTCCGGCGAGTTTGGGTTCTTCGTAAGTGAACCGGGTTCAAACCGTCGGAACCGGTTGAACCGGTCAGCCCAGTCGACCCAACCCGACTTTGACCCAACTAGTACCCGACCCGTGTCCAACCTGAACCCGACGTCCGACCCGTTAACCCGTTGACCAGTGACTCAGCCAAGTCAACCTAGTTAACCAGTGACGTCAGCGTTGACTTTGACCCGTTGACTTTGATTGTTTTTGAAGCCCGTTTCATAAAATTCTGACCTGAAAGCCTCCGAATCTGATCCTGAACCCGAACTTATATATATATATTTAATTATTCAGTTAAGGGTACTGTGAATAAAGACTAAAATGGGAATTTGTGTAATTGAAGGTACTAACAGTTCCTTGAATACGAATTGTTGAGGGACGTCAAATCCGGGTTCAAAAGTATTCGAATGTCGTATTGTGAATCAACCAATGTAGCTCGGAGTTAAGGTAATACTTTTCTACCACTTGTATGCTTTACGAACATGTTGGTATTTGGTTGTAGCCTGCATGCTCATGATGAAGAATATTTTTAATCTACCTATGTTAAATCAGATACAAAAAGTAAGTTTTAAATTCAGATAAGTATGACATATTCGATTAAAAATAATAATAATATGAACAAATCGAAAAGATCTTGAGTTCTATAATCAATTTTTGAATAAGATTTTGATTGATGTGAATAAGGAATTGATGATCAATGTGTGATCCAAGTTCAATGGTTAATCGGTAGAGTAGTGCACTTCGAAACATCCAATTCATAATATTTCTTGATTTAAGGTCTAATGCTCAGAATGTTTGGTTGTGAGGTGACAAAAACGCCTTGATGTATAAAAAAGGACTAAAAATTACCTTTGTTAATGGAAACCATCTACAAACCTTCACTAGATCTGGTAACAGAATCGATTAATCTGTAAACCCCTATTTTTCTCCGGTCGTTATATTAACGAAGTCTAAACCTTCAAAATTGCAAAATGCTAAGATCTTCTCGAGTTCTGAATAAATCTCCGAAGATAATACTACAGAAAATTATTCGCATGTCTAGATTTATCTAAGTGGCATAAAAGTTGAATTGATCTGAAATGACTAAAAGGACTAAAAATGATGATAAAGTTGAACTAGTCGGAATGTGTAGAATGACCAAAAGGACAGAAATACCCTCGAGAACTAGATGCCAAATTAACCATAATGATGGATGTACCCTCGAGACTCGAATCAAATGATTAATTAGAAGGACTCAAAATGCTCGGGATAATTGAAAAACCTTTGAACACTGAAATGACTTAAAATATCTCTAAGTCTCGTGTTTGCTGGCCGTTTGATATATATGTGAATTTGCGTGAATACCATATGAAGGCATATTCGACCTGTTTGGAGGAAATATATAGTTAACAGTAAGAGTAGTTTGTTTAAGGGTACGTTCGATACTATGGTTTGAGTTCGGGTGCACTGCCTATGTTCAAATACTTGGTAAATATCGCAGTACTGGGATCCGTAAGTTCGACTGAATTTGGAAACCTGATAAACCGTGGATATATTCATGTATGTAGGTTACTAATTTGTCCTTAGTATGTGGAATTTTAAAATCACCCCTGATAGTCAAATGACCAAAATGCCCTCATTAGGCAAAATGACCGTAATAGCCCTAAATGTATCCGATAACGTGAAAGATCTTGATTTAGAAATTCTTGAATGCTTGGTTGGAAACCTAATGGGAAAATGGAATTCCTGAGTCTTTGTTTATGCCTTGTTGGTATAAATTACCAATATGCCCATGTATGACAAACTGACCATAATACCCTTGTAGGCTCAAATGACTGAATCACTCATGATATATCTGAACTCTCAAAGATCTTGATGTATCAAGTCCTGAATATCTGGTTTGAACCGTTAGTATGAACCCCTTTTAATAGGGATCTCATTTTTGGAATTGTCCAAATTGTTAAAAATTTAATGTGTCCCCTTTCGTAAATACCAAGTATCTTCAAGAAATAAAATGTTCCATCTAGTGTGTTCCATGTGTGCTACCTTCAGTTGAATGTGTTGTATGATTATTACATGTTAGTAAACAATCTAATGACTTAATTATGAACGATGATATGCTTGATAAAATGATGAACTGGACATATGATAACATTTTCTGCCTACTCGGTTTAAGTCTGCTCGATCTGTATACTTGGTATATGATTGTGCTATGTGGTTATTTGATCTGTGATAATATTGTATGTCTGATGTAAGTACTAGTATAACCTGTTAGCTTGACCAACGATGGTACACTCTGTTTGCATGATGAATGATGATATCGTCTGCTCAATGGTATGCCCATATATGTGTCTAAAGAGCATGAACTTCTGTTTCTGATGCCTCAAATGGAATATGTCTGCCATATGTATTCTGTTACCCAAGTCTGAAATCTGAATAGCGATTGTTATCTAGGGTATATTGTTGGGTTATGTTATGAAGTTTTTGTTGGTACAACCATGATCAAGCTGGTAAATCCTTATGGACTCAAGGTCTCCCCTAGGGTAGGTTTCGATGCTTTAGCACGGGTAAATCCTTATGAACTTAAGGTAACCCCTTAGGTGGCACCTATGCCCATCGGACCTAGGGCAAGTCCTTATGGATGCATTTCTGGGGGACTGCGTATTTTGGAGTAAGGTTGGAGGGTAGTTACTACTAAACTCTTGTATGTACTTGAACATTTGCATTGAACTGTTATGTGTTCTTATGATATGATTGGTATATATTTATGCATATTTGATCTGCACTTATTGGAACACACTACACATTAAACTCTTTGTTTCCATCTTCGTAATCTATCAGCTTGTAAAATTCTCGTTTGTTACTCGATGATTGAATAAAGAACAAGTACCGTTATTCTCAAGTATAACGTTACCCCGAAATAGCGGAAAGGAAATGAAGACTGTTGCTACTTGGAACATCATGAAAATGTTATACCTACCATATATCTGCATGAGCTTATAGCATCTTTTGGTAGTTCTTTATTACTGAGCTTCTTCAAGCTCACGTTATTTTTACCATCGCATGTTAAAAGAATATATCGATATAATGATTGACATTAGTATTCGGAGTTCTCTCGGTCTTGCTTTTGGAGAACGGTGTTGTATAGTTACTGGGCATGTATGTCATGTATTGTTTTATGATAGTTTCTGTAAAAACCCTTTTTGAAATTTTTGTTATATGTTTAAATGACTTCCTGAAATGGTATTTTAAACAGAAGTTGATTTTACATTTTAATAAGTGTTTGAGGCAAAAATGGTGTTATGTGTATTTTTACTGTGGGTCACTCTTGTGACCCTAATGTGACTCCCTAGGATTCGTTGTAACGCATAGGCGGGTTTAAGGGGTTACATGTATGATATGCTCTCCTGACATGTGAGATGCCCATGTACCCTTCCATGCATTGGGTATATATAGGGCTCATGGCCTAAGTTTGAGTCCTCCTTGAAGTAGAAGTTCTTAAAGTAATTTACATTAAATACAAACTCCTTTTTGACTTAAATGTGGACTCTTTGGACGTTGCCTTCTCCCGCAAGTAAGGATAAGTACTCCTACTTATCAATCTTGGATCAGCTCTACCAGCCGCTATAGGCTTCAAAAAATTGTAAGACATGGTTCATTGGGTTCAGGGACTTGCCTTCTTTCAATCACGACCCATCTTTGCTAAGTCGGTATAACTGCTGCCTGGGCAGCATTGCTGCTTCGGCAGCGTCCTTGGCGGCATCTTTGAACTGCTTCAGTACAACTCCTATTGTTTCCAACTTTTATGTCCTTTCCTTATTTACACAGCTACAACACCTGAAAATAAAACTAGACTAAGACAGTATCTTTTCTTAACCAAACATAAAATATTCAAGAAAAGCATGGTAAAAGAGAAAATATTGTTATCATGCATGCAATGCACCTAAATATGCCTAAATTTGCTTAAGAATAGCAATAATAAGGGCAGAAATGTGTACAAAATATAGAACTCGTGGACATTCTACATAATCCATTGTTGAATGTTTGGAAATAGCTCAAGAAAAATTTCAGAACCGCGTTGAGGCCCATTTACAAGAGTTGGACAAGTAAATGAGCATATTAGCTCAGAGAGTAGGGCGACTTGAGAGTCGAGGTAAACTGCCCCTCTCAAACCGAGCCTAACCCAAGAGAGTATGCCAACGCCATCACACTCCGAAGTGGCACCATCGTCGAACCTAAAGCTGCGAATGTGGACGGAAAAAAGAAAGGCAGAGAGAATGTGTCATCCACCTCCGAGCAAGGTATTTACGACTCATCTCCATAACCATTGCCTCACACCGTATCACCTACTTTCCTATCAAGGTTAGTAAAACAAGAAAAACAAGTTGGGAATCAATCCAACGTTTGGGACGACCTTAGGAACCTCCATATATTCATCATCGGTACTGTCTGCGGCACATTGCTGCAAATTACTATCAGAGGTATAAGAATAATGATGAGTGTATAATGGTTCTTCGCATGGGTACGCCTTTCACTCTCAAAATTAAAAATTACATTGCCAATTATTATTAATTCTCGTTTATTATTCTGTCTTTTATTGAATAGGCAATGCACACCGAATAGTGCATGTTGAGGAGCTACTACAAGAGTTGAGAGATGGAAATTAATTTGGATATGACTATCTTCTTGATATCTCGAGGGAGAAATGGTTGCGATGTTATGATGGGGGTCGTCGATATGGTCACATGACGACGAACTTAGATGAGGCAATAAATTCATCTCTAAAGGGAACACATCATTTACCTATCACATTAGTTGTGAAGGCAACATATTATCGACTAGCTACCCATTTTGCAACCCTCGAAAAACAAGCTATGAACTGGATGGCAGGTGGCCACAGGTTCTATCTAGATCTCCAACAAAAATTTCAGATATACCGTGCGCAAGCAAACGCGATGGCTGCCACATGCTTCTCACGTCACCAACATAAGTTTACGGTTACTGAATTTTCACGACAACTTGAAGGAATTATGCAGCACAACTACGTTGTTAATCTACAAGAGCGAACATGTGATTGTGGAGTCTTTCAGACATTCAAGTACCCGTGTGCTCACGTCTTCGTTGCATGTGCATCTGTTCTTCTCGACGCAATGATACTCGTTGATCATGTATACAAACTTGAAAACATTTTCAAGGTATACCGATCCGAGTTTCCTCCGATCGAAAATGAATGTCATCCTCATGTGGTTCAAAATGAACCTAAGATTCGGCCAAATGTATCCCTGCAACGCAACAAAAATGGTCGTCCGAAGTCAACTAGGATTCATTGTGCCGAGGATATGGTTCCTAAATATTAACCACTTTGCTTTTTTTGTCAATGCTCTAAATTCTTTAATTGTTTCAAGTGCTTATGATTTTTATTTAAGATTATATATACCTAACTTTTACTGCTGAAATAGTCAATAAAAGTTACATAGTATCGGCTTCCACCGAGTGATCAATGTATGTTGAAACGACCGGTTTAGTTAGTACGCACCATCTCCAATGGTTTTTTTAGCTCTCCAAGACTTGCCAAATTCAAAGCTTTGCATATGTTGTTTTCCATTGACGCAAGCCTCACATAACTTATTTGGAGGGTTGGCAATTCATTCATCATTTTTGCTTTTGATGAAAATTTTAAGCCAGAAAATCCAAGATGCTCATACCTTAGATGAAACAACCTAATTTTTGGGTTAGTAAATCGAGTCTCGGATCTAGGTTTTATATCTTTTATTTTTGGTGACTAAATTAAGAATTAAAGTTGGGGGCTTGATTTAAGGAAATTAAAGACTAAAATGAATAAGGGATAAAATTGGGAGCCTTAAGTGAAAAGGTTCAAAAAAGTCAATGACCATATGCTTGGTTTGCCCATTTTATTCGGAATGATGATATTTAAATTAAAGTGACTGAAAAGTGGAAGAAAAGGTAAGAGAGGGTATTACTGGAAAGAGAGAAAAGTGAGAGGGGAAGTTTTGAATCCAACCTGCCAATGTCCAAGGTGTCGTGAGTGACACCGTTACCACCATTGTCTTCAGATCGACGAGACGAGTCTGTTGGTTGTACCCTCGTCGTTGTCATTATCGTAGTCACCGTCTGTCGGGGTGGAGATTAAGTAACTTTAGAATCATTAAATCGAAGTGAACTGCTATCCACCTTCGCAAGATGAGGCCACCACAGAGTTCCCCAACTCGAGAAGTGCGGATATAGAGCTCGTCGTCGTCGTCCGACCACTGGAGGCCATCGTACGCTCCCCACGCACCGCCGCCTACGTATGGGTGTACACCAACTGTAGGGGACGAGTGCACAACGCTACCTTGCACCATGCCACATTGAATCATGCCTCTCAGTTACACCATCTTACCCTACATCATTGTCGCACTGGATCACCCTACGCCCTTGGCCAGTTTTGACCAGTGTTGATCAGTTGTTGACTTTATTCGGGGACACTACCCGAGGGTTTTGACGTCATGTGTCCGTTTCCGCAACCTATTTCTCCAAATTCGAACGCGATAATCTATTTTTACATGTTTAATTCACTAGATTAGTCTGATAGTGTGAATTGCTTATACATATATATTGTATTTTAATTATTAGAGGGTTATACAGACTCGAATATTGGATCGAGTGAGATGATTTGAGGAGCTCGAATAAGGTCATGTCAATAATTTCTTGAGGTTAGTGTACTTAGAATTTAAGAATTCTTCATGAGCATCGTAAGTGTGATTACTTTGCTTGTTAGTTGTTGCACATTAGGTAATGGGATGATGAGCACGATTAGAAGATTAATTATGGAAATCAGTAGCTGTAAGGTGCATGATGACATTGAAGGATAAGAAATGGTTCCTATGAACTTTAAGAACTGTGTAGGGTCACTCGATATTCGTATAATTATTAATGATTATTTATTGCAATGTTATGATGTCTTGTGTGCTAGACGGTATACACTTTGGTGATATTGATGGACTTTCTATTTAAATGACTTAATATCTGTAATGGTTGTAGACTCAGTCTTCCCGTACATTAATTTAATAGGTGGAAATTTTGGGTAATCTATCTTTAGGTTCATGTCTTGTAAACACAAGGGTGGATTTGGAGTCCATTCCTAGTTTAATGCAAAAGAATTCATGGAGAAATGTTATATATAAGTACACATCTCAAACTTTTTAAAGGAAATTAATATGTTTATTTTATTCATTATATATTGTCAAAGATGATACAACTCAAATTCTTCGCCAATAATGAACTTAAAAGATGATACCCTTTTAACCATACCATTCTTATTGGAACAACCAAATACAGATTTGGCTTTAAAATGAAAAAGAAAATATGGAAATCACACCACTCTTTAAACCAATATGGTCTTAGTTGCAGACATCGGGGTTTGCTATGAGGTAAGCTTCAACAGCATTGTAAACTCCGTCCATCCTCTGAATTTGTTCCTTAATCTCATCTTCAGTGAAAGTGCAGTCACCGACGGTGTAAAACTTCATTAAGCTCTTGCACACACTTCCTCCATCTGCACCAGCCACAAACTTGTTCTCGTATGAGATTTTCTCAAGCTTGTCTCCCAAAGGACCACCTTCGATCAAACTGTAACTGTACGACAAGTTGTCTTTGTCTTGTCCTTCAACCGTGTGCTTCACATACTGGAATGGTAGGCCTAAACAAATAAAATACATTCATCAAACATATTCGTATCGAACACATCTGGAAAGAACGTGGAAAGAAAATAGGGATGAAAGAAGTAACCTTCTGCAAAGTTGATCTTGACGATGGTTCCAGGGCCGCCATTACCATCGAGCTCAACGCTCTTGATTGCCTGAGGAGCAGCCTTGGGGAAGAGCTTGTCGGCTTCAAGAACAAGGGCTTTGAAAAGCCTGGCTGGGGAGATTGGGGAGGAAACCTCAAAGTCATAAGTCACAACACCCATGCTGCTAAAACTACTTGGGAGTTTAAGAAAGCTAAAATGAGGAGGAAAGACGGACGATTGAGTGAGTGTTCTGAGGTGTGGGAAGATATGACAACTAAAGCTGGTATTTATAGGCTGATCTTGAAGCTTATGAACTTGCTTTATTTGAATTTTTAATTGGAATTATATCCAATATCTACTAGTCAAAAAAAGGCATCCCAGAATTTTCTTAGTACCAATATAATTTGCTTTATTTTATTTTCAAAATATGTGTTTATATACCAATATAATTTTTATTAAATTAAGGTAGAGTACAATACTTGCATAGACTTTAAAATTTTGCAAATTTGATTCCATCATGGGTACATATATCGTTTGGATTTTAACATAATTTTTTTTATCATATCAAAATCTATTTTATCTGGGTTCAAATATAATTATTGTCAAATGTTGGGAAGACTTGGACTATCTAGAAAACAAGCAGCCTGCAAAAAAAAAAGTAATTGAATAGATTATATAATATTATATATCAAGTTATTACATAATTGAATAGATAATATTAAATATACAATATTATACATCAAGTTTTGACATAAGTTTCAGATTCATATAAAGCTTTTTTTTTTTGACTTTTAATTCTTTTTTTCATACGGTGCTTAGAATTTCATTCTAGAAATGCTGCGGCACAGGATTGACCATCTATTATCAATTATGTTATTCTTATTTTATATTCGGACAAAGAGTTCTGATTTTACTGATTCGATTTTGTAAATGTTGTCATCAAGTTATATTAACGTTGTTTAACTGGGATGGAAATCATCTGCCCCTAAAGTATGCCCTCATTTGTGCCCTCACTTTAAAATAGTGGGTTTAGGGTTTAGAGTTTGGGGTTTAAGGTTGAGGCTTAGGGTTATGGTGTAGGGAATTATGGGTATGATGTATTTTTTAGGGTTTAGGGTTTGGAGTTTAGGATATGAAAATTAAGGTTATGGGGCAAGATTTAATTTTTAAGTATTTTTAGGCAGGGGCATGAGATTTTTACCCGTTTAACTGGGTCGTGAATTTGAATTTTTATCAATGATGTAAAACAGTCCATAAACCTATGTTAAAATAATAAATTGGATAAACTACACTAGTAGTCACTGAGCGTTTAGGGCACTTTTATTACGGTCATTGAACTTTTAAATTTTTTATTACAGTCACCTAATTTTTATATTACTTTCATTACGGTCACTACTTTTAACTTTCGATAAAAATGCTGATGTTGGACATTATTTCTTCATTTTTCTTTTTTTTCTTCCTCTTTTTTCTCTTTCCTTCATGGACATATGAACTGGTAAAAACATAGCTTTTATATCTTGATTTCTTTCATTTCTTCTTCCATAACCGTTAATTTTCCCCATCCTTTTCATCTTTTGCAACCGTTGTGAGAGGTACCTAATCATCTTTCCCAAGAAGGTTTAAGGGTGAAGTTTTGTTTCTTGGTGCTTGGCCTAAAAAATAGTCACGGTGTTGTAGGGTTCTAGAATGCACAGTTGTGGGAGGTACCTAATCCTCTTTCATTGTTTTTTAAAATAGTCAACGAAGAGAAAGAAGATAAAGGAAAACAAGAGACGAAATACTTTGTTTTTACAAGATTTTATGTCCATAGAGGAAAGAGAGAAAATAGAAAGAAAATGAAAAATAATGTGCATGTAGGTAAGACTGAGTTATTCTTTTTTGTGGTGCATGCAGATAATTATAAAGGTAAACTTCGGCTATTAAATGGCCTACACATTTCATCGTGTAGCGCGGACCAATAAGCCGCTTATTTTAGGTCCTTACATCACTCACCTAGCCTTACGTATATTTCATGTTACTTTTGATCCTTCTCAGTTCACTTACGCCTTCTCTATGAGTGCTTTGGATGACAAGTGTTTTGATGCTGTGGGATACTTGTAGGAACACCGTATGCACTTTTTATCATTCCTCTAGGCACCATCACACCTCGCAGTGCACGAGTGTTTCAACGCCGGCAACAATCACAATCGACACAAGAAGAACATCCGCAACGAAATATATATGAGTGACTACATTCCATTGAAACCGATCTTGCCGAAATCCTCTCGTATCTTCGCACGGGGTCGTCTCGCGGACGACGTGGGCGTAGCCGTGGTCGCTCTTGATTAGGGGAGTTTTTCCTTCCCTCTCTTTATTTTTTATTACATTTTGGGACAAAACGCTTTAAGTGAGTGGGGATTGTCAAATTTCTTTATTGCTTGTTCGATGCATTGCCTTGTGATTTTTCTAGTTCTTGTCCTTTAGACTGCTTAGTTCATATGCTTGCCATATGATGTTGGAAATCTCAACTTATTAGAAACTTTAGGTTGCATGATGGAATAACTTTGATAGTATTCTCATAACTTTTACGTGTTCCATAACCTTGTTAATTGAAATAGGAAAACGAAAGGATGCCATGTTGCTTTTTGTCTCTTTGAGTATGTTTAATTAATGCTAGCATGTCTAACTTTTGTGAGAATTCTTGTCGAAGCTATTTGCATGAAAAAAATGAAGAAAAAAAAGAGAATAATAGATAGAGGTGTCAATCACTAGCTCTAGCCCAAAAAATCGAAAAATAATAATAATAGCTAGAGGTGCCTATCACAGGCTCTAGCATAATTCGCTAGAAGTGCCTAACACTGGTTCTAGCAAGAAAAACAAGTTCTTTACATAGTAGAGATTGGATTTCTTCACAAATTTTCTGCATGCTTTAGTTAGTTTTAATGTTCTTAAAGAACTTCGAGTTGCTTGAGTATTTCCTCGAGTAATCTTTGATTAGTTAACAGGATTGTGGGATAGTTTTTATAATTTTTTGCTATCTTGCTTAATTCTTTTGCACCTTTTGTTTCTTTCATGTTGTAAGCTAGGAACTTAGTGAGCCAAGGATGAGGGCGTGGGCTTTTTTTTATACTTGAGGACAAGCAGCAGATAAGTGAGGGGAAATTTGATGAGTGGCTATATCGGTTGCGATTTTAATCTTTATTTTGATTAGATGGGAGTCTTAAGATACATAATATGGGTTGTTTTGTGTTGTTTTCGTGCAGGAGATTAGTTGCTGGGAATTAAACCGGAGATCTGCAGAATTACTGGAGTCGTGGGCAGATTCATGGGCATGAACCATGGCATGAATGCTGACTGGGCGCCACGTCAGCGTCTTCTAGATGTTGATGTCAGTAGTAGTGATAGCTTATCAAGCCGCTTATCAGATAGACTGTCCTTCGGATTTTAAATTTTAAATTTCAAACTTTGGATAATTATCTTATGTAATTTAAATTATTTTTGGGATTTATCTTTTTAGATTTTTAGGTTTTTCAGATACTATAAATACCCCACTTTGGGGGTGAGTTAGACATCATTTGCTCATTGCTTTCATCTTCTTAAAGTTAAATACAATTCTCCATTTCCATTTCCTATATTTTCTTCATTATAAAACTAAGTATGGTTTCTTCACCAACCATGCTTAGCTAAATCTTCTTTAGCCAAAAGCAATGCCAATCCCGACTAAACTCGTGAGATTAGAAGAGTTATTCATTCCTTCAACAATTCTTTTTTCGATTCTCTGTGAAATTGGTTAGGCAATCAACCTAATCTTTAGGGATCTCAATTGTTTCATTCCAAAGACGTCGTCGAATTAGAAGTGGTTTAGGTCCATCGTTGGGGACAAGGATAGGCTTGTAGCCAATTCAATTACCTAAGAACAAACTTAGTGGCGGTTCACTAAGGGGAATCAAAATTGGAAACGATTCTCATTGAGACAATTATCCGAGCACGGGCATCTCCAACATTAATACAAACTTGTGTTAGCATCGATTGCCGTAGATAACCAATTAATACTTGAGTTCAAGGATTGCCCTGGGAATCGAGTTTACCATAGAGAAGCAAGTTACAAGGGTTGGGCCTTGTAGAATGTAACTGGCAAGAAGGTTGAAGCAAAATTTGTTTCAGTGACCGAGAAAGTTGTGGCAAAGCGTAGCTTGGGGCTAATTCATTTCAATATTTCTTTTTCGTTCTAATTAAATTTCTATTACTCAAATTAATTTTCTAAACCCCCACTTTTATTATCTGCTGGTTTCTTGGTCTAAGTCAGAACAAAAGGGTGTTAGAACTCCTAGTCCATGTGGATCGACCCTTAATCTCGCTATACTATTTATTTTTATTTATTTGAGTTTAAGGAATTATTTTGACACTATACGACGCGTGTCAAAATTGGCACAGTTGCTGGGGACTACGACAGAAGTTACTAATATCGTTTTATTTAATTTTGACTAGAAGTAATCCGGGAGAACAAGTTGAACTCATCCCAGAGATCGAAGCGCTAGCCCGAAAACTAATTCACAAACACTTCGAGAAAAGAAACAGAGACTGCGTTAACAACGCCTAGAACGAAATCTAGAGATAATGTCTGAAGTAGGATCGAACTTTGAATACACCGACGAAAATCATTATTCGATGGCAGATCAAGAAGATTAGACGATTCGACAACTCAATGCGGCACCCGATGGCCAGCAGCCAATGTGTATAACCTTCCCAAATGGTGAAACACCATTCGTGCTAAAAACGGGTTTGATTCACCTTTTACCTACTTTCCACGGCCTGCCGAACGAAAATCCGCATAAACATTTGAATGAATTTCACATGGTTTGTCTAAGCACAAAACCTCAAGGAGTATCCGATGATCAAATTAAACTTAGAGATTTTCCATTTTCTTTAGCAGATATCGCAAAGAATTGGTTATTTGATTTACCTCCCAACTCTGTTACAATTTGGACTGATATGGCTAAACTATTTCTTGACATGTTCTTCCCTACGGTCAAAGCGAGCGAAATAAGGCACATTATCCTGAGCATTCAGCAAAAGGAAACCAAATCTTTATATGAATACCAGGAGTAGTTTAAAAAGTTGTGCGCAAATTGTCCACAACATGGATTGTCGGAACAAACCCTCCTCTAGTATTTTTATGAAGGATTGACGCTCATGGATATGAAAGTAGTAGATGCAGCAAGCGTCGGGGCTCTAGTCAATATGACTCCAACAACGGCAAAAATGTTAATATCAACCATGGCCGCCAACTCGCAAAGGTTTAGTCAATCTAGTGAACCATCTCGAAGGGTTCGCGGGGTAAGTACAGTTTCTTTGGAAAATAAGATTGATAAATTAGCTGAAATAGTGCAAACTCTTGTTGCAGGAAAAAAGGGAACAACCAGACTTTGCGGAATCTGTACTAGTCCAGAACATTTGACAGACTGTTGTGTGATGATTCAAGAAGATGATATCGCCCAAGCCAATACCATAGGAAATGCATATAATCCGGGATGGAGAAACCAGTCAAACTTCGGTTACGCAAACAACTAAAGACCGAATCAACCATACAAACAAAGACAACCTTATCCACAAAAAAAGACATCTCTAGAAACCATAGTTGAGCGTTTAGCGATGTCCCAAGAGAAATTCCAAAATTGTACCGAGGCTCACTTATAAGAGTTAGACAAACAAATGAGCCAGCTAGCCAAGATGGTAAGCCATCTTGAATCCCAAGGTAAACTTCCTTCATAAATCGAGACAAACCTGAAAGAAAATGTTAATGCCATCACTCTTCGAAGTGGCACCGTTGTTGAACCCAAAACCTCGGAGGTAAACACTAAAAAAAACAAGACAACTTCACTTGTTGAAAAAGATACACCAAACCCAACCCCTAAACCATCCCCTTATGTCGTGCCACCGCCCTTCCTGTCGAGATTAATGAAGAGGGACAAACAAGCATGAAGAAAAGGAGATCCTAAATGTGTTTCAAAAAGTAGAAATCAATATTCCACTCCTCGAAGTAATCTGAAAAATCCCAAGGTATGCTAAGTTCCATAAAGATTTATGTACTAACAAACGTTTTCCTATAGGAGTTGAGAAAGTTAATCTAGGAGAGCACGTATCGACGATCTTTCAGCGAAGGTTACCACCAAAATTGAAGGACCATGGTATGTTCGCCATTCCCTGCAAAATTGGTAAAATGGGTATTAAATGAGCAATGTGTGACTTAGAGGCCTCTATTAATGTTATGTCCCTTTCATTTTATAACTCACTTTCTGTTGAGCCTTTGAAGGATATGAAGGTAACCATACAGCTAGCGGACAGATCCATAATTTACCCGGAAGGATTACTGGAGAACATAACATTATTTCTTCATTTTCTTTTTTTTTTCTTCCTCTTTTTTCTCTTTCCTTCATAGACATATGAACTGGTAAAAACATAACATTTTATATCTTGATTTCTTTCATTTCTTCTTCCATAACTGTTAATTTCCTCCATCCTTTTCATCTTCTGCAACCGTTGTGGGAGGTACCTAATCTTTTGCAAGTTTTAAAAGTTCGGTGACCGTAATGAAAGCATCCTAAAAGTTCGGTTACTACCAATATAGTTTACCCTAATAAATTTAATGATTAAGAAAATAATACAATACAATATAAATATATAAATGTAACCATTTACATAAAACCCGGTGAAATATGTAAGACTTCTCATATAACGAGATCTAATACATTGTTACTAACATAAAAAACAACCAATATACCACGCATAATCCTTAATCTAAATTCATTTGCTTTTTATGGTGTCCGGTCTACCTAAGTGATCGATGGCGGCTCCAAAACGAATTTTAAGAAAATAAAGGAAATTTGACCAAAATTGGAAAAACCTCTGATTGTCAAGATCAAATTAAAATAGAAGCCCTGATTTCCAAAACTCTAATTGCTAGGTTGTTTTTCCACAAACGGGTGAAAAAAGGGTAGCGATAGCTTGGCGACTCCGCTAGGGACAAGGTTGAGAGTCAGGCCTAGTAATTAATTCCACGTGGCATTTTGGCATTTCGAACATTAATCTGAATTTAATTTTTTCTGAAAAATCGTTCGATTGATTTTCAGGAAGAATGTGGGTAGTTTTGTGTATGCTATATTTGTCATTCATCCATAAACCCTCGACCCGGGTTTTCCACCCTTAAGTGGGAGTAAGACAATATTCGACGTGATGCTCTCTAGCTCCGAGTTTGGATTTTTGTCTTCTTCTAGTATACTAACCTTATGCGTTGTGGGACCCACGCCTCCGTTATAAGGGACTATACTACAGAATTGATCTCTTACTATCCAATCCCTATTTCATAATAAGAACTATATCCTCAATTTCTAAAAGCCCGATTGGTGACCCCACAATTTGTCACACCTTTACAACCTCCGTACCCAAAATGGTATGACGCCAAGGCTCACTGTGAATATCTTGATGGAACCCAAGGACATTCTATTGGAATATTGCATCGCCTTCAAGCGTCGGGTTCAAGTTCTTTTGGAGAACGAAAAATTGAAATTTGAGACAGAAAATCGTCCTGATTCAATGACTGAGTGGGAGACACGCGATCAAAGGACCTAGAATAAAGTAAGGAAGCTAAGGCAAGAGAAGGATAATATGGATAAAGATGAAGAATATCTCTCTGTTGTGAATGATTCTTCATTGTCTGATGTTGCTATTGAAGATCCCATTCCTGAATAAAGTATTCTTCTCTCTTTTCTTTTGTTATTGTTTCTTCTTCTTTTTATTATTGTTTGTTCTTTTAAAATGGTTACTAATGGTTCTATTTTTTTGTAAGGTTCCTTAAGAGCAATCAAGAGAGCATTTTAATGCTTAGAGGGTCTACTAAGTAGTGACTTAAAATGAAAATTTAGGTATTCTTCTATCTTTTCTTCTGTTAGTCTTTTTGTTCAGTTTTATATTTCTCATAGTAGTTTTTCTGATGGTTGCTGGTTTACATGGTTGAATGCTTGATTTTGTTTTTGTTTTGTTCTTATTGTTTTTTTAAATGCTTAGTGTTGCTGTTTTTCTGATTATGTGTTGGTGGTTGCTGATTTTTTGCTGGTTGCTAAATGCTTCTGTTTTGATTGGTGGTTGGTGTCTCTTAGTTGCTGGTTGCTGGTTTACTTGGTAGTTATTCACTCTCATCTCATTTAAGTAGTTGTTCAGGTTTAGTTATGTTGGTTTCTTATGCAAGTTACCCATAACTTAACTTGGTGGTAGCATTTAAATTTGTTAGCTCGATGAAGACTTTTCTGGTAGCAAAGTGTAGCTTTTAGCTTTGTTAAACTTTGCTATAAGATCTGGCAGCTAAGTTATCACCCCCTAACTTGTATTTCTAAATTATCAGTTTGTACAATTGTAATTTAAAAAAAAAACTAGCTTGAATTATGTTGTAATACATATCTGTTTAATGTTTATGTTCATTTGTACTTGTATTTTAGTTTATTATCAAGTGTTCATTTTTTCTTAAGTTTATTATCAAGTGTTCAAATACGCAAGCACAAATATCTAATGGGCAGCTAACAGAAATCAATAATTTAGCACAACTTATAATTTTTTTGTCTTAACAATTTTTTGCACAACTTGTAAACAATTTGACTTGAAGTATAAATATGTACAATATTTTAAGTTATTTAAAAATCAAGTTTATATTTTAAGTTTGTGAGAAAACAGTTAGATTGAAAATATAATATTTTAAGTCAAATAAAAATTAATTTAAATTTTTAGTTGGTTAAAAATCAAGTAATAATATGTATAATATTTTAAGTTAATTAAAAATTAATATGCATCACATTTATGTATATTGTATATGTTATATATATTTTGTTTATAATCTGTAATATATGTATATTGTATGTATTATGTATATGTTATATATATATATTATGTATTATGTATATGTATATATTATATATATTATGTATATAATCTTTAATATATGTATATTGTAATTGTAACCACCTCGTCCTGGTCCGGACGCTTGACCGGTCCGAGTGGGCTACACGGGGATAATCGAGGCGAAACTCGTTAAGGCTTCACTTCGGTTAACAACCTGAGAAAACTTTTCATTTAATTATTATCTTGTCTAGATGCATTAACATATCCTATGTGAAATAACAATAGCGAAAGCAACAAGCGAGGTGAACAACCAAACAGCCAACCAAAATCAGCCCATTTTATCTTAAACTGCAGGCCGTATCGAAACGCCCAGAGGGTGTATCGATACGCCTTGACTAGGTCAACTGGCCAAAGTCAACTCGAGGAGACTGTATCGAAACGTTGGTTGATCGTATCGATACGTCCTCTTCAGTCAACTTCTCGTGGTCAACGCTACGAAGACCGTTCCGAAACGCCTGAGCCCGTTTCGATACCATCAGTTTCTCGTCAAAATCTCAGATTTCCAGTAGCAAAATGGTATTGAAACGCCCCTCCTGCGTATCGAAACATCTGGCCTGAAACAAGAGGACCATATCGAAACGGGACCAACCGTTTCGATACACCTACTGCGAACAGACATGTTTTAGCTGGTTTATGGCACAAGGCTGCCTCAAACACCAACTAAGACCTCCCACAACCAACATACAATAACTCTAGATGCAAGGCACCCTATACCAACATGCTTACACATAACATACATATAAAAGCCATTCATTAAAAGGATCATCGAATCAACATAAGATGCATACATAACATTGAAGATATCATGCCTTAGACAAACATACATCAAAGTATTCATGAAAGGGCACAAGGCCAACATACTAGGCATAAGCAAGCCTTAAGCAAAACATCCACAAAACATAGAAGTCTAAACATGCTCCTAACACATAACATCAACATACATCAAAAGCTCAAATCCCATTGATTGTCTATTACATCCATAACTTAAATAGTTCATACTTGAGGATAGCAAAAGCTCAACTAGCACACTTGGAGGCCCTCCTCTTGCACTAGCAACCTACGAACTACGGATCCGCATTGTCGAACAAAAGAGAGCGTAAACATAAAGCTTAGTGAGGGTAAGCTCATAAAACAAACCTCGACAATGCAGGGTCCAAGCACGAGCACACAAACAAGGTAGAATGCATGATCTTACCTTCGAACCACATGAGTCAAAATATCAATGATGCATGAACACAATATCAACATCATGCAATGCTCAACAGTTCATACACACAACATATGGAACACATATACAATGTATTAGCAAACACATTCCACAATACGTATTGGCATCTAGCTATGACCCGAATACGCGGATAACCGTTGGAACTCACATCCAACAACTCACATTTACCTTACGGTGGGATTACACTCATCACCGTTTCACGCGGAGGGGATTCCACTCATCCTCACGCCCTGTCGATGGGATTCCACTCATCACCGACTAATATATATATATATATATATATATATATATATATATATATATATATAAGAATATTTACGGGCGAACCCGTACTCCATCTTGATGACTACCATCACCAAGACCACGCGCGCATTTAGACTCTCGTGTGCACACTAAACATCCTAATGATCGATCATTTTACCCAAGCATACTAGTGCCAATACTAACACAATTCATAACCTTTCACAACACCATTTCATATCAACTTCCATGCTTAGCACGTACTCACTATGATTTACCATCATGCACAAACCATATTCCATAACCACATGCATATAACAATGCATCAATACAATGCCTCAACACACATGTATAACACAATATACATAACCACCATAATTACAATTAAACATGAAGCATACTCAACATTTAAAGTTCAACCAAAGTCTCTAACTAAAGCTTGGGATTAGACTACTAATCTAATCCCAACTCTAGGTGGGTCTACCAAACCCAACCTAGTTCACATGCTTGAACCAACCTTTGAAAACCAAGTTAAAAACATTTAACCACTCACCGACTATTCCAAGATCAACAACTCTAGCCGATCAAGCTCCCAACGGTTCCAGATTCGATCCCGAGGCTTCACCAACACAAATCCTTGCTTCTAAACATCCCAATACAATCAAAATAACCACAAATCAGTTCACAATTCTCTGTAGCAAACCCGGAACACAAATCAAGCACAAAACACATGATTTCAAGTTAAAGACAACCCCAAGAAAGCCATTTTCGAGCAGCCCTTAAGCACAGCCTAAAACCATTGATTTCACCACTTATAACACTCCCAAAAGCTTTCAAAACAACCTCTAACTATCAACCAACCATCATCCATCAAATTCCCACACAAAACACCCCCAAAACTCAACCTTTGAACTCTCTAAAACCTACCTAAAACCCAATTTCGGGAATCTTTATAAAACTATGTAAAAATCAAGTATGTTGGACCTTTTAGATAGTAAACATCTTATCTAACATCAACAAACCGAAAACTTAAGTTAAAGCTAATAAAGTTCACATTTTTAATCCAAACCTTCAAAACTTCAAAATGAGAAATCATGGGTTTTAATGAAAAATAAAACTATAGACTTGTAGAGAATGATAAGGACAAGTCAAATATGGGTTCACCTTTGAAAAACCTCCAACAACAAGCAAGGAGGGTGATGGAATAGTAACTCCAATGGTGAAAGGGTTTTTGTCGTGGGAAAAGTTTGAAAGGGGGGGGGGAGAAGATGAGTTAAAATGAGTGTTTTAAAATAAAATGAGTTTTTATTTTCCAAGACCCAATATTTACAAGAATGCCATTAATGAGATGGCCATCTTCCACTATTCCAAAATCCATGAAACTTTGGGTTCTAATTTTAATTTAAAATTGGATCCAACATATTAAATGAATTTTTAAAACGAAAAGTGAAACCCGAAACATTATTTTAATATTATTTTCACCCGACCCCCAAACCCAGGTGTTACAGTAATATATGTTATATATAATATGTAATACATAATTATGTATTATGTATATGTATATGTTATATATATTATGTTTATATATATGTTATATATATTATATATATATGTATGTATCATATATGTGTATGTATATAATATGTATGTGTATATATACTAATATATATGTACTTATGTGTGTATGTATGTATCTATGTATTATGTGTCATGTGTGCATATATATATATATATATATGAACTTTTTTAATTCATTAAGTCATGGATTTCGGGTCAATATCAGTTCGGGTCAACTATAGTTCGGGTTCAAAACAAGTCGGGTTCAAAACAGGTCGGGTTCAAAATAGGTCGGGTAAAATCGGATCTCGGGTCGATTCAGTCAGGTAATATCAGGTAATTTTCAAGATTATGAAACACCGAATTTATAGATTTATTCAACTTGAATTTTTATCAATTCAAGTTTCAGATAAAACTCGGATTTTAAAACCAGCATCATATCATTGTGTATACATGGATCGGGATTTGTGTTCAGGGAAGTTCAGTGATTTCACCCTTCGGGCTGAATTCCGCTTCGGATCAGTGGTTCTACCCTTCGGGCTGAGTTCCACTTCGGATGGTGACGATGGAGAGAGTAGGTTATGGGGAACCTTACTCTTCGGACAATGTATCAGAGTCTAGGTATTGAGTCTTCATGAGCATCATACTTCATACCATTTTCATTCGGATATCATGTGTTTTCAAAGATTTTATCAGAAAAACAAAATAATATTTTGTTTTGTGATTGTTTGCACTTTAGAGACACACTAAGCTCTTTAGCTTACACCCTCATAGTTCCTTCTTTCAGATACTCTGATTATTTTAGGCATCTCGCACTTTACTCGGTTATTTTTATAATTTAGTATGAACTCTCTTTGATTATTTCAAGCTACTGTTTAGCATATTTTTAGAATATTTTGTAATTTCGTACATTGAGACTTATATTTTGGGATTATGTTTTTGTAAGCATTTTGAATTTATTTCAGATGTTTTATGAAATATTTAGTACATGTTTTAATGATCGAGTTTCATGAATATTTGATAAATTTTACGTTAAATATTATTAATTAATTCAAATATGTATTTTAAAATATTTTTAAACCTAAGATTTATAACTTGAGGGGAAGGTTTTCAAACCTAACTTCCTAAATTTGGCCTATTTCTTTTGGGTCGAGTTTAGGGGGTTACATGTTGGCTTGTGGATCATTAGTCTTCTATAGATGCTTGGAGGTTCCTTTTATACTCCCAAATGAGCTTCTAGCCATTGGAGACTGTAGGGGTTGAATAAGAGCCTTTGGGGTCTTTATTTCCCACAATAAATACAGTTCTAGAGCTAACTATATCGATACACGGGTAGCTGTATCGATACTGGTTCTTCGGGAACTAGCAATTGAGCTTTCTTCAGCTGATGTGTATCGATACGTGTAGGAGTATATCAGTACAGCCTGCAATTCAAATAGTCATTGGAAAAATGACTATTGGGAGTAATTAGGTGTATCGCTACTCGATACAACCGTATCGGTATAGGATACTAGCTGTAGAGCGTTTGAGTGTTCTCCGATTATGAGCGCAAGGGCACACTCTTGTCAGGTTATAGTATAAAAGATATCGTCTCCCACGAGGATTGGACAACAAAATTCGAATGTAAATCTCTACACGGAGAATATTTCAATGCACAATTAAATTTCAGTTTGTTTAAAAGAAAAGTAAATAAACACAAGTAATTTAAGGAAGAAATCATGTTGATAAATTGGGCCAGGTTATGCTGCTTCGTAGTGTGAAACAACGTTGAATAGGTTAAGATGTATCGCACTGCCAAACTGTGCTGCCTCGACGGATGATGGCAGATTGGTGCTTCAACAACTTTCGCTGCCTCGGGAGGTACCTAATCCTCTTTCCAAGAAGGTTTAAGGGTGAAGTTTTGTTTCTTGTTGCTTGGTCTAAAAAATATTGTCATGTTGTTGTAGGGTTCTAGAAATCACAGTTGTGGGAGGTACCTAATCCTCTTTCATTTTTTTTTAAATCTTCAACGAAGAGAAAGAAGATAAAGGAAATCAAGAGACGAAATACCTTGTTATTACAAGATTTTATGTCCATAAAGGAAAGAGAGAAAATAGAAAGAAAATGAAAAATAACGTGCTAAGTCAGCGTTTTTAATGGTAACTAACGACAATGACCATAGTGAAAGCGATATAAAAGTTGGGTGACCGTAATGAAAGTTTTAAAAGTTCAGTGACCGTAATAAAAGCACACTAAAAATTCAATGACTACCAATGTAGTTTACCCTAAAAAATTTAATGATTAAGAAAATAATACAATACAATATAAATATATAAAATGTAACCATTTACATAAACCCCTTGAAATATGCAAGACTTCTCATAAAACAAGATCCAATACATTATTACTAACATAAAAAAACAACCAATGTTCCAGGCTGTAGGTTAGAGACGTGTAGCAGATTTAATTATGTTGTTGTAAATATTATCATAATTAGTAGTTTAAATGTATATTGACTCTATCTTTACTGTAGATAGAGATTAATTCTTATAGAAGACTATTAGGACTCAAACTCTTTGTACTTAGTCTATTAAAGACTCTTCCAGTGTACATTTGTTAAATATTATCCTAATTATTATTTTTCAAAAGAAATTGATTCAAGACTGACATATTGAATTGTTTTTGACGTTCCTGAGTAGTGAATTTGAATTTTTATTGATGATGTAAAACAGTCCATAAACCTATGTTAAAATAATAAATTGGATAAACTACACTAGTAGTCATCGAATGTTTAGGGCACTTTTATTAAGGTCACTGAACTTTTAAATGTTTTATTACAGTCACCCAATTTTTATATTACTTTCGTTACGGTCACTACCGTTAACTTCTGTTAAAAATACTGATGTGGCACATTATTTCTTCATTTTCTTTTTTTTTCTTCCTCTTTTTTCTCTTTCTTCCATGGACATATGAATTGGTAAAAACATATGAATTGGTAAAAACGTTGTGGGAGGTACCTAATCTTTTTCTCCAAGAAGTTTTAAGGGTGAAGTTTTGTTTTTTGGTGCTTGGCCTAAACAATATAGTCTTGTTGTTGTAGGTTTCTAGAATGCACAGTTGTGGGAGATACCTAATCCTCTTTCATTGTTTTTTAAAAGCTTCAACGAAGAGAATGAAGATAAAGGAAATCAAGAGATGAAATACCTTGTTTTTCCAAGATTTTATGTCTGTAACACCCATAACATGATAAAGCAACAAAAAAAGATGAGAGGGAGAGTGCTACTTGGGAGTGTTGAACCCGTGACCTTTAGAGTGGTGTGCAAGAGCCTTAGCCGGCTGAATTAAAGCAATCCTTGCTTTTGGATTGCATCGTTTTTTTGATAAGCTATGCTTTGTTTTTGACCCGATAATTAATAGAGGTCTGACTCCTCACCTACTAATATCACTCATCATTTCGAATTCGATTTCTGAGAAAGGGACAATATGGAACTTTCTCAAGCGTTCTCCCCAAACGTCACCATTCAACATCTCCGATCTCGGCCACCGCCACATCGTGGCCTTCACCACCACCGTGGGTTCATTCACTGTCGAGCCACGACCAAAACCCCGTGCTTCACTCACCGAGGCGCTGAGCCGTTCGCTGTGGAGATTTAGTTAAATGTTTGAATGTAACCTAAACTCTCGTCACCTCTGTTTTGTGACGATTCCAGTGCCGATCAACGTTCGTTTGTTTCACACTCATTGCGAACGAACTCCTCACTTCGAGCTGAGTGAAACCCAATTATTTGATCGACTGTCTGTGGACGTTTAGTCTATCGCCAGAGCTACGTCGAATCAACCTTGTCACCTTCGTTTTTGGTTAAATCCGATTGGTGTTCTTTGGCATCTCCGGCGACCACTCCGACGACCGTCTGACGACCAGTTATGCCCTTGAGTATTCACAGTTCCTTGTTTTTGAGATGTTGAGGACGTAGCATTCAGGTTCGAGAGTATCGAAATGTCATTTCAAGGGTTTACCGATATAGCAAGGATTCAAGGCAATACTTTACTACCTATTGTATGCTTTATGGACCATGTTGGTAATTGATTAATGCATGAACAATATGATTGGTCATTTGATTGTCGTCGATTATTATAAGTTGTACAGTTACGGTACAATGATAATAAATTGGTTAAGACTGAATGACTCGAATAAGAAACAAATGACCGATAAGAAATTCAAGTTTAGTGAACACTCGATAAAGCGACAACCTCGAAAATTTCATTTTAGATTATTTTCTTGATAAAAGATTTAATGCCTGAAATGTTAAAATGAGAAATTACAAAAATGCCCTTGGGATATTTGAATGACTAAAATAACCCTAACAATGAAAACAATCTAGAAATCTATCTTAGATCTTGTTAAACAACCAGTTTATCTGAAAACCTCAAATTGCTTGGAGAGTTACAGTAACAAGACTTAAACCTTTGAGATTGTAAAGTGCATGGATTTCCTTGAATTCTTATTAATCCTTGAAGATAAATTTACAAGAAATTATTCGTATGTTCGGAAATTATCAAAGTACTTTCATTTATTGAATTGATTGAAACAACTGAAATGACTAAAGTATTGAAGGTACTAATAAGACTGAATTGATCAGGATGGACGTAATGACCGAAATCACTAACGTATCTCGAACATCGAAACTTTTCTAATTAATTGAAATGCCATGTATACCCTCAAGTTTTGAAATGAATGAATTGTCTAGAAGGGCTAAAGGGACTAAATCTCTCTCGAGTACATAAATGATTGAAATTATATAAATAGTATAATTAACAGAAATGATGGATTTATCCCGAGCTCCAAAATGGTTGAAATACCCTCTTGACCAGAATGGGCAAAATTTGCCTTTGATGAAATTCCAAAATCTAAATAAAGCTTAAATGACTGAAATGCCACTAAGGGTTATGAAGCATGACTCATATATGTCCATCACTCATGATACTAATATAAGGTTGGCAGATTCGCTTGGAAAATAAGTTTGAATGCTCAATTGTGAGCCTATGGTGAAATATGATGATGATTGTTCAAACATTTTATATAGTTGATTTCGGAAATGATACACGTGGAACGCATACGTCTGAATGTTTGGTAAGTATTACAGAGTTGGGATATGTTAGATTGAGTGAGTTTTTGGAGGTTTGATAAACCGTTGGAAATCTTGAATATTGCAAATCATCATTTTGTCATTATTAGGCTAAATTACAAAATTGCCCTTGATAATAAAATGACCAAAATGCCCTCGTTAGCCAAAGTGATCGAAACAACCTTAATATAGTTGATATCTTGAATGATCATAATAAAGAATTTTTTCTAAATGCATGGTTGGCGATGTTGGCTACAAAGTCCCCTTTAATCGGGACCTCACTACCAGAATCAGTTCAAACTATGAGAAGCTCAAAGTTTTCATTCTTCGTGTAATATCAAGTATCTTAGAGAAATAAATGGTCTCTTTTAGTGTGTTCCAAGTGCACATAAATATTCTATTGTCCTGAACCCAAGGTTGTCTTTTGATATGAAATATGGATTTTATCAAACCGAAATATACCTATGTATCTAAACTAGAAAAAAAGAGAGGAAAAGAAAATAAAATAAAAGAAAAATATATATGCTCTCTAGTTATCGTTTCATTGAAAACTAAAGTTTTCTTTATGTTCACTGTTATTACTGATTAACAATGATTGCTACCAAATATTGTTATTACCGATCATTATCGACTATTACTGATTACTGCTATCACCGTCTAGACTGTTATCGGGGTAATTGGGATAGAGTATGAAGTTACCGCAGGTTCGGCCCTGATCATTCCTATGCTTCGGCTAGGGTGATTTTTTACTGTACCTAAGGCATCCCCTTATGCTGCCACCTACGCCCAATTGGCCTGAGTTAACGCCCCCTATAGATGCAGTTCTGAGGAACTGCATGCCGGAGAGTTTGGTTTAAGGGTAGATAGGAAATTTAAAATGAACCTTACTGCTACTATTACATAACTGCGAAATAAAATGTTCACAACATCGTTACTTGTATATGTTACCTTTGCATTGTGGGAACACACACGAACTCTCTAAATTCAACTATCGTAATCCATCTTTCTCTCTTTTGATTAAATGGTCTATATGCTTCTCCACTATTACTCGATGATCGAATAAAGAACAACTTTATTATCTTTAGATATAGCATGGATTCGAAATAATAAACCGTAAATTTGGAACTTGTTTCTCGGAACACCGTGATAGCTTCGTGATCGACCGTATTCATGCATGTTACTTATAGCATCCTTTGGCAGTTCTGTATTACTGAGCTTTTCGAAGCTCACATTATTTTTACTCTTGCAGGTTAGAAGAAATCTATCATGGTACAGTGATTGATATCAGTGTTTGGAGTTTTCTCGGTGTTGCTTTAGAGTACGGTACTAGTACAGTTAGTGGGCATGTATGTCATGTATAGTTTTATGGTAGTGTCTGTAAAACGTTTTCTGAAATTATTGTTGTATGTTTATATGATTTCCTGAAATGATATTCAAGAAGAAGTTTGTTTTACAGTTTAATAAGTGTTTTAAGAAAAAATGTTTTTATGTGGATTTTTATCGTGGGTCGCTCATATGACCCTAATGTGACTTTCTAAAACTCGTTGTAACGCATAGGCGGGTCTAGGGGGTTACATTTAGTGGTATCAGAGCTTAGAGTTGCGTCATTCTAGGTAGATCGGTCGATCGTCTGTCATAGGGTGTCCGGTATGTGCATGCCCCTAGCATAACCGTACTTCCGAGCTGAAACTCCGACATCGAATCCTTTTTTTTGAATTAAGTGAATTTAAGCATTTTGCCTTCCATAGATCGATCTGTACTAGCAAGAAATGTATATATCGTTCGTCTGTGTTTTGGATTAAATTGATATATTAGAATCTGGATAAAGAATCTAAGATGGTTTATGCAGGTGAAATTGAAGAATCAAAAATAGATTGAGAATAAATGTTTGATCATGTGAGGTAACAGATATAAGATTTCATGTAATACTATCCGGTGATGATGATTATGTTTGAGATATCCTGATAGAAATTTGATAAAAACAGTATTAATTTAAAAGAAAGGTGTTTGTGAATGTGGCGAAAATGTAAGTTCTATGGTGACTCTGTAATACACGAAGAAAGCAATTTTCTGAAAATTTTGTTGAAGTCAAGTGATATATGTATAAAACCTTGGTTATGCTTTGACTTGAAGAAAGACCTCTTATATGAAAATGTGGCATGGTGTATTGTTATATCATCCTTAACTGAAATTTGGTGTTACATCCTGATTCTTAAAGGCCCTGGTGGAGGCCTTGAGTACTCGTCTGTATTTCATGTACCATTTTTATTCCGTAAATTGATATTCAACCTATTAGAATGATTAAGATTATATATAAGATACATCAGGGATGTAAGATTGACTTCTGTGGTAGTTGAAAAGATTCTGAGCCATGGCTGAGACTATTCTAATAACAATTATGAGACCAATGTTCGTTTGACTTCGTAAGTTCTATATGGATTCATATGTTGTGTTCTGATTGATTTGTCTGAGATGTATAAAGGGATGACTTTGGGTCTAAAAGACAATCCGAGTGGCTGGGAACATTGCCAGATTGATCTGTGACTGTTTGGGAGTCTTGAGAAATAAGGATACCCTGATGGAATAGTTTTAGTACATGAAGGGATGAAAGAGTAGCTTTTGCATTTATCCGACTCAAGTAAATTTCGAGGATGAAATTTCTTTTAAGGGGGAGAGAGTTGTAACACCCATAACATAATAAAGCAGCAAAAAAAGAGGAGAGAGAGAGTTCTACCTGGGAGTGTTGAACCCGTGACCTTCAGAGTGGTGTGCAAGAGCCTTAGCTGGCTTAGCTAAGGCAATCCTTGCTTTTGGACTGCATCGTTTTTTATAAGCTATGCTTTGTTTTTGACCCGATAATTATTAGAGGTTTGACTCCTCACCTACCAGTATCACTCATCATTTCGAATTCGATTTCTGACTGATGTTGATGACCCCATCACCTCCCATTTTCTTAGGACTACATATTTTCCCCCAGTTCACACGAGCCAATTTCCTTTCTCCATTTACAGCACCCTACATGAAGTTTCTTCTTATTTTATCGAGTTTCTTGGTCACTAATTTTGGTGCTTTAAAAATGGACATATAATACATCGGTAATGAAGAGAGAACTGAATTAAGAAGGACTAACCTGCCTGCGAAAGAAAGCGGTATGCTCTTCCATCCAGCCAACTTGTGAGTAAATTTGTCAATGATAGGCTCCCAAGTGCTTATATGTCTTGGGTCAGCTCCCAGAGGTAATCCCAGGTATTTGAATGGAAGTGTTCCAATTTTGCAGCCACAAGTTTGTGCCATACCCTTCAACATATTAGTATCAACCTTGATTCCAACCAAGCAGGGTTTTTTTTTTTGAAATTGATGCTCAACCCCGAATACACCTCAAAGCAACTTAAAAAGCGTTTCATATTCACCATAATATGATCACCAGGCCTGAGGAATAAAATTGTATCATCTGCGAACTAGAGGTGTGAAATGCTAGTTCCAAGTACAATATTTTGTATGCCTTCAATAGCGCCAGTTTCGATTCCTTTCTCCAACACCAGATGTAGTGCTTATGTTACCAGAATAAAGAGGAATGGTGACAATGGATGAATTGTTTCGTTGGTGAACCGTTTAAGAGGATCGATATTTTTGCAGATGACACACGTTCCAGTATCCACATTCTCCATATTTCCCCAAATCCTATTTTTTCGAGAGTCATAGTTAGAAACTCCCATCGGACACAATCGTATGCCTTCGAGAAATCCAATTTCAGTACAACCCCACCTTTGTTACTACCTTCATTTTGTAAAGAATGTATGACTTATTATCAATTAGCACCCCATCGAAGATCTGCCTCCCTTTTAAAAAAGCACATCGTGTTTCGCTGACCAGCTTATTGATTGAAAGACTTAACCTTCCAGCCAAAACCTTAGCAAATATTTTATAGATTAAATTCACCAAGCTGATTGGTTTGAATTTTAAAATATCACCAGAACTATCTGATTTTGGTATTAATGCTATGAATGAGGAATTTATATTACTGTCAAATTTCCCTTTGTTGTAGAAGCTTTCAAACATGCTCATCAAATCAGCCTTAATTAGCTCCCAGAATTTTTTGAAGAATAGGGGATAAAACCCGTCCGGTCTAGGTGCTTTTGACTCGTCGCATTTCCATACCGCTTCTTTCACTTCTTCAATTGAAAATGGTTTTTCCAGCTCAGCCACTTCAGCACTTGAGAGGCACTTAAAATTGACATCAAATGTGGCATTCCATTTCCTTTGTCTACAGCTGAAGTGTTTTTCGAAGTGCCTAAGGAGTTTTTGCTTGAGAATTTTAGGGTCTGCCAATCTTGTAGTCCCTTGATTGTTACCATGGATCAAATTTTTCTTTGCCCTGAATTTTGCAACCCCATGGAAGAATGTCGTGTTTGAATCTCTCAACTTCATCCATTTAATCCTTGTTTTCTGCCTCCATAAATCTTCTTGAGCTTTGAGTGTATCCCAAAGTTGGATCTGACATTGTTTTAACTCCTCCAACTTTGTTTGTTCAAGAGCCCTGCTACCCATCTCATCTTTCAGTTCATTTATTCGTTTCTCCAGAATCTTTGCCCTTTGGTTAAAGTCGTCACAAAACTCCTTATTCCAGCTTCTTAGCATTGCTTTTACTCTTCTAAGTTTTACAGACGAGCTGCTATTTTTTGCTTTACAATCGCCAAATGTCTTCTTTATCAGTTCCACACATTTCTCCTTTTCTAACCAAGATTTTATCAGTTTGAAGGGTCTTGGTCCCCAATCTATCTGTGTCCCAGCCAACATAATTGGTATATGGCCTGATATTGTTTTATTAAGACCCCACACTAACATATCTGAGTTTACCTGGAGCCAATTTTCATCCACCAAAAACCTATCTAGCTTGCTCATTCTGTTTTTTGATCCCCTTCATGTAAATTTATTTCCCATCATTGGTATTTCAATCAATTTGCAGTAGTCTATAAATGAATTAAAGGTTGACATACCTTGTCTCTGAGATTTGCATCCCACCCTTTCACCGTTGTTTCTTACGGCATTGAAGTCACCACCCATCATCTAGAACGGTCTCCAATTTTGCTTCAGCTGCTTCAATTCCTCCCAGAATATTGATTAGGACTAGATATCACAAGGTGCATAAACATTTGCACAAACAACTTCCAAATCCTCTTTAGTCCAAATCCCCGAAGCCAGGATCACTTTCATGTTTACCAAGCTCTTTTTAAATGTAAACTTCTTCTTATCCCAAATAATTAGTAAGCCACCCGCTTTCCCTGTTGCATCAGCAACAAGGAATTCAAATTCATTGTCTGGCCACAATCTACTAACCACCTTATCCTTCAACTTCTCCATTTTAGTTTCTTGAATAAATAACATTTACACCCCAAGAGATCTGACAAGTCTCCTTACTGTTGACACTTTTACTTCTTGTCCCAAACCCCTAATGTTCCACGACAAGATTTTCACCTCCCTTTTCTAATTGTTCAACAACTTCTAAACTTGTGATGTCCTGAATTGCTACCTCTATATTTCCACTAAAGTTGATTCCCACTTCCTTTCCCAGTTCAATTGTCTTTTCCGCTTCTTTTGTGCCAATTTCCCACCTTCTTTGAAGATCTGAATCGGTTAAAGGTCGACCTTCTAGGATTGAGGTTTCAGCGTTCTTGTTTCCCAACTTCGATTTCTTGCGTAGCTTCTCAATTCTCTTCTTCTCCCTTTCCGTTAATGCTTTACTCTACAATTCTAGCAAGGACCAATATCTCTTAAATATGCTTACATTTGCATTCGAACTGAATTCAAAAATTTCTATTCGATATTCTTTGTCCGTCTGATCCTCTCGAACTTGTTCTTTTGGCTGTGTCTCCTGGTTCTGTTTGGGATCACATTGCTGAGAGATAATTAGGCCCTCCAACGCCTTATCAATTAGTGGTGTATTTACTCTTTGGGCTCCAATTATCGGTTCATCTTTTTGTCCCTCCATCCATTCCATATTCTCAATCTGGTTCAACTCAATTGGGTTGAAGCCCATACAACGTAGATCATCCGAAATCCGTTTATTTCTTGGACACCCCTAATCGCTTCTTGTAACTATATCAGTCCATTTCAATGTAATTTTTTCAGATCTCTCTGTGCCATCTATGTTGGGCTCATTAGCCATCTGGTGCTTCTTATTTGAATTTTCAATTACTATACTACTTTTGTGAACGTTTGGGTCCACATTTCTGACGCCTACCATTTATGTCTCCCCCATAAATCTGGATGCTTCTTTCTGCTAATCAATCTCATCATTTTGGGTGGATTTTTCCATGCAGAGCGCATTAATGTTCTCGTCAACCCCTAAGCTCTTGTTCCCCATCTTGGTTAACACCACCTTCTCCGCTGTAGAATCCAAGGAGTCCATAATTTTCTTCTCCGATGAGGATACCGAAGAGTCTGAAGTGCTTTCCACCTCAGCTGATTTCGTTTTGGGATCTTCATGTTTCTCCGATGACTTTGCGGCACCACCAGTGATATCTCATTAGCGCTAATGATGAATTTCTCCATGCCAACCTCAATTTCGAAGACTTCTGCAATTTTCTCAGCTTGTTTGGTGGAAATAAACAAAGACATTTTCTCACCGCCATGAATAAGATTCAAATTTTCCCCTACCGCAACTAGTGATCCCCACAGCTCCTCTATTATCTTAAACGCATGTAATTCCAGCAATGCAATGGTATTCCAATAACTTCCACCCAAGAATTCCTTTCTAATGCTTTAAAAGATTCCGACCATCTAAAGACTTCCATGAAAGTCTCTTTTAACAAGGAATAATGATACTCCTCCAGAATTTTAACCATTTCGTCATCCTTTAGATCGAGAAGGAAATGTCGGCTGCCCAATCATTTCACAGCGAATCCACCAAACCCCCAGTTATGTAACCTTCTCACCACCTCCTCTAAGCTATAGTCAGTCGCCATCATCCTAATAAGGTATTTGTTCAGTTTCCAAAGCTCTTCATCTTCAACATGGCCTTGTATTTTCCTATACTTCTCTTCCTTCTCTCTTCTCTCGTTATCCCCCTGTTTACTTGTTCCACCTTCTTCTACCGTGGACTCCGATTGAGAGTTTGACCCCGTATTTTTCTCCACCATATTGTCTTTCATAATTGGGTTTTGCACCTGTGTTTTATCTGGTTATGCTCTCCTCCAAAAAGTCTATCGAGTCTTATACTTGGCATAATTCAATAATAACTTGAATCCATATAGTTGAAATCCATTTAGTCTTTCGATAGCCCGATTCGCATCTCTTCTATTTGAAAATCTTACAAAACCGAATCTCTTCCCCACTTTGTTCACCTTGTTTGCAATGAATGAATCGATCAAATCTCCATGTCTTCCAAATGTTTGTCGTAATCCACTCCAATGTAGTTTTGTTGGTAGATTGTTCACGAACAGTGTAACTATCTCTCTCCTCTCCTTTTCTCTCCTCTCCATTTTATTGATTCTGGACCTGTATATGTCATTGCGGAACAACATCAAATACGAATAAAGTTATTTGACTAATCGGTGATTCATGTTGAGAAATTCTACGTTGATTTTGTTCGTCTGTAATAAAAAATTTAGGGAATTATATATTTATACTGGTGTGTAATTAAATTAATATTTTTTAGAATAATTCGTAATTAAATTAGTATTATTGATGTATTTTATATTTTGTAAATATATGGTTAATATTTTAGTAATATAATCATCGTATTTCATGTATGTACATAAATAAGATTCTGAGAGAATCCAACAAGTGTCCCAGTAGAAACGCAGATGGTATTCAACCTAGGAGACACGAGTTCAAATCGTTTTGTTTACGATGTGTATACGTAATCATCCATCCTAAGAGACACGAGTTCAAATCGTTTTGTCTACGATGTGTATGCCCATTGTCAAAGGGTTAAGAATATATATGAATAGATTCTACTTTGTAATCACCTTTAGACTATTAAAAAATAAAATTATGAGAATATTAAAATATATAACTATTTATTTTATAGAAGAAGAAAAAATTCGACTATAAGAGACAAGCTGCGAAAAAATGTCATATATCGACGGTTTGAGAATCGTTGTATAAGTTCGTCGGTATAGGTTAAAAACTTTATCGACATTCGAAAGATTGTGGTTACATGTAATGCCGGTTTAGATTTTTTACCGACAAAAACGGTGACCGTCATACACAATCCTATACCGACAATTTAGTTATCGCCTATAATTCACCTGCACTGCCTGTGATAAAACAAATCTAATAAAATCATAACGCATGGAGTCATTTTAAACAAATCTTTCCATCAAAAGGTTTAATCTTTTTATCAAATGGTTTGATTTTTCAACCATTATATAATGACTAGTTGAGAGTCATTTTCAAAACATCTTTGAAACTCAACAACTCATCAACTTTCGAAAACTCAACAACTTTGAAAACTAACATAGAAAAACATTTTTTGGTTTCCGGTGATAGATGAAGGCAAGGATATGTTTGATTATTAACTGTAATTGTGCTACTGTTGTGAACGCGAAACGCGTCGTTTTCGCGTCAAAATAATTCTTTATTCTCAAATAAAGAAATTAAATTAAAGTAGAATAGTGAGAGTAATGGTCGATCCCACAGGGATTTAGGAAACTTCCTGGTTATGATTGTTGAAGTAGTTGAAGGTAAATAAATTTGATATCTAAAAACTAGCCGCATGCTTTCGCTTTGACTCAATTTCTTTGGATCATTGGACAAAAAATTTCACTTTAGAATTTACGGTTACTTGTCCACAAGGTTCAATCCTTGAGACTTCACTTTGTATACCAAATACCCAAGTTCTAACTTTGATATCGATATCCAAACTTGATCTTAATCAACAACAATGTTGAAGACCAATGTCGTTTTAAACCATTATTGTGTTTTAGTTGCAGACATCAGGGTTTGCTACGAGGTAAGCTTCAACAGCCTTGTAAACTCCGTCCATCCTTTGAATTTGTTCCTTAATCTCATCTTCAGTGAAAGTGCAGTCACCGACGGTGTAAAATTTCATTAAGCTCTTGCACACACTTCCTCCATCAGCACCTGCCACAAACTTGTTCTCGTATGAGATTTTCTCAAGCTTCTCTCCCAATGGACCTCCTTCGATCAAACTGTAACTGTACGACAAGTTGTCTTTGTCTTGTCCGTCAACCGTGTGCTTCACATACTGGAATGGAAGGCCTAAACAAATAAAATGCTTTCATCAAAACACATCTCGAAAGAATGTGGAAAGAGAGTAGGAATGAAAGAACTAACCATCAGCAAAGTTGATCTTGACGATGCTTCCAGGGCCACCATTGCCTTCGAGCTCAACGCTCTTGATTGCGTGAGGGGCAGCCTTGGGGAAAAGCTTGTCGGCTTCAAGAACAAGGGCTTTGAAAAGTCTGGCTGGGGGGATTGGGGAGGAAACCTCAAAGTCATAAGTCACAACACCCATGATGCTAAAACTACTTGGGAGTTTTAAGGAAGCTAAAATGAAGAGGAAAGATGGATGATTGAATGAGTGTTTTGAGGTGTGGGGAGATATGGCTACTAAAGATGGTATTTATAGGCTGATCTTGAAGCTTACGATCTCGCTCTATTTGAATTTTTAATTGGAATTATATCCAATGTCTCCTAGTCAAAATAAGCATCCCACAATTTCTTAGTAATCCCCAATCGATGACTTCAAATATTGTACCAGTTTCCAGATACTTAGTTATTACTTTTATATTTAAAAATTCCCTTATAGTAATATATTAGTACTTTTTATCAATTCAAGGTAGATTACTTTACATAAATTCTAAAACTTTGTAAACAAATTTCGATGTAATATGTCACCAATTTTGATTTTTCAGTCTTGTATAATTATTTTTTATGTCAATAAGTTCTTGCTGTATTGACAAGGCTGACGTATTCAGACATTTACTTTCTAGGTTCAGATTTTAATATTATGTTTGAATTCTCAATTTATATTTATGATAGAGTCAATCATGTGTGAGTCGTATATTATACCGTTGTTAGCGTTTTATATTATTTTTTAGGGCTGGATTTGAAAATAACATGAATTATCAAAATGACGTTTATTTGTTATTGTATTGATTTTTCTGCTTTAAACCCTCGAGCTGGATTTGAATTACATGTTCACAATAATCGTTTCTTTTTCGCAATTGAGTTGCGGTAATGATCGTTAACGTGTCATAAAGGTTGTTTCAATCGTCGATTTCTGGTGTTGTCCGTATTAGGGGTAAGCATTCGATCGAGTCGAATCGAGTCGGAAAATTTAATTTTATCGAGTCGAGTTTTGTTCACCCCTAGTCCGTATCTATATTTTTGTTCGTGTCTTTTGCTTGAATTTTTTAACATTTTCTTTGTATGGTCCTTGTATGATCACAAGCAGTTAATTTTTTATTTAATTATTATAGGAAAATGTTCGGATTATGCTCATGGTTGTAAACTTTAATTACAATTTAGAATATTTACTCATTTTAATAAAACTAGTGGCTTATATAAAAAAATTTAAATTCAAATATATAATTTTATTCATGTATATTTTTGTTTAATTTTGATCATAATTAAACAAATGTATTGATATAAGAAAATAGTAGGGATGACAATTTGACCCGTCCCCGTCGGGTCCCGACCCGACTCGATAGGGGTGGGTTTTTTATTTAAAAAATTGGGTTTGGATGGGGTTCAGGTTTATGGTGAAAATTCCCCTCCTCATCCCGACCCGAGATATTTATATATATTTATTATATTTTTATATATTATATTTAATATTTTTATTAATTTTTTTTCGAGTCGGGTCGATTTTAGTCGAGTTTTTTTATTAAAATATCAGGGTGGGTCGAGGTCGAGTTATTTTTTTATTATGTCCAATCGGATCGAGAATATAATATATTAAAATCGAATTAGATCGAAGTCAGGACGAATGATTTAAATTTCAAGTCGGGATTGGGGCGGCCAAAAACTCTCTCCGCCCGTTGCCATCACTGGAAAATAGTTTGGTTACAAAGTTCCTTTCACAAGTGGAAGAGAAAATAATACAAATATAATAACAGTCAATTCTTTCGGAAGTCTTAGACTATATCTAGAAAGCAGATAGCCTGCTGAAAACGCAATCTAATAGGTAATATTAAGGGTAAATTACGTAAATTATCATTAAATTTTATTTTTAAACCTATTTTAGTTTCTGAAGTTTCAAAACATTCAATTATTCATTAAAACATAAGCATTGAACGTTTTAGGTCACTCTTAAACCCCAAACAGTCATAGATGGTTATCGTTCGGTCTTAAATTTCACCATTGTCCCTTTGTCTCAGCCACTTGAGTCTGAATTTGACTTCCATTTTGCCAGAAAGTGCTCAGAAGTTCGAGAATCGGCCGAAAACCTTCTGATTTCTCTCTCGTCGATCTCCCTCATCCGTTGTCGGATAGAGCCTGTTTCTCAGTATGTTTCTTCTCTCGTGTTGATGAAATTTTCTACTGTTTCGATCTTCGAGAAGTTTCTTCGTTTGCCGGTAAATGAATGCCATCAAAAAGTTAACGAAGAAGTGACCAAAAATATTTAATGTCTAAACTTCAGTGAATAAATTGAATATTTTGTAACTTTAGTTATCAAAACAGGTTTAAGAGTAAAGGTCGGTGATGATTTACGTAATTTACCCTAATATTAATTATAATTTATAAAGGTATTACAAACTTTGTTTGACTTTTTAATGTCTGGTTTCATATGATGCTTAGAATAGAATTTCATTCAATTCTTGTTCCAAAAAAAGGAATTTCATTCAAAAAAACGGTATAGCACGAGATTGACTATTTATTATCATTTGTTTTATTCGAACTAAGAGTTCTTATTTTAAGAATTTGATTTCTGCAAACATTGTCAGCAACTTCAAAATATGTCGACGTCGGTCAAACGAATCAAGTGAGATTTACTTTCTGTAGTAAAAAAAGTTAAAAATAAATTATTTTTTCGTTAAAAAATTATCATCAAGCATTGACATCGATAATGAATTTTGTCAAAACAAATTTCAAATCAACCGTGAAAAATACAAATGAAGAAAACAATAAGAGTAAAATTTTTAAATTAAAAAATTAAAATAATTCAATTTTAAATTTTGTTAACAGTTAAAAAATGTCAATATAGACTGTTAAACAAATGTCCAAATAGAATGTTAGAAAAATTATATATATTGGTTGAATAATATTAATGTTAAGTCATGTCACTTGGTGAATATACATGTTAATAGTAAGTCATGTCAGTTAGTGAATAGACTTATTAATTTTTAGTTTAGAGTTGCTGATAAGTTCTCAAATGTGACATACTTCATTTGCTATTTTTCTAGTTATTAGGACTTCTTGTTGCTTAATACATGTTGTTTTTGTTATATTTTGTGCATGACCCAATTCTGGAAATAACAGTAAAAAGGGGGCATTTCTGCAGTTTTTATTATAATTCTGTCATGACTGACATCGTGGGCACGACACCAGGCACGACGCGTCTGACGTGGCAGTGACGTGGCAACCTCTAGAAGATCCTGGAATGTTCCGAGAGAAGATTCGATCAGATTATCCGTTCTATCCGTTTGGTTTTATTTTGAATTTTAAAAACATTTGAATTTGAATTGTTATTTTGATTTTCTTATCTCTTATCCTTGTAATCTAAGCCTATAAATACCAACCTTTGGTGAAGGCTTAAGATCATCTTCTTAGCTTTGAGTATTTTTATCTTTTCCTTTGTAAACATTTTCTAGTTTTAATTCAAGTTCTTTTCTTTTATTTTCTTGTTTCGTTTGTTTTATGACATTTAATTACTTTTCTAAAATCAAGTTAAGTATGATAATCAATATCATGCTTAGCTAAATCTTTTAAGCCAAGAACCAGCCAAGTCAATTCGATTCGCGAGAATTGAACTTTGCTTAAATTCTTTTGGGAAATCATTTTTATCTTTCTACTTAGATAGTTTGACAATCGGCCTTACTAAAAATTTTTAACCGATTTTCAAATAAAAAAGGGACCGTTGGTCTGAAATCGCTTAAAAACACAGTTGGGAGGAAGGATCGGCCTGTGGCAATTTCGACTACCTATGAACACTCTTTGCGGCGGTCCGCTAAGGAAAGATAAAATCAGAAGC
The DNA here is from genome assembly GCA_958450335.1 of Hibiscus tridactylites. NCBI lineage: Eukaryota > Viridiplantae > Streptophyta > Magnoliopsida > Malvales > Malvaceae > Hibiscus > Hibiscus tridactylites. The sequence goes on along the minus strand of OY288283.1, from coordinate 79,806,435 downwards.
GATTCTTTTTAGACAATTTCTGAGTCGGGTTTTTCCCGCTTTCATTCTAAATATTTTAACGGCGATAGACGTGGTTAATTTCTTTAAGAACCATCTTTCGAAGATAGACTTGGGAGGATTGGTTACTCGAGAGAGAAACAAGTTACGACGGGTTGGGCCTCTTAGACTGTAACCGACATGATCCCCGAAATAAAAATCTTTTTCAGTGATCGAAAGAATTGAATGAGCTGGTTCAAGGCTATTTCACATACTTGAGTTTTCTTAATCTTTTTACCTCTGCATTTAAATCTTGATATTTCATTTTCGACCAATATCAGATCACTCCCCCCATTTTATTTACTTATTTTGCAGATATTCATGGAAGTAATAATTAAAGCAGTCTTCAGTCAATCATTCCAGCTAATCTCCCTGCGGATCGACCCTCTTTCCCTATATCTATTTAATTTATTAATATTATTATTTATTGGAAGAGGTTAATTTATTCATTTATTTTTGACCGGTTAAACGACGACTTGTCAAAATTGGCGTCGTTGCCAGGGAGATTTACTTTCGGCATTTTTGACTGATTTTGTTTTTTTATGACCAGGAAAAACTCGGGTACTTTAGCTCCATACAACCCGGAAATCGAAGCAAGCGCTCGTAGAACTCATGGTGAAACGCTTCAGCGAAAGAAACAACAACAACAACAACAAAGCACACGACAATTCGATCAGGAATCCACTTCCGAAACTACACTAGTCGAAGAACCTACACAAGAACCAGAACCGATGGCGGACCAAACGATTCGACAACTAAATGCCGCCCCTACTGTGCAACAACCACTCTGCATCGCTTTTCCTCAAGGCGATACTCTCTTCCAGCTCAAAACGGGATTAATCCACTTACTCCCTACTTTTAATGGCCTCCCTACTGAAAGCCCACATAAGCACCTTGCCGAATTTCATATGGTGTGCAGCAGCATGAAACCACAAGGGGTCTCAGATGACCAAATAAAACTAAGGGCTTTTCCTTTTTCCTTAGCCGGAACGGCTAAAGAGTGGTTATTTTGTTTACCTCCAAATTCGATTAATACATGGTCTGACCTCTCTCGTATTTTTCTTGACAGATATTTACCTGCGGCAAAAGCGACAGAAATTAGGTGAAACATATTGGGAATCCAACAAATGCACGATGAGTCCCTATACGAGTATTGGTAGAGATTTAAAAAGCTGTGTGCAAGTTGTCCGCAACATGGCTTATCCGAGCAAACACTCCTTCAATATCTATACGAAGGAATGTTACCAATGGACAAAAAGATGGTAGAAGCAGCAAGCGGTGGCGCGCTCGTTAACATGACCCCTACTGCAGCGAGAACATTAATCTCCACAATGGCTGCTAATTCGCAACAATTTGGTCCTGCAAGTGAACCCAGTCGACGGGTTCAAATAGTAAGCACAATTTCATTAGAAAATAAAATAGACAATTTAACTAATATTGTGTATTCTCTTGTTTCAGGGGAGATAGGAGCTGCTAAGGTATGCGGAATATGCACTATGCCAGATCACGCAACCGACTTATGCCCATTGCTGCGGGATACATCTGATGCCCAAGTTAGCGTCGTACACAACTTTCTCGGACCTCCCCAAAGACCCTATAACCCACAGAGCAATACGTTCAATCCCGGTTGGAGAGATCACCCAAACTTGAGCTACGGTAATCAGAACCCGAACTACCAACCTAGGCAACAACCTCCCTACCAAAACCAAGCACCCCAAAAATCCTCGCTTGAGTCTATTGTTGAGAGATTGGCACTTTCGCAGGAAAAATTCCAAACCCAAACACAATCCTATCTCCAGCAAATCGACAAACAAATAAGCCAACTAGCTCAAGCCGTTAGCCGTCTAGAATCCTAGGGAAAGTTACCATCCCAAACCGAAACCAACCCAAGGGAAAACGTTAGTGCGATAACTTTGCGTAGTGGAATTGTGATAACGCCTAAACCGCCCAAGCAAGATGAGCAAAAGTCCGACGAACCGGGAAACTCTTCGAAAGACCAGAACGATAAGTCTCCTCCCACCGCAGGTAATGCCAAATCTAAAATTTATGTTTCTACTTACAAACATGCTCCTCCTTTTCCAGGTAGATTGGCGAAATCAGATAAAAATGAGGAAGAGAAGGAAATTTTGGATATATTCAAGAAGGTGGAAATTAATATTCCATTTCTTGATGTTATTCGGAAAGTGCCCAAATACGCAAGGTTTCTGAAGGACTTATGCACAAACCGAAGGCGACTATCCGGAAATGAAAAAGTTAACCTTGGTGAAAATATTGCGGCCATCTTTCAAAAGCTGTTGCCGCCAAAGTACAAGGACCAAGGTATGTTTGAGATTCCCTATAAAATTAGGAATGTTGGGATAAAAAGAGCGATGTGCGATTTAGGCACATCTATCAACGTCATGCCGTTAAGCGTTTACAACAAAATTTCGAATGAACCATTGAAAGCCGATCGATCAGTTATCTACCCCGAGGGAGTACTAGAAAATGTGTTGGTACAGGTAAAAAATCTCATTTCCCTGCTGATTTTTATATTATTGACATGGAAAATGATCGCAGCAATAACGGATCCGAAATCTTGCTTGGCCGACATTTCCTATCAACCGCGCATACAAAGATTGATGTCCGAGACGTCATCTTAACTATGGAATTTGATGGGGAAGTAGCTAAATTTGATATGTATAAAGCTATGAAGTATCCTGATTCGGTCACAAGTTTAAATTTCGTTAATATTATAGATCCGTTAGCTGATGACTTGATCGAAACTGATTTGTGTTATGACTTTTGTAGGGAATTCGCGGATCTCGACGATGAAAATATAGGCAAAATCATTTCAACTCTTTCTTCCCTTTCTGAGTTTCGATTAATTCCAACTCGATCTAAACATTTTCCCTCAATTTTGCAGGAACCAAAGCCGAAGTTAGATCAATTCAATTATATATTTTTAGGCGACAACCAAACTTTGCCCATCATCATCTTGAGTAAGTTGTCGCATCGGGAAGGAGGTTGAAGCTTAGTTTTTGCTTTGCGCACAAATAAAAAGATAAAGGAAGGCGTTAAAACGACAAGGGATGGACATCACCGTTTATTTGAAGACATTTCTTTTGAAGAACCAAAAATTTAGCAAAGGTCGTCGAGCTAAACGACGTTAAACAAAGCGCTAAATGGGAGACAACCCATTGGTTTATTTTTCGTTAATTTTTACTTCCTTTTTAATAATTTAATTTTTACAGCAATGGCAAGCATAACCTCAGCTGAAGTGCATCGTTTCATTAATGCGGTGCATTTTAGCACACTCAATGAACGGTGCACGATAGCCCAAGCCCTTTCCCATTAAGCACCCGTCCATTTTTTCCCTTTTCCCTTTTCCCCCATTCCTTTCTTTCTTTCTTCCCGAAACCACCAAATCCCTAAAAACACAACACACCCAACCGCAAACTCACTCAGCCGCAATTCACCATGTCCCGCACCTCCTCCACGCTGCGGTGGTCGACGACGGCAAGCCCCCAGCCCCCGAACGAGACTCCCATCCCTACGGCTTCCACCACTCCTCTGCCTCCTTCCCCAACCGTCAGCCGCCGTTCGCGTCTCTCCAACAGCACCGTCGGACCAAGCTCCAGTCGCCGTCCACCTCCCCCACGATCACCATCACCGTCATTCCACTCTATGCCAATGGTGGACTGAATTTCATCACTCACGGGGAGTATTTTTTTACCCTTATTTGTTCCTCATTTTCTTTATTTTTATTTTGAATTGGGGCAATTCATTTAAGTGAGGGGGAGGGTGCAAAACCACTTGTCCTATGCGTGTTTGATGTATGATCAGTTTAAAATTAATCTTTAGTATATTTCCAATTACCATCATTTGCTTGCTCTCCAACATGTTTAAATTTTTGAAACTGGATTTTGATAATCATTTGCAGTTTGACATCTCTCCCTAATTGCCTTACTTGTGTTAGAATTCTTGCCTAGCTTAATCAAATTAGCCCAATTTTGTAAGATTTGAGCCTTGAGCATGCATTCTTCATAGTATGCTCGTTTTTTTGCTTGAGAGTATCGTCTTGAATTTTAAGAATCTAGAACTTGTGGCTTGCTTACGATTTGAAGCTACACTAAGAATGAGGTGCTTTAAAATGATTTAGGCATTAGGTTTTAACCTCTTCCCTCCCTTTCATTTTTAATTCACCCTTTCTCATCGCCTAGTGAGCCTTTGTAAGCCTTACATCCCATTCCTTTGACTTAACCATTTCAATTGATCAAATGCTAGAATCTTTATTAGACATGAAGGAGATACTTTTCAAATAAGGGCAGAATTTTTCCCAGAAAAAAAAGGGAAAGAAAAACAAAAAAATGGAAGCAATTGCTTCGAAAAGAAGAAAAAAATGAGAAAAAGAAAAAAAAACAGTTTCGAAAAAAAAGAAAAGAAAAAATGTGTGTTTGCTTGCCCATTTTAGCTCCTTTTTAATGTCTTCACTACTTAATGTTTGAAATATCTTGCATTGATCACCTTCTTTTGCTTTTTCTTTCCATCTTTCTATCCTTTTTCTAAACCCACATTACACCTTGAACAAAAGACCTAATGATTTTTGCACCTCGATTCTATTAAAGTAGTGGAGAATTGAACTTGTTACAAGCCTATGGAAACCTTTATTCATGATTGACTTTGAGTGCTTCTGCTTCATCTTTCCCTTAAACACTTAGAGTGCTCTTGAGTGTATCTTGGTGAGGATTAAGACTAGGATGAGTAAGACTAATGCTTGTTAGGTGATTAGGAGAGTGGAGGGCTGTAATGATTGTTGTTGCTTGCATGTTGTACTTTTTCAAATATTTTCGATGCTTGTGATGGTTTGAGGATTTCATTCTTTGGTTCATGTTTTTTCGGACATACTTGAGGACAAGTATGAGACAAGTGAGGGGGAATTTGATAAGTTCTCAAATGTGACATACTTCATTTGCTATTTTTCTAGTTATTAGGACTTCTTGTTGCTTAATACATGTTGTTTTTGTTATATTTTGTGCAGGACCCAGTTCTGGAAATAACAGTAAAAAAAAGGGGCATTTCTGAAGTTTTTATTATAATTCTGTCATGACTGGCATCGTGGGCACGATACCAGGCAGTGACGTGACAACCTCTAGAAGATCCTGGAATGTTCCGAGAGAAGATCCGATCAGATTATCAGTTATATCCGTTTGGTTTTATTTTGAATTTTAAAAACATTTGAATTTGAATTGTTATTTTGATTTTTTTATCTCTTATCCTTGTAATCTAAGCCTATAAATACCAACCTTTGGTGAAGGCTTAAGATCATCTTCTTAGCTTTGAGTATTTTTATCTTTTCCTTTGTAAACATTTTCTAGTTTTAATTCAAGTTCTTTTCTTTTATTTTCTTGTTTCGTTTGTTTTATGCCATTTAATTACTTTTCTAAAATCAAGTAAAGTATGATAATCAATATCATGCTTAGCTAAATCTTTTAAGCCAAGAACCAGCCAAGTCAATTCGATTCGTGAGAATTGAACTTTGGTTAAATTCTTTTGGGAAATCTTTTTTATCTTTCTGCTTAGATAGTTTGGCAATCAGCCTTTCTAAAAGTTTTTAACCGTTTTTTAAATAAAAAAGGGCCCGTTGGTCTGAAATCGCTTAAAAACACAGTTGGGAGGAAGGACCGGCCTGTGGCAATTTCGACTTCCTATGAACACTCTTAGCGGCGGTCCGCTAAGGAAAGATAAAATCATAACCGATTCTTTTTAGACAATTTCCGAGTCTGGTTTTTCCTGCTTTCATTCTAAATATTTTAACGGCGATAGATGTGGTTAATTTATTTAAGAACCATCTTTCGAAGATAGACTTGGGAGGATTGGTTACTCGAGAGAGAAACAAGTTACGATGGGTTGGGCCTCGTAGACTGTAATCGACATGATCCCCGAAATAAAAATCTTTTTCAGTGATCGGAAGAATTGAAGGAGCTGGTTCGAGGCTATTTCACATACTTGGTTTTTCTTAATCTTTTTACCTCTGCATTTAAATCTTGCTATTTCATTTTCGACCAATATCATATCATTCCCCCCCCCCCCCCCCCCATTTTATTTACTTATTTTGCATATATTCATGGAAGTAATAATTAAAGCAGTCTTCAGTCAATCATTCCAGCTAATCTCCCTGCAGATCGACCCTCTTTCCCTATATCTATTTAATTTATTTATATTATTATTTATAGAAAAAGGTTAATTTATTCATTTATTTTTGACCGGTTAAACGACGACTTGTTAGTTGCATCCGGTCAATGGTATTTATTAACTTTTCAACAAATCTTTCCATCAAAAGGTTTAATCTTTTTATCAAATTGTTTGATTTTTCAACCATTATATAATGACTAGTTGAGAGTCATTTTTAAAACATCTTTGAAACTCAACAACTCACCAAGTTTCAAAACTCAACAACTTTGAAAACCAACATAGAAAAATGTTTTTTGGTTTCCGGTGATAGATGAAGGCAAGGATATATTCAATTATTCACTGTAATTTTGCTACTGTTGTGAACATTTGTTGTTGTATTTTGGGAGATGACATCCAAAGTTACTCAAGCACCGAGGAGAGGACGAATCTGTCTTAAGGAAACTGTTTATTCAAACCTCAACAAAATTATTTTAATTTTTAACTATGTCCGATTTCATGTTCTGCTTTTAATTTATTGTTATTTATTTTTCTTTTGATATTCTATTATATTTAGATTATTACTGCACACATCTTTTCTAATAATCCTAAGACATATTCTAAGTTTTAATCCAAAAAATTAGTCAAAGTGGTTTCTTTCATGGATCGGGCAGGGCATGGATGATGCATGCAGATCGTGCCATGCATGGTTGGCATGCTCAACATTTTGTTGGATATGACAAGGCTATCGAACATATTTTTAAGACTGTGACATTGAAATGCAAACATGAGATTCAGTTCACCTTTCGGAATGGTAAGAATCAAAAGGTTTGTACATATCAAAAGGTTTACTACGACTGAAGGGAAATTTCTAACTTGGTGCATTCAACGTTGGCCATCCAATTCAACCTATAATTTGTTCATGTAACATCTTGGGGATTTATTATTATTAATTTTTTGTTGTTGCTAAGCCCATGTTTAGAATGTTCACTCAGTTTCATAATTTTCAGAGTTAAATTACAATACTAACACTATTTTTAAGAAATTTGTAAAGACAATAGGACAATTTCAGTCTTGACGAAGTAAGGAGATGATGGTGGATTGAAATTTTTTTCCAAAGAGAATAGCTCTTAAATTTTGGTTCGAGTCTCACGATCTGTTGGAAACTAAAGATAAGGAAATTTTATTTCTACGAGTAAATTATTTTTGAGACTAACCTTTGTTTGTGTTTAAAGTTTTGTTAAAATTTGTACTTATGTTTCGAGTTTTTTGTTTTACTAAAATCTTGTCGTTTAACATAAGTTGATTAATTGAGTTTTTGTTTCAGGTTTTTAGTTTCTAACTAAATTGCTAACGTAACAGATTCATAATTATGACATGACATGATATTTAGCTTATGACTTTGCCATGACATAATCCAAGAACTCTTTCAGTTCTCGGTCTGATGCTATAGTCACTACTCTTACTAAATCCCTATGTTTTCAGTAACTATAAGCCGCAATGAAAAGCTTGCTGAGAAAATTTCAAAATGCGGTAATGAGAAAGTGTTATTTGACCAAGTTGTTCCTCCTATTACTAGAGAGGATTATGTAGATGTTGCAACCGCCTTCAATGTTGTCGAGACATGCAAGTACTCATGTTGCTACCATCTTCAATGTTGCTAGGGCATGGAATCATTCTGATTTCCTATACCGTAACAACATTCTCAAAGTCGTATATGATGCGTGTTATGATGTGCACAGTATTATGAGAACTATGAGAAGTTATGGGTTATCATAGAACATGTGGGAGAAGTTGTGTTATCAGTAAATTACCTTTTAATAAGGTATCCCATAAGAAAAAGGAAAAGACGCCATATGAATTATGAAATGGTAGAAAACCTCCTTACAACTACTTGAAACTGTGGGGGTGTCTTGTCGTCAAAGTAATGACTCATTTACCGAAGAAAATGAAAATAAGTCGTAAAATGGTGGATTGAATTTTCATTGGTCATGTTTGTCATAACAATAATGCTAAAGGTATTAGTGGTGGAAACGAAAGAATTTTGTTTCCGTGAATTATCCTTCTAACGTGCTTGTTTTTGTCATAACTAGTTATGTTGGTCATAACAATGCATATCATTTCTTTTGCATGAATCAAATAATCTTGAAATGCACAAGAATACGATATTGGAATCTAAAATTGCCTTGTTCTTTTGTAAGACTAGGTAAGTTGGTCAAGTTCAACGAAACGAACTATAGAGACTATTGATGAAAATTGTTAAGACTTTCAACATGAGGTTGTTGCCGATGCATAGCAAAAAAATAAGTAAAAGTGCAATAATGGAAAAGTCTTTTGAATTAGATTTTCTAACCTATATGCTAGAGGTTTAATACCTACGAAATTTCTTGGAGGATATTTCAGAATGATCAAAGTCTGTGCCCACAATATGTATATATTGTGATAACCAAACAATATTTGGTAGTGCACATAACGTAATGTTAAGTTGAGACACATGCGTCATCAACATAATATCGTTAGACAATTGAGCTCAACTGTAGTTATATGTATTGATTTTGTAAGATCAAAGATAACACTGCGGATCCGCTAACGAAAAGGTTAAATCGAGATCAAGTTGATAAATCTTCGAAAGGAATACGACTAAAGCTCGTGAAAAATTTAAGACATTATGTAAAGGAAAACCCGACCTAGTTGACCGGAGATCCGAAGATCTAGGTTCAATTGGACAACCTACTTGCATAGATCTTATGGATTCATTGTGTGGGGTTTACCCCCAAGTCCATTCTTATGATGTAAACAATGACTAAAATATGGAATAGGTTAAGCAATGCTTTTAATGACCATTGTGTATTTCGATTGTAACAGCCTCAACCCGGTTTAGAAGAAAACCAGAACCGAAGATGTCACGACAAGATACATCAGGAAACATGTGACAAAAAATAAAACTTTCAAATAGATAGAGGCAAGTTAAAAAATTGAACTACCTTAGTTTTTACAACTATCCAAAGTTGGACTATAGAATTCATAACACATTTTCAATCTTCTTTGAAGCAATACGAGTAACTTAACCACAACATTACCGACTTGCTAACTTAAAACTTCTGAATCAAACATGTTAAGGATTATCTATGTATTAAGGCATACAAGTGACTACATCTGAATCATTACAAGCAATTGAGCGCATACCAAATTTTCATTCAAATTACATTTTTATCATACACATGCATCCATGATATTATCTCTTTAATTAGCAGACATTCAACCAAGAATTAGTGGCTTAAGTTCAAGTTCATTTCGAGACACAGTCTATCTAAGCACAACATATTGCAACCAACATATATCTATGCTCAATGTTCTTTCGATAATGATATCTAACATGACTTGACTAACAAGCAACCAAGAGAATTGATAAATCATTTACACATAATTGTTCCTTTATGATACACATACCCATATATAACAAGGACATCTTATGAACATGACATTCACTTATCATAATATTCTTCTACTAGACATAAATTATATGAAAACAAAACATACAATTAACAATCTTATCACATTCATAGTCAAACATTTTATAAACCAAAGAGTATTTTTTAAAACATTGATTTCTCAAATGCCAATAGACTTATACAAGTACTATATGCCACCATTCTAGGAGTTTCTAAAGAAAGCATAAACAATACACAAAAGTCTTGGAAAGTGACTTGCAACTGCAGATCACGGTTGAACACAAAGCTGCTTAATTCCTGAAAATACATGAAAATGAATACATTAGGCTTATATAGCCTAAGTGAGGTAGAATCATCAAAGTAAACAAGCATAGTGTTAACAACATTAAATGGAAATTCAAAGGTTACAGACATAAGTTAGCATTTGGTTCTTATGACTTATTCTTAACTTTAACGAGGCTTGGTTTATTAGAAGTTTTAACCGTACTTCATATTCTTTGAAATCTTATTAGAAAATCTTTCAAAGTTGTTAGTTGAGTTTCTTCGAATTTCTTATCGAACTTATTAAAGTTCATAACTTGTATTGTTGAAGTCTTATCATAATACTTATTAGAGTTTTTGAAATTCCTTTCAAATCTTATCAGAGTGCTTATCAAAGCTTATCGGAGATCACAATAGAGGCTATCTGAGTTTCCTTTTTAAACTTAGTATATGTGTTCGTATCTTTTAGAACGTTTGCCTTGGATCGCATTTGGACATGGAAAGCATTGTTCCATGTTTGACCGTATTGGTCTGTGTTACACATAGCTCAAAGCACATAACAATGGCTAGTGTCAGAATCATAACAAACATAACTTCTCAACTATCCAACCAAATGTCAACAATCTCATTATCAACTCCCATGTTACCTCTTACTGTCGCCAATATGTCACATATAATGGGTCGTCACCTAAGCCGTAGCTCATGGACCGTAGTCCCTAAAATATATACATCTACGTCTTGCCAAGTGTCCAAGGACTTCCATTTCTTATGCATCTTACGTATTTTATACTTTAAGGTTAGGAGGGTATCTTACGACACAAGTAATCTTACTTGTTTCTTTTCTTAGTATCTTATAACATAAGATGAGCCTTTAGCTCCTTAAGGCTTTAAAATTTAAGAACTTTTAACATTGGAGTTCAATTCCTTTATTTTTTTGATCGGCAACAAGTTGTATATTAATCGAAAGAATATACAACGAATGTCACACGTGCGCCTCGTTAAAAACCTCCCTAAGCCTAACGGAGGAAAAGAGTACGACACATGGACAAGAGAGATACGAAAACAAAAGGCAAAACAAAACGCCCCTCACACAACCATCAACAAATCACAAATAAGCCTGAAACAAAGATGCCCGTGACAACCCTTCCTTTTCTAAAGCATCCGCTAACCCATTTGCTTCACGGAAGATGTGGGTGAAACAAACGGAGCCCAAAGAGAGACATGCTCGATCGATCATGCCAAAGACCTCCCAAAGACACCATGGTTGTCGATCCAAATGCAATACCCAGCCAAGAGCAATTTTGGAATCCGACTCCACCATGAGAGTTTGTGATGCCCATCTAGACGCATCAAAGAATGTGAAAGCAAAAGCAATCGCCCGTAACTCCGCTACATTGGAATCGAGGGAACCAAAAGGACCCGAAAAAGAGCTAGAATCCTGCCTTGTGCATTACACAAAACACCCCCAAACCCCGCTGGTCTTGTTTTTCCACGAGTTGAACCATTAACTGAAAATTTCAGTGTGTCCCCAATCGGAGGTTCCCAACTCACCCCGCGCGACATGATCGAAATGTAATAGACTCGCAAAACAAACTCGAACAATCCCACCATAATGATTCGCTTATGGACAACCCCGCCTTTAAAGTTTTCACCCAATAAAACAAGCGCAGCTTAACCAAAAAGAAAATCTCTGATGCCGATAACAACTTGGCGTTAAAGCCACTCTCATTGCGCGCAAGCCAGAGAGACCATAACAATGCTGCAATGCTCGAGACCCATAGATGTTTTAAGGTGCTCGAAAAAGAACAGTGAAAACCTGGAATAAAGATATCAGAGAAAGTCCTCGGCAAAGGTAAAGACACCCCACCAATGCCTAAACAAATCTCAAATGCCTTGTGCAAACGGGCACATGAAGAATAAGTGGTCGATCTCCTCCTCCCCCTCACGACATCGAACACATAAACCTTGCTGCTCATCCAACACAATGCCACAATGCCTCAAGAAATCAAAAGTGGGCAAACGAAGCAACCAAGTGAACAACAAGAAAGCTTGTACCTTCGGTGGCACAAGGATTTTCCATGCAAAGCACTCGCCAAAATCATTCTCCCCCACTTTTTCCAACATAAGCAAATGAGAAAGAGTTTTAACCGAAAAAATCTCATGCTCATCGGGTTTCCAAATTAACATATCATACGAATCATGTCGAAGTCTCACTGCACCCAAAAGCGAAGTGAGCTCCCTAAGTTGTCGAAGTTCAAATAAGCACAGAGATCTACGAAAGTAACCATACCAAAATGCATGCTAAAAATTACCCTTATACGAATAATCAACAACCAAAGCCAATCGATTCACATATAGAGAAAAAAGACGTGGAAAAATATCCTTCAAAGGCTTGTCGACACACCACACGTCGAACCAAAACAACACTCGAGAACCATCCCCAACCTGTCATAAAAAAATAGGCTCGCCCATGAACTTTTGCATACTATCAGAGTTCACATTTTGCACTATCTATTTCCAAATTACCGACATCGATCCCCTATAAGCAGAATTAAAATGCCACCATTGAGCTGCCTCGCCATATTTCGGCACGATAATGGCCCTCCACAAAGAGGACGTATCCCTAGCATAACACAAAGACCATTTCGCCAATAATGCCCTACTCCTAACCTCCAAATCTGCAATCCCCAAACCACCTAGGTGACGTGGGCGACATACCATACTCCAACTAACTCGACTCATTTTCCGTTACAAACTCACCCTTCCTTAAAGAAAACCATGCCTCACTCTATCAATAGATGCAATAACACCCTTTGGAACCCGAAACAAACCCATATAATAAACTGGAAGCGAGGAAAGGACCGAGTTTACCAGTGTGACGCAAGCAACGAAAGATAAGGAAGACAGCTTCCAACCAGCAAGCTTCCACCTAACCGAGGTGATAACCAGTTCCCATACAACAGTGTTGCAAGGATTAACCCCCAACGGCAACCCCAAATATACAAAAGGCAGCTCGCCTTTCTGACAACACAAAACATCGACAGTCGAGTCAAATAACTCCTCTCCAACACCAATCGTGTAAAAGGAAGACTTACTAAATTGATTTCCAATCCAGAACAAACTTGGAAGCAACACAATAACCTACGAATAGTCGTGGCGCATTCGATAGAAGCTTCGAAAAAGAGGATGGTGTCGTCTGCAAACTGAAGATGTGACAGCGACACCCATGGAGCCAAAGAAACCCCTCGTTTAAGCCCCAACTCTTCAGCTTGAACCAACAACCTATGCAATGCTTCAACAACAATAATAAACAGCAAAGGTGACAACGAGCAGCCTTGTTAAAGACCACGACCCATTCCAAATTCCTTAGTGGCGCTACCATTTAACAAGACCGATAAATAGTCAGTGTTGATACACTCATAAATCCATCGTCACCAAGTCTCACAAAAACCCATCGACCATAAAACGTGCTCTAAGAACTCCCACCGAACGCAATCATAAGCTTTAGCGAAATCCAATTTAAGGATACAACCGCCCGACGAACTCTGTCGCATAGAATTAATGAAACGGAAAGGGCGAGGACCCCAATCCTTATCATCACACAAAAGAAGCAATAGGGTGTGATCCGATATCCCTCGGGGGGGGGGGAGAGAAACCTGTTCAATGTTAGAAAAACAATCCACCCATAATGGCGACACTAAAAACCTATCAATTCGACTTCGACGATTACCCCTACCAAACCAAGTAAATTGCTTCCCCCGTAACAGTAAATCCACCAAACCCGCTGAATCCACAAAAGAAGAGAAAGCATCCTTACCTCTCGGCATTGTGCTGCAACCAGCTCTTTCCGACGACCAAAGAACCAAGTTGAATTCCCCTGCCACACACCAAGGTCCCGGAAAGCTGCTAATCAACTCCCCCATGCGTGACCACAATAATGCTTGCTCATTCACATCACACGGGGCGTATATGACCATAATGCAGCAAAAAAAATCCTCCGGCTTCCAACGCCCCTGTACTAAAACTAAATTGCGATCGACCTCTACCGACTCCATCAAAAACCGCGAACCCTCCGAAATCATCATCAGCCCTCACGAAGTACCTATCGACGATGAAATTACATACTCAAAACCATCACTGAACCATAAACTAGCAACCACCGAAGGCGATACCTCCTCTAGTTTTGATTCCTGGAACATAACCATATATATCCGCTATTTTTTGATAACGTCACACACCCCTCGCCTCATTAAAACGGAACCCAACCCCTAATGTTCCAACTCAAAAATCGCATTGTTACAATGCTCGGGTGCCATCGGATAGCACCCGTGACAAATCCTTGATAATTTTCTCTTCGCGGCTAATAGATTTAACACCCACTAGGTTGCCCAATTCCATCGTCGCTGCAATTACACGTTGTAGAATATGTTGCCTATGTTGCAAATCCGAGTCAGTCAGAGATGCATCAAGCACTATAATTGTACCACGACCCAGCCCTTTCCTCAGCCTCCCCCTCCCAGGCTTCTAAACCTTTGCTACACCCGATAACAAGTTGACTGATTTCATTTTTCGGACAGAACCATTTATCCACATCGATACAGCATTATCCCCCTCTAATACATTATTAAAACCAGCTTGTTGTCCATAAACATCCCCTGCGGGAAATCTACCTAATCCCTCTATCTCGTGCTGGTTGTTCCCAACCAATTCCCCCTTATCTTGACTTGGAATCATGTTACCTGCAGCCAACTCATTAGGTTGAAACAGACTTACATTCGAAGTCAAATTCACATCTCTAACCTGGTGTCCATTCGAAGAATGACTCTTTGGTCCACGCTAGCCACACGCTGTGGCGAAATCCTAGCAGACATATCAGCTTCACCGATCGCCGCCACTTCTCCTTGGTCCGCAACCCTCCCTGACGTCGAACCAGAGCAATCAGACGAGAGACTCATGATGCGTAGGGCCTCCCGACGATTATCCCCCCAAAGTTGATTACAATGCCAATCCTGAGGCACTGTTTTTTCTAACTCCATGAAATCCTCAATCTGTCTCTCATCTCCTAATCTCGATTCAGGAACATATTCTGATGAACTCAACTCCGGTGACTCACTACGTTCATCTACGGAGACCACCATTGTGCACTCACAATCCACCAGCGGACCAAACATATTCAACTCTTTAACATGCAGATTATACGTCAATCCTGCAACTTCCAACTTGAGTATTGAATCTATAAAATCCATGGTATTTTTTTCAATTAGAATCCGGCCACATTCGAAAGACGTTGGTGATTTCGTAACATCGACAAGAAGCACAAGAGATCCCCAAACTTTCGCGATGTTCACGAATGATTCATGTGACCACGCGTGAATTGGCAAGCCCAGCACCGAATGCCATGCCCTTCTTGACGATATGACCAATTCCGGCGACCACCTCTCTAGTTTGGAGAAACACTCACGTAATGCCGTCATCTCCACAACCTTTTCTCGGACGGAGGAATCCGTGAACATCAAGAGGATCATAGGCCCCACAATTCGCAAAATGGAGAAACCTTGTAAACATAGAGGATTCATCTGAGACACTAATTCCTTAAGGCTCCAATGCTTCTTACACCACCCTGCCATGCAATTATGAAGGATATGCAAATTATCCTCATCCAAATGCCCATGTACCACGTCAAAAGAATCGTCCTTTGTCTTTGAAACAAAGCCTTGAACGTCCGATTGCCCCTTCACTCCACTCTGTGATGCTTATTGCGATTGTCCATGCCCTACATTTCTCTGTTTGTTTCTCCGTAGGAAATCACGACCACCATATCTCACCATGGTTACTGAAATACGCGATCCATAGATCCATTTATTATGCAACCATTCTATAACTCGATCGGCAACGGAACGACTCCCCATTCGTACAAAACCAAACCGTGATCCATCCTTTGCCCTTTTTCTATGAAATGAAAGCATCGATCACCACACCGTGCTTGTCAAATACCTGCCACAAACCCTTCCAATGTAATGTTTCCGATATCTTGCCCACAAATATCGTCCATACCTATCGGCGGTCATTCCCCTCTAAAACGTCTTTCCCGCTGAGACGCCCATAAATCAAAACTAACTTCCTTCTTTTTTCTTCAATTCCTTTATTAAAACTTATGGCATTATACATCAGAAGTTAGCTTGAAGCTTTAATTAGAGATATCTTATCTTCACTTTCATACATCATAACATAGCAAAGTAAAACTGCATATGAAATGCAACATTAAACAAAGACTTACAAAGATGCTATGCTATGAATGTGTGTGTCCCCCCTCCCCTCACAATGTACTCTACTTGAGCTTTATGCAAAAATGTATACATTAAAAACATAACAAATCAATTAAACAAAGATCAGGAGGACACCTTGTCATCCCGAATGCATAATTACACTCACTTGTTATCCCGAAATCACGGGATACCTGAACCACAATCACATCTCTCTCTTCCAACTTACTTCCTTTTCTAATCTTCCTCAACCAAGTGTGTACCTCAAACAGGAATAACAATTCGTTATAACCAATTCAGTTAATTAATTAACCTGATACATTAATAGCCCACTAAGACTCATAATTAAACAAAAAAAAAATCTATTTTATGAATTCACATATTCATATGCAAGATAGTCCTCTAAGACTCATTTTCAAGCAAGACAATCTCCATTACTCACATATTCACTTAGACATACACATAACAGTCCCTTGACATTCATACCAATGCAAAATAGCCTTTTTTTTATCATATTTATAAATTCAAAACAATTCTCTAATGTTTCATACATGCAAAGAAATCCATGAATCATAGACATACATACATATAGCTCAAAAAAAGTCCTCATATGATATCATATACACAAAATAGGGCAATTATGCTCCTATATATTTTCTTGCATATCAAAACAGTCCCAAAAGAAATCCATGTATAGTTTTCACATACATACATAATGCATGCTCAAAACAGTCTATATGTTTCCCTATGTGTCCAGAACAGTCCCAATTTTATATTCATACACACATATTTACTCAAAACAGTCCTTAACATATAGGCATATAATCATGTTTTCACAAAACAGTCTATGGAACCCCTAAACATTTAAAAACAACATACGTTTGTTAATAAAACAATTTCCCCTATTTTTTAATTTACCAAATCAGCCCCTTAAAGTTACAAAAACAGTCCAATATCAATACAAAACAGGCCCTTAATAATGCTAAAACAATCCCATTTTATCCATTAACATGGCAGCTATGTAAGGTAATCCATTTCATATTCATTTATGGTTATTACAACCTCCATTCTATTCTTCTTCAATTTTAATAAACTAACTTATAAATCCATCATACATTTAGGTTTACCATCAGTTTCAAAACTATATAACATTAACATAACAAAGTATCACCCAACATTACAAATTCAAATTTCATATACAAGCTTTTAATGATATTTTAAGTCACCTATACAGCTGCTACCAGGCAGACTATGCACTACTCGATTAAAAATTCATATCTTCCATTCCGTATGTTGGAATTTCAAACTGTTTACACTGTTAGAAAGCTGACTCAAATACCTTTCTAAACATATAAGTCTTGTATTTTTAATCTTTATGAATCAATACAAAATTTAGTTAAAAGACACGCCTAGTTCTGCCACCCGACAGATTGCACTCTCCTTAAAGAATCACTTCTATAAAATGTTATATAACTCGAAATTTAATTCTGTTTGTTTTAAACGAAACTAGATTCACACACGGTTCTACACACATAAGGATCATTCTCTAATTTGATTTACATGATTTTTAGTGAATTTTTGCTAGCAATTCTCTAGCTCCCTTCTAAGCAATGTAGTTCGGGTGATTTGGGGAGAAGAAGATGGTGATTTTTCTACACTCCCAGCCAATATTCTCCCACTCAAAGCCACATGTTTAGGTTTAAGAATGACATGTGTACTACTCCTCAAACAAAAATCCCTTTAGCATGCAATCCCAAAATTTATTAAACAATTCGGTTTGACCCTTCTAATTGGTTATACAATCTTTCTTTTTGTTTTAAAATGGTCTTAACTCATCAAATGGTTAATTTTAAGGATATCTTAAATCAAATTGAGCTACACTCTAATTAGTAAAATTCTTCTAAGGTATATTTTGGGACATTACATCGATAAACCGAACAACATAAGTCACTTATGTGAGAGTGAAGTGGAGCCGCTTTAAGGAGACTATTAAGGGCATAGTTCTCTAAGATCTTGCAAAACCAGGAGATGTCCAAGGCTATATGGACACAACCATGAGAACCAAATTCTTGTTAGTGAGGTATTTGTGTGGTATGTCATCACTTATACAAACGACAGGACAATTCAAGGACATCACGTCTACTAGACAACAAGTAAGGTAAACATATTTTCACAAGGGAAGGTTCAAAGGGGGACGCCTATCTATCACCACATCGAGTCAATGTTTTTGAACCATCAATTTTATTCATGTGAGGGTTGTTGGAAAATTTTATATATTGGTTGAATAATATTGATGCTAAGTCATCTCACTTGGTGAATAGACATGCTAATAATAAGTCATGTCACTTGGTGAATAGACATATTATTTTTTGGTTTAAAGTTGCATCTATTCAATCGCATCTATTAACTTTCCAGCAAATTTTTCCATCAAAAGGTTTAATCTTTTCATCAAACGGTTTGATTTTTCAACCACTATATAATGACCAGTTGAGAGTCATTTTCAAAAAATCTTTGAAACTCATCAACTTTGAAAAACTCAACAACTTTAAAAACCAACATAGAAAAACTTTTTTTTATTTCCAGTGATAGATGAAGGCAAGGATGTGTTCGATTGTTCACTATTGTCCTACTCTGTGAACATTTGTTGTTATATCCTAGGAGATAGATGTCCATCGTTACTCAAGCATCGAGGAGAGGACAAATTTGTCTTAAGAAAACTATTTATATAGGCCTCAAAAAATATTTTGATTTTTAACTCTGTTCGATTTCAGGTTCTGTATATAATTTATTGTTATTTATTTTTCTTACGATATTCTATTATATTTGGATTACTACTCCACCCATATTTTCTAACATAGTATATGTTCTTTTTGTGGAAATAACTAACAATTATTTTTTAAAATATGGTCCCCACGGTAATACTTTTTTCTAATAATATTTTAATATCGAGTTTGGATTCACTACATGGTAAAAAATAAAAAGTCTTACATTAATTTTAAATAATTGGATGAATGCAAATTTATGGTCTAATGACCCACCATGTGTAAATTTAAAAAGTTTTACATTGTGATTAGAATCTTCTGAAAAACTCTATTTGCTTGAAATCCTAGTCCCATTAATTAATTAAAGATTATAATTAGAACACAAAACATGTGAAATATCATTCAGGAAGTTAGGAAATACCTCAATTTTAAGGAAAATCGAATTTTGGATGATCTCCTCCAAAAATAGCGTCTTTGAAGAAAAGTGTAGAAAGATTAAAATAGAGATTTTAATGTGTTTAGGATATTTGGAAAGCAAAAGATTTTGAAACATAATCTGATCAAATAAATCCATTAGAGTTTAAGAAATCAAAGGAAAATAAATTTTAGGAAATAAGAGAAAAAAAACAAGTGTTTTTGCTAATTTTGGTAACCGTAAAAATAGATAGGAAATTATAGAAAGTCAATTAAAATACTCGAAGCTATAATCACCACTTCAAAGATTCTTATTTTTTGTTATTTACAAATCAACCCTTTTAATTTCACAAAAAAAACATCACTAAAACATTTAATTATAACCTGATCATTTCAATGGTAATTATACGTATTAAAATAAAGTATAAAAGTTCAACATATCCTTTATGAGGTATTTTTAAAAGGAAATTTCTACGACGGGCGACGAACATTGATGAACACCACTAACGATGAACACCGATGAACACTATTAAATTAATTAATAAAGATTTTAAATTTCAAGGACTCATCGTACAATTAATAGTTACTTTAAAATTTTTTAATTAAATTATTATATATATATATATTAAGATTTTATTTTTTAAATAAGCGTAAACTATATATTTAGTACCTCACCTATTTCTGTATTTCTATTGAACTCTAATTATTTAAATATTATTTCAATTTGACCATATTTTTTATAAAAAAATAATTTAATCCTTATATCAAAACATTAGTTCTACAGCACAGCAAGGCTTTCAAAAGATGTGAGATATGCCCGGAGTCGGACACTGCTCGTGCGTGGATGGGAAATTGGATTGAAGCTTTTGTTTGCACCATAGTCATTAAAAGTGTTAAAGACTAGACTGATGATTTAGTCCCGTTAGAACAACTCTGGTTTTGATTTAGAAAACGTTAGTGGTGTGCTATTCTTGAATAGTTTTGGTTGGAACTACTAAATGTTATCAGATTTTTAGCTTGAGTTTGAAAGTGAACCAGATACCATCGAAACAAATATTAACCAAATGGACTTTAGGTGAGATTTGAATTCTAATTCTCAATAAAAAAAATGGAAGAAAAAAAGTTGCCATGGAAGCAACGATACCAGGTGAGTTGGTCGAAGGAACATTGAGCAAGTAGGGAAAGAACAATTAGAGATTATGTTCAATACTTATTAAATAAAATTATTTTAAGGGTATATGGTTTAGGGTATAGGTTTAAGAGTTTAAGGGTTTAAGGTTTAATAGTTTAGAGTTTTAGGTTGAGGGTTAAGGGTTAAATTATTTTTATAAAGAATATGGTCAAATTGAAATAATATTTAAATAATTAGGGTTCAATAGAAATACGAAAATAGGTGAGGTACTAAATATATAGTTTACACTTATTAAAAAAATAAAATTTTAATATATAAAAAATAATTTAATTGAGTTTTTTAAAGTAGTTATTAATTATTTGATGAGTCCTTGAAATTTTAAATCTTTCTTAATTAATTTAATGGTGTTCATCGGTGTTCATCGTTAGTGGTGTTCATCGTTAGTGGTGTTCATCAATGTTCGTCGCACGTGGTAGACTCATCCTTTTTAAAATAGCGTATTTTAACCTGGATTTTGGGATGTTACACGTAAATTTATTAGAGTAACTTATCCGAAAAAATTGGTGTCCAAAATCTGAATGATGACATCGGTCAATGAAGTGAATCAGTTGTCATGTTGGTGGCATCAAAAGCACTAAATATTTCGAAGCTCTAAAACGAAAATGTTTGAGGCATTACGTAAGCGGAAGCATCTTCTGTGTTTTCTGAGAGTATGGTACCATCGGAGGAGAAAATGAACACAAACATCTATATCCTCATAATGTCGATGTTGTTACATACACACATGGACACAAACATCTCTTTGATTGAATTAGAAATGCCCTAGGTATTAGATGAGCGAAGACAATCTTCTGCCACGCAGGCATCTTCGTTTTTATAGATAGCAATGCAGAGACACTTGCATAAGTGGAGGGGGATAATATGGAATTGTCTAGGGAAAAATACTCTGTTTTCTTTTAGTTGAGCTCTAAAAGGGAGCTTCACATAGGGAATGCGGTATCCCAACACCATCGTCGGCGTAGGGACTTTGTTGCCTCCACCTACGTGATTTTCTGAACTCTTTTGTTTTAATGTCCTTTTTTATCAATAAGTAGTATGATTTTATTAATGAAGTTTAACCTCCTAGACCCGCCTATGCATTACAAAGGATCCTAGGAAGTCACATTAGGGTCACAAGAGCGACCCACAGTAAAAATACACATAAAACATTTTTTTGCTCAAAACACTTATTAAATTGTAAAATCAACTTTTGTTTAAAATACCATTTCAGGAAGTCATTTAAACACATAACAAAAATTTCAGAAAGTGTTTTACAGAAACTATCATAAAACAATACATGACATACATGCCCACTAACTATACATCACCGTACTCCAAAAGCAACACTGAGAGAACTCCAAACATTGATGTCAAACATTATACCATGATATATTCTTTTAACCTGCGATGGTAAAAACACCGTGAGATTGGAAAAACTCAGTAATTCGAAACTACCGAAAGATGATATAAGCTCATGTTGATATATGGTAGGCATACCACTTTCATGATGTTTCATGTAGTAACAGTCTCTATTTATGTTCTACTATTTCGAAGTAGCATTATACTTGAGAATAACAATATTTTTTCTTTATTCAAACATCGAGAATTAGACGAGAATTATATAGGCTGATAACATATGGAGGTGGAATCAATGAGTTTAATGTCTAATGTGTTCCAACAATGCAACGTTGACACATCGAGAGTAACAATGCAATAAACCTTTTTATTTCAAAAACAATTGTTTCAAGTAGCGGTAAAGTTCATTTTAATTCTTTATTTACCCTCCAACCATACACCAAATATGCAGTCCCACAGAACTGCATCCATAAGGACTTACCCTAGGCCCGATGGGCATAGGTGCCACCTAAGGGGCTGCCTTAGGTCTATAAGGATTTACCTGTGCTAAGGCATTTAAACCTACCCAAGGGGAGACCTTGAGTCCATAAGGATTTACCAGCTGGATTAGAGTTGTACCAATAGAGACTTCATAACATAACCCAACAATATACCCCAGATAATAATCGGTATTCAGATTTCAGACATGAGTAACTAAATTCATATGGCAGGCATATTTCATTCGAGGCATCAAAAACAGAAGTTCATGCTCTTTAGACACATATATGGGCATACCATTGAGCGGATGATATCATCATTCATCATGCAAACAGAGTGTACCATCCTAGGTCAAGCTAACAGATTATACTATTACTTACATCAGGTAGACAAACAATATTATCACATATCAAATAACCACATAGCACAATCAAATACCAAGTATACAGATCGAGCGGACTTACAACGGTTAGGCAGAAAATGTTATCATATGTCCAATTCATCATTTGATCAAGCATATCATCGTTCATAATTAATTCATTAGATTGTTTACTAACATGTCATAATCATACAACACATTGAACTGAAAGTAGCACACATGGAACACACTAGATGGAACAATTTATTTCTTGAAGATACTCGGTATTTACGGAAGGGGACACACTGAACCTTTGACGATTTGGACAATTTCAAAAACGAGATCCCTATTAAAAGGGGTTCGTACTAACAGTTCAAACCAGATATTCATGAGTTGATACATCAAGATCTTAGAAAGTTCAAATATAATCAGGAGTGTTTCAGTCATTTAAGCCTACAAGGGCATTATGGTCATTTTGTCATATATGGGCATTTCAGTAATTTATACCAACAAAGCATAAACAGAAACTCGGGAATTCCATTTAGTCATCAAGTTTCCACCCAAGCATTCAATAATTTCTAAGTCAAGATCTTTCACGATATCGGATACATTTTGGGTTATTCCGGTCATTTTTGCCAACGAGGGCATCTTGGTCGTTTGACTGTCAGGAGTGATTCTGTAATTCCATATACTAAGGAAAAATTGGTAATCTGCATACATGAGATCTCCACAGTTTATCAGGTTTCCAAATTCAGCCGAACTTACAGATCCCAATACTATGATATTTACCAAGTATTTGAACATGGGCAGTACACCCGAACTCAAACCATAATATCGAACGTACCCTTAAACATATTACTCTTACAGTTAACTATGTATTTCCTCCAAATAGATTTAATATGCCTTCATATGATATTCATTCAAATTCACACACACGCACACACACACACACACACACACACACACACACACACACACACACACACACACACACACACACACACACACACATATATATATATATATATATATCAAACGACCAACAAACACGAGTCTTAGAGGTATTTTCAGTCATTTCAGTGTTCAAATGTAATTCTACATTTGGAATCCTTCTGAATATGCATTTGATTCGAGTCTCGAGGGTACATCCATCATTATCGTTAATTCGGCATCTAGTGCCCGAAGGTAATTCTGTCCTTTTGGTCATTATACACATTCCGACCAGTTCAGTCTTAACTGTATTTTCAATCCTTTTAGTCATTTCATATCAATTCAACTTTTACGCCACTTGGATTAATCTAGACATGCGAATAATTTTCCGTAGTATTATCGTTGGAGATTTATTCAAAGCTCGGGAAGATCTTAACACTTTGAAATTTTGAAGGTTTAGGCTTCGTTAACACAACTGTCGGAGCAAAACTGAGGTTTTTAGATGAATCGATTGTGTTACCAGATCTAGTGAAGGTTACTAGTTCGCTTCCATTAACAAAGAAATTTTTAGTCTTTCTTATACATCAAGGCGTCTTTGTCCCTTCACAACCAAACAATCTGAGCATTAGACCTTTAATCAAGAAATAGTCTGAATTGGATGTTTCGAAGTGCACTAACTTGGATCATTCATCGATCATCAATTCCTTATTCGCGTGAATCAAATCTTATTCAAAAATAATTATAGAACTTTAGATCCTTCCGATTTATTCATTTTTGTAATCGAATATGTCATACTTATCTAAATTTTCATACTTATTTTTCGTATCTAATTTTACTTAGGTAGATTAACAACATACTTCATCATAAGCATCCATGCCACAACCACATACCAACATGTTCATAAAGCATACAAGTGGTAGAAAAGTATTACCTTGGCTCTAAGCTATATCGGTCTATCCATGAACAACATTTGAACACTCTTGAACTCGGATTTGACGTCCCTCAACAATTTGTATTCAAGGAACCGTAAGTACCTTCAATTACACAAATTCTCATTTTAGTCATTATTCATAGTACCCTTAATTGTATAACTAAATACATATACAAGTTCGGGTTCAAGGTTAGATTTAGAGGCTTTTGGGTTCGAATTTGACGAAACAGGCTTCAAAAACGGACTCAGGATGTTGAAAAACATAAAATAGGGCTTTTCGTGAAAATTTGACTTTTTGGTCAAAGTCAACGCTACCGTCAGCGGGGCAAGGTCAACGAGGATCAAGGTCAACGCTGATATCATGCTAACGTCACCGATCAGCAGAAAGTCAACTTAGTTGACTCGGTGAGTTAACTCAGTGAGTCAACTCGGGCGAGTTGACTCACTGAGTTGACATAGTTCCGGGTTGAGTTCTGGTCAGAGACGGGTCGGGCTCGGGT
The DNA here is from genome assembly GCA_958450335.1 of Hibiscus tridactylites. Classification (NCBI taxonomy): domain Eukaryota; kingdom Viridiplantae; phylum Streptophyta; class Magnoliopsida; order Malvales; family Malvaceae; genus Hibiscus; species Hibiscus tridactylites. The sequence continues at coordinate 79,781,377 of OY288283.1, read as the reverse complement.
CGAAGACGAGTCAGGTTTGGGCTGTTAGGCAGACTAGTTCATCTGGTCTAGCCGGTTCAAGCCAATTCACTCACCCATTTATTCCGGTCACCGGACGGCCACCGGAAAAGTCACCAGAGATGCCCTTCTGCGTCAATTATGCCGAAAATCAAGAGATTATCAAACCCATAATCATATTTATCCCAAAACTCAGTCAAACATGCCGGATTTCATCTGGAAATTACTTAAAAAGTTCAAAAAAGCTTGATTGTCGCGTAATGCCGATGAAGCCCTTACCAGCGTTAGATTTGTGGTCGGATGGCTGGGTTTTGCTCGCCACTTCGTCCAGAGCTCAGATCCGATGGTTGTGTCGCGAATGGACGGTGGACGGGGCCGGAAAGCATAGGAAACAGAGGCGTGTGATTGAGGTATTTGGCCGACACTTCCAGATATGAATTGCGACGATCGGCGCAAGTTCTCAGCGTGTAGAGAGTCTGACCTTGGTCGCGATATGACGGTGAACGAATGGGCGACGGCTGTGGCACCCGCAGGTGGCAGACGGCGGTAGATCGAGGTGAAAATAGGGGCGACCCTTGGTTCTCGATGAGACCTAAACCCACATTTCTCGACGAATGGCAATGTGGTTGCGCGCGTGACTGGCAGTTGTGGGTTCAAAGTAAGACGACGTGCATGTCGGTGGTGGAAGTGACAGCTACAACGAGGTGGCATGGCAGATCGGAGCCGGACGGTGGCGGGAAGATGCAGAAGGTGAAGAGTCGAACCCCCTATGTAATTTTTTGTAATCGAAAGGTGTAGGAGGATCTGATTAGATTTTAACTATTATGGGTTTGATCGAACCAAACTAAAACAAATAGAATCAGAGGCAGGCTGAGACCAAAAACGTCCTTAGCTTAGATGGTTATCCTTTCTATCACTTATGCTAAGGTCACGGTTTCGAGTCCTCTGGTAGCCATTCCCTCTCTTTTTTTTGGGTGTTACAACTCTCCCCTAAAAGAAAATTTCTTCCTCGAAGTTTACTAGAGTAAGAGAAATGTAGAAACTGCTCTCTCATTCGTTCTTGCATTAAAATTATCCATCAGAGTATACATGTTCCTTGGGACTCTCAGATGGTCACTGATCAACTAGAAAGTATCCTCAGTTTCTCAAACTAACTTTGGACCCAAAATCATGCCATCGTACACCTTATGATAACTGATCAGAATAAAGTACTTCAATCTAGAGAAATCATCATATGGTGCCATGCAAACATTGTCCCATGATTGTTATTATAAGTAGACTCCTTCGAACATGAGAGGCCATCCAACTAACACAGAAGTTAATGATACAATCCCTAAAGTATATCCTCTAGAATCTAAATTATTCTACCAAGTTGACATCAAGTTACGAAAGAAAAACTGTACCTGAAATCCAGATGAGTACTCAAGGCCTCCAACTGCCCCTCCCAAAATCAGGATGTAACATTACATTTCAGTCATTGATGATATAGTGATACACTATGCCACCCTTTTCATATAAGAGATCTTTCCCCAAGTCGACCGAACATAAAAAGGTTCCAAACGAATGTCACTTACTTTCAGCACAACATTCCGTAATTATTTCCTTCGTGTATAACAAGTTCACCATAAAACTTCACACTTTCACCACATTCACAAACACCTTTCTTTTAAATTAATAATACTTTTATCAAATTTTCATTAGGATATTCTCAGACATAATCATCATCACCGAATAGCATTACGAGAAATCTTATATTTTTTACCTCACATGATCAAACTTTTATTCTTAATCTGTTTCTAATTCTTCAATTCCACCTACATGAACCATCTCAGATTCTAATTCATCAATTTAATTCAAAACACAAACGAACGATATAAACATTTCTTGCTAGTACAGATCGAGCTATGGAAGACAAAATGCTTAGGTTCACTTAATTCAGAAAAAGGGATTCGACAACGGAGTTTTGGCTCAGAGAAGTACGGTTATGCTAGGGGCATACACAGACCAGACACCCTACGACAGACGATCGACCAATCTACCCAGAATGACGCAACTCTAAGCTCTGATACCACTGAATATAACCTCCTAGACTCGCCTATGCGTTATAGAGGATCTTAGGAAGTCACATTAGGATCACAAGAGCGACCCACAGTAAAAATACACATAAAACATGTTTTTGCTGAAAACACTTATTAAACTGTAAAATCAACTTCTGTTTAAAATACCATTTTAGGAAGTCATTTAAACACATAACAAAAATTTCAATTTTTTTTTACAGAAACTATCATTAAACAATACATGACTTACATGCCCGCTAACTACACATCGACGTACTCCAAAAGCAACACCGAGAGAACTCCGAAAACTGATGTCAAACATTATACCATGATATATTCTTTTAACATGCGATGGTAAAAGCAACGTGAGCTTGGAAAACTCAGTAATACAGAACTACCAAAAAATTCTATAAGCTCATGCAGATATATGGTAGGCATAACATTTTCATGATATTCCATGTAGTAACGATCTCCATTTCTGTTCTACTAATTTGAGGTAGCATTATACTTGAGAAGAACGATATTTTTTCTTTATTCAAACATCAAGAATTAGACGGAAATTATATAGGCTGGTAACATAAGGAGGTGGAATCAATGAGTTTAATGTCTAGTGTGTTCCAACAGTGCAACATTTATACATGAAGAGTAACAATGCAGTAACCTTTTTATTACAAAAACATTTGTTTCAAGTAGCGGTAAAGTTCATTTTAATTCTTTATTTACCCCCAACCATACACCAAATAAGCAGTCCCCCAGAACTGCAACCATAAGGACTTACCCAAGGCCCGATGGGCATATGTGCCACCTAAGGGGCTGCCTTAGGTTCATAAGGATTTACCCGTGCTAAAGCATTGGAACCTACCCAAGGGGAGACCTTGAGTCCATAAGAATTTACCAACTGGATCAGGGTTGTACCAATAGAGACTTCATAACATAACCCAACAGTATACCCAGATAATAATCAGTATTCAAATTTCAGGCATGAGTAACAAAATACATATGGCAGACATATTCCATTTGAGGCATCAGAAACAAAAGTTCATGCTCTTTAGACACATATATGGGCATACCATTGAGCGGACGATATCATCATTCATCATGCAAACAGAGTGTACCATCCTAGGTCAAGCTAACAGATTATACTATTACTTACATCAGACATACACACAATATTATCACAGATCAAATAACCACATAGCACAATCATATACCAAGTATACAGGTCGAGCGGACTTACAACGAGTAGGTAGAAAATGTTATCATATGTCCAATTCATCATTTCATCAAGCATATCATCGTTCATAATTAAGTCATTAGATTGTTTACTAACATGTAATAATCATATAATATATTCAAATGAAAGTAGCACACATGGAACACACTAGATGGAACAATTTATTTCTTGAAGATACTCGGTATTTACGGAAGGGGACACACTGAACCTTTGACGATTTGGACAATTTCAAAAACGAGATCCCTATTAAAAGGGGTTCGTAATAACGGTTCAAACCAGATATTCATGAGTTGATACATCAAGATCGTAGAAAGTCCAGATATAATCAAGAGTGATTCAGTCATTTAAGCTTAGAAGGGCAATATGGTTATTTTGTCATATATGGGCAGTTCGGTAATTTATACCAACAAGGCATAAACAGAGACTCAAGAATTCCATTTTCTCATCAAGTTTCCACCCAAGCATTCATTAATTTCTAAGTCAAGATCTTTCACGATATCGGATACATTTAAGGCTATTCCGGTCATTTTGACCAACGATGGCATCTTGGTCGTTTGACTGTTAGGGGTGGTTCCATAATTCCAAATACTAAGGAGAAATTGGCAATCTACATACATGAAGATCTCCCCGGTTTATCAAGTTTCCGAATTCATCCAAACTTACGGATCCCAATACTGCGATATTTACCAAGTATTCGAACAAGGACAGTACACCCGAACTCAAACCATAGCATCGAACGTACCCTTAAACATATTACTCTTACCGTTAACTATGTATTTCCTCCAAATAGATCGAATATGCCTTCATATGGTATTCATTCAAATTCACACACACACACACACACACACACACACACACACACACACACACACACACACACACACACACACACACACACACATATATATTCAAATGACCAACAAGCACGAGTCTTAAAGGTATTTTCAGCAATTCAGTGTTCAAAGGTTTATCAATTATCTTGAGCCTTTCAAATCCTTCTAAATATGCATTCGATTCGAGTCTTGAGGGTACATCCATCATTATGGTTATTTCGGCATCTAGTGCCGGAAGGTATTCCGTCCTTTCGGTCATTATACACATTCCGACTAGTTTAGTCTTATATGTATTTTCAATCCTTTCATTCATTTCAGATCAATTCAACTTTTATGCCACTTGGATTAATCTAGACAAGCGAATAATTTCCTGTAGTCTTATCTTTGGAGATTTATTCAGAGCTCGGGAAGATCTTAACACTCTGAAATTTAGAATGCTCGGGGAGATTTATTCAGAGCCGGAGCAAAACCTAGGTTTTCAAATGATTTGATTGTGTTACCAGATCTAGTGAATGTTTCTAGTTCGCTTCCATTAACAGAGGAAATTTTTAGTCTTTCTTATACATCAAGGCATCTTGTCACTTCGAAACCAAACGTTCTGAGCATTAGACCTTTAATCAAGAAATAGTCTGAATTGGATGTTTCGAAGTGCACTAACTTGGATCATTCATCGATCATCAATTCCTTATTCATGTGAATCAAATCTTATTCAAAAATAATTATAAAACTTCAGATCCTTCCAATTTATTCATTTTTTAATCGAATATGTCATACTTATCTAATTTTTCGTACTTATTTTTTGTATCTGATTCGATTTGAACCATTCTTGTCTTAGTTGCAAACATCAGGGTTTGCTATGAGGTAAGCTTCAATAGCCTTGTAAACTCTGTCCATCCTCTGATTTTGTTCCTTAATTTAATCTTCAGTGAACGTGCAGTCACCGACGGTGTAGAACTTCATTAAGCTCTTGCACACACTTCCTTCACCTGCACCTGCCACAAACTTGTTCTCGTTTGAGATTTTCTTAAGCTTCTCTCCCAATGGACCTCCTTCGATCAAACTGCAACTATACGGAAAGTTGTATTTGTCTTGTCCATCAACCGTGAGCTTCACATACTTGAATGGAAGGCCTAAACAAACAAATGCTTTCATCAATCATATTCGTGTCGAGCACATCTCGAAAGAATGTGGAAAGAGAGTAGGAATGAAAGAACTAACCATCAGCAAAGTTGATCTTGACGATGCTTCCAGGGCCACCGTTACCATCGAGCTCAATACTCTTGATTGCATGAGGAGCAACCTTAGAGAAAAGCTTCTACTTAGAATTTCTTACTAAAATTTTCAATTGACGACTTTAATTATTGTATTGGTTTGTCAGGTTCTACTTGCTTGATATTCTTTCCAAATTATCCTAATGTGTGTGTGTGTGTATATATATATATATATATAGGGATGAATCTCAGAATTTACAAAGTTACGGATACAATTCGGGTAATCGGGACCAAAAGACATAGAAGTCATGGTTCGAAGGGCATGAGTGGCCAAAGTGCGAGCAACAAAATTAGCCTCACGGCTTACATACTAAACATGGGCAAGATGAAAAGACGGAAGTAAATCTCTAGCATAGACAATCGTAAGACCCATGGTGGATAGATCAGGCCCCAAACGATTGAGCCTGTTTGTAATGGAAGCACAATCTGTTTCAAAGAAACAATGACTCCGGCCTTGAGATTGAGCAAAAGTGACACCATCAAGAACTGTAGCATTTTCGACCGTGGCAGCATCCACTCAGCTACCCAAGGGTTAGGCTAGGCCACCAACTACTATACCTGAATCTTCACGAACCACAACTCCAACCTCCGTCACGTACGTGGCTGGATCAAACGCCTCGTCCACATTAACCTTAAGAGACCTCGGTAGGGGCCGCCTCTATCGAGGTTGAGAGAGTGGGGGATGATTCGTTGGAGAAGAAGAAGTAGAGATGTCATTTGAGCAATCTCGGTGGAGGCTTAAAGAGTTAATAACAATTAGCCATAGGGATGCAGATGATGATTATGGACCCAGTCATTGTGACAGTTCCAAATTTTCCATAAGGTCGTTAGAAAGAGCCCAAAAAGATCAGCTGATAAGAGGGCAACACCCTCCTCTAACCATTGAAGGCCGGTTTACACCGTACTATTAATCAAAGAAGGAGGGAGACCAACCAAGTAAAGATTCTCAGAAGCCCAGGGTAATCCCGAAGGGCATGGAGAACATATTCTGGGCATGTCCTACAAAGTGGGCAAGGACCAGTATCTGGGGCAAAAGCTTGCAACCTAGATCCAACAGGTAGAGCTTTAGAACCCATTCGCCAACCAAAGGTTTTGACTTTTGGAAGATCTTTTAGCTTAGCTAGAGCTTTCTAGATCCTAGAAGGTATGTTGCAAGGTTCCTGAGGATCTTGTAGAAATAGATAAACGGAACGGACCGAGTAAATTCCATAGTCATTGGGGGTTCCATAGAATGGAATCACAATTGTCATTAATAATAGGAACATTCAAAATTGCATTGGCATCCTCAGTTGTGAAATATTCGCGAACTTTGATCGGGTCCCAGGTAGCTTGGTTACGGAGCATGAAGTCACGACAACAGACATACATTTCATATGAAATCTAATATTCCCCATAAAGGTGTATTGGAGACGAACCTTCCCAGTTATCCTTATGAATACGAATAGGACTATCTATCCTCGGACGATAGAGAAACCCACCATAGAGATGTTGCATAGCATTGTAAAGTCCTTGCCAAGCGAAAGAGCCATGACACGGCTGATCAGCATCAAGGATATTACTAGATGGAAAGTATTTTGCCTTGTAAATCTGACCAAGCAGAGAATCGGACTCACAGATGAGCCGCCAGAGCTGCACGAAACAGTTCAAATCGATTTGTTGTTCTTCATCCGTTTCAAAACACAAAGACCTGATTTGATACACTCGTACCAAAACGGGAAGGCTGGTTCCGAAATAGAGGTTAACAGTTTCAAAACGTTCCGAAACGCCTAAAGGCCATTCCGAAACGGTGACTCGAAAATCACTGTTTTGACTTGGTAAACACTTAGAGAATTTTTGATAAGTTCAAGTTTTGACTTGGACATCTTTCTTTAAACACATAGAGAGGTTTTGAGGACATAGAAATTCATTTTCTCTTTTTTCAATCTAGTCGTTAATTCCTTTGTTATATCAAAATCAATTCATTAGTTTTACACTTTTTAAGGTGTTCAGCTTCCTCAGCCTTTTTGTTTATAAAAACCATGCAATCATCAGCAAATAATAGATGGTTGACCTTGGGCCCAGTTCTACCTGCCTCAAGGCCGGGAAGCAAATCATGTTGTTGGGCATTTGTGAGGTATGTAGAGAGGCCCTATGTGCAAAAGAGAAAAAGAAAAGGAGACAATGGATCACCTTGACACATACCCCGTTGGGGTTGGAAGAAGGGAGAAAAGGAGTTATTGACCTTAGCTGTAAATGAGACAGAAGAGATGCATCGCATAATAATTGAGACCCAAGAGGGTGCAAACCCCATACAGGTCATGACACTTTTAAGGAAAATCCATTCCACGCGATCAAAAGCCTTTTCCATATCGAGCTTGAGAGCAGCGCCACGGGAAGACTTAGTTTGGTCAGTGTTTATAGAATGGATAACTTCATGCGCAATAAGAATATTATCCGATATATTCCGACCTTGGACAAAAGCAGCTTGATTGCTACTAATGCAGAATGTAATCGTGTTCTTCATTCTATTAACAAGAACCTTAACGACAATTTTATAGATCATAGTACAGAGACTAATAGGTGGAGATGCCGCATAGTGGTGGGATCCTTTATCTTCGGGATAAGCACTAGAATGGTTTGGTTAACGGATGCCATGTCAGCAGATCCATTAAGAAGATCTAGACATAGTTGGGTGACATCCTTGCCTACCGTGTCCCAATATTTCCTATAAAATCCATTAGGGAGACCATCAATTCCAGGGGCCTTCCGTGGGTCAATGTCACGGAAGGTGTGGATTATCTCGTCAGCTGTGAAAGCCCTAGTGAGAGACTCGTTCATAGCTGGGGTTATAGAGGTAGTTATTTTGGAAAGAATTGGGTCAGACAATTGAGGGTTTGAGGATGTGAACAGAGTTTGGAAGTAATTGGATGCAATATTCATTAGATCGTCCTCAGCGACGCACCAGTTATTATCAGCGTCATATAGACAAATGATGTTGTTCTTTTTCCGACGATTGTTAGCACGAGCATGAAAGGAGGTATTTTTATCACCTTGTGCAAGCCATAAATTCCGAGATCTTTGTGCCCAATAAGCTTCCCGCGCATCGAGTAGCTTATTGAGCTCAAATTTTGCCACAAGTTAAGCTTCCTCAGAAAAGGATGAGAGAGGCCTTTTAAAGAGTTTGTTAATATTTTTTGTAAGGACTTGAATATGCCCTATGGTGTTATAGTGTTGGTGCGATTACCAATCATTTAAGCGGGATCCTACGACACTAATTTTATCAAGAGTGTGGCCATTAGTGGTAGCCCAAGTTTGTTGGACTATGGATATACCCTCATCATGGGTAGCCCAACAATTTTCAAAGCGCAAGTTTGTTGTTGTGGGCTTGGTAGTATAGCGTACTGAAGGATTAGTGTCCAAAAGGAGGAAGCAATGGTCAAATTTTGCGTTAAAGTCAGAGGCGACGCGAAAGGAAGGGTTAGAAGCCTTCCAAGCCGAATTTGCTAGAAAACGATCGAGCCGTTCGAGAATCGTAAGAGTATTAGGCCCAGATTTGGTCCAAGTGAACCATCCAAAAGCAGGTTTACAATCAAAGAGATCATTGCGCGAAAGACAATTGCGAAAGTTGTTAATATGGGATCTAGCACGTCGACATCCCCATTGTTTCTCATTATCAGATAAAAGTTCATTTAAATCTCCACCTATAAGCCAAAGGAGGCCACTATTATCATTAAGGGAATCAATGAGTTCCCAAATTTTAACTTTTTGACTCGTTTAAAAAAAACCATGCATTCCAGTAAAATACATAGAAGAAGATGAAGAATGGATAAGAGTGTGAATGTGGCGATTCGAGTACGAAAGCAAAGATATATTAATATTATTAGAAACAAAAATAGCAAGTCCAGAGCAATCAAAGCTCGATCCTAAAGAAAAAACCTCAAGGATACCTAACGAAATACATAAACGGGCACAAGCCACTTTATTTAGTTTAGTTTCGCATAAAAATAAAATATCTAGAGAAGTTCATTGGATGTACTGCTTAAGGTGACGAACTGCCTGGACCTTACCGAGACCCTGGCAGTTCCAGCATAACATGATCATTTCCCTCGACGGGGTTGATTATTAACCGCCGCCGGAGAGTTTTTGGAGCTGCTCATCCCAGCTTTTTCTTTAGAAGTAGACGATGAAGAGGGCTTGGCTTTTTTAGGTTGAAGAACCACTTGAAAAGGGGATCTTCTCTTAGCTCATCGATTAGCAGGGGTTGGTATCACAGGAGCAGGGGCAGTAGCTGCAAGATGTGGATAGTGCTTAACTAGCCAATGTTCGAAATCATTAATGAACAGGCAGTCAGGTAGGAAAGGCTTACTCATTTGGGCATCCAGATCCAAAATCTGTTGAGCAGTGGGGCTTGGAATACCATCGCACATATCTTCCAACTCATTCTCAGCTGAGTCTTCGAGAATAGGAAAGATTGTTTTTAGGGGCCGTGGAGCCATAGTGCGAGGAGGGAGCGTAACACACGGAGCTTGACGAGGAGAGGGCTCCTTTGCTTTCGGTTCATAGGTCTCTGTTTCCTTTGCCAAAGTTGGCAAGGTGGATTCATCGCCAACTACCTCATCAGTGGGAGTAGGGTTTTCCTTCATAGGGTGTTCCGAAAAAGAGGCAGCATCCCCTCCCATTTAGGTTGCCTAAGTAATCGGAAAAAATTGGGGTAAAGTTTAGTGTTGGAAAAATCCGAAAATTAAAAAGAGAACTCAAAAAGAGGATAAAGATTAAACCCACATCACATGGTTCAGAGGCAAATTTCCCTTTCCCAGTTAAATCTGAATAGAAAACAATTTTGATTAGCTAAGGAGAGCCAATAGAATAAAAAATAAATCGATTTGAAGGGTATATGAGATAGGTGACATGTAACATACCCACAGGTGGTAAAATCGTATCAATAGGATCCTGCCCAACAGCTCTAATCCTGCCACGCAGGCCTTGGTCACGTCATCATGGGGAAAGGTAACAGAGCCATTCCTCATACTGTAGCTTTGTAAGATTGAAGGTAGACTTAATCGGACAATTATCAATCGTGTGGCTAACAATTCCACAACCGTGACATAGCAAAGGCATTCGTTCATATTGTAATCGACACATTTTTTTGTTATCTCCTTTCCCAATGAATATAAAGCATGTAACTGGGCGCGAAACATCAAGCATTATTTCGACACGGAGAAATTCAGACATATTACCTTCGAATATTCGTGTATTTGTCCGGAGGACAGACCCTACTATAGCTCCAATCGATTGGCCAACAATGTGAGCACGATTGATGTTTTCAACAAAGGAAGCTGGGATTCCGATAATATGAATCTAGATACGCATCAAGGGGAAGGAATAGTCGTCGATATTTTTGATAGGGTCATATTCTACAAGGGCAAGCCACTCATCCTTGTAAAGCCATGGCCCTCGGCCAAAAAATCCTTACGGCTCTTCGCATCCTTGAATCGAATTTTGAAATAATTTTCCTTAAGAAGAGAGATTGAATCCAAGTTGTTGGTTCTCCAATTTCCTTCAAATGCGCTTAGAACCGCATAGCTATCAACCGGTTTAGAGGAGATAAAACATCTGATGAGTACAAGGTTGGGATCTTCATCCCCAAATTCCCAGCCAAAATCAAGGGTATAGATCAGATCAGCTTCCTCATTAGTGAGATCCAGATGATGAAGTTGGGGGAAGGAAGAGCTAGTCATAGAGAGAAGAAGGAGTAAATCAGGTGGGAGAAGAGGAAAAGCAATATAGGATAATTGGTAAGCTTGTGGAAAAGAGGTAATAGGGTAAGAATAAATAGACGTAGGGTTAGAAGTATTAAGGGTAAGTATATTTAAAAGGGAAGAAAGTGGGATAGTAATTAAATAACTTAAAAAGAATTGACTAATTTCAATCTTACTAGGATTATACTACCTTAAAACAATGAGAGAAAAACGGTAAAGAGATAGTATCCTTACATCAAAATAAAATGTTAAAAGAGAGATAAATTTATGGGCTGAGGCAAAGGGTATGTATAAAACCAATTGTGTATAATAAGCCCTTCGGGTTAGATCCAAAGATAATGAAGGTGCAGCAACATAGCTTAGAATCATAGGATAAATCTTAAAGTCATTATGTGGAAAATTAAAAAGATCCTTAATATTATAAAACCAGTTGTGTATGATGAGTTAGAAAAAAGAAAAAGTAGGCGTTGAGAAAGCTCAAATCCCAAATGTAAGAGCCATATAGTCATAGAGAGTTTTATAGAATAAGATCGATAAAATATCCCGACAAGGGGATGGTATTGGTGCACCAAAAAAGGTGTAGTGGTAAGCAAAATTCTCACAATAAATATATAAGTGATTTAAACAGATATTGAAATGGAAAGAAAAATGAGATATAAGAAAAGAGAATGATTCCTTAAGGGGAGAAGTTGGCATAAAGGTCGTAGAGGTAGAAAACCATAGCGGAGAAGGTATAGTAGCATTACGACAATCGTAAAGGGATATTTGATAGTTATAAGGATCGTAAGAAAAAACCACTGGAGATTAATTCATAATCCTTATACCTTTCTAATATTCTTTTATCTCTTGTAGATCATTAAACTTCAGTTGGAAGTACTTCAGGATTTTCTATTCTAGTGCTACTGCTACTGCTTTATAACGACCATGCAATAGAATTTTGTTGATAACCTTGATGATAAAAAAAAACTTTATCTTATTTATCTTCATTAAAAAAATCATCCTTCAACTTTCTTTTATTCTGTCCTCCATCTCCATTGTTCTGTTTCATCGAACTCAACATCTCTTGAGATTACCATCTTCTTAGTGAGAGGATTGTAGAGTCTATCAGCCTTATTTTGTTCATCATATTCAATAGAGATGCATTTCTCTCCTCTATCATCGAGCTTCTTTCTTGTATACTCATTTACATGGGCATATGCAATGTATCCGAAAATTTTGAGGTGGTCAATTCTTTGTTTTTTACCACCCATGCTTTGTTCGGCGTCATGTTGTTCACACTTCGTTGGACAAAAATTCAACAAGTAAATTGCACATCAAATTGCTTCGGCCTAGAAATTCTTGGTAGACTCTTACCTTTTACCCAGCTTCTTGTCATGTCGAGAATGATGTCATTCTTTCTTTATGAAACCGTATTTTGTTGAGGCATGTATCTAGCTGTCAACTAATGAATGATATCATGTTGCTTGTTAAAATATTCAAATAAATTTGATGTGTATTCGCTCTCTCTGTCATATCTGAGTATCTTTAAATATTAACCACTTTGTTTTTTTGGCAATGCTTTAAATTCTTTAATTTTTTCAAGTGCTTATGATTTTTCTTTAAGAATATATATACCTAACTTTTACTGCTGAAATAATCAATAAAAGTGACATAGTATCTGCTTCCACCGAGTGATCAATGTATGTTGAAACGACCGGTTTAGTTAGTACGCACCATCTCCAATGGTTTTTTAGCTCTCCAAGACTTGCCAAATTCAAAGCTTTGCATATGTTGTTTTCCATTGACGCAAGCCTCGCATAACTTATTTGGAGGGTTGGCAATTCATTCATCATTTTTGCTTTTGATGAAAATTTTAAGCCAGAAATTCCAAGATGCTCATACCTTAGATGAAACAACCTAATTTTTGGGTTAGTAAATCGAGTCTCGGATCTGGGTTTTGTATCTTTTATTTTTGGTGACTAAATTAAGAATTAAAGTTAGGGCTTGATTTATGGAAATTAAAGACTAAAATGAATAAGGGCTAAAATTGGGAGCCTTAAGTGAAAAGGTTCAAAAAAGTCAATGACCATAAGCTTGGTTTGCCCATTTTATTCGGAATGATGATATTTAAATTAAAGTGACTGAAAAGTGGAAGAAAAGGTAAGAGGGGGTATTACTGGAAAGAGAGAAAAGTGAGAGGGGAAGTTTTGACTCCAACCTACCGATGTCCAAGGTGTCGTGAGTGACACCGTTACCACCATTGTCTTCAGATCGACGAGACGAGTCTGTTGGTTGTCCCCTCGTCGTTGTCATTATCGTAGTCACCGTCCGTCGGGGTGGAGATTAAGAAATTTTAGAATCATTAAATCGAAGTGAACTGCCATCCACCTTGGCAAGATGAGGCCACCACAGAGTTCCCCAGCTCGAGAAGTGCGGATATAGAGCTCGTCGTTGTCCGGCCACTGAAGGCCATCGTACGCTCCCCACGCACCGTCGCCTACGTATGGGTGTACACCAACTGTAGGGGACGAGTGCACAACGCTACCTTGCACCATGCCACATTGAAACACGCCTCCCAGTTACACCATGTTACCCTACATCATTGTCGCACTGGATCACCCTACGCCCTTGGCCAGTTTTGACCAGTGTTGATCAGTTGTTGACTTTATTCGGGGACACTACCCGAGGGTTTTGACGTCATGTGTCCGTTTCCGCAACCTATTTCTCCAAATTCGAACGCGATAATCTATTTTTACATGTTTAATTCACTAGATTAGTCTGATATTGTGAATTGCTTATACATATATATTGTATTTTAATTATTAGAGGGTTATACAGACTCGAATATTGGATCGAGTGAGATGATTTGAGGAGCTCGAATAAGGTCATGTCAATAATTTCTTGAGGTTAGTGTACTTAGAATTTAAGAATTCTTCATGAGCATCGTAAGTGTGATTACTTTGCTTGTTAGTTGTTGCACATTAGGTAATGGGATGATGAGCACGATTAGAAGATTAATTATGGAAATCAGTAGCTGTAAGGTGCATGATGACATTGAAGGATAAGAAATGGTTCCTATGAACTTTAAGAACTGTGTAGGGTCACTCGATATTCGTATAATTATTAATGATTATTTATTGCAATGTTATGATGTCTTGTGTGCTAGACGGTATACACTTTGGTGATATTGATGGACTTTCTATTTAAATGACTTAATATCTGTAATGGTTGTAGACTCAGTCTTCCCGTACATTAATTTAATAGGTGGAAATTTTGGGTAATCTATCTTTAGGTTCATGTCTTGTAAACACAAGGGTGGATTTGGAGTCCATTCCTAGTTTAATGCAAAAGAATTCATGGAGAAATGTTATATATAAGTACACATCTCAAACTTTTTAAAGGAAATTAATATGTTTATTTTATTCATTATATATTGTCAAAGATGATACAACTCAAATTCTTCGCCAATAATGAACTTAAAAGATGATACCCTTTTAACCATACCATTCTTATTGGAACAACCAAATACAGATTTGGCTTTAAAATGAAAAAGAAAATATGGAAATCACACCACTCTTTAAACCAATATGGTCTTAGTTGCAGACATCGGGGTTTGCTATGAGGTAAGCTTCAACAGCATTGTAAACTCCGTCCATCCTCTGAATTTGTTCCTTAATCTCATCTTCAGTGAAAGTGCAGTCACCGACGGTGTAAAACTTCATTAAGCTCTTGCACACACTTCCTCCATCTGCACCAGCCACAAACTTGTTCTCGTATGAGATTTTCTCAAGCTTGTCTCCCAAAGGACCACCTTCGATCAAACTGTAACTGTACGACAAGTTGTCTTTGTCTTGTCCTTCAACCGTGTGCTTCACATACTGGAATGGTAGGCCTAAACAAATAAAATACATTCATCAAACATATTCGTATCGAACACATCTGGAAAGAACGTGGAAAGAAAATAGGGATGAAAGAAGTAACCTTCTGCAAAGTTGATCTTGACGATGGTTCCAGGGCCGCCATTACCATCGAGCTCAACGCTCTTGATTGCCTGAGGAGCAGCCTTGGGGAAGAGCTTGTCGGCTTCAAGAACAAGGGCTTTGAAAAGCCTGGCTGGGGAGATTGGGGAGGAAACCTCAAAGTCATAAGTCACAACACCCATGCTGCTAAAACTACTTGGGAGTTTAAGAAAGCTAAAATGAGGAGGAAAGACGGACGATTGAGTGAGTGTTCTGAGGTGTGGGAAGATATGACAACTAAAGCTGGTATTTATAGGCTGATCTTGAAGCTTATGAACTTGCTTTATTTGAATTTTTAATTGGAATTATATCCAATATCTACTAGTCAAAAAAAGGCATCCCAGAATTTTCTTAGTACCAATATAATTTGCTTTATTTTATTTTCAAAATATGTGTTTATATACCAATATAATTTTTATTAAATTAAGGTAGAGTACAATACTTGCATAGACTTTAAAATTTTGCAAATTTGATTCCATCATGGGTAAATATATCGTTTGGATTTTAACATAATTTTTTTATCATATCAAAATCTATTTTATCTGGGTTCAAATATAATTATTGTCAAATTTTGAGAAGACTTGGACTATCTAGAAAACAAGCAGCCTGCAAAAAAAAGTAATTGAATAGATGATATAATATTATATATCAAGTTATTACATAATTGAATAGATAATATTAAATATACAATATTATACATCAAGTTTTGACATAAGTTTCAGATTCATATAAAGCTTCTTTTTTTTTGACTTTTAATTCTTTGTTTCAAACGGTGCTTAGAATTTCATTCTAGAAATGCTGCGGCACAGGATTGACCATCTATTATCAATTATGTTTTTCTTATTTTATATTCGGACAAAGAGTTGTGATTTTACTGATTCGATTTTGTAAATGTTGTCATCAAGTTATATTAACGTTGTTTAACTGGGTAGTGAATTTGAATTTTTATCGATGATGTAAAACAGTCCATAAACCTATGTTAAAATAATAAATTGGATAAACTACACTAGTAGTCACTGAGCGTTTAGGACATTTTTATTACAGTCACTGAACTTTTAAATTTTTTATTACAGCCACCTAATTTTTATATTACTTTCATTACGGTCACTACTTTTAACTTTCGATAGAAATGCTGATGTTGGACATTATTTCTTCATTTTCTTTTTTTTTCTTCCTCTTTTTTCTCTTTCCTTCATAGACATATGAACTGGTAAAAACATAACATTTTATATCTTGATTTCTTTCATTTCTTCTTCCATAACTGTTAATTTCCTCCATCCTTTTCATCTTCTGCAACCGTTGTGGGAGGTACCTAATCTTCTGCAAGTTTTAAAAGTTCGGTGACCGTAATGAAAGCATCCTAAAAGTTCGGTTACTACCAGTATAGTTTACCCTAATAAATTTAATGATTAAGAAAATAATACAATACAATATAAATATATAAATGTAACCATTTACATAAAACCCGGTGAAATATGTAAGACTTCTCATATAACGAGATCTAATACATTGTTACTAACATAAAAACCAACCAATATACCACGCATAATCCTTAATCTAAATTCATTTGCTTTTTATGGTGTCCGGTCTACCAAAGTGATCGATGGCGACTCCAAAACGATTTTTAAGAAAATAAAGGAAATTTGACTAGAATTAGAAAAACCTCTGATTGTCAAGATCAAATTAAAATAGAAGCCCTGATTTCCAAAACTCTAATTGCTAGGTTGTTTTTCCACAAACGGGTGAGAAAAAGGTCGCGATAGCTTGGCGACTCCGCTAGGGACAAGGTTGAGAGTCAGGCCTAGTAATTAATTCCACGTGGCATTTTGGCATTTCGAACATTAATCTTAATTTAATTTTTTCTGAAAAATCGTTCGATTGATTTTCAGGAAGAATGTGGGTAGTTTTGTGTATGCTATATTTGTCATTCATCCATAAACCCTCGACCCGGGTTTTCCACCCTTAAGTGGGAGTAAGACAATATTCGACGCGATGCTCTCTAGCTCCGAGTTTGGATTTTTGTCTTCTTCTGGTATACTAACCTTATGCGTCGTGGGACCCACACCTCGGTTATAAGGGACCTATACTACATAATCGATCTCTTACTATCCAATCCCTATTTCATAATAAGAACTATATCCTCAATTTCTAAAAGCCCGATTGGTGACCCCACAATTTGTCACACCTTTACAACCTCCGTACCCAAAATGGTATGACGCCAAGGCTCACTGTGAATATCTTGATGGAACCCAAGGACATTCTATTGGAATATTGCATCGCCTTCAAGCGTCGGGTTCAAGTTCTTTTGGAGCACGAAAAATTGAAATTTGAGACAGAAAATCGTCCTGATTCAATGACTGAGTGGGAGACACGCGATCAAAGGACCTAGAATAAAGTAAGGAAGCTAAGGCAAGAGAAGGATAATATGGATAAAGTTGAAGAATATCTCTCTGTTGTGAATGATTCTTCATTGTCTGATGTTGCTATTGAAGATCCCATTCCTGAATAAAGTATTCTTCTCTATTTTCTTTTGTTATTGTTTCTTCTTCTTTTTATTATTGTTTGTTCTTTTAAAATGGTTACTAATGGTTCTATTTTTTTGTAGGGTTCCTTAAGAGCAATCAAGAAAGCATTTTAATGCTTAGGGGGTCTACTAAGTAGTGACTTAAAATGAAAATTTAGGTATTCTTCTCTCTTTTCTTCTGTTAGTCTTTTTGTTCAGTTTTATATTTCTCATAGTAGTTTTTTTGATGGTTGCTGGTTGCTGGTTTACTTGGTTGAATGCTTGATTTTGTTTCTGTTTTGTTCTTATTGTTTTTTAAATGCTTAGTGTTGTTTTTTTTTTTTCTGATTATGTGTTGGTGGTTGCTGATTTTTTGCTGGTTGCTAAATGCTTCTGTTTTGATTGGTGGTTGGTGCCTCTTAGTTGCTGGTTGTTGGTTTAATTGGTAGCTATTCACTCTCATCTCATCTAAGTAGTTGTTCAGGTTTAGTTATGTTGGTTTCTTATGCAAGTTACCCATAACTTAACTTGGTGGTAGCATTTAAATTTGCTAGCTCGATGAAGACTTTTCTGGTAGCAAAGTGTAGCTTTTAGCTTTGTTAAACTTTGCTATAAGATATGACAGCTAAGTTATCACCCCCTAACTTGTATTTCTAAATTATCAGTTTGTACAATTGTAATTTTAAAGAAAACTAACTTGAATTATGTTGTAATACATATCTGTTTAATGTTTATGTTCATTTGTACTTGTATTTTAGTTTATTATCAAGTGTTCATTTTTTCTTAAGTTTATTATCAAGTGTTCAAATACGCAAGCACAAATATCTAATGGGCAGCTAACAGAAATCAATAATTTAGCACAACTTATAATTTTTTTGTCTTAACAATTTTTTTGCACAACTTGTAAACAATTTGACTTGAAGTATAAATATGTACAATATTTTAAGTTATTTAAAAATCAAGTTTATATTTTAAGTTTGTGAGAAAACATTTAGATTGAAAGTATAATATTTTAAGTCAAATAAAAAATAATTTAAATTTTTAGTTGGTTAAAAATCAAGTAATAATATGTATAATGTTTTAAGTTAATTAAAAATTAATATACATCACATTTATGTATGTTGTATATGTTATATATATTTTGTTTATAATCTGTAATATATGTATATTGTATGTATTATGTATATTATATATATATATATATATATATATTATGTATTATGTATATGTATATATTATATATATTATGTATATAATCTGTAATATATGTATATTGTAATTGTAACCCCCTCGTCCTGGTCGAGACGCTTGACCGGTCCGAGTAGGCTACACGGGGATAACCGAGGCGAAACCCGTTAAGGCTTCACTTCGGTTAACAACTCGAGAAAACTTTTTATTTAATTATTATCTTGTCTAGATGCATTAACATATCCTATGTGAAATAACAACAGTGGAAGCAACAAGCGAGGTGAACAACCAAACATCCAACCAAAAACAGCCCATTTTATCTTAAACTACAGGCCGTATCAAAACGCCCAAAGGGTGTATCGATACGCCTTGACTAGGTCAACTGGTCAAAGTCAACTCGAGGAGACCGTATCGAAACGTTGGTTGATCGTATCGATACGCCCTCTTCAGTCAACTTCTCGTGGTCAACGCTACGAAGACCGTTCCGAAATGACTAAGCCCGTTTCGATACCCTCAATTTCTCATCAAAATCTCATATTTCCAGTAGCAAAATGGTATCGAAACGCCCCTCCTGCGTATCGAAACGTCTGGCCTGAAACAAGAGGATCGTATCGAAACGGGACCAACCGTTAACATCCATTAAAAATACTGTTGTGGCACATTATTTCTTCATTTTCTTCTTTTTTTCCTTCCTCTTTTTTTCTCTTTCTTCCATGGACATATGAACTGGTAAAAACATAGCATTTTATATCTTGATTTCTTTCATTTCTTCTTTCATAACCGTTAATTTTCCCCATCCTTTTCATCTTTTGCAACCGTTGTGAGAGGTACCTAATCATCTTTCCCAAGAAGGTTTAAGGGTGAAGTTTTGTTTCTTGGTGCTTGGCCTAAAAAATAGTCATGGTGTTGTAGGGTTCTAGAATGCACAGTTGTGGGAAGTAACCTTCTGCAAAGTATATCTTGATTACTCCATAAACCTATGTTAAAATAATAAGTTGGATAATCTACATTAGTAGTCACCGAACATTTAGGACACTTTTATTACGACCGCTGAACTTTTAAAACTTTTATTACGGTCACCCAATTTTTATATTACTTTCATTACGGTCACTACCGTTAACATCCATTAAAAATACTAATGTGGCACATTATTTCTTCATTTTCTTCTTTTTTTCTTCCTCTTTTTTTCTCTTTCTTCCATGGACATATGAACTGGTAAAAACATAGCATTTTATATCTTGATTTCTTTCATTTCTTCTTCCATAACCGTTAAATTTCCCCATCCTTTTCATCTTATGCAACCGTTGTGAGAGGTACCTAATCATCTTTCCCAAGAAGGTTTAAGGGTAAAGTTTTGTTTCTTGGTGCTTGGCCTAAAAAATAGTCATGGTGTTGTAGGGTTCTAGAATGCACAGTTGTGGAAGGTACCTAATCCTCTTTCATTGTTTTTTAAAATCTTCAACGAAGAGAAAGAAGATAAAGGAAAACAGGAGACGAAATACTTTGTTTTTACAAGATTTTATGTCCATAGAGGAAAGAGAGAAAATAAAAAGAAAATGAAAAATAACGTGCATGCACGTAAGACTGGGTTATTCTTTTTGTGGTGAATGCAGGTAATTATAAAGGTAAACCTCGGCTATTAAATGGACTACACATTTCATCGTGTAGCGCTGACCAATAAGCCGCTTATTTTAGGTCCTTATATCACTCACCTAGCCTTATGTATATTTCCTGCTACTTTTGATCCTTCTCAGTTCACTTACGCCTTCTCTATGAGTGCTTTGGATGACAGGTGTTTTGATGCCATGGGACTACTTGTAGGAACACCGTATGCACTTTTTATCGTTCCTCTAGGCACCATCACACCTCGCAGTGCACGAGTGTTTCAACGCCGACAACAATCACAACTGACACAAGAAGAACATCCCCAACAAAATATATATGAGTGACTACATTCCAATGAAACCGATCTTGCTGAAATCCTCTCGTATCTTCGCACGGGGTCGTCTCACGGACGACGTAGCCGTGGCCGTGGTCGCTCTTGATTAGGGGAGTTTCTCCTTCCCTCTCTTTATTTTTTATTGCATTTTGGGTCAAAACGCTTTAAGTGAAGGGGGATTGTCAAATTTCTTTATTGCTTGTTCGATGCATTGCCTTGTGATTTTTCTAGTTCTTGTCCTTTAGACTGCTTAGTTCCTATGCTTGCCATATGATGTGTGAAATCTCAACTTGTTAGAAACTTTAGGTTGCATGATGGATTAACTTTGATAGCATTCTCATAACTTTTACGTGTTCCATAACCTTGTTAATTGAAATAGGAAAACGAAAGGATGCCATGTTGTTTTTTGTCTCTTTAAGTATGTTTAATTAATGCTAGCATGCCTAACTTTTGTGAGAATTCTTGTCGAAGCTATATGCATGAAAAAATGAAAAAAAGAGAATAATAGCTAGAGGTGCCTATCACTAGCTCTAGCCCAAAAAAAATCGAAAAATAATAATAATATCTAGAGGTGCCTATCACAAGCTCTAGCATAATTCGCTAGAAGTGCCTAACACTGGTTCTAGGAAGAAAAACAAGTTCTTTGCATAGTAGAGATTTGATTTCTTCACAAATTTTCTGCATGCTTTAGTTAGTTTTAATGTTCTTAAAGAACTTCGAGTAGCTTGAGTATTTCCTCGAGTAATCTTTGATTAGTTAACATGATTGTGGGATTGCTTTTATAATTTTTTGCTATCTTGCTTAATTCTTTTGCACCTTTTGTTTCTTTCATGTTGGGATAGCTAATTCATGTTGTAAGCTATGGACTTAGTGAGCTAAGGATGAGGACGTGAGCTTAATTTTTTTTGATACCTGAGGACAAGCATCGGATAAGTGAAGGGGAATTTGATGAGTGGCTACATCGGTTGTGATTTTAATCTTTATTTTGATTAGATGGGAGGCTTAAGATACTTAATATGGGCTGTTTTGTGTTGTTTTCATGCAGGAGATTAGTTGCTGGGAATTAAACCGGAGATCTGCAGAATTATTGGAGTCGTGGGCAGATTCATGGGCATGAACCATGGCATGAATGCTGACTGGGCACCACGTCAGCGTCTTCTAGATGTTGATGTCAGCAATAGTGATAGCATATCAAGCCGCTTATCAGATAGTCTATCCTTCGGATTTTAAATTTTAAATTTCAAACTTTGGATAATTATCTTATGTAATTTAAATTATTTTTGGGATTTATCTTTTTAGATTTTTAGGTTTTTCAGATACTATAAATACCCCACTTTGGGGGTGAGTTAGACATCACTTGATCATTGCTTTCATCTTCTTAAAGTTAAATACAATTCTCCATTTCCATTTTCTATATTTTCTTCATTATAAAACTAAGTATGGTTTCTTCACCAACCCTGCTTAGCTAAATCTTCTTTAGCCAAAAGCAACGCCAAACCCGACTAAACTCGTGAGATTAGAAGAATTATTCATTCCTTCAACAATTCTTTTTTCCATTCTTTGTGAAATTGGTTAGGCAATCAACCTAATCTTTAGGAATCTCAATTGTTTCATTTTGAAGACGTCATCAGATTAGAAGTGGTTTAGGTCCATCGTTGGGGACGAGGATAGGCTTGTAGCCAATTCAATTACCTAAGAACAAACTTAGTGGCGGTCCACTAAGGGAAATCAAAATCGGAAATGATTCTCATTGAGACAATTATCCGAGCACGGGCATCTCCAACATTAATGCAGACTTGTGTTAGCATCGATTGTCGTAGCTAACCAACTAATACTTGAGTTCAAGGATTTCCCTGGGAATCGAGTTTACCATAGAGAAGCAAGTTACAAGGTTTGGGCCTTGTAGAATGTAACTGGCAAGAAGGTTGAAGCAAAATCCGTTTCAGTGATCGAGAAAGTTGTGGCAAAGCGTATCTTGAGGCTGATTCATTTCATAATTTATTTCAATATTTCTTTTTCATTCTCATTATTTTTCTATTACTCAAATTAATTTTCTAAACCCCCACTTTTATTATCTGCTGGTTTCTTGGTCTACGTCAGAACGAGAGGGTGTTAGAACTCCTAGTCCTTGTGGATCGACCCTTACTCTCGCTATACTATTTATTCTTATTTATTTGAGTTTAAGGATTTATTTTGACACTTTACGATGTGTGTCAAAATTGACACAATTGCTGGGGACTACGACAAAAGTTACTAATATCGTTTTATTTGATTTATGACTAGGAGTAATCCGGGAGAACAAGTTGAACTCATCCCAGAGATCGAAACACTAGCCCAAAAACTACACACACAAACACTCCGAGAAAAGAAACAGAGACTACGTTAACAACGCCTAGAACAAGATCTAGAGATAACGTCTGAAGTAGGATCGAACTCTGAATGCACCGACAAAAATCATTATTCGATGGGAGATCAAGAAGATTAGACGATTCGACAACTCAATGTGGCACCCAATGGCTAGCAGCCAATGTGTATAACCTTCCCATATGGTGAAACACCATCCGTGCTAAAAACGGGTTTGATTCACCTTTTACCTACTTTCCACGACATGCCGAACAAAAATCCGCATAAACAGTTGAAGGAATTTCACATGGTTTGTCTAAGCACAAAACCTCAAGGAGTATCCGATGACCAAATTAAACTTAGATATTTTCCATTTTCTTTAGCAGATATCGCAAAGAATTGGTTATTTGATTTACCTCCCAACTCTGTTACAACTTGGACTGATATGGCTAAACTCTTTCTTGACATGTTCTTCCATGCGGCAAAAGCGAGCGAAATAAGGCACAATATCTTGAGCATTCAGCAAAAGGAAACTGAATCTTTATATGAATACTGGAGCGGTTTAAAAAGTTGTGCGCAAATTGTCCACAACATGGATTGTCAGAACAAACCCTCCTCTAGTATTTTTATGAAAGATTGACGCCCATGGATATGAAAGTAGTAGATGCAGCAACCGTCGAGGCTCTTGTCAATATGACTCCAACAACTGAAAAAATGTTAATATCAACCATGGCCGCCAACTTGCAAAGGTTTAATCAATCTAGTGAACCATCTCGAATGGTTTGCGGGGTAAGTACAGTTTCTTTGGAAAATAAGATTGATAAATTAGCTGAAATAGTGCAAACTCTTGTTGTAGGAGAAAAGGGAACAACCAGACTTTGCGGAATCTGTACTAGTCCAGAACATCTGACAGATTGATGTCTGATGATTCAAGAAGATGATATCGCCCAAGCCAATACCATAGGAAATGCATATAATCCGGGATGGAGAAACCAGTCAAACTTCGGTTACGCAAACAACTAGAGACCGAATCAACCATACCAACAAAGACAACCTTACCCACAACAAAAGACATCTCTAGAAACCTTAGTTGAGCGTTTAGCGATATATCAAGAGAAATTCCAAAATTGTACCGAGGCTCACTTATAAGAGTTAGACAAACAAATGAGCCAACTAGCCTAGAAAGTAAGCCATCTTGAATCCCAAGGTAAACTTCCTTCGCAAACCGAGACAAACCTGAAAGAAAATGTTAATGCCATCACTCTTCGAAGTGGCACCGTTGTTGAACCCAAAACCTCGGAGGTAAACACTCAAAAAGACAAGACAACTTCGCTTGTTGTAAAACATACACCAAACCCAACCCCTAAACCATCCCCTTATGTCGTGCCACCACCCTTCCCGTCGAGATTAATGAAGAGAGACAAACAAGCATGAAGAAAAGGAGACCCTAGATGTGTTTCAAAAAGTAGAAATCAATATTCCACTCCTCGAAGTAATCTAGGAGAGCACGTATCGATTGTCTTTTAGCGAAGGTTACCACCAAAATTGAAGGACCGGGGTATGTTCGCCATTCCCTGCAAAATCGGTAAAATGGGTATTAAATGAGCAATGTGTGACTTAGGGGCCTCTATTAATGTTATGCCCCTTTCATTTTATAACTCACTTTCTGCTGAGCCTTTGAAGGATATGAAGGTAACCATACAGCTAGCGGACAGATCCATAATTTACCCGGAAGGATTACTAGAGAACGTCTTGGTAAAGGTAAATGATTTTATTTTTCTAACGGATTTCTATGTCATAGATATGGAAAACGACCGAACCAATAATTCTTCTGAGATCCTCCTTGGCCGCCCATTTTTTAGCACTACAAATACAAAAATCGATGTAAGAAGTGGGATCCTTACAATGGAATTCGATGGCGAGGTGGTAAAATTTGACGTTTACAAAGTAATGAGACATCTTGAAAATATTTCTAGTTTAAACTTTGTTGAGGTCATTGAGCCTGCCATAAATGATTTATTTGAATCTTGTTTTACTAACTTTATGGATGATTTGTGTAGAGAAATCGCGGATTTTGACGACGAGAACAGGGAGTGTAAAAATATTTATTCAGTGAATAAAGATTTGATACTTACTACATCCAAGTCTATACTTTTACCTTCTGTGTTGCAGGCACCTGAGAATGAACTTAAGCAATTACCGGAGCATCTAATGT
Source organism: Hibiscus tridactylites (assembly GCA_958450335.1). Taxonomy (NCBI): domain Eukaryota; kingdom Viridiplantae; phylum Streptophyta; class Magnoliopsida; order Malvales; family Malvaceae; genus Hibiscus; species Hibiscus tridactylites. The sequence goes on along the minus strand of OY288283.1, from coordinate 79,756,061 downwards.
ACGCATTTTTAGGGGAAAGGGAAACCTTACCGGTTATCATCTCGACCAAGCTGTCCAAAGAAGAGGAGGAAGATCTACTAACGGTGTTGCAAGCGCATAAGGGAGCTATTGGATGGACCGTTGCAGATATCAAGGGGCTTAGTCCCTCCACTTGTATGCACAAGGTAAAGATCGAAGATGGAGCAAAGCCATCCCGACATGGACAATGCCGTTTGAACCAACCAATGATGGAAATTGTTAAAAAAGAGATACAAAAGCTTCTTGATGCGGATATAATTTATCCAATTTCGGATAGTGACTGGATAAGCTCGATCCACGTAGTTCCTAAAAAAAATGGAGTCACGGTAGTCAAGAACCCAGAAGGTGAGTTGATCCCGACAAGAGTCCAAAATGGATGGTGAGTCTGTATAGACTACAGGAAGTTGAACTCTCTCACTCGAAAAGATCATTTTACACTTCCTTTTATTGACCAAATGATTGAGCGATTAGCTGGTAAAACTCACTACTGTTGTCTTGATGGATTTTCAGGGGGTTTCCATATTCATGTGGCGCCAGAAGATCAGGAGAAAACGACCTTTACATGTCCTTTTGGCACATTCGCTTATCGTCGGATGACATTCGGGCTTTGTAACGTGGCAGCCACATTCCAAAGATGCATTGTGAGCATTTTCTCAGATTACATCGAAAAAGGTATTGAGGTATTCATGGACGATTTTACGGTTTACATTAGTTCCTTTGGAGAATGTTTATTGAACTTAACAAATGTGCTAAAAAGATGCCTTGAATTTAACTTTGTTCTAAATTACGAAAAATTTCATTTCATGGTAGATAGAGGGTTAATTCTAAGACATATAGTTTCTGCTGAAGGTATTACTGTTGATAAAGCTAAAACGGATGTTATACGCTCACTTCCTTACCCCACAACTGTGAGGGATATTCGATCCTTTCTTGGCCATGTAGGGTTTTACCGTAGGTTTATTAAAGATTTTTCGAAGTTGGCACAACCTCTCTATAGCCTATTACAAAAAGATCAACCCTTCAATTTTGACGAGAAGTACAGGGAGGTGTTTGACATTCTTAAAAAGAAGCTTGTAAATGCACCCATCGTTCAACCACCAAATTGGAACTATCTGTTTGAGCTGATGTGCGACGCTTCTGATTTTAGCGTTGGAGCCGTGTTAGGTCAAATAATTGAAAAAGAATCGTATGTTATAGCATATGCATCACGCACATTGGATCCTGCGTAGAAGAACTATTCGACAACAGAAAAAGAACTCTTTACTATTGTTTTTGCTTTAGAAAAATTTCGATCCTATTTTGTTCGTACTAAAATCATTGTTTTTTCTGATCATGCAGCTTTACGCTTTTTGATGAGCAAAAAGGAGGCAAAACCGAGACTTATCCTGTGGATTTTACTGCTCCAAGAGTTCAACCTTGAAATTAAAGATAAGAAGGGATGTGAAAACCTTGTTGCAGATCATTTAAGTCGCATCTCGTTGACTATGTCGGATCCACCAGTTAGTGAAGAGTTCCCCGACGAAAGATTGATGGCAGCACAAGCAAGCGTACCATGGTTCGCAAACATTATTAATTACTTGGCCACATGTATGTTGCCACAAGATTTGCCGAGAGCGGAGGTTAAACGGTTAAAAAGGGAATCTCGATTCTTCATTTGGGATGATCCTTATCTCTGGAAACACTGCTCGGACCAGGTAATTAGACAATGTGTAGCAAAGAGCAAGGTAAACTCTATCCTAAACTTTTGTCATTCTTATTCTTGTGGTGGGCATTTCAGACCTAAACGAACTGTGCATAAGATTCTAGAGTGTGGTTTTTACTGGCCTAACATTTTTCGTGATGCTTACTTATTTTGTAAATCTTGTGAAAAATGTTAGCGGGTTGGTAATTTGAGTCGACGAAATGAAATGCCACTTAATCCTATTACTGTATGTGAAATATTTGATGTTTGGGGATTAGATTATATGGGTCCCTTTGTCTCTTCATTTGGTAATTTTTATATAATTCTTGCAGTGGATTATGTTTCTAAATGGTAGAAGCTAAAGCTACCTGAAATAATGAATCTAAAACTACGATTAAATTTCTAAAGGAATCTATCTTTTGAAGGTTTGGCACACCGCGGGCGATAATAAGCGACAGAGGGAAGCATTTCATTAACCGGGTAATTGACTCTCTCATGAAGAAGTTCGACGTCACCCACCGGATTTTGACATCTTACCATTTGCAAACAAACGGTCAAGCGGAGGTGTCAAGTAGAGAGATAAAGACCATACTCGAGAAGATCGTGAAGCCAGATTGCAAGGATTGGAGTGTCAAATTATCTGATGTGTTGTGGCCATACCAAACTGCGTACAAAGGCCCTATCGGGATGTCACCATACCGTCTAGTTTTCGGTAAACCATGTCACTTACCGGTCGAGCTAGAACACCGAGAATTTTTGGCAATTCAACAATGCAATATGGAAATGGATGCGATTGGGAAGGAACGCAAGTTGCACATCCAGGAGCTCAAGAAAGTCTAGAAACACCCTTACGATAGCGCACAAATCTTTAAAGACAAAACAAAGGATTTCCACGATAAAAATATTACATTTAAATCTTTGACCGCTGGTCCGAAGGTTCTATTATTTAATTCTAAATTCAAACTTTTTGCAGGTAAGTTGCGGTCCAAATGGCTCGGACCATTCACCGTCGTTCAAACTTTTCCACATGGAGCGGTAGAAATTCAGGATACTGAGGGACACAGCTTTAAAGTCAATGGACAACGGTTGAAGCAATTTTACGAGAATGTTCCAATTGGTTTAATTGAAGAATTTCATTTCAAGGAGCCAAACACATGAATAAGGTCGTCAAGCTAGTGACGTTAAACAAGCGCTGAATGAGAGGCAACCCATTTATTTTCTATTTTCATTGTTTTTTATTTTCTTAATATTATTTTAATTTTTATTTATTTATTTATGCTAATATTTCTTTTTCTCGTTTTCAGATAATAAAGAGAGGGATATTCGAATACAAAACCAATCCTCTTAGTCGTATTTTAACCCAACCAAAATTGTACTTTTTGTTCTTGATTTTTTAACCTGTAGACCCCACCCCAAATTTAAAATACAAACTCCTTATCATCCAAAATTTGAAACCAAAACCAAATCACAACTTTTTGTTTTTAAAACCTGTGGACCCCACCCCTTTATCCTTATCACCCGAAAATCCCTCCCCCTTATCCCTCAGTCGTCCTTTTCCCCAAATAACCTACCCCTTTTTATTTTTATTATTAAAACTCAACACCCAATTCCTTCTTTTCTTTTATTTTTTCCTACATGAGCAGCCGTCACCCTATTTTCACACATCTTCAACCTCCACCCCAAAGCCAAAGCTCACTCGACGACCATGCCACGCACCGGGGAGTAGGCTCGCCGTCATCCGCAGCAGTCGCCGCTCATCATCGGTGGCCAGCGTCGCTTTGCGCCGCCACAATTTATGACCATAAGTAGCGACTCCGAGCATCACCAGCCCCCGCCCAGCCCCGCTCGGCACACCCTGTCTCCTCCACACCAGCCGACCGAGCCCATGCCACTTTCAAACAAGGAACACAATAGCCAGTTCAACACTCAAAGCGACGATCCGGCAGTCGCGCTGCCCCTTCCTTCGATAGTGGCGCGGCTGCCACTTCATTGCCCCGCCATTCGCCGCAACCCATGACCCTGCTGTCGTCGTCCTTCCATTCCCTTGAAAGAATGGATCTGTCTGATTCTTCTCACAACCAATCTCATCATGTGCCCTGCCTGATCCGAGTCCCATCGTTCTCTATGCATACGATTGCCTCCTTTCACTCCAGCGACCATTTCGCGGTACATGCCGCCGCCGAGGTAAACTTTACTTTTTCAGTTCAACCACTACTGATTTACCACCCTATCTATGGTTTTGCAGAGAGTTTCCATGCTGGATATAATACAAATGCACACCACCACTCTCGGTCGGACACCACACGCCTAAATTCTCCACCACGTGAGCACAACACCGATGAGAATGATATCCCATCCCAACAAGATGACAGAGTTGATACTCCACGACGCGGCATGAGGTTCACAATGCTGACCGACGATAGTTTGAGTGGCTACTTACAATTCACCAGTGCCGAGCTAGACACATTTCACCGTATCCGACATCGCAATTTCCCAGTCGGTAAGTATGTCCCTACTCAAACATTAGAGCGTTTGCATCTACGTGACTCGGTTATGTTAATGTTTGATAACATTGGCTGGGGTATATATCCGACTATTCATTGCGATACATATTGTGATTTAGTACTAGAATTTTATGCTACGTTTACCTTTAATTGTAGTCGTGCTATGACTGTCAATACACCAAATGTTATATATTTCCGCCTGTTAGGTCAATATTTCCGCTTGTCTATTACTGAGTTTAATGTTTACATGGGTTTCGTGACTAACGTCTCGGACCCCGAATATTTGACTGCACTTCTAGACATTCTACAGGACTTCAATAACGACCTATCGTATCAGACATTGACAGGTTTAGTGAGCTCGTAGTATACTCCGAAAACAACAAAAGATCATGATATCCACATCCTGGCACTGTGTTATATCCATCGATTCCTCGCCTACAACTTCTCTGGACATAACGACACTCCCTCCACACTAAGTAAGATTGAGTTATTCTTTTTGTGGTGCATGCAGGTGAGTATAAAGGTAAACCTAGGCTATTGGATAGCCTACACATTTCATCGTGTAGTGCGGACCAATAAGCCGCTTATTTTAGGTCCTTACATCACTCACCTAGCCTTACATATATTTCCTGCTACTTTTGATCCTTCTAAGTTCACTTACGCCTTCTCTATGAGTGATTTGGATGATAGATGTTTGGATGCCATAGGACTACTTGCAGAAACACTGGATGCACCTTTTATCGTTCCTCTAGGCACCATCACACCTCGCAGTGCACGAGTGTTTCAACACCGACAACAATCACAACCGACACAAGAAGAACATCCCCAAAAAATATATATGAGCGATTGCATTCCATTGAAACCTGTAAAACCTATGTTTGATTTTGATATAACAAAATGTTTTAAGGACCAAATTTTAAAACTTGAAATGAATTTTTAAGTCCCTCAAAAGGTTTCAAATCAACAAGGCTTTGCTCTAGTTTGAAAAACATAAACTCCTAAACTTTTTCTAAGTGTTCCAAGGCTAAACTGCTCAAAAACGTTTATGCGTATTGATACACCCCTAAGGGTATCGATACCTTTTTTAGAAACTTGGCTACTAGAGACAAACATATCGATACACTCATTACCGTTTCGATACAGGGTATCAAAATAGATTCCATCTGTATCGATACACTCTCTTTATAAAATCCTAAGGAGTGTGAATCGAGTACCGATACGGTTCCACCCGTACCGATATGGCTTAAAATATTTTTAAAATCAGAGCTTTAAATATTTCAATCATTGCCTTGTCAGTTGGTAGGTAACTAAATTTTAAATAGGGTATCGATACGCTATAGCATGTATCGATACGATTTCCTCCAGTGAGCTATGTTGAAAAAATGCATCGATACGGTATTCCCCGTATCGAAACGGTTCCCTAACCCGTACTGATACGCCTGGACGTGTATCGGTACGCCTCTCTTATATTTGTGCAACAGCTCTTTCTTTTTTGAGACAGGTATCGATACGCTTCCTCGAGTACCGATACGGTAGGCTGTAGAAGTGCATTTATGGTGGTAAGGGAGGGTTCCAACAGCTATAATCAATTCCCTAACTAGCCAAACGGCTAGAACTAATGGAGAAGGTATAAAAACAAGCTCATTGAAGACCAGAAGCAACTATTGAATCCAAGAGAAACATCTATACACAAAATCCAAGCTCAAGTGAATAAATTCTCATTCTTGTAAAACCCCAAATTGTATTGAGTGTAAATCTTATCTTGTATCTTGAATTTGGGTTGAGTGCTTGTATTCAAAGGGGAAAATTTGTATTGAAAGATATTCTTATTGCCTTTAATTTCTTCTTTGTAACCAAGTGTGGGTTTGGTCAATTTTGGGTAGAGAATTACCAGTTTTGTAAAGGTTTCCTCCTAAGCCTAGAAAAAGGGAAGATCAACTAGTGGAGTTGTTGAAAAATTATTAGTAGGAGCTAAGGTAGTGGTTGTAGAGTTCATTTGGAACTTGAACCACTATAATTATCTTGTTCTTCATTTTTATTCATTCCATTCCACTTCCAAAATTTTAAAAACCCAATTCACCCCTCTTTGCTTTGATCAATCCTTTGATCCACTCAACAATTGGTATCAGAGCCTACCTCTTTGAAGGATTAACAACCGAAAGAGGAGATTCTGGGAAGAGTGTGATCATCAACAAAGCAAGCCATGACATCTACCTCCGTCTCTAGCATGTACGAGTCTTAATCGATCACCAAACCGCCTTTCTTCAACGGTGACAACTATCCTTATTCGAATAACCAAATGTGCCTCTTCATAAAGTCAAGTGATTTCTTTGTTTGGGATGCTATAGAGAATGGTCATATCATTCTATGAAGAGAGATGATGAAGGAAGACTTGTGCTAAAAAGAAAAGGAGAAATGAGTGAAGATGATCGAAAGAAGCTTCAAATCAACGAAAAGGCTCTTCACATGCTATTTTGTCCTCTTGGATCGGATATCTACTCCAAGGTTTCTTCTATCGAAAGTGCTAAAGAAGTGTGGGATACACTTGAGACAACCTATGAAGGGACAAGCGATGTGAAGGAAATAATGATTGGAATTCTCAATCTTAGCTATGAGAATTTCAAGATGGAGCCTGGTGAAACCGTATCTAAAATGTTTGATCACTTTTCAACCATCGTCAATGGGCTAAAAGGTTTTGGAGAGATAATCTCGGAGGACAAGCTAGTCCGGAAGCTACTCTACTCTCTTCCCGAGTCTTAGGATGGGAAAAGAACCGCTATCATCAAGGCGAAGAATTTGAAGACGTTGAAGCTTGATGAGCTAGTTGGTTCTCTCCTAACTCATGAAATCATGAAGCAAGGAAGGGAAGATGAAAAAAGAAAGAAGAGTGGAGAAGCTTGAGGTAGACAACAAGAAGAAACTAAGAGTGGCTCTCAAAGCTTCTCTACATGAGGAGAGCACTTCTAGTGAGGAGGAAGATCTTGAAGAATTGGCTATGATAGCCAAGAGATTCTCACGGTTCATGAGGTCCAACCGAGGTAGAAAGTTTCAAAGAAAGATGGACTTCAAGAACAAGAACAAAGAGGAAGAAAAGGATCCGATCATATGCTTTGAGTGCAAGAGACCGAGTCACATCCGTTTCGAGTGTCCTCAACTCAAGAAGAAGGGCTTTAAGAAGAAGAAGAAGCTCAAAGCCAAGCTTGCTACTTGGAGTGATGAGGAGTCATCCGAGGATGAGGAACAAGAAGTGGTCAACCTTTGCCTTATGGCTATTGAGGAGGATTCTATGGTAACCTCTAACTCATCTACTTTTGATTTTACCTATGATGAATTGCATGAAGCATATGATGAGTTACAATAGGTGTATGATGAGTTAGTTGAGAAGTATAAGGAGTCCGTTTTGAAAAAAAAAAGAGTCATTTCGGATTTGAATGCTAAAAATGATTTAATTTTTCAAGCTAACTTGGAATTTGATAAAAAGATTTTAGCTCTACAAGATGAACTTGAATACTTTCAAAAATAAAATGTAGATTTAAATAATCTTATTTCTCAATGTAACATTGAACACCAAAAGGTGTTAGATGAGCTCAATGAGCTCAAAAATTCTTTCAAGAGTGTTGGTCCTTTGAAAAATGAAATAGGTAAATCATCTAGAACCAATCAACCAAAGAGAAAGAATTTTAACTACAAACAAAGTGGCTCCTATAGGCATACTAAAACTAAAAGAATTAGAAGTGCGTGGGTTCCTAAGGAACTTGTTAAATCTAAAAGGTTGATGCCATGTCACCTTGGATTCCTAAGGGAACCAAGCTTTTAGGAGCTAACACTCGTGGACCCAAAATGATTTGGGAACCAAAAATCAAAGCCTAAATTCTTTGTTTGTAGGGAAAGCATTGCTACAAGGCCAAAGCACAAAGACAAAACTCATGGTACCTTGATGGTGGATGCTCGAGGCACATGACCGGAGACAAGAGTTGGTTCATGGAATTAAAGCTAAAAAGTGAAGGAGCAGTGACACTTGGTGACAACTCCAAAGGCCACATTGAAAGTATTGGCTCCATAGGTAATTACTCTACCATACTCATTGAAAATTTGTTGTATGTCAATGGTCTAAAACATAATTTGTTGAGCATTAGTCAATTGTGTGATAAAGGGTTTAATGTCTTATTTGATAAAAATGGGCGTAAATTGTTGACATTAAATCTAATAAAACAATGCTCATTGGTTATCGCATTGGAAATATATATATATATATATATATATATATATATATATATATATATATATATATATATATATGGTGCATTTAGATGACATTCATACATCCCATGCATGTTTTGTTGCTCAAAATGAAAATGATGCATGGTTATAGCATAGGAAACTAAGACATGCTAGCATTAGTGTTTTAGAAAAATTAGTTTCCCTAAATCTAGTCAGAGGTTTACCCAAGATTGAGATCTCAAATGATAAAATATGTGATGCATGCTCTAAGGGTAAACAACATAGATCATCAAAATCTAGGTTTTGAAGTGTTTTTAAATGAAAATAGGATTAGTCATAATTTTTCCGCACCTCGCACTCTTCAGCAAAATGGAGTAGTTGAGAGGATAAATCGAACTTTAGAAGAAATGGCTAGAACCATGCTTTGTGAAAATAATTTACCTAAATATTTTTGGGCGGAAGCCACAAATATCGCTTGCTACATTATAAATCGAGTAATGATTAGGCCAATTTTGATGAAAACCCCATATGATATTTTAAAATCTAAAAAGCCTAACATTAGCTATTTTCATCCATTTGATTGCATGTGCTTTGTTTTAAATAATGGAAAACACAATTTAGGTAAATTTGATGCTAAAAGTGATAAAGCTATTTTCTTGGGGTATTCTTTAAAATCTAAAGCCTATCGTGAATTTAGTAAAAGAACTTTAGTAGTAGAAGAGTTTATACATGTTGTTTTCGGTGTTAACCTCCTTCCGAGGAAGGAACCTTGTGATGATGATGATGTAGGGATCTTTGATGCCATTGATGGAGGACAAACGTCAAAGGTGGATGATATTCCAACTAAAGAAGAAGATGCACACGATCCACCTCTTGAAGCCTTGAAGGACTTGGCTCTTGAAGAAAAAAGAGATATCTTACCCAAGGGAGTTCAACTATGTCAAAGGTGGTGAAATCTTTGGTGATCCATCCAAGGGGGTAACTACTCGCTCTTCTCTTAAAATGCTTAATCATGATGCATTTATCTCATGCATTGAGCCTAAGAATGTTAAAGAACCATTAAAAGATGATTTTTGGATTTTGGCTATGCAAGAAGAATTAAACCAATTTGAGAGGAGTAATGTATGGACATTAGTTGAAAGGCCTAGTAAATGAATCTACTATAAGAACTAAATAGTTATTTAGGAATAAACTAGATGAGAGTAGTAACATAGTGAGAAACAAAGCTAGGCTAGTTGCTCAAGGTTACACTCAAGAAGATGAAATAAATTTTGATGAAACCTATGCACCCGTAGCTAGAATAGAAGCTATTAGGATGTTGCTTGCATATGCATGTTATCATGATTTCAAGTTTTTTCAAATGGATGTCAAAAGTGCATTTTTAAATGGTTTTATAAATGAAGAAGTGTATATGGAACAACCACTGGGGTTTGAAGATCCAATTTTTCCAAACCATGTTTTTAAATTGTTAAAAGCTTTGTATGGTTTAAAACAAGCTCCTAGAACTTGGTATGAAAGACTTTCAAGTTTTCTAATTGGAAAAGGTTTTGAGAAAGGAAATGTGGACACAACACTTTTTATTAAAAACAATGGCAAAGATGTATTAGTAGTTCAAATTTATGTTGATGATATTATATTTGGTTCTACTAATGAATTGCTTTGTCAAGATTTTTCTAAGTTGATGCAAGGTGAATTTGAAATGAGCATGATGGGGGAGCTCTCATTCTTTTTGGGACTCCAAATCAAACAAATGAATGATGTCATATTCATCAATCAAGCTAAGTACATCAAGGATATGTTCAAGAAGTTTGGCTTGGAGCATGCAAAGCCTCAAGCTACACCAATGAGCTCATCTACAAAGCTTGACAAAGATGAAGGAGATAAGTGTGTTGACTCTAAGCTTTATCTCTCTATGATTGGATCATTGCTTTACCTTACCGCAAGTAGACCGGATATATTGTTTAGTGTTTTCTTGTGTGCTAGGTTTCAAGCTAGTCTTAGAGAGTCCCACCTTATAGTTGTTAAAAGGATCTTTAGGTACCTTAAAGATACTCCTTATTTAGGTCTTTGGCACCCTAGAGACTCAGCCTTTAACCTTCATGCTTTTTCGGATGCGGATTACGGGGGTTGTAAAATAGATAGGAAAAGTACTTTCGACACTTGCCAATTCCTAGGTAGTATGCTCATATCTTGGTTCTCTAAGAAACAAAATAGTGTAACTTTATCTACCACCGAAGCCGAGTACATATCCTTAGGGCGTTGTTGTGCTCAAGTCCTTTGGATGAAGCAACAACTCTTAGACTATGATATTAGGATAGACACCATACTCCTTAAGTGTGACAACACTAGTGTTATATGCCTAACCAAAAATCCCATCCAACACTCTAGAACCAAACACATAGAAATAAGGCATCATTTCATTAGAGATCACGTCCTTAAGCAAGATGTTGTTATAGAGTATGTTGACACCTTAAATCAATTAGCGGACATCTTTACCAAGCCTCTAGACAAAGAGAATTTTTGGTCCCTTTGGAGAGAGTTAGGCCTAACTAGCCTTTCTTAACTCTTTATTACTCTTTTTGATGTTAAAATTGCTTGATCTTATGAAAATTCATGTTTATGTGTTGTTGATCTTGCTAGTAACCATGCTTGTAGCTAAGGGGAGTATACTTCTATTAGAACATGCTTAGATCTGCTCATTCATCATTTGCATACATTTAGAAGATGTTAAAGTCGAGCCTTTGGTTATTCTTGTGACCAAAAATGCATTTCTGAGCATAGGGTATCGATACGACCTTATGCGTATCGATATGCGTACTTCATTAGCTTTCCAGATTGCATTTTCTCTGATAAGTTCTCAAATGTGACATACTTCATTTGCTATTTTTCTAGTTATTAGGACTTCTTGCTGCTTAATACATGCCGTTTTTGTTATATTTTGTGCAGGGACCCAATTCTGGAAATAGCAGTGAAAAGGGGGCATTTCTGCAGTTTTTATTATTATTCTGTCATGACTAGCATCGTGGGCACGACACTGGGCACGATGCGTCTAACGTGGCAGTGACGTGGCAACCTCTAGAAGATTCTGGAATGTTCCGAGAGAAGATCCGATCAGATTATCAGTTCTATCCGTTTGATTTTATTTTGAATTTTAAAAACATTTGAATTTGATTTGTTATTTTGATTTTCCTATCTCTTATCCTTGTAATCTAAGCCTATAAATACCAACCTTTGGTGAAGGCTTAAGATCATCTTCTTAGCTTTGAGTATTTTTATCTTTTCCTTTGTAAACATTTTCTAGTTTTAATTCAAGTTCTTTTCCTTTATTTTCTTGTTTCGTTTGTTTTATGCCATTTACTTACTTTTCTAAAGTCAAGTTAAGTATGATAATCAATATCATGATTAACTAAATCTTTTAAGCCAAGAACCAGCCAAGTCAATTCGATTCGTGAGAATTGAACTTTGCTTAAATTCTTTTGGGAAATCATTTTTATCTTTCTGCTTAGATAGTTTGGCAATCGACCTTACTAAAAGTTTTTAACCGTTTTTCAAATCAAAAAGAGCTCGTTGGTCTCAAATCGCTTAAAAACACAATTGAGAGGAAGGATCGGCCTGTGGCAATTTCGACTTCCTATGAACACTCTTAGCGGCGGTCTGCTAAGGAAAGATAAAATCAGAAGCGATTCTTTTTAGACAATTTCTGAGTCGGGTTTTTCCTGCTTTTATTCTAAATATTTTAACGGCGATAGATGTGGTTGATTTATTTAAGAACCATCTTTCGGAGATAGACTTGGGAGGATTGGTTACTCGAGAGAGAAACAAGTTACGACGGGTTGGGCCTCGTAGACTGTAACCGATATGATCCCCGAAATAAAAATCTATTTCAGTGATCGAAAGAATTGAAGAAGCTGGTTCGAGGCTATTTCACATACTTGGTTTTTCTTATTCTTTTTACCTCTGCATTTAAATCTTTCTATTTCATTTTCATCCAATATCAGATCACTCCCCATTTTATTTACTTATTCTACAGATATTCCTCGAAGTAGTAATCGAAGCAGCCTTCAGTCAATAATTCCAGCTAATCTCCCTGCAGATCGACCCTCTTTCCCTATATCTACTTAATTTCTTTATTTTATTTATTGTTGAAAGAGGTTAAATATTTATTTATTTTTGACCGGTTAAACGACGCCATGTCAAAATTGGCGTCGTTGTCGGAGAGATTTATTTTCGGCACTTTTTAACTGATTTTGTTTTTTTTATGACCAGGAAAAACCCGGGTACTTTAGCTCCATACAACCCGGAAATCGAAGCAAGCGCTCGTAGAACTCACGGCGAAACACTTCGACGAAAGAAACAGCAATAAAGCACAGGACAATCCGATCAGGAGTCCACTTCCGAAACTGCACCAATCGAAGAACCTACGCAAGAACCGGAACCGATGGCGGACCAAACGATCCGACAACTAAATGCCTCCCCTACTGTGCAACAACCACTCTGCATCGCTTTTCCTCAAGGCGATACTCCTTTCCAGCTCAAAACGGGATTAATCCACCTACTCCCTACTTTTAATGGCCTCCCTACTGAAAGCCCACATAAGCACCTTGCCAAATTTCATATGGTGTGCAGTAGTATGAAACCACAAGGGGTCTCAGAGGACCAAATAAAACTAAGGGCTTTTCCTTTTTCCTTAGCCGGAACGGCTAAAGAGTGGTTATTTTATTTACCTCCAAATTCGATTAATACATGGTCTGACCTCTCTCGTGTTTTTCTTGATAGATATTTCCCTACGGCAAAAGTGACAGAAATTAGGCAAAACATATTAGGAATCCAACAAATGCACGATGAATCCCTATATGAATATTGGGAGAGATTCAAAAAGTTGTGTGCAAGTTGTCCGCAACATGGCTTATCCGAGCAAACACTCCTTCAATACCTATATGAAGGAATGTTACCAATGGACAAAAAGATGGTAGACGCAGCAAGCCGTGGCGCGCTCGTTAACACGACCCATACTGTAGCGACAACATTAATCTCCACAATGGCTGCTAATTCGCAGCAATTTGGTTCTGCAAGTGAACCCAGCCGACGGGTTCAAACAGTAAGCACAATTTCATTAGAAAATAAGATAGACAATTTGACTAATATTGTGTATTCTCTTGTTTCAGGGGAGATAGGAGCTGCTAAGGCCTGCAGAATATGCACTATGCCAGATCACGCAACCGACTTATGCCCATTGCTGCGGGATACATCTGGTGCCCAAGTTAACGCCGAACACAACTTTCCCGGACCTTTCCAAAGACCCTATAACCCACAGAGCAATACGTTCAATCCCGGTTGGAGAGATCACTCAAACTTGAACTACGGTAATCAGAACCCGAATTACCAACCTAGGTGACAACCTCCCTATCAAAACCAAGCACCCCAAAAATCCTCGCTTGAGTCTATTGTTGAGAGATTGAAAGTTTCGCAGGAAAAATTCCAAACCCAAACATAATCTCATCTCAAACAAATCGACAAACAAATAAGCCAACTAGCTCAAGCCGTTAGCCGTATAGAATCCCAGGGAAAGTTACCGTCCCAAACCAAAACCAACCCAAGGGAAAACGTTAGTGCGATAACTTTGCGTAGTTGAACAGTGATAACGCCTAAACCGCCAAAGCAAGATGAGCGAAAATCTGGCGAACCTAGAAACTCTTCGGAAGACCAGAACGACAAGTCTCCTCCCACCGCAGGTAATGCCAAATCTAAAATTTCTGTTTCTACTTACGAACCTGTTCCTCATTTTCCAGGTAGATTGGCGAAAAGAGATAAAAAGGAGGAAGAGAAGGAAATTTTGGATATATTCAAGCAAGTGGAAATTAATATTCCACTTCTTGATGTTATTCGGAAAGTGCCCAAATACGCAAGGTTTCTGAAGGACTTATGCACAAACCGAAGGCGACTGACTATCCGGAGATGAAAAAGTTAACCTTGGTGAAAATATTTCGGCCATCTTTCAAAAGCCGTTGCCGCCAAAGTATAAGGACCAAGGTATGTTTGTGATTCCATGTAAAATTGGGAATGTTGGGATAAAAAGAGTGATGTGCGATTTAGGTGCATCTATCAACGTCATGCCGTTAAGCGTCTACAACAAAATTTCGACTGAACCATTGAAAGAAACGCGAGTGACGGTTCAATTAGCCAATCGATCAGTCATCTACCTCGAGGGAGTACTAGAAAACGTGTTGGTACAGGTAAAAAATCTTATTTTCCCTGCTGATTTTTATATTATTGACATGGAAAATGATCGCAGCAATAACGGATCTGAAATCTTGCTTGGCCGACCATTCCTATCAACCGCACATACAAAGATTGATGTCTACGACGACATCTTAACTATGGAATTTGATGGGAAAGTAGTTAAATTTGATATGTATAAAGCTATGAAATATCCTGATTCGGTCACAAGTTTAAATTTTGTTGATATTATAGATCCGTTAGCTGATGATTTGATCAAAACTGATTTGTGTTATGACTTTTGTAGGGAATTCGCGGATCTCGACGATGAAAATATAGGCGAAATCATTTCAACTCTTTCTTCCCTTTCTGATTTTCGATTAATTCCAACTCGATCTAAACATTTTCCCTCAGTTTTGCAGGAACCAAAGCCGAAGTTAGATCAATTCAATTATATATTTTTAGGTGACAACCAAACTTTGCAAATCATCATCTTGAGTAAGTTGTCGTGTCGGGAAGGAGGTAGAAGCTTAGTTGTTGTTTTGCGCACAAATAAAAAATGAAGGAAAGCGTTAAAACGACAAGGGATAGACATCACCGTTTATTTGAGGAACTTTCTTTTGAAGAACCAAAAATTTAGCAAAGGTTGTCGAGCTAAACGACGTTAAACAAAGCGATTATGGGAGGCAACCCATCCAAGTATTTATTTTTTTTGTTATTTTTATTTTTATTATTCTATTTTATTTTATCTTTATCGATTTTTCCTTTTCTTTTGCAGTTTATAACCTTATCTGATCAAATGAAGGGAGAATCGTGAACAAGGAGGGGTTATCAAGGGGAAAATGGCGCACGATAGCAAAACCCCTTCCCACTCAATGGCGCATGATAGCAAACCCCTTTCCAACCATTTTCAAAACCCTTTGACAGATTGCATAAGGATAAAATAAGTAAGAATTGTTTTCGATTCTTTTCTTTATTTGTCCCCCTTTGAAACCTTTCCCCTTTTCTTCATCTTTCCCTTTCCTATAGCCCCCTACCCAAACCATCCATGGTCCGAACCCGACGACAAGGGAGAGCATCACCCCCTGAACCGGCTGCCGTTCAACCCACCGTCCTTAGAGTTGGCGGACGGCGCCGCCATACGCAGCAAAGCACGTCATCCTTTCCTCCTCCTCCCCAGGACCAGCCTTCGCACAATGTTCCAGATTTCGCCGCGCGCCTCCACGCACTCGAAGACGACATAGCCGAAATCCTCTCTTACCTACGTTCTGGGTGTGGCCGCAGACGTGGCCGCAATCATCGTTGATCACGGGGAGTTCCTTTTACCCCGCTTTTCCTTACATTCTTACATTCTTTTCTCTGAATTGGGACAGTTCATTTAAGTGAGGGGGAGGGTGCACAACCACTTGTCCTATGCTTGTTTGATGTATGATCAATTTAGACTTAACCTTTAGTATATTTCCAATTGCCATCACTTGCTTGCTCTCCAACATGTTTAAATTTTTGAAAATGGATTTTGATAATCATTTGCAGTTTGACATCTCTCCCTAATTGCCTTACTTGTGTTAGAATTATCGCCTAGCTTAATCAAATTATCGCAATTTTGGTAAGATTTGAGCCTTGAGCATGCATTCTTTATATTATGCTCGTTTTTTCTTTGCTTGAGAGTTTCCGGTGATAGATGAAGGCAAGGATATGTTTGATTATTAACTGTAATTGTGCTACTGTTGTGAACGCGACAAGCGTCGTTTTCGCGTCAAAATAATTCTTTATTCTCAAATAAAGAAATTAAATTAAAGTAGAATAGTGAGAGTAATGGTCGATCCCACAGGGATTTAGGAAACTTCATGGTTATGATTGTTGAAGTAGTTGAAGGTAAATAAATTTGATATCTAAAAGCTAGCTGCATGCTTTCGCTTTGACTCAATTTCTTTGGATCATTGGACAAAAATTTTCACTTTAGGATTTACGTCGGTTACTTGTCCACAAGGTTCAATCGTTGAGACTTCACTTTGTATACCAAATACCCAAGTTCTATCTTTGATATCGATATCTGAACTTGATCTTAATCAAAAAAATGTTGAAGTCCAAGGTCGTTTTAAGCTCAATAAAAACCGACTCGAATAGTGTTATTTCAATAATAACAGGTTTGATCTCAAATTTTCCCTTAGTAATCAATTTACTAAGTGTGTTTCTAGGAAGATGAATGTGCTTCAACAGCCGATCCTTCCTCCCACATATTAACCGAAAACCATGTTTCGATAAAAGTCAATATTTTGTTTCGAAAATCGTTTTGATTTAAACTTTAGCTTTTGAAAATAGAGACAAGTAAAACCTGAAGTTATTTAAGCGCTTTTCATTTCTCATGTTAAAATCGAGTCATTACTACCGCCTTTGGCTATGGAAAATTTAGCTTTGCATGATTATTGAATTAACCATGCTTAGCATAAGTTTCGAAAAATAAAGTAAAAAACTTAAGAGAATAAGAACTGAAGAGAAAAAGAAATTTATAAAACTCAAAGTAGAAATAAAATGAAGAACAAAATTTGAGATATGTTGAGGCTTACCCCAATGGGTATTTATAGTCCTCAAAAACCTTAAAAATACTCAGAAATAAAATCCTAAAATAAAAAAGATAATTTTAAATTTAAATCCTAAAGATAAAAGGTAAAAAGATAATTACTAAAGATAATTCCTAAAATATTAAATACAAAAGATAAATCCTAAGTTTAAAATTTAAATTTTGTTGATAAGCTATTGAAATGGACTTGATAAGCTATCACCGCTGCTGCTGACGTCATCCTCCCATTCTACTGTAGTTGACGTCATCCCCCGTACTGCTAATGTCATCTACTGACGTGTCACGCCCAGTCAATATTTTCATGCCCCAGTTCATGCCCACTAATCCAGCCATGAATCCAGAAAACTTGCGAAATCCAGTCATCCTCCCGTATTGTTGACGTCATCTGCTGACATGCCGCGCCCAGTCAGTATTTTCATGCCCCAGTTCATGCCCACTAATCCAGCCATGAATCCATAAGACTTGTGAAATCCGACCTTTTCCAATCTTTTTTCCAGCCACAATGTCCTGCACCGAAAAGAACAGAAAATCACCAGGTAAGCAGCTTAAAACAACTAATCAAGGAGTAATTATTGATAAAATAATGTATAATTTAAGCACTACTCGAAACTTATTGTTGTATTCTGGGAGATAGACATCCAACGTTACTCAAGCATCGAGGAGAGGACGAATATGTCTTAAGGAAATTGTTTATACAAGCCTCAACAAAATTATTCTGATTTTTTAACTATGTCCAATTTCGAGTTATGCTTTTAATTTATTGTTATTTATTTTTCTTACGGCATTTTATTATATTTAGATTATTACTACACACATCTTTTCTAACAATCTTAAGACATATTCTAAATTTTAATCCAAGACAAACAGATTACCGTGCAAAGGGTGAAAATGAGTCAAAGTGGTTTCTTTCATTTGTCGGGCAGGGCATGGATGATGCATGCAGATCGTGCCATGCAAGGTTGGCATGCTCAACATTTTGTTGGATATGGCAAGGCTATCGAACATATTTCTGACGCCTACCATTTATGTCTCCCCCATAAATCTGGATGCTTCTTTCTGCTAATCAATCTCATCATTTTGGGTGGATTTTTCCATGCAGAGCGCATTAATGTTCTCGTCAACCCCTAAGCTCTTGTTCCCCATCTTGGTTAACACCACCTTCTCCGCTGTAGAATCCAAGGAGTCCATAATTTTCTTCTCCGATGAGGATACCGAAGAGTCTGAAGTGCTTTCCACCTCAGCTGATTTCGTTTTGGGATCTTCATGTTTCTCCGATGACTTTGCGGCACCACCAGTGATATCTCATTAGCGCTAATGATGAATTTCTCCATGCCAACCTCAATTTCGAAGACTTCTGCAATTTTCTCAGCTTGTTTGGTGGAAATAAACAAAGACATTTTCTCACCGCCATGAATAAGATTCAAATTTTCCCCTACCGCAACTAGTGATCCCCACAGCTCCTCTATTATCTTAAACGCATGTAATTCCAGCAATGCAATGGTATTCCAATAACTTCCACCCAAGAATTCCTTTCTAATGCTTTAAAAGATTCCGACCATCTAAAGACTTCCATGAAAGTCTCTTTTAACAAGGAATAATGATACTCCTCCAGAATTTTAACCATTTCGTCATCCTTTAGATCGAGAAG
The DNA here is from genome assembly GCA_958450335.1 of Hibiscus tridactylites. Taxonomy (NCBI): domain Eukaryota; kingdom Viridiplantae; phylum Streptophyta; class Magnoliopsida; order Malvales; family Malvaceae; genus Hibiscus; species Hibiscus tridactylites. The sequence goes on along the minus strand of OY288283.1, from coordinate 79,737,192 downwards.
GAAATGTCGGCTGCCCAATCATTTCACAGCGAATCCACCAAACCCCCAGTTATGTAACCTTCTCACCACCTCCTCTAAGCTATAGTCAGTCGCCATCATCCTAATAAGGTATTTGTTCAGTTTCCAAAGCTCTTCATCTTCAACATGGCCTTGTATTTTCCTATACTTCTCTTCCTTCTCTCTTCTCTCGTTATCCCCCTGTTTACTTGTTCCACCTTCTTCTACCGTGGACTCCGATTGAGAGTTTGACCCCGTATTTTTCTCCACCATATTGTCTTTCATAATTGGGTTTTGCACCTGTGTTTTATCTGGTTATGCTCTCCTCCAAAAAGTCTATCGAGTCTTATACTTGGCATAATTCATTAATAACTTGAATCCATATAGTTGAAATCCATTTAGTCTTTCGATAGCCCGATTCGCATCTCTTCTATTTGACGGTTTGAGAATCGTTGTATAAGTTCGTCGGTATAGGTTAAAAACTTTATCGACATTCGAAAGATTGTGGTTACATGTAATGCCGGTTTAGATTTTTTACCGACAAAAACGGTGACCGTCATACACAATCCTATACCGACAATTTAGTTATCGCCTATAATTCACCTGCACTGCCTGTGATAAAACAAATCTAATAAAATCATAACGCATGGAGTCATTTTAAACAAATCTTTCCATCAAAAGGTTTAATCTTTTTATCAAATGGTTTGATTTTTCAACCATTATATAATGACTAGTTGAGAGTCATTTTCAAAACATCTTTGAAACTCAACAACTCATCAACTTTCGAAAACTCAACAACTTTGAAAACTAACATAGAAAAACATTTTTTGGTTTCCGGTGATAGATGAAGGCAAGGATATGTTTGATTATTAACTGTAATTGTGCTACTGTTGTGAACGCGAAACGCGTCGTTTTCGCGTCAAAATAATTCTTTATTCTCAAATAAAGAAATTAAATTAAAGTAGAATAGTGAGAGTAATGGTCGATCCCACAGGGATTTAGGAAACTTCCTGGTTATGATTGTTGAAGTAGTTGAAGGTAAATAAATTTGATATCTAAAAACTAGCCGCATGCTTTCGCTTTGACTCAATTTCTTTGGATCATTGGACAAAAAATTTCACTTTAGAATTTACGGTTACTTGTCCACAAGGTTCAATCCTTGAGACTTCACTTTGTATACCAAATACCCAAGTTCTAACTTTGATATCGATATCCAAACTTGATCTTAATCAACAACAATGTTGAAGACCAATGTCGTTTTAAACCATTATTGTGTTTTAGTTGCAGACATCAGGGTTTGCTACGAGGTAAGCTTCAACAGCCTTGTAAACTCCGTCCATCCTTTGAATTTGTTCCTTAATCTCATCTTCAGTGAAAGTGCAGTCACCGACGGTGTAAAATTTCATTAAGCTCTTGCACACACTTCCTCCATCAGCACCTGCCACAAACTTGTTCTCGTATGAGATTTTCTCAAGCTTCTCTCCCAATGGACCTCCTTCGATCAAACTGTAACTGTACGACAAGTTGTCTTTGTCTTGTCCGTCAACCGTGTGCTTCACATACTGGAATGGAAGGCCTAAACAAATAAAATGCTTTCATCAAAACACATCTCGAAAGAATGTGGAAAGAGAGTAGGAATGAAAGAACTAACCATCAGCAAAGTTGATCTTGACGATGCTTCCAGGGCCACCATTGCCTTCGAGCTCAACGCTCTTGATTGCGTGAGGGGCAGCCTTGGGGAAAAGCTTGTCGGCTTCAAGAACAAGGGCTTTGAAAAGTCTGGCTGGGGGGATTGGGGAGGAAACCTCAAAGTCATAAGTCACAACACCCATGATGCTAAAACTACTTGGGAGTTTTAAGGAAGCTAAAATGAAGAGGAAAGATGGATGATTGAATGAGTGTTTTGAGGTGTGGGGAGATATGGCTACTAAAGATGGTATTTATAGGCTGATCTTGAAGCTTACGATCTCGCTCTATTTGAATTTTTAATTGGAATTATATCCAATGTCTCCTAGTCAAAATAAGCATCCCACAATTTCTTAGTAATCCCCAATCGATGACTTCAAATATTGTACCAGTTTCCAGATACTTAGTTATTACTTTTATATTTAAAAATTCCCTTATAGTAATATATTAGTACTTTTTATCAATTCAAGGTAGATTACTTTACATAAATTCTAAAACTTTGTAAACAAATTTCGATGTAATATGTCACCAATTTTGATTTTTCAGTCTTGTATAATTATTTTTTATGTCAATAAGTTCTTGCTGTATTGACAAGGCTGACGTATTCAGACATTTACTGTCTAGGTTCAGATTTTAATATTATGTTTGAATTCTCAATTTATATTTATGATAGAGTCAATCATGTGTGAGTCATATATTATACCGTTGTTAGCGTTTTATATTTCTTCATAGGAGACATATATTTGTTCATTTTCTTATATTAGTATATATATGAGGAAAAATTGAGAGACTAGACTCGAACTTAAAAATAAATACACTAATTATTAAAAAAATTAAGTTATTCGAATTTCTATTTTACAACTCAAGTTTTATTTTAATTTTTTTAGTTGGGTCGAGTTTATTAAATTTTGAGTCGAGTCAAGACGAGACAAGTATTTTCGCCTCGAGTCGAGTCAAAAAATTTGTGTTTTTCGAGTCGAGTTTTGCTCACCCTTAGTCCGTATCTATATTTTTGTTCGAGTCTTTTGCTCGAGTTTTTTTAACATTTCTCTTGTATGATCCTTGTATGATCACAAGCAATTAATTTTTTATTTAATTATTGTAAAAAGAATGTCCAGATTATGCTCATGGTTGTAAACTTTAATTGCAATTTAGAATATTTACTCATTCTAATAAAATTAGTGGCTTATATAAAAAAAATTAAATTCAAATATATAATTTTATTCATGTATATATTTGTTTAATTTTGATCATAACTAAACAAATGTATTGATATAAGAAAATAGTAGAGATGGCAATCTGATCCTTCCCGTCGGGTCCCGACCTGACCCGGTAGGGGCGGGTTTTTTATTTAAAAAATTGGGTTTGGTTCGGGTTATTGGAGAAATAAAGTCAGGGCGAGGCGGCTTCGGATTTAAGGTGAAAATTTCCCTACCAGACTCGATATATTTATATATATTTATTATATTTTTATATATTATATTTAATATTTTTATTAATATTTTCAGGTCGAGTCAAGTTTAATCGGATTTTTTATTAAAATATCGAGGTCAAATTTGAGTCGAGTTATATTTTTTATTATGTTGAATCAAAAATATAATATATTAAAATCAGATCAGGTCGGAATCGAAGTGGATAATTTAAATTTTGAGTCGAAGTCAGGACGACCAAAAACCAGACTCGCCCCGTTCCATCCCTAGAAAATAATTTGGTTACAAAGTTCATTTCACAAGTGGAAGAGAAAATAATACAAATATAATAACAGTCAATTCTTTCGGAAGTCTTAGACTATATCCCGAAAGCATATAGCCTGCTGAAAACGCAATCTAATAGATAATATTAAGGATAAATTACGTAAATTATTATTAAACTTTACTTTTAATCCTATTTTGGTCATTGAAGTTTCAAAACATTCAATTATTCACTGAAACTTAGACATTAAACTTTTGTCACTAAAGTCTAGACATTGAACATTTTTTGTCACTCTTAAACCCCAAACAATCATAGATAGTTATCGTTCGGTCCCAAATTTCACCATTGATCACTTTGTCTTAACCACTTGAGTCTGTATTTGACTTCTATTTTGTCAGAAAGTGCTCAGAAATTTGAGAATCGGCCGAAAACCTTCTAGTTTCTTTCTCGTCGATCTCCCTCATCCGTTGTCGGATAGAGCATGTTTCTCAGTATGTTGTTTCTCTCGTGCTGATGAAATTTTCTACTGTTCCGATCTTCGAGAAGTTCCTTCGTTTTCCAATAAATAAATGTCATTAAAAAGTTAACGAAAGAGTGACCAAAAAGGTTTAATGTTTAAACTTTAGTGAGTAAATTGAATATTTTGTAACTCCAATTATCTAAACAGATTTAAGAGTAAAGTTTAATGATGATTTACATAATTTACTCTAATATTAATTAGAAAGGTATTACAAACTTTGTTTGACTTTTAATGTTTGGTTTCATATGATGCTCAGAATAAAATTTCATTCAAAAAACGGTATAGCACGAGATTGACTATTTATTATCATTTGTTTTATTCGGACTAAGAGTTCTTATTTTAAAAATTCGATTTCTATAAACATTGCCATCAACTTCAAAATATGTCGACGTCGGTCAAACGAATGAAAGTGAGATTTACTTTCTGTAGTAAAAAAAAAGTTAAAAATAAATTATTTTTCGTGTAAAAATTATCATCAAGCATTGACATCGATAATGAATTTTGTCAAAACAAATTTCAAATCAACCGTGAAAAATACAAATGAAGACAACAATTAGAGTAAAATTTTTAAATTAAAAAGGTAAAATAATTTAATTTTGAATTTTCGTAACAGTTAAAAAATGTCAATATAGACGGTTAAACAAATGTCCACATAGTATGTTAGAAAATTTATATATATTCGTTGAATAATATTAATGATAAGTCATGTCACTTGGTGAATAGATATGTTTATAATAAGTCATGTCACTTTGTGAAGACTTATTAATTTTTGGTTTAAAATGCATCCATTTAATTGTATTTATTAATTTTTCAACAAATCTTTCCATCAAAATGTTTAATCTTTTTATCAAACGGTTTGATTTTTCAACCATTATATAATGACTAGTTTAGAATAATTTTTAAAACATCTTTGAAACTCAACAACTCATCAACTTTGGAAAACTCAACAACTTTGAAAATCAACATAGAAAAACGTTTTTTTTGTTTTCGGTGATAGATGAAGGCAAGGATATGTTCAATTATTCACTGTAATTGTGCTATTGTTGCTAACGTTTGTTGTTGTAATCTAGGAGATAGACATCCAACGTTACTCAAGCACCGAGGAGAGGATGAATCTGTCTTAAGGAAATTGTTTATACAAGCCTCAACAAAATTATTCTGATTTTTAACTATGTCCAATTTCATGTTCAGCTTTCAATTTATTGTTATTTATTTTTCTTACGGTATTCTATTATATTTAGATTATTACTACACACATATTTTCTAACAATCTTAAGACAGATTCTAAGTTTTAATCCAAGACAAACAGATTACCGTGCAAAGGGTGAAAAACAATCAAAGTGGGTTCTTTCATGGGTCGGGCAGGTCACGCATGGATGATGCATGCAGATCGTGCCATGTGTCACGACCATGTCGTCCCAGCCTGATCGGCATGCCGTGCGGCACTCGAAAAGGAACACATCCCAATCGAGTCAGCCTTACTCGAGCCCAATTCCCACGATCTTTACTCAGAAGCATTGTCTCAATGATCCAACAGGCAACACACTAATCCAATGTCGCATCCCGCAGGGCCTAGCGAATGCTAGGAGCCAACCCCTGAGTTCCAGACAGGGCGCGATATGGGACCCTCAGGCCCCAAACCGTCCCTAGGGCAGAACCCTAGGGAGACGTTGTGCCATCCACTTGGCCCCAACGCCCGCACACCTAGGCCCCACTCGGGCCTTGGAGAGGGTCACTTCACCAAGGCCACAGGGTGTGCTAGCACATGGCGAGGGGGAGGGTGGAGACCCGACACCCGATCACTCCCCCTAAAGAGCTAATAAAACTTACCAGGAATTCTCTCAGTAGACGTTGGATTGTCTGAAACGAGGACACTTTCTGGAAAAGGGCCCTCATCGCCTCCTAAAGCACCTCAACTCGCACCTTGGGCTTGATAGCTCCTTAGGGATCGCTTGTATCATCACTCGGTCCGCATCTGCTCGGTCTTCGATAGGCTTGTCAAGGCGGGATTGCAACACAAGAAGAGCAGGCCTTGACATCCTCCCATACTCCCTATGATCGATGTCCTCATCGATGTGCTGTAATAATAGATGATCTTGACATTCTCCCGCACTTCCCTTATTGATGTCCTCATCGATGTTGACCTGGTAAGAGATGATCCTAACACTCTCCCGCACTTCTTCTATGGATGTCCTCATCGATGTTGACGCCAGCTCTTCGCCACCTCATCAGTCGAAATGTACATTTGTAGTAACTCACTCTTGGTCCTTGCCTGATCTCAAACGCTAGTCTATTTCCATCATCCGAACTTCTAAGCGAATCAACTAAGCCCTGATCGTGTATTCCCTTGATTCTTTTTATGACCACGTTGCATATATGTAACCATAAAGACCGATCATGAACCCAATTGCAATGGTTCGACTCTCTCAATCTCGAATGTCCAACCCAAGCTCCCACACTCTTACTCTGATTAGGACTTAAGCAAAACATACATACCGAACCACTGACCCACTTGAACATGTGCCTTGTAGTCTCTTGTTTCTCACGATCTTGCAAACAATATGGCCATATCCGAATGAATCATGCCTCGTCACGCGATGACCTTCTCCTCGGCTTAAACACATTCACCAATTATGTTCCCCTACACAGTGAGGCCCTCAAAACTAGATTGTGTCGCCAACAACCACTATCAAAAATGCGTAAGCACATGCTTCTGTTGCATTTAGTTGCTAATGAACACTAGTTGCCACAATCGTACATAAATGTACTTTGTCTCTTAGACATTCTTAATGTTTCTTGTGCGGCCAGACATATAAACGAATACGTCAATAATAACAAATTCACACAAGTCATATATGATACCTGATCGGCACCCCACGCGTCACTTGATGCATTTTCCCCATATGATCCTAGAAGGGTCACAATGAACATATAGCCTTTTTACAAGGTCCCGCCATATGTTTGTGAGGCTCCATTTCCCATTTAGGTTCGCCTCCACCACTTGCTAACGCGCATATATAAGCTCATATCGTTTTGATGATGTAAAGGGATCTCCAGTTTGGCACCACTGTACATAAATGTACGTTTTCTCCTTGCCTTTCTTTGTATTTCATGTACTACAATATATATACAAGCGAATACATCAGTGATAAACATATTCACACCAGTCTAGTATGATACCTGGTTGGCACACGTTGCCTTGTGTCACCACCAACCCTTAGTGTGTCTCCGTATGCACCCCTCGTGTGATACTTGGAAACATCACAAGAAACACCCCACCTTTTAACAACGCAAAACCATTTGTTTGCTTGCGAGGCTCTGTTTCTCACTCCATTCGCCTTCGCCATTTTCCAACTGCCTAACTTCACGAGCTTAATTTTGGCATCCTTCATCACCCCATTTGTTGAAGCCCTCCTCGACGATAATGGCGTGAGCCGTCTGATTAAGCAACACACTCTTATGTTGTTCACCAACAAGCATACCACTTGTCTAGTTTCTCTACCGCTTCATTTATTCCAAAAAAGGGGACTATTGGTCAAGCACAACTGACCCGCTCTCGATCTCTTTGGCACCCTCGTACAACGCTCCTCAACTAAATACTTCCCCTCATCTGTTGTTGCCTCTTGTCTTATTCATTTAATGAAAGTCCATCTCTCTTTATCGCGAATAGGTGGTATCTATTTCAACGCCCATACCACAACACCATACCCACCATGGTACGGTGTGGCGGATTTCCAAGTGGTGTCTCATCTGTGCGCTCTAACTACAACGAAGACTCTAGTAGGATACCAAACTCTCACCCGCCCACGACATACAAGGTGTGATGCACTTCTATGTTTTGTTTTAGCCGCCCATCTCCCATGCAGGGACTCCAACTAGTCGCACAATGGTCTTTAACTGAGCCAACTCTATTAACATGCCATCAACCCAAAGCTATCAAACTTGTCCACCGACGTGTTGGCCTCCCCGACCAAGTCTTCTATGATGAGGGTGTAACACTTGTGTGACATCGCTCCTTGTGGTATCGCAATAAAGCACCCGCAATTCGCAACATGTCCACTAATCCTTCTTTAAAGTACCCACACATAGTGTCGTCAGGTTCTCAAAATGTTGCCATAAGATTCCCAGAAAATTTTTTAACAGAGAAATACCTGTCTCAACAACTCACAACGAGGAAACTGACAACAACATTGGTTAGTTCAATTATATCATAATGAAATCAAATTTTCAACTTACAGAACAGTAGGGGCTCCTCGTCTAGCTCTCACACGAAAAATGCACGCTTCAACGCGTCCAGCTCAAAAAGGTGTTTTTGTCAATGCCTTAGCCACCTTGTTTCCTTGAGGGGTAATAACGATAGCTTCGGTTCCCCCCCTTTTCCAACTCACCAAACTGACTCTGCACAAGCAAACCTAATAATTCCCACGTTCAACCATCTTGTTGAAGCCCATTTACCATTTTAGAGATAACAACAACGCTTCTCGCTTGAGCGATCCAGCATAACATCTCAAAATACCACTTAGGGAACCTAATGCCTATCCCAAAGCTAGGGTAGGGTCGTCAGGAGAGACATGTCTCCCACCTGAAAGTAAATCATGTCTTGAAGAATTTCCACGAGTCATACAAACGATTGAACCAACTGTTCCATCGACTTTCACAACTTAAAAAGGCTAGTCTTGTAACCCAATCCCTACACCAAATATTCCTCTGTTCGCTTGCTTACGCATGTCTCCGGAGTATGCCTCTTGCCGGATAGAACCTGACATAAACCAGGTACCCCAAACTTTAACCGGAGTTGGGTGCATCGTTAGCCGTTCTCTTAGTTCTCTGGGGGTAGCGACACCTAATCATACCACCCACTTCGGGGATTCCACTACACCTTGCCGCCAACCTTTTGGTATTAAACCAAACAACGCCCTCCATCGGGTTTGTGACTTCCGTGGCCAACTTGACACCGCTTGCTTAACCATTTCGAGGGAAAGCTTTCTACAGATATTCTCTCATTACCCAATTATGCTAGGCCGCACCCCATAATTGAACATCTTGGGCGGTCTAATAAGTTTCTTGACAACAATGACTCGAGTTACATCCCACTTGTTCCTCTCACTCAAAATGGCTTGCTCCACGATCAGCATCCTACCTTCGCCAAAGAAAGTGTTTCATGTCCTTATCCAGGACGAGGCCATCAAGACTCATATGGTCTTCGCCATGCCCAAAATACCATCTATTTCTGTAGACATCATGTTTTGAACGGCCATTCCCAACACATTCTTTCTGGTCTATGAAGAAAATTGTTGTGATCCAAGGAATGACCATAGGTGGAGAACATTTCCGCATAGGTTATAGCTACTCTCCCATTTCATCCTTCAACATAACCGATTTTCCTACATGATTCCCCATTACGCACACTTGCTCACAAACTGCCCCCCAACATTAGAGAGCATACCTTGAGGACCAGGACTCCAGAACCTAGGCCACCCAAACTTCGGTAATTATGGCAACTAACCCAAGTCACCTCCCACTTTATCTTCACGTTTTTGACTAAGGTCTTGCAAGTCTACCCTCTCCCCACGAGGAGAAAAAAACACACTTTGTACGACTGCCAAGGGAGCTATCCACAAGCCCTGCTCGCACTAAACAATTGCTTGGGCCCCAGATCGCCGACGAGTATTAGTGAGCCAAACTTGCCCAATCGATCACAAAGGGGCACTACTATGCTATAGGGTTCAACTGCGCCACCGCGCTAAAGGAAGATAAGTTAAGCACCTTCGTGCTTCCAACCATATGCATCACCATGCCCGAATAATTATCTTGAACAACGACAGGCACCTCTTGTGCATTGTTCCCATTCGAATTATTTAGTAAGTACCCTTGTGCTATCACGCACAACTCACACACACTAATCTCTTTTAAATGATTCGAAAGCCACCGTAGCTTGATCAGTACCTTTCCTACTCCTCTCCGGAGCACCTGTAGTAAGGTCAACACAAGCAATCGTCGCTAAACACGCACAGAACCATAAGCACCTCTTGTGCAACACATCACAAACGCCACTGTGCAAGGTAGCAAGCAAGCATTGTTATGCCACCAAGTACCCACGAGCACCACTGTGCCTTGAATCACAAAAGCCGCTGCGTAGAAGAGAGCAACACTACGCTCCAAATTGCAAACTAGGCACCCCTAACCCAATTACCAACGGGCACCACTATGCCTCACATCATAAATCAGCACCTCTGTGCTTTTGAGAAGATTAGGCACCTCTGTGCCAAACACAAGCTCACGCACCTCTGTGCTGGGTCAATCACCGAGCTTAACGACAGGCACCACTTGTGCACTGATTACCCGACGATTGCCCAATAAGCACCACCACGCAAGCGCCCGAGAAGCACCAATGTGTTGCCTTCGCTGGGCACCACTGTGCCGAAATCACTGAGCACCGCTGTGCTTAAAGAATAATGGGTGCTTCTGCACCAAAATAGCCATAGTGGTTACCGACAGACACCTCTGTGTACTGATCCCACTATGACAAACTCGCACGACCCACATATCGAAATCCACCAACACACACATATGTCCTCAGACAAATTCTCGACCAAACGTCATCATGGTTAGTCAACCTGCCTACCCCACGTCAAGAAGTGCTTGGCGTAGCTTTTTAGCCACCCTTTCTACCCTCTCGTGGGCACTTGGCGTTAAACTAAGCCACCCTGCCTACTTTGTTTTTTGAGAGCTGTTGAGTTGTGAGGAGCTCGATTCGTTCAACCGATATGGCTCACCAAGTGGTGGAGAGGTGGATTTTTGAGTGGAAGGGTTGTGGAAGCTAAAATGATAATTGACACAATGATTTATAGTGGTTCAACCTTCTAACCAAGGTCTACATCCACTACCTTAGCTCCCCACTAAGGATTTCCAATCAATCCACTATTGATTCGTCCCCTTTTCTAGGCTTAGAAGGAAACCTTTATACACGATCAAGCTTTCTACCCAAAGCCTTGATCAAAACCCTCTTTTACAAAGAGAAACAATAAGGAAACTTAAATCCCTCTAATAGGTATTTGTTTGCACAATTTAGCACTCACCCAAACCTAAAACACTTGAGCAAATTTGACAATTTTTGGCTCACTAGTGTTTGTCTATACAATAAATGACAATTTAAGCTCTAAGACAATTTTTTATCATTTGTTGATTGACAATATGAGCATTAGCCTTTACTTGATGCTTGGAGGTCCCTTTTATACTCCTTGATGAGTTTATAGCCGTTGCTAGCCGTTGGGATTGAATTGGAGCCATTGAGGACTTTAATTCCCACCATAAATGCAGTTCTCCAGCTCACCGTTTCGAAACGCTCGAACCCGTTTCGAAACACCCTTTAAGTAGAAAGAGCCATTGCAGTCTGAACAAGGCACCCGTTTCGGAACGCCCCTGCCTGTTTTGAAACTCGTATCGAAACGCCTAGACCTGTATCGAAACGCCCTGCATTTAAATGTTAGTTGGGAAGTAGCCGTTGGGGTTTATGACCGTTGTGGTCGAAGCCATGTAGGCGTATCGAAACGGCATAGCCCGTTTCGAAACGCTGGGCAAAATCCTTATCCAGGGAAAGCCCGTTTCGATACCCGTACTGAAACACTTTTGCTACTGGAATGCACCGTATCGAAACGCCCTAAGGTGTTTCGAAACGCCTAGACAGTTTTGTAAATTTTGGCTTTGAAAAACATGTAAAACCTTTTAAAAACATCCCTAAACATAGTTTCAAGTTATTTGGACTTTGGAAATTGTTTTAAATACTTTTTAAATCAGTCCAAAACATTTTTTCAATTATTATATCAAAACATTAGTTCTACAAGAGCGCTTGGCGTAACGTTACTCCACCCTGCTTACTCTATGAGTGGAAGCGCTTGGCGTGATATGACGCCATCCAGCCGACTCCGCGACTGGAAGCGCTTGGCGTGGGATTCGACCACTCTGTCGACTCCCCATATGGGAACGCTCGGTTGTAGTCTTCCCACCCTGCATACTCCAACCCAAGGAACGCTTGGCCTGGTCGTCATTCGACCCTGCCTACTAACACACGCATAGTAGAGCTTGGTGTGGAGCTACCATGATGCACAAAGCTCGCCTTGACATTCATGCTCGCCTAGGAGCTCATGCTCGCCTCGGAGCTTCTGACCAGGCTTCACTAGCCCAAAAATCCACCACCAGGCTCATTAGCCACGTTCTGATACCACGTGTCACGACCATGCCGTCCCAGCCTGATCGGCATGCCGTGCGGCACTCGAAAAAAAACACATCCCAATCCAGTCAGCCTTACTCGAGCCCAATTCCCACGATCTTTACTCGGAAGCATTGTCTCAATGATCCAACAGGCAACACGCCAATCCAATATCGCATCCCGCAGGGCCTAGCGAATGCTAGGAGCCAACCCCTGAGTTCCAGACAGGGCGCGATATGGGACCCTCAGGCCCCAAACCGTCCCTAGGGCTGCACCCTAGGGAGACGTTGTGCCATCCGCTTGGCCCCAACGCCCGCACACCTAGGCCCCACTCGGGCCTAGGAGAGGGTCACTTCACCAAGGCCACAAGGTGTGCTAGCACATGGCGAGGGGGAGGGTGGAGACCCGACACCCGATCACTCCCCCTAAAGAGCTAATAAAACTTACCAGGAATGCTCTCAGTAGACGTTGGATTGTCTGAAACGAGGACACTTTCTGGAAAAGAGCCATCATCGCCTCCTAAAGCACCTCAACTCGCACCTTGGGCTTGATAGCTCCTTAGGGATTGATTTTATCATCACTCGGTCCGCATCTTCTCGGTCCTCGATAGGCTTGTCAAGGCGGGATTGCAACACAAGAAGAGCAGGCCTTGACACCATGCAAGGTTGGCATGCTCAACATTTTGTTGGATATGGCAAGGCTATCGAACATATTTTTAAGACTGTTGACTTTGAAATGCAAACATGAGATTCGGTTCACCTTTCGGAATGGTAAGAATCAAAATGATTGTGCATATCTAAAACATTTCTAATCGACTCTTTAATTAGTAATAAAGAAATGGAAAATATATTGGTTTTCCATACGTTGGTGATGTTAGTAATTAATTATGTCATAATTAAATGGGTAAACTACATAAATGGTCCCCGACTATGCTCCAATTATCTTTTGCATCCCCTGACTATTAGAAGTAACAAACTAATCCCTCGACTTTAAAAAAGTAACAAATTGACCCGACGCCATTAAAAATTTAACGGCTGGTGACGTGGCAGTTAATATAAATTGATATAATTACATAATTAGCCCTCAAGTTCTACACTTATTTTAATTTGACCCTAATTATAAAAAATCAACCCATATAATTTTAATAATCTATCAATTTAGTCCATCTTCTTTTCTATTTCTCCTCCTTTGATGCGCAAAATCGAAGGAAACCATCTCTTCGCCGCCGCCATCCTCGGCCATGACGGTAATGTTTGGACCCAGAGTGACAATTTTCCTCAGGTTTTTTCTTTTCCTCTTGTTTTCCACCTTTGATTTTTCGTTAACTTTTGCTCTTTCTTTTCTTAGATTTTCGAGTAAAATAGATTGATTTTGCTTTAAGTTTGGGATCTGAATCTTATCATTTATTTGTCTTTTGCATGGGTTACTCGTGCTGATCTGATTTTTGCTATGATTTATTTGATGAATTATTGGTAGATTTTTTCCTTTCATGCTTGGGAAATATGTATTATTTGTGGGTTCATTTCTATTTGTTTAGATTTTGAAAGCATAACGAGTTATTTAAACCTAAATGAAATGAAGATTTGCTAATGGGTCTGCAGATGACCTCAACTTTATAGATGATGACAGTAGATGTAATTAAAGATTGAAATGATTTGACTACGAATCCTGCAGATTGTTTCGATTTTAAAGCTAGTTTACTGGTTTAAACAATGGAACCTTATGCTTTTTGGTCTCTCTTTTTTCTGATGAATGATGCGCTTATTGCTTCTCGGTTTTATGTTTATTTCAGTTCAAGCCCAAAGAAATTAATGCCATCATGAATGACTTTGTTACGACGATGCTATGAGGCATAGAGAATCGCCATGGAAGCATCCAGTCCACGGATAGATTATTAGTAAGAAGAAAAGGGGTTGGATAAAATGGGACTAAATTGATAGATTATTAATATTATGTGGGTTAATTTTTTAGAATTAGGGTCAAATTAAAATAAGTGTAGAACTTGAGGGCTAATTGTGTAATTATATCAATTTACATTAACTTCCACGTCACCGACCGTTAAATTTTTAACGGCGTTGAACCAATTTATTACTTTTTTTAAGTCAGGGGACCAGTTTGTAACTTCTGATAGTCGGAGGACGCAAAAAAATATAGCATAGTCAGGGAACCATTTATGTAGTTTACCCTAATTAAATTTCTAAAAACGGAGGACTTTATGCCATACATTTCCTAGAATGCTACTGTTTCGTGAAGGGACTACGACTGAAGGGAAATTTCTAACTTGGTGCATTCAACCTTGAACCCATAATTTGTTCATGTAACATCTTGGGGGTTTATTATTTTTTTTTTTGTGTGGCTAAGCTATAGAATGTTCACTCAAATTCATAATTTTCAGAGTTAAATTACAGTACTAATAATATTTTTAAGAATCTTGTAAAGACAACATGACAGTTTTAGCCTTGATGAAGTAAGGAGATGATGGTGGAATGAAATTTTTTTTCCAAAGCAAAAAGCTCTCAAATTCTGGTTTGAGTCTCACGATCTGTTGGAAACTAAAGATAAGGAAATTTTATTTTATGAGTAAATTATTTTTGAGACTAACCTTTTTTGTGTTTAAAGTTGAACAGAAAATTGTTAAAATTTGTACTTATGTTTCGGGTTTTTTGTTTTACTAAAATCTTGTCGTTTAACAGAAGTGGATTAATTGTGTTTTTGTTTCAGGGTTTTAGTTTCTAACTAAATTGCTAAAGTAACAGATTCATAATTATGACATGACATTTAGCTTGTGACTTTGACGTGACATAATCCAAGAACTCGTTCAGTTCTCAGTCTGATGCTATAGTCAATACTCTGACTAAATTCCTATGGATTTAGTAACTATAAGCCTCAATGAAAAGTTTGCGGAGAAAATTTCAAAACGTGGTAATGAGAAAGTGTTATTTGACCAAGTTGTTCCTCTTATTACTAGAGAGGATTATGTAGATGTTGCTACCACCTTCAATATTGTCGAGACATGCAAGTACTCATGTTGCTACCATCTTCAATGTTGACAGGGCATAGAAGCACTCTGATTTCCTATACCGTAACAACATTCTCAAAGTTGTATATGATGTGCGTTATGAAATGCACACTATTATGAGAACTATGAGAAGTTTTGGGTTATCACAGAACATGTGGGATAACTTGTGTTATCAGTAAATTACCTTTTAATAAGTTGTCCCATAAGAAAAAGAAAAAGACACCATATGAATTATGAAATGGTAGAAAACTTTCTTACAACTACTTGAAAGTGTGAGGGTGTCTTGTCGTCAAAGTAATCACTCATTTACCGAAGCAAATGAAAATAAGTCCTAAAATGGTAGATTGTATTTTAATTGGGCATGTTTTACATAACAATAATGCTAATGGTATTAGTGGTGAAAAGGAAAGAATTTCGTTTCCATGAATTATCCTCCTAACGTGCTTGTTTTTGTGATAACTAGTTATGTTGGTCATAACAATGCATATCGTTTCTTTTGCATGAATCAAATAATCTTGAAATGCAAAAGAATACAATATTGGGATCTAAAAATGCCTTATTCTTTTGTAAGACTAGGTATGTTGGTCAAGTTCAAAGAAACGAACTATAGAGACTATTGATGAAAATTGTTAAGACTTTCAACATGAGGTCGATTACGATGTGTTAGATCTGCAGATTTTAGGATAGGATTTAGCACGCTGTTTGTTTTATTATTATGCATTGATGGTCTAGTAGTTACCACCGGTTATTGTGTGTTTCATTTATGTTGTTTAGTGGGATCCTTAGCAGTTACTAACGGTTACGTTGTTGGGTTATCTAGGAAGAAGGGAAAACATATGAGGTTTTCAGTCAGTTTCTGGGTTAGTTTTAGGAGGAAAAAGGTCCCTCAAAGTACCTTGTGGGCTGGTATTACCAGATATATCTGCAATCTGCCATTGACAATAAAGTATTATTGAAGTATTATCCTAGTTTCCTAACAAATTGTTATCAGATTTATGGTTGTGATCAGAATGGAAGGCCGAGTTGACAGATTGGAGAAGACGATGAAAGACGTACAGGGGAAATCGTTCAAGTGACGAATTTCCTTAGTCAGTTGCAAGACTGGATGAAGAAAAAAGATGAAAAAGCTACTTAAATCCTTCGGCATTTAAAAGGCAAATCAACATTTCTGGTGACAATCCATGTGAGTGGCTTCATCGAGCAGAACAATATTTTCACTTCACGAGTATTGGTGATAAGGAGAACTTAGAGGCTGCCATGTGCCTTGATGGTATTGTCGCTGGTTTGTAGCGGTCATTGGTAGAACTTGAGAGTTTGTTTAAGGACCCAACAAGTCTGCCACTAATTAGAAGTCATAATCATGTTATTCGACTCAAAGAAGGGTCCCAACCACCTAATATTCGTCCATATTATTATCCTCATTACCGAAAAAATGAGATTGATCATATTGTCAAGGAAATTATGACAAGAGGAACTATCAAGTCAAGCACAAGTCCTATCGCTAGCATATTGTTTCATGTATCTTGGATAAAAAGAGTTGTGAAGGATTCTACTCTAGTCCAACAGCCTCCATCTTTCTTGTCGAAAGATCTCAAAATACAATGACAACTTGAATGTGTGGTGGATTATTGGTTTCTCTTGGATGGTTCTCAAGAGGTGTCGATTAAGTGGAAGGATTTTCCTAGCTTTGAGAAAACTTGGGAATTGTGGTGGTTTCTGCTCAATTTCCTTCTTTTCACCTTGAGGACAGGGTGGAACTTATTGGGGCGGGTATTGTTAGATCTGTATATTTTAGGATATGATTTAGCACACTGTTTGTTTATTATTATTATTATTATGCATTGATGGTCTAGTAGTTACCACCAGTTATTGTGTGTTTAATTTATGTTGTTTAGTGGGATCCTTAGCTGTTACTAACGATTACTTTGGTGGGTTATCTAGGATGAAGGGAAAACATAGGAGATTTTTCAGTCAGTTTCTGGGTTAGTTTTGGGAGAAAAAAGGTCCCTCGAAGTACCTTTTGGGCTGGTATTACCAGATATATATCTAATCTGTCATTGGCAGTAAAGTATTATTGAAGTATTACCCTAGTTTCATGACACGATGCATAACAAAAAAAATAAGTAAAAGGGCAATAGTAGAAAAGTCTTTTGAATAAGATTTTCTAACCTATATCCTAGAGGTTAAATACCTACGAAATTTCTTGGAGGGTATTTCAGAATGTTCAAATATGTGGCCACAATATGTATATATTGTGATAACCAAGCAACATTTGGTAGAGCACAGAACGTAATGGTAAGTTGAGACACATGCGTCATCAACATAATACCGTTAGACAACTGAGCTCAATTGTAGTTATCTGTATTGATTTTGTAAGATCAAAGATAACACTACAGATCCGTTAACGAAAGGGTTAAATCGAGATCAAGTTGATAAATCTTCGAAAGGAATGCGACTAAAGCCCATGAAAATTTTAAGACACTATGTGAGGGAAAACCAAACCTAGTTGACTGGAGATCCCAAGATCTAGGTTCAATGGGACAACCTACTTGCATAGATCTTGTGGAGTCATTGTGTGGGTTTTACCCCAAGTCCATTTCTATGATGTAAACAATGACTAAAATATGGAATAGGTTAAGCAATGCTTTTAATGACCATTTTGTGTTTCGATTGTATCACCCTTAACCTGGTTTAGAAGAAAATCGAAATCGAAGACGTTACAACAAGATACGACAGAAAACATGTGACCAAAAAAAAATAAAACTTTCAAATAGATTGAGGTAGGTTAACAAAATTTAACTTTAGTTTTTAGTATCCAAAATTTTCTAAGACATTCTACATGTTTTCATTTTTTTTGAAACACTTAAGGGGTAGCTTTCATTTCTCAACTCAAACTCCTTATTACAAAACTTTATAAGGTGTTTATATGATCAAAGTCTAGTCTTATTTACTACCTTAGTTTTTACAACTATCCAAAGTTGTACTATAACATTCATAACACATTTTCAAACTTCTTTGAAGCAATACGAGTAATTCAACCACAACATTGCCGACTACATCTGAATCATTTCAAGCAATTGAGAACATACAAAATTTTCATTTGAATTACATTTTTATCGTAGACATGCATCCATGATATTTTTATCTCTATAATTAGCATTCATGATATTATCACGTTTATACATCATAACATAGCAAAGTAAAACTGCATATGAATGCAACATTAAACAAAGACTTACATAGATGCTATGCCATGAATGTGTGCCCCCCCCCCCCCCCCCCCAATGTGCTCTACTTGAGCTTTATGCAAATATGTATACATTTAAAACATGATAAATCAATTAAACAAAGATCAGGAGGACACCTTGTCATCCCGAGTGCATAATTACACTCACATGTTATCCCGAAGTTACGTGATATTTGAACCACAATCACATCCCTCTCTTCCAACTTACTTCATTTTCTAATCTTCCTCAACCAAGTGTGTACCTCAAACAGGAATAACAATTCGTTACAACCAGTTCAATTTATTACTTAACCTGATACATTAATAGCCCACTAAGACTCATAATTAAACAAAAACAGTTTCTATTTTATGAATTAACATATTCATATGCAAGATAGTCCTCTAAGACTCATTTTCAAGCAAGACAATCACCATTACTCATATATTCACTTAGACATACACATAACAGCCCCTTGACATCCATACCAATGCAAAACACCCCTTTTATCATATTTATAAATTCAAAACAGTTCTCTAATGTCTCATACATATAAAACAATCCATGAATCATAGACATACATACATATAGCTCCAAGACAGTCCTCATATGATTTCATATACACAAAACATGGTTATGCTCCTATATATTTTTCTCGTATATCAAAACAGTACCTAAAGTTCATGTCGATGCAAAACTGCCTAGTTTTCACATATATACATAATGCATGCTCAAAACAGTCCATATATTTCCCTATGTGTCCAGAAAAGTGCCAATTTTATATTCTTACACACATATTTACTCAAAATAGTCCTTAACATATAGGCATATAATCATGTTATCACAAAACAGTCCATGGGATCCCTAAACATTCAAAAACAGCGCACTTTTGTTAATAAAACAATTTCCCTTGTTTTTAATTTACCAAATCAACCCCTTAAAGTTACAAAAACAGCCCAATATCAATACAAATCAGACCCTTAATAATGCTAAAACAATCCCATTTAATCCGTTAACATGGCATCTATGTAAGGTAATCCATTTCATATTCATTTCAGGTTATTATAGCCTCCATTCTATTCTTCTTCAATTTTAATAAACTACCTTATAAATCCATCATACATTTAGGTTTACCATCAGTTTCAAAACTATATAACATTAGCATAACAAAGTATCACCCAGCATTACAAATTCAATTCCATATACATTCCTTCGAACTTTCAACGATATTTTAAGTCACCTATAGAGCTTCTGCCAGGCAGACTGTGCACTACTCGATTAAAAATTCATATCCTCCATTCCATATGTCATAATTTCAAACTGTTTACACCGTTAGAAAGCTGACTCAAATACCTTTCTAAACATATAAGTCTTGTATTTTTTAATCCTTACGAATTGATACAGAATTTAGTTAAAAGACATGCCTAGTTCTGCCACCGGGCATATTGCACTCTCCTTAAAGAATCACTTCTATAAACAGTTATATAACTCGAAATTCAATTATGTTTGTTTTAAACGAAACTAGATTCACACAAGGTCATACACATATAAGGATCATTCTCTAATTTGACCTACATGATTTTTAGTGAATTTTTAAGTTCACTGCCAATGTACCCGGTTTTGGGCAGATTTCACTAGATCAACACTAAGGCCATCCAATTATTAACTTGTATAACAATCTTCCCATGTTTCAGATTTGCAAAACAGTCCCAAAACATCCTTATTTTATTTCAAAACAATCCATTTGAATGGTAAAATAATCCCTTTTTGAGTTGGAAAAACAATCACTAATTCTTGTTTACAAAACATACCACTTATGTTTATAAATCAGTCCCATTTAATAACAAGACAGTCCCAAACAATCTTCTGTTATAATTCTTTCACTACAAATTTATTAGCACACATCGTAATCATATAATTTAGATCCATCACAAGAAACACAAACCAATCATCTCTAAAACATGTCACATTCTTAACAAGCTTTAATTGTTTGAAACAAACAATTTAATCTATACAATAAGCATGGATTACATTACCAACTAACTTAACACCTTAAACCAATCTATGACTACTCAAAGGTTTCAAATGCTGCCTTTATCTAAGATCTCCTTCCAACAATTCTCTAATGAGAAAAACAATTCAAACATACTACTCTTCATAATTTAGATTCATGCATGAACATTTCGAATTAGCTTCAAATTCTAAAGAGAGGAAGAAAGTTTTCTTACCCTCTTTACCGGCTGCTCAAATCAATTCTCCACATGATTCAAAAAGATGAAGATTCAAGAGAATTTTTGCTAACAATTCTCTAGCTCCCTTCTAAGCAATGTAGTTCGGGTGATTTGGGGAGAAGAAGATGGTGATTTTTCTACACTCCCAACCATGATTCTCCCACTGAAACCCACATGTTTAGGTTGAAGAATGACATGTGTACTACTCCTCAAACAAAAATCCCTTTAGCATGCAATCCCAAAATTTATTAAACAATTCGGTTTGACCCTTTTAATTGGTTATACAATCTTTCTTTTTGTTTTAAAATGAACCTAACTCATCAATGGTTAATTTTAAGGATATCTTTAATCAAATTGAGCTACACTCTAATTAGTAACATTCTTCTAAGGTATATTTTGGGATATTACATCGATAAACCGAACAACATAAGTCACATGTGAGTGAGAGTGAAGTGGAGCCGCTTCAAGGAGACTTTTGGGGCATAGTTCTCTAAGATCTTGCAAAACCAGGAGAAGTCCAAGGCTATATGGACACAACCATGATAACCAAATTCTTGTTAGTGAGGTATTTGTGTGAGATATGTCATCGCTTACACAAACGGCTGGAAAATTCAAGGACATCACGTCTACTAGACAACAAGTAAGGTAAACATATTTTCACAAGGGAAGGTTCAAAGGGGGACACCTACCTATCCTATGAAAATATCGAACGTAGAATCTATCATCACATCGAGTCAATGTTTTTGAACCATCAATTTTATTCATGTGGGGGTTGTTGGAAAATTATATATATTGGTTGAATAATATTGATGCTAAGTCATCTCACTTGGTGAATAGACATGCTAATAATAAGTCGCGACACTTGGTGAATAGACTTATTCTTTTTTGGTTTAAAGTTGCATCCATTCAATCATATCTATTAACTTTCCAGCAAATCTTTCCATCAAAATGTTTAATCTTTTCATCAAACGGATTGATTTTTCAACCACTATTCAATGACTAGTTGAGAGTCATTGTCAAAAAAATCCGTGAAACTCAACAACTCATCAACTTTGAAAAACTCAACAAATTCGAAAACCAACATAGAAAAACTTTTTTTATTTCCAGTGAAAGATGAAGGCAAGAATGTGTTCGATTGTTCATTGCAATTGTGCTATTGTTGTGAACATTTGTTGTTATATCATGGGAGATAGATGTCCAACGTTACTCAAGCATCAAGAAGAGGACAAATCTGTCTTAAGGAAATTGTTTATATAGGTCTCAAAAAAATTATTCTGATTTTTAACTCTGTCTGATTTCAGCTTCTGTTTTTAATTTATTGTTATTTATTTTTCTTACGATTTTCTATTATATTTTTATTATTACTACACCCATCTTTTCTAGCATAGTATATGTTTCTTTTGTGGAAAGGACTAACAATTATTTTTTTAAATATGGTCCCCACGGTAATACTTTTTTCGAATGATATTTTAATATCGGGTTCGGATTCACTAAATTAAAAGGTTTACATTAATATCATTCAGGAAGTTAGGAAATACCTCAATTTTATGGAAAATCAAATTTTGGGTGATATCCTCCAAAAATAGCGTCAAACTTTGAAGAAAAGTGTATAAAGATTAAAATAGAGATTTTAATTTGTTTAGGATATTTGTAAAGCAAAAGATTTAGAAACATAATCTGATCAAATAAATCCATTAAGCTTAATAAATCAAAGGAAAATGAATTTTAGGAAATAAGAGGAAAAAAAAACAAGTGTTCTTGCTAATTTTGGTAACCGTAAAAATAGATAGGAAATTATAGAAACTCAATTAAAATACTCAAAGCTATAATCACCACTTCAAAGATTCTTATTTTTTGTTATTTACAAATCAACCCTTTTAATTTTCACAAAAAAACATCACTAAAACATTTAATTATAACCCAATCATTTCAATCGTAATTATACGTATTAAAATAAAGTATAAAATTTCAACATATCCTTTATAAGGTATTTTTAAAATAACGTATTTAACCTGGATTTTTGGATGTTATACGTAAATTTATCAGAGTAACTTATCCGAAAAAATTGGTGTCCCAAATCTGATTGATGACGTCGGTGAATGAAGTGAATTAGTTGTCATATTGGTGGCATCAAAAGCACTAAATATTTCGAAGCTCTTAAAATGAGAATGTTCGAGGCATTGCGTAAGCAGAAGCATCTTGTGTGTTTTCTGAGAGTATGGTACCATCGGAGGAGAAAATGAACACAAACATTTATATTCTCATAAAGTTGATGTTGTTATATGCACGCATGGATACAAACATCTCTTTGATTGAATTAGCAGTGCCTTGGGTATTAGATGAGCGAAGACAATCTTCTGCCAGGCAGGCACCTTCGTTTTTATAAATAGCAATGCAGAGACACATGCATAAGTGGAGGGGGATAATGCGGTATTGTCTAGGGAAAAATATGAAAACAAGCTTCTTCAAGATTGTTGGTGAGCGTATGTGAGCTGTTCCCATCATGTTACATAGATTGTTTGTGAGCGTATGCGAGGTGTCCCCATCGTGCCCATGACGGCTCAAGTGGTGGTGGTACGGGCTTGTAGGTTAGTGAGACATAGCTTCTTTAAGATTGTTCTGAGCTCTCACAGGATAGAAAATCTTTACCAATTGGTGAAGTATTGCTATCCTGTTGTCCCCTGGCATGACACTCGGATGTGATTGGTGAGATATTGCACACACTTCCTCCATCCGCACCTGACACAAACTTGTTCTCGTGTGAGATTTTCTCAAGCTTCTCTCCCAATAGACCTCTTTCGATCAAACTGTAATTGTACGACAAGTTGTCTTTGTCTTGTTCGTCAACCGTGTGCTTCACATACAGGAATGTGTTGGATGTTGGAGCTGCTCTGCTCAAGTCCACGTGATCTCAAGCCCATATGGTGTCAGGGTTATTTGTGTAAATTCCGATGCAGTTTAAATCTAACTAATTTAGTTTTTAAAATTAGTTATTTGGTTGAGCTGGTTAGTGTAACAGATTGGACTATCGGTTGTGCCAAGTCTGTTAGCTATAAAGCCTATATAAAGTAAGGTATGGTGACCTTTCTGCTTACTTAAAAAAATAGTCAAGCCTACATTTATAACTTTTCAGACTCTTCTTTATTCTTTAGTTTTACAGATGTTTTCAATTGTTTTCTCCCATATCGATAACTGCCTTTCATATATATTTGTTTAATATGGTATCTTTTGCCAGAGTTGTCTGTTTTCCTTTCGCTCTTTAATTCTCTTCCTCTTTTCATTGAGTTTTTCATTCTTTTCTTCGATTTTTGTCCTCTTTCTTTTTACATCTTCGGTGTTGTTCTCATGTCCAACTCACTGTTTCAAGCCACCAGTGATGGTGATTCCTTCGTTTCTGTTTTTGGAGGAGGGCGAATGTTCACTAACAAGCGTGTTAATGTGCTTCTCGACGAGTCGAACTTTTTGATTTGGAAGCAGCAAGTGCTTCTCATGGTTTGTAGCTACCGCCTCGAGAAACTTCTCACCAGTATGTAGGTTGCTTCGGCGGCTACAGTCAGATATGTTGATGGTTCGATGGTGCGGAATGATGACTATGAGGCCTTCATTGCGCAAGACAGTGCTCTTGCCTCCTGGCTCCTTTTCACGATGAGCCCGGGGTTGCTTTCTCAGCTTGTTGGGACAAAGACCTCTGCTGAAATTTAAAGGATCGCGATTGAATATTTCAGCAGCCGCTCTACGACCACTGTGATGAGTTTGCACTTTTGTCTTCGATCTCTGAGGAAGGGCGACCTAAGCATGTGTGCATATATTGCCAAGGTCAAGGAGCTTTGCGATGCTTTGGCCTCGTGTGGTAGCCCGGTGTCAACCATAGATCATATCGCCTCCATCTTGAATGGCTTACCGGTTGAGTACAGACCATTTATTTCTATTTTCACAGCGAGTCGGGAACCGTTCACCATTGATGGAGTCACAGCGATCCTTGTCGATGCTAAAGCACAACAGGTTATGTATGATCAGTCTTTACCTCCGCTGATGAGTGCTCATACGGTACAGTTCTCTTCTCCACCAGTACCCAATAATGGTGCTACTATAAATGGTAATCGGGCTTCTTCGAGTAATGGTGGTCATGGCAATGGCCGGTCCCGTAATAGGTTTCAGTGTCAACTATGTGGTAAGTTGGGGCACTTGGTTGACCGCTGCTACAAAAGTTTTGACAAATCATTCCCTGGGGTTACTGCTAGTGCTAGTCGCAATCGCCCTAATTAAGAAACACCGTCTGTAAATATTTTTTCTATTGTTTCTGATGTGGTTTCTCCAATTTGTCACACTGCAGGGTTGATGTCTACTGTGCCTGGCTATAATCGGTGTAGCTCCCCTGGTGGTGCCTCTGCTTCTGGTCAATCTGATGCTTGGTACATTGACACAGGCACCACGCATCATGTCTCACCGAATGCTACTACTGCTCATCAATGCACTAACTACACCGGCCCATGTAAGCTAACTGTTGGTAATGGTAAAGGGTTAGTTATATCTAAAGTTGGTCATGCTTGTGTTAACTCTGAATCTAGAAGCCTAGTGTTACATAATTTGGTTATTGTTCCACAAGCGACTAAAAATTTACTTTCTGTGTCAAAGTTCGCTAGTGATAACGGTGTTTTCTTCGAATTTCATGCTTGTCATTGTGTGGTTCGGGATGACGTCACAAAAGAAGTTTTGTTGAGAGGATTTGAAGAAGGTGGCTTATATGCTTTCAATAATGGTGTTGCTTTTGGTGATACAAGTGCCGAGTCCAATTTTAGTTAGAATACTTTGTGTAATAATGATAGTGTGATGTAATGTGCTAATACTGTCAGCTCCGATATAGAAATTTGGCATCATCGGCTGGGACATCCTTCTCATGCCACGTTGACCACTGTTTTGAAAGATTGTAATGTTCATTTCAATGATAATAAAAAGTTTGTTTGTTCCCCTTGTCAACAAGGGAAGAGCCATAAACTGCCTTTTGTTGCATCTAAGTGTGTTTATAATCGTCCTTTCCAATTTATATTCACTAATTTGTGGGGTCCGGGTCATGTATCGTCTATTGGTTTCTCATACTATGTTTCATTTGTTGATGCATGTACGAGACATACCTAGGTTTATCTTTTACGTACTAAATCTCAGGCAGTTGAAGCGTATCAGCAGTTTGCTAAATTTGTTCACACTCACTTCGATACTGATATTAAAGAAGTGCAAAGTGATTGGGGTGGCGAGTTTAGAAGTTTGTAAACTGTTCTTGCCACTGTCGGGGTCAATCATCGTACAACCTGCCCTCATACGTCTAAACAAAACAGAGTTGTGGAACACAAACATCGTCATGTCATTGAAACGGCTCTCACTCTTCTCGTTCAGGCATCGATGCCCTTAAAGTTTTGGTCATACGTTGTTGTCACAGCTTTGTATCTTATAAATCGTCTCCAAACAGTGGTTCTCGATGGAGTGTCACCGTTTGAAAAATTTTATCAAAGAAAACATGATTATCAATTTATGAGAGTCTTCGATTGTAGATGTTTTCTGTACTTAAGGCCATTTCAGAGTCACATGCTCGAGTTTCATTCACAACCATCAGTGTTTCTTAGCTATAGTCCTCACCACCGAGGGTATCAGTGCTTAACTCTCCTCAGTGCAAGTTGATCATTTCCTGACATGTTGTATTCGATGAAAATATGTTTCCTTTTGCAGGTACGAATGTGTCTCCAGAACATGTGCCTTCAGTTATACCTCAAGTACCTCAAGTTGGTCATTTTCGCTCGGCTGCTCTTCTTGTGGATAATAGGGTTAGTGGTCCTATCGTAGGGAGCCCTATTAAACATTCTGTTTCTGCAGATTATCAAGCTGTTGATGCGCCAGGTGTAGCTGTTGCTGACTCAGCTGAAGCCGAGACTAATGGATCCAGTCAGCAACCCTTGGTTCATGAAGGACAGGCCTCTACGGGTACTAGTGCACCGCGTGCTACCCCTGAAAAAGTTGTTGTTGAGTCTGTTGGTCACTCGCGTGCTGTTGGTGCCTCGAGTGATGATAATGTAGTCGTTGTCGAGTCCGTTGGTCACTCATGTGATGAGGAAGCTGCCAACATGGCTGAAAATGGGGTCATTAATGAGGAGCAAGTCACTATGGGATTTATCAACCCCTTGGTTCAAAACACACGACACCATTCAACGATAAATGCCCACCCCATGGTTACTCGTGGAAAAGGGGTATATTTAAACCCAAGGTGTTTGTGGCTTCTTTTCCACTTGAAGAAAAGGTTCCTGACACCATTCAACAAGCACTAGCATCTCCAAAGTGGCATGAGGCAGTGCATGCTGAATACTCTGTTCTGGTTAACAACAAAACTTGGTCGTTTGTTCCATTACCAGAGGATCGAAATGTGGTTGGATGCAAATGGTTGTTCCATATAAAATGAAACCATGATGGTTCAATGTCTCGCTATAAAGCACGACCGGTGGAAAAAGAGTTGGCAAGATTTCAGAGATACTTTCAGTCCTGTCGTCCGTTTCTCAACGTTGAACATTATGCTAGCACTAGCTGTAACGAACAAGTGGAGTCTTCGATAAATCGATGTGAATAATGCATTTCTTAATGGAGAATTGAATGAGGAGTTGTTTATGCAACAACCACTAGGATTCGAGCAAGTTAGTGCTGATGGTCACCGTCAAGCTTGTTTGCAGCCTTCAGAAAGCCTTGTATGGTCTCCGTCAAGCTCCAAGAAATTGGTACAATATGCTTCGGTCATTCTTAGTTGAGATAGGTTTTCGAGAATCGAAAGTTGATGCTTCACTGTTCATCAACAATGAGGAAGGTATCGTCACGTACTTGATTGTATACGTTGATGATATTATTATTACTGGAAATTATGAGTGTCATGTGGAAAGTGTTATTGTTAAGCTTAGTGACGGGTTTGCACTCAAGGATCTTGGCAGCCTATCTTTCTTCTTAGGAATCGAGGTTGTTCGCATAGGGGATTCCATCCTTTTGAGTCAGAAAAAATTTATCCTTGAGTTGTTACATAAGGAAAATATGCACCGAGCCAAACCAGCCCCTACTCCAATGCTAACCTCGACTAAACTTGTTCAAGATGGAGGTAGTCCACTGCAAGATACACATGAATATCGTAGCTTGGTCGGTGCTCTCTTGTATGTGTGTCATACAAGGCCTGATGTAGCATTCAGTGTAAATCGAGCTGCTCAATTTATTCACAAGTCGTGTGATTCGCATTTGGAGGCAGTCAAACAAATTCTTAGATATCTTGTTGACACACTTGATCTTGGACTTGTTTTTGCACCATCAGAAAAAGGAGTCACAAATGTTGTTGCTTACACCAATGCTGATTGGGCAAGTAATTTGGATTATCGTAGGTCAACAACGGGGTATTATGTCTACATAAATAATTGTCTTGTTGCATGGTGTTCGAAAAAAGCAAAAATCAATTTCTGGATCTACGACCGAGGCGGAATACCGAAGCATAGCTAATGCAGTTTCTGAGATCTCTTGGGTTAGTGATGTTTTGAAGGGTTTGGGTGTACAACAGGCTAGTGTTCCAACAATATGGAGCGACAACACAAGTGCTATAGCCATGTCCGCAAACCCAGTGTTTCACTCACGGTCAAAACATGTGGAATTAGATGTTCATTTTGTCCGAGAAAAAGTAGCACAAGAACAAGTTCGTGTTAATTACGTTCCGTCTCAAGATCAAACTGTTGATAGACTTACGAAACCTCTGTCCAAAATGTATTTCCAACTGTTCAGAAATAAAATGAACGTCTTTTTGGCATCGACAATTTGAGCCGATTGGTGAAAGAAGAAGGAAGGGAGAAAGCAGGGAGGATGTTGGATGTTGGAGCCACTCTACTCAAGTCCACGTGATCTCAAGTCCATATGGTGCCAGGGTTATTTGTGTAAATTCTGATGCAGTTTAAATCTAACTAATTCAGTTTTTAAAATTAGTTATTTGGTTGAGCTAGTTAGTGTAACAGATTGGACTATCGGTTGTGCCAAGTCTGTTAGCTATAAAGCCTATATAAAGTAAGGTCTGGTGACCTTTCGGCTTACTTAAAAAAAATAGTCAAGCCCACATTTATAACTTTTCAGACTCTTCTTTATTCTTTAGTTTTACAGCTATTTTCCATTATTTTCTCCCATATCGATAACTGCCTTTCATCTCTATCTGTTTAATAAAATGGAAGGCCTAAACAAATAAAATGCTTTCATCAAATATATTCGTGTCGAACACATCTCGAAAGAATGTGGAAAGGGAGTAGGAATGAAAGAACTAACTGTTGCCTTGGAGCTCAACACTCTTGATTGCGGGAGGAGCAGCCTTGGGGAAAAGCTTGTCGGCTTCAAGATTGGAGAGGAAACCTCAAAGTCATAAGTCACAACACCCATGCCTACTAGTCAAAAAGGCATCCCAGAATTTAGTTTATTTGAATTTTCAATTGGAATTATATGCAATACCTACTAGTCAAAAAGGCATCCCAGAATTTCTTTGTAAATCCAAATTGATGACTTCAAATATTGTATCGGTTTTCAGATACTTATTTCCTTTATATTATTTTCAAAAAGTGTGTTTATATATCAATATATTTTTTTATTAAATTCAAGGAACAATACAATACTTGCGTAAGTTTTAAAAATTTGCAGAATTAATTCCATCATAGGTAAATATATTAATAACAATTATTTGATTTGTGTGAAAATCTATCTTATCTAGGTTCATAAATATATAATACAATTTGAGCGTCTTCCAGTAAATATATTCATAAACAAGTTTTGCAAGTGCATTAGTGAGAAAAGAAAAAATATATATATAGTCAGATGTTGGGAAGACTTGGACTATCTAGAAAACAAGTAGTCTGGAAGAGAAGTAATTGAATAGATGATATAATATTCTATGTATCAAGTTATGACATAATTTTAGATTCTTATAAAAAAATTGATAAATTGCATAAATCATCATTAAACTATACTCTCAAACCTATTATGTTCATTGAAGTTTTAAAACGTTCAATTTACTCATTGAAGTTTAGACATTGAACATTTTTTGTCACCAACGTTTAGACACAACGTTTTTTATCATTCCATTGTTCACTGTCATCGGACGCGCATTATATATGGTGGTCGTTTAGTAACAAATTTCACCAGTCGCTTCTTCTTGTCCCCTTGAGTTCGAATCAGACCTCCATTTCGCTGGAAAGTGGCCCGAAGTCCATGAATTGGGTACAATGTCGGACATACTCCTCACCTTTCGTTTGCATCCCTT
Source organism: Hibiscus tridactylites (assembly GCA_958450335.1). Classification (NCBI taxonomy): domain Eukaryota; kingdom Viridiplantae; phylum Streptophyta; class Magnoliopsida; order Malvales; family Malvaceae; genus Hibiscus; species Hibiscus tridactylites. The sequence continues at coordinate 79,707,313 of OY288283.1, read as the reverse complement.
GTGATGTATAAGCTTAGACCCATCCACCCTATATGGATTCGTTCCAGCAAGAACAAGGACATCACCACCCTACACAATCGGTAATTCTTGGGACTGCAATTGGGATTCCGTATCACATAATATGTCCTCTAGTAATTCTGGTCGAGGATCCTCCACATATCGTGTTACCATCCCCACTTCTTCATTCGACATCCAAGAGTTGAGGCTATCATTCATTTCTTCCACATGCAAATCTAATCTATGAGTCACTTCCAAGAGACCATTCACATTGTTGGAAAAATATATTGTTGCAAAACAAAGCATTAACATTAACTAGAAAATATTCAATAGAAATAAATCAGGCTTAAATGTGACGTGCTATAAAATCAATGCTTTAGAAATTAATTCGTTCCGATAAGTGTAATCGCTGCAATGGACAACACTCCCGAAGTTAACACAGTTTTTCCAACCCAAAAACTAGAGCGGACGATGGTGGTATTGCTCTTCTATAAAGAACGGAAAATAACACTCGAAATTTTCAATAGTAAAACCGTAGAAGAAAAGATAACCAAACTTGAGAAAATTATATTTTGCAAGTTGTTGGGATATTTCAAATGAACCAAAATACAGAGTAAAAATCTTTTGTCCCTAATCATACCTTCATTTATGCCTCCTGTTTAAAAACACTTAAAAGTTAAATTAAGAACTCCAATCCTATATTCCAAATCCTAAACCCTACAACCTATACCTTAAAAAATACATCATACCTTAAATTTCCTATACCCTAAGCCTACCCCTAAACTCTAAACCATAAATCCTAAACCCTTAATTTTATTGTGAATGTATGATTAAGAGGTAGACGATTTCCACCTTCAAAATACTATTTTTATAGGCTAAAATAAGAGGATAAAATCGTCCATTTGCAAAATATGAAATTAAAACAACTTTAGTTCATTGTCTAAAACGGTCACAAAATATTTATTTCAGCAATTAAAAGCGTTCATTAAATATGCTATGAAGGTTGGATTAATACTGCAATAACAACCGAATAAAAGACTGAAAAATCCAATTCATTCCTGGATTAATTCTGCAGTAAAATCCAACTCATTCCTGGATTAATTCTGCAGTAAAATCCAAATTTAAATCATTCAACAGATTTAAATTTTTGCCTAAAGTGTTTCAAATCTGAGGCTTATAAATAGTCAAGTGAATAATTCTTTCACATTAAACATAAAGAAAAATGTTTACTGATTTTCTCAACAAAAAAAATAATACATGCACGAAACATGTCAAAAACACAAACACAAGCCGAGCTAGCGGCACTGGCGCTATGCATGTGCAAGGGCCTTGTTATTCTATCATTCAACAAGGAAGGCAAGGAAAAACCTTTATAAATTCATCTCAAGGCCCATTCCCATACAAAACGGGATTTACATGCTTTACACCCTTGAGCATTATCAACATTCTCCCACTAATGTGAAAGATTTTTTTTTTATAAAATTAAGAAATTTTTGAAGTTAAAAAGTAAGAAGGAAAATAGCAAGACAAGCCGCTTAAGCTCTAATGAATGTATCTGGAACTAGTACAAAGTGAAAATGACTAATTCTTCTCTTAACGAGTGAACGAATCTGAAACTTGTTAAGATAGGAGGGAACACATAACACACGACTAACCTCATTCATCCACCAAAGTCCTCGATTAATATATATATATACATACACAATACCTCAAAATTCTAATAAGTTTTTCAAAAAAGATGGCTAATCCTTCTCACTTGCATAGGCAATTTCATCAAGTTTTATCTCAACATAAACTACATGAATCAGGGTTATGAAATTATTAAGAGCTTTTCAATAAGCTCAACTTCTTAAAAAAAATAGATGAATTATTCAAGTTCACTTTGAAGTGAACCACTCAAACACTAGATAAGAATTTATTAAGAATAAAAACTCAACCTCTATATCGGTGAATTCGATAAGTCCTCAATAAGATTACCCAAACTCTTGGGAATTGAATTCATTAAGAGTAAAGAAACTCATCAATTCTTGCGGTAAATCCATCTAGTCCTTCTCAATGGGACTACCAAAACTCTAGGATATAGACTCATTAAGAATAGTTATTCAACCAAAACGGTAAATTCATTAAGTCTTTCTCACTAAGACCACTCAAAATCTTGGATATGAATTTATTAGGAGCAAAAAGCTCATCTTAGTATATCTACATTATATTATTCATCATAGGAATATGCAATAATGTACACCATGAGTCTTTCCATGGTTTCCTTTCCACATTGAACTTAGATGAACTATGTTGGGTTTCCACTAGGAATTCTTCAACCAATGGGTTTTAGTCCCATCGCCTCGACAAATCCACAATCAATTTTCGACTTAACCTTTGGTAAGCGAATTAGCTAGATTCCTTTTTGACTTCACATACTCTAAAGAAAGTGCTTCGATCTTTATTAAATGTCTCACTGATTCATGTTTTATTTAATTGTGTCTTGTCTTACCATTGTAAGTTTTGACTATGAGCAACACAAATCGTAGTTTGCGAGTCACTTAACAATGACACCAGTGGAGTTGAATTGCTTGGCAAAAGAAATTCATGCCAATAAATTTTTGAACCACTTGACTTTCTAACATTAAGGTTCAACTAAGTCCTTTCGTACACCAAAGTGAGTACTTCATTTTTTTTATTTCATAAACTCATGCCTTCTCTTATAGGCTAGTTATTATACTACACATTAGGTAGTTATGAGTTTAGAAATGACAAAAAAAATGAAGGAATACTACTTGACTTTTTACATGACTAAGTCAAGAGCTATAAGCTCAGACCCCTTTGTAAAGCTAATAAAACATGTCTTACAAACTTTTACAAAAGTTTCTCTACTAAAATACATACTCACTAGTAAAGTTTCAGTGCTATATTATCGTTTACCAGTTTCTATCACGAGATTTGTGTATGGTTTTAGGGTATTATAATTGATAAATTATAAACTCCAAGTTATAATCTTCTTTAAATACTTAAGTAAATGCTTAAGATTTATGTATATACTTATTACTTGGATTGTGGGCATGTCAGTTGTAATCAATTGGCAAGTCAAATATACAATGCTTAACTCAGATATAGGTGCTCAAACTATACACTTTTCTTTGAGATAGGTGTCTAATTTTTTTTTGCTGAAATAGGTGCCTAAAGTTATTCTATTAGTGTTTTAAGGTAACACCTTTAAAAAAATTCATCAAACAATTATAACTTGACACGTGACTTTATTTTTATTTTTAAATTTTTCATTAAAAACTATAAAAAATAATTAAAAAACAAATTAAAAGTAAAAATAAATTAAAAAGTGTCCCACTTTTTTCAAAATTTACAAAATAGTCCCAAATCCCTAAAACCCCAAATTCCAAAATTGACGCCATTGTCGCCGTCGATAGCCTCGCCGAACCCCAACACCACTGTCGCCGGAGTCCCCAGCCTATTTTCCCTAACTACCCATCACTGATAGCGTCGAGAGGCGTGCCAATCAGACGTCAAACAATTGTTTCCTTTAATTCAAGTCTTATGCTAAATTTAAAGAGAGTTATTAAGGAATCGCATTATTACTAAAATTTCTCTAAAAAGAGTTTAACTCAAATAATGTCTTTTATCAATTTCAGTAACTTTTTAACTTATAGGATTCCATTACTTTCATCCAAATTTAAGAGGACAAAAGTTTTCTTAGTCTCTATGCGGTTTTCAAAAGCATTATATCAATGCATATAAACCACTGCAAGTAATCATTAACATCACTCTCAGACACCCACACAACTCTACAATTGTATATTTTATTTAAAAGTGTCATCCTTTGAGCGCTTTTAGAAGCAAAATCGTCAACCAAATCTTCATAGTCAATTTTCTCTAAAATATCATTCTCAATCGCTATCAATGCTAACCCATTAAGCCTTTCTTGTGACATAGTAGAACGCATATAGGTCTTCAAAAACTTTAATTTGGAAAAGCTTCGTTCTGCAAATGCAACTGTCACAGGAATAGTTAATAAAATTCTATATGCAATAATAGCATTAGGAAAAATATTACCTTTCAAAAACTTCAAAATCTCCAATGGCCCCATTTTTCGGCAGGCAAGAACTCTCTTAGTAACCTCAACTCCACATACAATTCATTTCCATCAATATTAGATTGTCCTTTATTCTTAAGAATATACTCAAAATAAGCACAATGAGACTTCAGACTCGCATCATCTAGTGACTGCAACTTATGAGAAGTAAATAAAAAATCAATTTTTTTTCATATTCTTAGTATTGTTCAAATCTCCTATTAAGAGAAACAATAGCTTGATCAACAATATATAAAAAATAATTAACTCTAAATGATTCCTTGGAGATTGTAAAACCATAGATGGGGTGTTATCTGAATTCTTATAAAAAAATCTTTTTCTTTTTAATTTCACGTTGAGGAAAAACATGATCAATGTTCATTTCAATGGCAATACCCTTAGCAACATCCAAAGCATCATCGAAACTAGTTTCTCTATATCGCTCAAAAAAAGAAATCAATCCCTTTATTTTTTTTCCATGGCAACATCAATGAACATGTCCTTTGATTGTATATGTTGACTAACCAAATTAACCGCATATAATATTTCAAACCAAATAATAATTGCCACCAAAAACTCAAAATCGCCAAGTTCATTTGTTGCTAAAGATTTAGCTTCACTTTGTACTTTAATATCATTCTCACTCCTTTCCGCTACTTGAAGTAAAGCTTCACGTATTTCTGATATTTGGTTTCTTATAGATGTAACACTCTCAACACGATTTTCCCAACGAGTTGATGGCAATGGTTTAGGAGTCAAACCTTTAACATTATTTTTCAAGATTTTCCATCTTTTGTAGAATGAGCAAATATAGTATAAATACGTTGTATGATGCCAAAAAAATCTCTAGCTTTACCACAACTATTAGCCATATCACACAAAGTTAAATTAAGACTATGACAACCATAGGGAGTGTAAAAACCTCTAGGATTTATATCTAACAATTTTTTTGTACTAGTTGATGTTTTCCTTTCATATTTGACACATTGTCATACCCTTGTCCTCTCACGTCATCTATGTCAAGACCAAGATCCCTTAATTCAGTTTGTAAAATATCAAAAGGTCATTGACCTGTGGTATCGTTCACTTTTAAAAATCCTAAAAAGGATTCCTCAACAATAATAAGACTCGAAAAAATATCAACATATCTAATTATAAGTAGACCTAGCAAACTTGACCCGAGACCCGAAAACCGAACGGATTTACCCGAACCGAACCCGAAACCGAACCGAACATGCTTACTCGAAATTTGACCCGAAACCGAAACCGAACCGAAAATGAACTGATTTTTAGTTGAACCGAAATGGACCCGAACCGATAGACCCGAACCGAATGGAACCGAACCGAATGAAACCGAACCGAATGGACCCGAACCGAAGACAACCCGAAATAAATAAAAGATATTAATAGAAATAAAAAAAGATGAGATATGAACAATCGCACAACTCACCAAAAAGTTAAATATATTGGCTTTATAAAGCCATTTTTGTTCTTGGTGGCTCACATCAGGAGTACAATCAAGTATGACTGAAAAATACTTTACTTGTTTTATTTTCATAATGATTTCAGACTTAATTGCTGAACCAAGCAAAAGTATTAATTCATTTTAATTCTAGGACCAAGATTGTAACACCCCAATTTAGCCCCAAATTGTAAACCGTAATTGTGGAAATTTCCAATTGGAAACCCTAGAAATTGAAGGAAATCTCGGATTTTAACCTAATTTGAATTCGGGACCTAATTGAGTAAAGTTAAAGTTTGGTGTTTAAGTCGTTAGGCGGGCTAAAGTTGGGACCCTTCTTTTGTAATTATCCCATTTGTTAGGGTAAACACCCTTTTGTTCTGATTTTTATTCCTTTGCGTCGCTCTTCTTCTCCCTTTTCTCTCTAAAAAACAAATCGAACAGAGCCCTTTTCCCCGTTGTCCGTTAAAGCTCCGACCAAGGAGCTTTTACCGGTCGTTTGTCGTTCCGCGGCCATCAGTGGGTTCCCTGTGGCCGTCCGATCAAAACTTGAGTTAGGGTTGTCCGTTCGCCGCCTCTTGTCGTTGGAAAGGAGAGGACGAAAGCCTCGACTTTTTGTCTGTCGTCGTTGTCCTCTTTGTGCGCCGCCTCCGTCCCGGGTTTGGGTAAGTATCATGGTCGAGCCTAATGGGTTTTCGATTGCCGCCGCCGTCGGTTTGTCGGTCACCGTGAATTCTTGCTAGTTGCCGTCGGGATGGGTTAATCGAATAGGGTTCACTTTTGGGGATGTTTGTTTAGGGTTTTGGTTAATTTAGAGATTAGGGATTTGAATCTATTTTGGGTTTGAATGGTTGAACTAAACCGGGTTGAGGGAATCGAACCAGACCAACACTCTAAATCGAACTTGCTAGTTTGACCAAGTCGGATGACATCAGCAATGACGTCATCTCCTATTGTAATGGTGATGCAGGCTGGCGTCAGCAATGATGTCATCATGGTCAATGATGACATCAGCGATGATGTCAATGTTGACTTTTGGGTTGACTTTTTCAGCCGGGTTCACCTTTATGTTATTCGACGTTCTGGTTCCGTTTCTGATGTCCGTTTCTTCAAATTTGAACCTGAAACACCTCTTTGGATCAATTTTATTTGTTGAACTCAGAATTTTGTTAAGTGTTGCATCAGAGTTTGACTCAGTTATTTATGTGTTCAGGTGACGTAGACTCTGACCTTGAGACTTTACCTCCTTCTCCACCAGGTAGACCTCCGGTGGCACAGTCTTCGAGATCTGCTAGTAAGATTTCTATTAGCATAGCTTATTCGAATGTGGCATAGTAGGAATCTTATATAGTGTTCTTTGTTTTAGGAGCTGATTCTGTTAAACCTTCCGCTAGAACTGAGTGTGGGAGATGTCACTACCGACATTGATAGTTTAGTTGCCTAAGGTGTGTTCTTTGTTTGTGCTACATGTCTTTGCTGTCTGATTGCATGATCTATATAACATATATATTTATATGTTATCCTGCTTTATTATTCGATAAATATTTTCTGACTCGAATGTTGTGATCATGTTATGTAACACGTATCGGAATCAGACTATTATGTACATGCATCTTAGTTGTTTAAAAAGATTGCATTCGGACTCTGTAATCGGATAACATGTCATACCATTGAGATGAGATATTGTATGGAGGAAGCTCAGCGACTTCATCCTTCAGGTTGAACTTCGCTTCGGATTAGTAGTTCCATCTTTTGGGATAAGTGCTGCTTCGGACATGGTGTTGCGGTGTAGAGTGGTTCATGGGAACCTCACTCTTTGGACGGTGATGTAGATGGGTGCATGTCATGTTATGCTATCATTATGCCTTGCTTGTGATACTTCGGAATAACTGTTTAATCTTGATTATTGATGGACTATTGGTTATACCTCTGTTATGCACTTTAGAGACACACTGAGCTTTATAGCTGACTCCCTTTTAGTATCTGTTTCAGGTCTCCAGACTTAGGATTCAGTACTTGGAGGACCTCATTCGAACGGATTTGATATTATTATTTAGTATGGATTATTTCAAGTTTCTTTTCATTATTTATGTATTTCGGACTTGGTTGTAAATTTGGACTTTGGACTTTTATTTTGGGATTGATGAACTAATTTCCGCATGCATTGTTTTATGACGAAACTTCAAAGGACTTTTACAATTGAATAATCAATTTCGACACGTTTTTCTTTTAAGTGATCTTTCTTGAGGGGTAAGTTTCCTAAAACGACAAATATAATTTAAGCAAACCTCTTAGGTCAAAATAAGGGGTTACATTTAGTGGTATCAGAGCCATGTTAGACCCCTCGGCCTATGAGGCTCGACAAAATTTGATTTTAATGTTTTCAAAATTTTGCATGCATAATAAATGTTTTCGGGAACTACGAGATTTTCAAATAAATTTTCGAATTTTAAAGAAGTAATATATGTTTTAATTAGAGACTCCAAGTACCAATTCTGACTTTAGGATTCTTCTTTTTGTAGATAGACTACTATGCTACCCCGTAGGAGTACTAGAGTTACGGCTTGCCGAGGTCGAGGCCGTGGACGAGGTAGTATCGTTGTGCATACGAGTGACGTTAATCCTCTTGAGCATTCGCCACAGCATCAGGAGGACCCACAACATGAGCAGGCTGAGGAGCAACCTGAGGTTCATACGAGTGATCAACAGACCGATCACCCTGGTTAGCAGACTCAGAGCGGAGGTCCCTGTGCAATCGGTAACAGTGAGACTGCTGGAGTTGATGTTGCTGCAGTGCATTTGGAGTTACTTGAGTATCTTCGACAGGGTTCTAGGAGACCCATATCTGCTGAGTTTTTGCCTGCTGGGATGTCGATGTTTGATGGTAAGACGGCTGCAGATTCGGCTGACGCAGAATATTGGCTGAAGAAATTACAGTAGTTATTTGATGAGATGGACTATCCTACTGACAGAAAATTAAGAGTGGTTGTATCATTATTGAAGGGTGAAGCCCAAAACTGGTGGGAGACTAAGGAGACTGTTATTTCTGCTAGTCGGGTCACATGTGATCATTTTCGTCAAGCTTTTCGAGACAGATATGTTTAGGCAGAGTATCTAGCCAAGTGTCGAGAGGATTTTATGAATATGAAGCAAAATGGCATGACCGTAAATCAGTATGAGATCGAGTTTTTGAGGCTGATACAGTACGTCCCTAGGTTAGTTACTATAGAGAAAGAGAAGTACGACTGGTTTCTGAGGGGTCTGCGACCTTCGATCAAGACTGGTGTTGCTTTGCATTTGGACAAAGAGTACAAGGATATTACCTTGCGAGCTAGGACTGCTGAACACAATGAGGCAGAGTTGAGGTAAGTTGAGTCTCAGGGTATGGATCGGGGTAAGAGGCAGTCGACCGCGTCAGTTCAGTATAGTTAAGGTAATCAGACCAGGAAGAGGGCAAGAGATGAGAGTGATTATCAGAGTTATTCCAGAGCCAGACCGGTGACCACTACTGTTCCGACTTCTAGTGTTGTAGGATCGACTAGCACACGAGGGGCACCGCAATGTTCTTTCTGCAAGAAATGGCATTCAAGAGAGTGTAGGAGACAGTCTGGGGCTTGTTTTCGTTGTGGGTCATTCGACCATCTTTTCAGAGATTGTCCGCTTGCACCTCCGTCAGCTCATATGACGAGTCAGTCACAGGAATCGGTACATACTTCTGCTAGGAGTAGAGGTTGAGGTAGACCTGATACTACAGTTTCTGCTGGTAAAGGTAGGCCAGCTCAGAGTGGAGGATCAGCTGGATCTGGGGTAAGACATCCAAGTTTGGTTTATGCTACCAGGAGACATGAGGATCGTGATGAGCCAGATGTTATTGCTGGTACCTTTTATATTCACTCTATCTTGTATTCTGCATTATTGGATATTGGTTCTACCCATTTGTATGTTGCGAGTTCGGTATCTGAGGGACTTGAAATTCCAGTTGAGAATACTTTGAATGCAGTTTCAGTTTATAGTCCAGTGGGCGACCATGTCGATGTTACTAAGGTGTACAAGAATTGCCCTTTGGAGATTCAAGGGAAAATATTTTCTGCTGATTTGATGGAGTTACCTTTCAGAGAGTTCGACCTTTTTCTCGGAATGGATTGGTTATCCGCTCATCGAGTAAGTTTGGATTGTGAAAAGAAAAGAGCGACTCTAAAAACCTCAGATGGGTGCGAGGTGATTCTGGTGGGAGAGCGTAGAGGTTACATATCCAATGTTGTTTCGGCTCTCAAAGCAGAAAAGATGATTCGACATGGGGCCATTGCCTACCTTGCTTATATTCTTGACTCGAGGCAGTCAGATTCTGGTTTGGATAAGATCCAGGTGGTTAGGGATTTTCCAGATGTTTTTTCGGAGGAATTGCTAGGGGTACCGCCAAAACGTGATAAGGTTGAGTTTGGCATAGATGTTTATCCGGGTACAACCCCTGGCTCTATGGCTCCTTATAGGATGGCACCGAAAGAACTCAAGGAATTGAAGATTCAGTTGCAGGAATTGCTAGATAGGGGTTTCATCCGACCTAGTGTTTCTCCCTCGGGAGCCCCTGTTTTATTTGTGAAGAAGAAGGATGGATCACTTTGGCTTTGTATTGACTATCGGAAGCGGAACAAGCTAATGATCAAGAACAAGTATCCCTTTCCACGTATTGAATACTTGTTCGACTAGTTCCGGATAGCTTCGGCATTTTCTAAGATAGACTTGAGATCGGGTTATTACCAACTCAAGGTTAAGGATTATGATGTGTTCAAGATCGCTTTTCGTACTCGTTATGGTCATTACGAGTTTCTGGTGATGCCGTTTGGATTGACTAATGCCCATGCAGCATTTATGGATATGATGAATAGGGTGTTTCAACCCTACCTGGATCAGTTCGTGGTGGTTTTAATTGACGACATATCGGTTTATTCCAAATCGGAGGCAGAACATGAGGAACATCTCTGGATTGTCCTACAGACTTTGCGACAGAAGCAGTTGTATGCAAAGTTCAGTAAATGTGAATTTTGGTTGACCGAGGTTATCTTCTTGGGACACGTGGTTTCTGCTAATGGTATTCAAGTTGATCCAAAGAAGATTGAGGCTATCTTGAGCTGGAAGCAGCCCAAGAATGTTCCTGAGATTCAAAGCTTCTTAAGTTTAGCTGGCTACTATCGGAGGTTTGTGGAGGGTTTCTCGATTATTGCAGCTCCTTTGACTAAACTTCTAAGGAAAGATATTCCTTTTGCTTGGACTGAGGCTCAACAAACCAGTTTTGAGAAGCTTAAGACCGTGTTGACTAAAACACCGGTTCTGATTCAGCCTGAGCTTGGGAAGGCTTATACGGTATACAGTGATGCCTCCCACACTGGGTTGGGATGTGTTCTGATGCAGGAGAGGGAGGTAGTGGCCTAGGCGTCTCGTCAATTGAAAGCGCATGAGTGCAACTACCCTACCCAAGATTTGGAGCTTGTTGCTGTAATCTTTGCTCTGAAAATCTAGAGACATTATCTCTATGGAGAGAAGTGCTATATCTTCACCGATCACAAAAGTCTAAAGTACCTCCTTACGCAGAAAGAGTTGAATATGAAACAGCGTCGCTGGTTGGAACTTCTCAAGGATTATGACTGTGAGATAGAGTATCACCCGGGGAAGGCAAACGTGGTTGCCGACGCCTTGAGTCGTAACGCCATTTTGGATTTGAGGACCTTATTTGCTCGGATGAGTTTTTTTGAGGATGGTAGTATGATGACAGAACTTCGGGTTATTCCTACGCTGATATCTGATATTCAAGCTGAGCAGTCTACTGATCCTTTTCTTATGCACCGTATCAGAGAGGTTTCTGAGGGTACATCTGTGGACTTTACTATTGATCAGGATGGTGTTTTGTGTTTCCGAGGTCGGTATTGCATTCCGAGGAAATCTGGGTTGAAACAGGTTATTCTTCGCGAGGCACATGATAGCCTCTATTTTATGCATATTTGTGGTGATAAGATGTATAATAACCTTCGTCAGAGGTACTGGTGGAAAGATCTTAAACGGGATGTTGTCGGATTTGTGTCTAAGTGTATGACTTGTTAGAGAGTCAAGGCAGAACATCAGCGTCCATCTGGGTTGCTTCAACAAATCGAGATTCCTCAGTGGAAGTGGGAGCGTGTGACTATGGATTTTGTTAGTGGTCTTCCGATGACTCCGTCTAAGTAGGACTCCATCTGGGTTATAGTGGACCGTTTGACTAAGTCTGCGCATTTCATTCAGGTTCGAGTCAACCATCATTTGAGTAAGTTGGCTCGGCTTTATATTTTTGAGATTGTTCGACTTCATGGGGTACCAATACCGATTATTTCTGATCGTGATCCAAGATTTACAACGGAGTTCTAGAAGGCACTTCAGTCTGCTTTGGGTACTCGGTTGAACTTCAGTACATCTTATCATCCGTAGATTGACGGGCAGTCCGAGCGTGTGATTCAGATTCTTGAGGACATGTTGAGAGGTTGTGTTCTCGATTACAGTGGTAGTTGGGAGGATTTCTTGCCGCTCGCAGAGTTTTCATATAATAACAGCTATCAGGACAGTATCAAGATGGCACCGTATGAGGCTATGTATGGCCGTAAGTGTAGGTCACTGATTGGATGGACTGAACTTAATGAGCATAGACTGTTGGGACCAAACATAGTCCGTGAGGTCGAGCAGACAGTCAAATTGATTTGAGATCAGCTTAAGGTTGCTTTTTACAGACATAAGTCTTATACTGACTTGAGACGTCGAGATCTTGAGTTTGAGGCCGGTGATGAAGTTTTCCTGAAAGTATCTCCTTGGAGGAAGGTACTTCGATTTGGTTAGAAAGGCCAGCTGAGTCCTCGATATATTGGCCATTATCGGATTCTTCGTCGGGTTGGACTTGTTGCCTATCAGCTTGAGTTACCACCAGAGCTTCAGCATATTCATGATGTTTTCCATGTTTCTGTGTTGAGACGCTACCACGCTGACCCGTCTCATGTTTTTCATGTGGAGGAGATTGAGATTTGTCCTGATTTGCACTTTGAGGAGGAGCCTATCGAGATTCTTGCTCAGGATAAGAAAGTTCTCACAAGGAAGACCATTAAGATGGTCAAAGTCTTGTGGCGTGATCGCAGTCACGATGAGGCAACCTGAGAGCCCAAAGCTGTCATCAAAGCTCAGTATCCACATTTGTTTGCTCCAGGTAAATTTCGAGGTCGAATTTTTTTTTACAGGGGGAGAGTTGTAACACCCCAATTTAGCCCCAAATTGTAAACCTTAATTGTGAAAATTTCCTATTGGAAACCTTAGAAATTGGGGGAAATCTCGGATTTTAACCTAATTTGAATTCGGGACCTAATTGAGTAAAGTTAAAGTTTGGTGTTTAAGTCGTTAGGTGGGCTAAAGTTGGGACCCTTCTTCTGTAATTATCCCATTTGTTAGGGTAAACACCCTTTTGTTCTGATTTTTATTCCTTCGCGCGGCTCTTCTTCTCACTTTTTCTCTCTAAAAAAACAAATCGAATCGAGCCCTTTTCCTCGTTGTTCGTAGAAGCTCCGGCCAATGAGCTTTTGTCGTCCGTTCGTCGTACCGTGACCATCAGTGGCTTTGTAAAACTAAAATTGATTTTGATATAACACATAAATCTAAGGACCAATTTGCAAAACAATAAATTTTTAAGTACTTTTTTAAGTCTCACAAATTGACAAGTATCTTTGAACAAAATAATATTTAAAGACCCGCTCTTAAAACATATATATTTCCCTAAGTCTTTTCCTATGTTTTTCAAGCCTAAGTATACAAAAACGCCCAGGCGTATCGATACCCTCAGCGTATCGATACCCTATTTTGTCACTGGAATTTTATTGAACTTACCGTACCGATACGCCCTGCAACTGTATCGATACGATATTCATCTGGGCAAATGTTTTCATGAAACCGTACCGATACGCCTAGCAACCGTATCGATACGATAGTCATCTGGGCAAGTGTTTTCATGAAACCGTACCGATACGCCTAGCAACCGTATCGATACGATAAGAATATCTTTGAAAAATCCGAGCATTTAATTATTTGACCGTTACTTGTCAGTTGGTTGGTTTCCCCATTTTTCAAAAGATCGTTATAGAGTACCGATACGCTTGGTATGCGTATCGATACACTTTTTATGTAAACTTGGCTTGGGATTCTAGCGAGCAAAAACCGTATCGATACGGCCTTCCATATCGATACGCCCCTTAAAACCGTACCGGTACGCCTTATATGCGTATCGATACGCTCTGTTTTCAGGCACAACAGCTCTTTCCTCTTTGATGCAGGTATCGATACGCCCTTCCCGAGTACCGATACGGTAGGCTGCAGAGCTGCATTTATTGCGGGAAAAATGTCCACAACGGCTCTATTGATGATCCCAACTACCCAAACGGCTAGAAATCAATGCAAGGATATAAAAACAAGCTTCTATTGACCAAGCAACAACTATTGAACATTCAAGCATCATCAAAGCAAAAAATCCAAACCCTTGAGCTATTCAAAGTCATATTCTTGTACCCAACTCTATTGTCTTTCAATTGTCAAATTGTATTGTGAGTTTGGGGTTGTTGAAATTGTAATTGGGTAGACAATCATCCTTTGAGAGGAAACATTTGAGTTTACCAAATTCTTTCTTTGTATTTGAGTGGATTAAGCTTTGGGTATAAAGCTTAATCGAAATTGTAAGGTTTCCTCCTCATCCAAGAAAAGGGGACGAATTCAATTAGTGAATTGTTTGAAAATCCTTAGTGGGAGCTAAGGTAGTGGATGTAGAGTTCATTTGGAGAACTTGAACCACTATAACCCCTTGTGTCATTTTTATTTTCAATCTTTCTCTTCACCAAAATTTTAATTGCCAATTCACCCCCCTCTTGGCCATTTGCAAGTATTCGATCAACTCAACAGGCTTCCCCGTGGCCGTCCGATCAAAACATGAGTTAGGGTTGTCCGTTCGCCGCCTCTTGTCGTCAGAAAGGAAAGGCCGAAAGCCTCGACTTTTCGTCTGTCGACACTGTCCTCTTTGTGCGCCGCCTCCATCCCGAGTTTGGGTGAGTATCGTGGTCGAGCTTGATAGGTTTTCGATTGCTTCCACCGTCTGTTTGTCGGCCGCCGTGAATCCTTGATGGTTACTGTCGGGATGGGTCAACCGATTAGGGTTCGGTTTTGAGGGTGTTTGTTTAGGGTTTTGGTTAATTTAGGGATTAGAAATTTGAATCTATTTTGGGTTTGAATGGTTGAACTGAACCGGGTTGAGGGAACCGAATCAGACCAGTACTCTAAACTGAAAAGGGCAGTTTGACCAAGTCAGATGACGTCAGCAGTGACGTCATCTACTGTTGTAATGATGATGCAGGCTGACGTCAGCAATGACGTCATCATGGTCGATGATGACGTCAGCGATAACTTTTGGGTTGACTTTTTCGGCCGAGTTCACCTCTATGTTTTTTGACGTTCTGGTTCCGTTTCTGCTGTCCGTTTCTTCAAATTTGAACCCGAAACACCTTTTTGGATCAAGTTTATTTGTTGAACTCAGAATTTTGTTAAGTGTTGCATCAGAGTTTGACTCAGTTATTTATGTGTTCAGGTGACGTGGACTCTAACCCCGAGACTTTACCTCCTTCTTAGCCAGGCAGACCTCCGGTGGCACAGTCTTCGAAATCTGCTAGTAAATGAAAATGAAGTTCATCATTTGTAATACGTCGAACATGCTCTTGAACAATCGGATCAAATTCACATAACATTTCTATTAAGCCAAAAAAAATTCCATTACTATTTCTATATAATGTACCATTAGTACCACGGAATGCTAAGTTATGTTTTGCAAGAAATTTCACCACTAAAATTATTCTAAACAATACATCTTTCCAATGTTCCTTCTCATTTTCAAGTTGTTTTTGCGTCACCTTATCAATAGTTTCATTCTTTTGAAATCTAAGACGCAAATCATACCAAGTTGCCATATTCTTAAAATGTTTCATACTAGTCTCATGTTCTTTGAGCCTTGTACTAACATGTGTCCAGTCATTAAAACCTTCATTAGCTAATTGACCCTTTCTAAGTCATTTTTTAAATATTTTACAACAAAAACAAAAAATTTGATCCAATTCTTTAGAATAAATCAACCACTCTCTATCAAAATTTTCCCATTTGATAATACTCTTGTATATAATGTTGAAGAAAATCGCTTTGACAACCTATTTTTAGGACCTTTCTCTATAGACAAATCTCTTTTGGGACCCTTAGCTACTAAAAGATCAATTATTTTAGCATTAAGATTATCCCAAATTCTAGGATCAAATATATCCGGTAAATTTTTAGTGTTAATATTAAAATTATTTTTAATATTTAAAGTATCATTATCGAAATTCTGACTAGTGTGATTATTACTAATAGGATTAGAATTATCATTTTGAATTAACACATCATTTTCACTTAAAGGTTTATCTTTATCTACATACATATTTTCATTCAAATCAACACAATTATCAGCATTATAATTCAAATTAACACAATCATTATTCAAAATAATTTTATCATCAACATCACCAACATTATTAATTTCAGCATAAGTATGTGAACTTATTAAGAGCTCCTATTTGAGATTGATTTAACTATTCTCGTCTCTTTTTTTCTTACGTTTTTCATATCCGAAATCATATTTTCTAATTGCAGGACCAATGATAAAATTCTCAAAGAAAGAGATCAAGTGATAGGATAAAATTCAAAAGGATAAAAAGAACTGAAATTTGAGAAGAATAAAATTTTAGAACAATCGAATTACAGGTCTTCAACATGATTGTTGAATTGGAGAAAAAACAACCTTCAAATTCTCAAAATCTTGAAAAGTAGTAGTAGAATTTTTTTTTTTTGATTTTTAGATGATGAATAAGATCGAAGAAAATTAAAAGTAAAACAAGTATAAATAAGACAATTTTTTACCGTTACTCACCATAAATGTTGTTGGATTTTCTAGGGAAAAAATTATTGCAATTAATTTATTGAGATAATAAATGAGAGAATTAAAAGATTTTTTATTCTATTTTATCATGTAAATTGATAGCAGATTTTTTTAAAGAAAATAATATTTTTATTAATAGAATTTTTTAAAATAATTTTGGGGGCCCTGTGACATATCACATCTTGTACTTATAAATGGACGGGCCTGGATCTGCATTATCGAACAACCCTGTAGGCCTCATTCTTTAGTTTGCCAGCCAATTCACTAATCCTTAACGTCCGATTCCCTCATTCTTCATTGACTACACCCTAGACCTTCTTTCAGATTGTCAAAGACACCTTATTCGTTCATCCTGGTTTTTGAATTTGTAGGGACTTTTCAGAGTCACGTTATGTGCTTGATCGTCTCACTTGTGCTTCCAATAAAATTCATGATACACGAATCTTGTATCCATGAAGCCAGAAACCATCTAGTCTATCAATAACACGTTGTGCATCAATCTTAGAGGCCATCCTCACAAAGCTGAATCGAGAACCATCCATTCTCTCTTCGTTGGGATGAAAGCATCGACAACAATCCCATGGCATTCGGACGCTTTCCAGAGATCCTTCCAATGACAGTGTGATGAAATATTTCCCACAACCAAATCCACATTCGTCGGTGTTGTGCGTCACATCTGCCTCTCTCTATGAATCGCCTCCGTTGCATCGTCAATTCTTCAATGATATTATTTTTCAATAATAAAGTATCCGATCACATTTTCACTATGTATTCTTTTTCAAAAGATTGATTCAAGACTGACATATTGAATTGTTTCTAACGTTCTTTGAGTACTGAATTTGAATTTTATCGATGATGTAAAACAATCCTTAAACTTGTACTTAAAATAATAAATTTAGCGATTAAGGAAATAATACAAATACAATATAAATACATATCTCTGTCTTTTGACATGTATATTCTCTATGTCTTTTGACACGCTCCATGCTTTCTAGCACGTTTATGTTCTTATCTTGTTTCTCCGGTTGGCTCTTTCAAACATTTCTCTTCTCGCACATTCATGGATCCCCCATAACAAACCTCTCAATCACCGATGAAGAGGAAGATCTCATCCAATTGGGACCATATCCACTACCCATCGGGTCTCATTTGCTAACTGTTTTGTGGGTACTTTCCCTACGTCAAGTGTTGTGAATTTTCAATTTATGAGGAAAACGTTGGCTAGTGTATGACATCCGATCGGAGGTATCTCAATTTTTGATTTGGGTGAAGATCACTTCCTCTTCCGACTGTACCATGAAATTGATGCAAATAGAATTAAAAATGGTGGTCCCCGGAACTTCAACACGAATGTACTTATTCTTCACATGCTCAAGGATGGTGAAGCTCCTCTCACAATTCCGTTGGACTGGGTTAACTATAGGGTTCTCATTCATGATCTTCCACACGGGTTCATGCCGGAAAATGTTGCAAAACAATTTGGAAATTTTCTCGGTTTGTTCTTGGAGTATGATACATCGGCTATTCTTATGCATTATAAGCGAATTATGCGCATTCGGGTTCGCGTAAACATCCACAGCCCTTTCAAAATGAGGAAAAAGTTTGGTTTGGCTAATGGTTTTGTCGCTCATGCACGTTTTGAATTTGAAAATCTTACTCTCTTGTACTTTCTATGTGGTAGGCTGAGACATGGTGAAGGATTTTGCCCGATAAGGGTGTTGCACCCGCAGCAGGAATTTCCTTTACAATGGGACCTGTCAATTCATGCACCACCGAGAAGGGCTGATAGCGGAGGTTGCAAATGGCTAGTTGAGAAAAATGCTGATGGTCCTCGTTTCCTTAATAAATTTTCAAACACAAATCAAGGAGATAAATCTAAATCTCCTGAATCATCGTCCCCATATCAAGGCAGTCTAGCTGATTTGTCAAAGGCGGTTACTCCGAATATAAAACGGGTGTTAAACCTTGGCATTTATAATGACGCGCTATTATATCGAGTGGAGAAGAATATTGAAGAGGGTAGAGGGGATAAGAAATAAAAATTTATAAATATGAAAAATTAAATGTGTAATTATACAAATTATTTTTATTTCGTGGTCAAAATAGGAGTGAAGTAATAGTTTAAAGACTAATAAGGTAATTTATCCTTCTTTTTATTGTGTCAGATCAGCCTCTTGTTAAAGTTTAACGGCAACAAACGTCCCAGTGACCATAAGTTTACAGATCGAAAACATAAGTGGGCATAGCGGTAGAATTTAAAAATCGATGACCAAAAGTGTGCAAACCCTAAACATTCATGATCATTCCAGTAGTTTACCCTAAATAAAAAAGGCTGAAGGTCAAATATAGCCCCCAATGTTTCACCTTTTGGTCATTTTAGCCCCATCATTTTTTTTGGTGCAAACAACCACTTAACGTTTCAGTTTTCGTTCAAATTTCACACTTCTTATACGAAAACTGTTAGTCAACTAACAATCAACGCCTGAGGTTGATATGGCATGTCTACAGGGCATAGGGAGATGACATGACACTGCCACGTGGCACTTTGGTGATATGGCGATTAGTTAAAAATATTTAAAAAATATTTTCTTTAAAATTAATTAATTAATTTTTTAAAATGTCACGTCAGTAAAAAAATGCCACGTGACAGTGCCACATCATATCCTCATGCCCTACAAACATGTCACGTCAGCCTCAGGCGTTGACCATTAGTAGACTAACAGTTTTCATCCAACAATGGTGGAATTTAAATGAAAATGAAACGTTAGGTGGTTGTTTGCACCAAAAAAGAATATTGCTAAAATGACCAAAATGTGAAATGTTGAGGATATTTTTTACCTTTTACTTAAAAAAAACCTGAAAAAAGACAAATAACTAAACCATAAATAAAACAAAACAGCAACCTCTCAACCACACACATGGAAACCAAAACGGCAGACCCTTCACAGACAGAAATTAGGAAAAAAAATCAGAAAATCTCGTGAAAGGGAGGAGGAAAATGGCGACAATCCCTATCAAAACAGAGATGAGCTCATGGTGGATCAAAAAGATTTTCACTCACATCATCGAGAGTGGAAAGTCTAATATTATTTTTTAACTTTTTTTATTTCCAGGTCTTCTTCATAAATCAAATAGTATTAAATATGGATAAAGTATATTTATACAGCATAGTGATTAAGTATATTTATACAGTCTCATCTTGTATGATTTTAAATCTTGAGAATTAAAATTTCTATATTTAATAAAAGAATCTAATATTATTTTTAAATAATTTTTTATTTCTAAGTCTTCTTCATGAATTAAATAGTATTAAATATGGATAAAGTTAAATGACTAATCGGTGATTCAAGTTTAGCAATTCTCCGTTGATTTCTTTGACCTCCAACTTGCCCGTCCTTTTCGTCTCTGATAAATATTTTGGGTATTGATGTATTTATATTGGTGTGTAATTAAATTGTTTTTTTAGAATAATTCGTAATTAAATTAGTTATTATTTATGCATTTTTATATTGTGTAAATATATGAGTAATATTTATATAATCATCATATTTTATGTAGGTCACGGCTCGCGAGTTAACAACTGAGACACATGCGCAACAGACTGCCCAAGAGATTCTTTGTAAAACCTTGAACTTGTTTAAAAGACCACCTGATTTGGCCTGACTGTTGGACACTGATAGAAAACTCGAGCACATTGAGCCTGATAAATTAATAGATGACATCTTACCCAAGAATATTCCAGTGGAGCAAAATGTCCATCGATGTGAATTCAAATCTAAGAAAATATTCCAATATGATAGATTTTCTTTAGTTAGCATAGATTTGGTAGGTGGCTTTCAATCTGAGTCGTTATTGTAAATCGATCTCGTCCGTTCATTGTATGAGATTCAACTATAAATAGAGGCCTCCCCACCTCATTTATAACCATTCACCCATTAATTAATACAAGACATTTACTCTAAAAAGCTCTCTATTGTTTCTCATGTTCTTCAATTGTCCTGCATTTCCCTTTCTCATAGTTTGCTTTCACTTATAATGATTCTTTGTTCGCGTGCCTTGAAAGAGTTTTATCTTTCATAGAGTGATTTCAGACTAACTTAATCGTTTGTCTCGAGAACATCGATTAAGATCGCGCGGCTTGTTAGGTTGAAAAACTAGCCCCTGTGATATATATTAGAGATAGCTTACACCTAATCGAAAGTTGTACATCTGTAACAAATTGTAACAGGTTGTTGTTAGTGAGTAGTTTGCATAACTGTTATTCCAGGCAGTTATGAATGGCGCGTAGCTAGCTTAGTTTAGCTTAGCTTGGCCTATATAAAGCTTATTCTTTTAAGCTGTAAAAGTAAGCTTGATGAATAAAGAAGAAACTGAGTTTTGTCTCAAAATTACAATTCTTATAATTCCTATAATTGTTTGTTTAACATCGTATCATTCGCCATGTCTATCTTGGTTCTTTAAGGTTTCTTTACATTTCATTACTTTTCTCCTTTCTTTCTTTAGTGATCTTCCGTTACCATGTCTGTTGATCTGATCATCTCTGAGCCTGGGAAGCTCTCTGTTGATGATACGTCGAGTTAAGGATTCTTCAACAAGCAGATCAGTGTGCGTCTCGATGATAGTAACTTTCTCCTCTGTCGACAACAAGTACTCTCGATGGTTCGAAGGCAAGGACTAGAGCAATGTCTTGATGATGAATTTACTTCGCCGGTGAAGTTTCTTGTTGGTGCCGATGGAATCAAAGTACCAAATCCTGCCTATCGGTATTTCTTCAAGCAAGATAGTTCGCTTGCTTCCTGGTTGCTTTCTACGGTGACTACGTGTGTTCTTCCTCATCTTGTTGGATCAGAATCATCTCCTTCTATATGGAAAACTGTTGTTCTTCGCTACTCGAAGTTGTAAACCACTCGTGATATGCATTTGCACTGTAGACTAATATCGCTTAAGAAAGGAAATCTTTCCATTAGTGAGTATACCGCTCAGATCAAAGAAATTTGCGATCTACTGGCTATTTGTGGTAGCCCTATTTCTAAAATTGAGCAGGTTGCAAAAATCCTTAATTGACTTCCCTCGAAGTTTGAGTCGGTTATGGCAGTTATTTCAGCGAGTAAAGATCCCTACTCTTTCGATGGTGTAGTCTTGTTGCTTACTAATGCTGAAACATGACTGGAGGATTTGTTACAGTTGTCAATTGGCATCAACAACACCACGGTTGCTCCAGATCTATTAACCATGCTTCTCGTCCGGATTATGTGTATAATCGTGGTGCTCATGGAGGTCGTTCAGGACCTGGTGGTAGATTCAAAGGCAGGCCCAGGCTCCAATATCAAATATGTGGAAAATTTGGCCACCTTGCAGATCGATGTTGGCACCGATTTGATCAAGGATTTCAGAATCAGTCTAAGTCGGCTACTGAAGCTTACATATGTTGGTGTACACACGACAATCTTGAAGGCAATTACACTCCTTATGTGACTTTTGAGTCCTCTTCCTCTATGCCTATCGATGCACCACAAGTTAACACTCTCGTTGCTTCACCATCCACGTGGTATCCTGACTCGGGGGCTACACACCATGTCACTAATGACAAATCTCAACTTTACACTGGACAGAAGTACATAGGTAAGGGTAAGGTTCACATTGGTGATGGTTCATCTATTTCTATTACTCATATTGGGAAATCTGTATTGACTACTAGGACTAGACCATTAGTTCTTAATCAGTTGATGTATGTCCTTGACATAACTCGTAATTTGATGCTTGTATCTAAATTCACCACTAACAATTGTGTCTACTTTGAGTTTCACTCCTCCTATTGTTGTCTTAAGGATGAAAGGACGGGTGAAGAGCTGTTAAGAAGGCCTCAAAAGATGGTTTATATGTGTTTCATACTACTTGTAACGTTACTCCTCCTCGTCCATCTATTTTCACTTGTTCAGCCACTTCATCAGACAATTGGCTTTGACACAACAGATTAGGTCATCCTTCAGCTGATGTAGTGAGTTCAGTCTTACATAAAAGAGTTGTAGTTGATAGAAATAATCCTTGCCATGCATTTCAGTTAGGCAAGAGTCACTCACTCCCTTTTCAAGCTTCTTCCACAGTATATTCTAAGCCATTTCATCTTGTAGAAATGGACGTTTTGGGACCATTTCCATTTGCCTCAGATGGATATAGATATTATATGTCTTGTGTTGATTTGTTTTCTTGAAACACTTGGTTGTATTTGCTCAAGAAGAAGTCAGATGCTTGTATTGCTTTCCAAATGTTTTATGCTTTAATAAAAAATCAGTTTAATCCAAATTTACTTGTTGTACAAGTCGATGGTGGTGGAGAGTTTAAATTTCTTGAAAATCAAATGGCTTAATTAGGTGTTCAACTAAGAATTACATGCCCTAACACTTCTCAACAGAATGGTGTGGCTGAAAGGAAGCATAGGCATGTAGTCGAGACTGCCCTCACTTTACTAGCACAAGTGTCGTTGCCACTTAAGTATTGGTCTTATGCTGTGCTGAGTGCAACGTTTTTAATTAACAGAATGCCCTCGAAAACTCTTGTTAATATGTCACCATTTCAGGTTTTGTATAGTAAAACACCAAACTCTCGGTTCCTACGAGTCTTTGGGTGTTTATGTTACCCTTATTTAAGACCATTTAACAGGCACAAGATGAATTTTCGATCTAGGTCGTGCATTTTTCTTGGATACTCTCCTAGTCATCATGGATATTTGATTCTTGATCAGAAAAGTGGTAGGATCTTTACTTTCAGGCATGTTGTTTTTAATGAGACTACTTTTCCCTATAGTGAACAAAGCTCTACAACAACTTGTTCTTGTGACTTTGCACCCTCTTAGCCTTTTGTTGTGTTTTCTGATTCCACATCTGATAAAGTTCAGTCTGTGGATGATACTACTCAGCCTTTGCCTACTGAAGATTCTAATGGCACTTCTAGTCCAACGTTGTCTGGTGTGCCAACTCCAGAAGCTCTTGATGCTACTAAACTGTGCACTATGCCTGAGAATCCTACTATAACAACTCAAAATTCACCTACCACTAATGAACATGTATCTCATGGAGCAACAACTCACACTTCTACTCCTGCTAGTGATTCTGTGCCCCAGCTGCTCCTTGAGCATAGTGAGGATGTTGGTTCCTTTGATGCCATCCCACACCCAATTGATGTTCAACAAGATAAGATCTTCACATAAATTCCTCCTTTTGCACCTATGGTTCCATTGATTTTAGAACCAAGAACTAATGTTCTGGATTCTCAGAACCATGTCTCCAGTGTTATGTCTGCTCCTACAAACACTCACTCCATGATGACTAGAAGCAAGGTCGGGATCTTCAAACCCAAAACTTTTCATTTACAGCTAGATGAAGCACCCTTAGATGTTAATGCAGCATTACAAGATCTTGATTGGTGTAAAGCTATCCTTGCTGAGTACAATGCATTATTGGCTAATGATACATGAGAGCTAATTCCCTTACCATAAGACGGGAAGGCCATTGGCTGCAAATGGCTCTTTAAAATTAAACGAAATGTTGATGGCACAATCGAGAGATACAAAACTCGATTGGTGGCTAAGGGTTATTCTCAATTTGTTGGACCAGATTTCAGGGAGACTTTTACTCCTGTAGTTAAATCGTTTACTGTGAATTTAATCTTGTCCCTTGCTGTTACTAATGCTTGGCCCGTTCATCATGTTGATGTTGATAATGCGTTCTTAAAAGATGACTTAGTTGAAGATGTGTATATGCTCCAACCCGAGGGACTTCACAAGAAGGCAGCTGATGGTAGCGTGTTGGTATGCAAACTCAAGAAAGCTCTCTATGGGCTTAGACAGGCACTAAAGAATTGATTTGACAAGTTGAAAGCATTTCTGGAATCTCTGGGATTCAAATCCTCCAATGCAGATGCATCACTATTTATTTACAACAAATATGGTGAAATCACATACATGGTAGTCTATATGGACGTCATTCTGATCACTGGAATGTCTCAAAGCCATGTCAACACAATTATAAAGCTTTTGGATAAGAAGTTTTCCCTGAAAGACCTTGGGGAATTGAATTTTATTTTTATAGGAATTAAAGTTAAACGTGTACATGGAAGCCTCTTTTTAACTCAAAAGAAGTATATCACTGAGCTCTTGGTTAAGACTGACATGAGGGATGTCACTGATGTGCCCACACCCATGGTAACCACACCCAAACTGAGCGAGAATGATGGTGAACCGCTGCATGATCCTCATGAATATCAAAGCATAGTGGGTTCTCTCCAGTACACAAGCTATACAAGGCCAGATGTATCTTTTTCAGTTAACAAAGCTGCCCAATTCATGCATCAACCTTTTGAACTACACTGGACAACGGTCAAACGCATTCTCATATACTTGAAAGGCACGCTTGACTTTAGGCTATGGTTTTCTCCTCATGCTACGTGTGACATGGAGCTGTTTTCCTTTTCCGATGTTGACTGGGGTAGTGACCCTGATGATAGACGGTCAGTGCTTGGGTATTGCTCTTATCTTGACATGCACCTTCTATCCTGGAGCTCTCGTAAACAACGTTCACTGTAAAGATCCACTGCAGAAGCTGAATGTCAGAGTATTGCAGACGTTGCTTCTGATGTTCTTTGTTTACAAGCAGTTCATAAGGACATGTCTATCACACTGCATATTGTTCTTGTCATTTGGAGTGATAATACAGGTGATGTTGCAATGGCAGCTAATCCAGTTATGCACGCTAAGATGAAACATGTGGATCTTGATCTCTTCTTCATTCGAGAGAAACTGTTGTCTCAATCTCTTCAAGTGAACTATGTTCCACCATCAAGTCAGGTAGCAGATGCCCTCACCAAACCAATAGGCATTGCTAAGTTCGAGAAATTTCGGCATCAACTTTGTGTTTGAAAGTTTTTAGAGCTTGAAGAAGCAAAGGAAATATTAGAGATAACTTACACCTAATGGAAAGTTGTACATCTATAACAAATTGTAATAGATTGTTGTTAGTGAGTAGTTTGCATAATTGTTATTCCAGGCAATTATGAATGGCGCGTAGCTAGCTTAATTTAGCACAGCTTGGCGTATATAAAGCTTATTCTATTAAGTTGTAAAAGTAAGCTTGACGAATAAAGAAAAAATTGAGTTTTATCTCAAAATTACAATTCTTATAATTGTTTGTTTAACAAAATATATATATATATATATATATATAATATTCTAAGAAGGATTAATATCCTATACATTGGCGGTGGAAAGTTTTTATTTCCACAAGCGCCTCAATTATAGGGTTTAGGGTTAGTGTTTAGGGTTTAGAGTTTAGGGGTTTTAGTGTAAAGGTTTAGAATTTAGGGTTCATGTTTAGAATTTAGGAATTAGGGTTAGAATTTAGGGTTTAGGGTTAGGGTTTAGTTTTAGGGTAATATGGGTGGGGATTTAGGTTTTAACCTATAAACCCTAAATTTTAACCGTAAACCCAAAATTCTATCAACAATCCCTAAATTCAAAACTACTACACTTATACCCCTAAATTTTAAACCCTAAACGAAGTCCCTAACCCCTAAAACTAAGGCGCTTGTGTAAAAAAGTTTCCACAAGCGCTTGTGTATAGTACAATTACCCTTCTAATAATATTTAAAATATATAACAAATTGTCAAATAACGACTGTGTCAAAACCGTTGCACAAAGTTCGTGGACACAAGTAAAAAACTTCACCGATCATTAAAAAGTATATTTCGACACTTAAAATATTGTTGTTACATGTAATGTTGGTTTGGATTTTTACCGAAGAAAACAATAACTGTCGTGCACAAGCGTATACCTACGGTTTAGTTATCGCTAATAATTCACCTGCATTGCCTGTGATAAAAGAAATCTAATAAAATCTTAACACAAGGAGTTTTTTTTATCGTCGGGCTAAACTTTCATGAAAAGGAAAAATTAAATAATATAGTCAAATGTGGGTTCTTTCGGTTGTGTAAATTCAGCCATATATGACTATAGATTTGCAAAGGCTACGACACTTATTTTCATCTACCTAAGTCTTTGCATATTTCTACTAATATTTCCATAGAAATCTGTCAATTGAATTAGGGAAATGTCAGATGTGGTTATATATTCAGTATAATTTAATGTTTACTTTTTGAAAAGAACATACTCACGTATTTATTTAAAAATAAGTGTTATACGTAAAATAAATATAGTTATAGACTCGGTCTTCTTGTATATCAATTTAGTAGTTGAGATTTTAGGTAATTTGTACACAAGGGATTTGGAGTCCATCATTTCTAGTTTAATGCAAAATAATAAAGTTTATACGTTTATTTTATTCATTATGTATACATCGAAGATGATACAACTCAAATTCTTTAACTATAATGAACTTAGAGATGATCAAACCCTCATAACCACACCACTCTTATTGGAACAAACAAATACAGTTTTTGTAACCCCTAGACCCTCCTATGTGTTGCCACAGATCCTAGGAAGTTACATTAGGGTCACCGGAGCGACACACATTAAAATTTCAAAAAAACAAATCACTAACCATTTAAAATTATAAATCAAATTTTGAATTAAAATACAATTCCAGAAAATATTCAGACTACAGATTAAAAACTATGATACAAATTGCTAAAACAAGTTTTAGACTTGAATGTAAATCAAGATTTGACATACATGCCATCTAATTACACAGATACCATACTCCGCATGCAAACCAAAGAAACTACATACCGATGTTGACAGCTGCGTCATGGTCGATCTTCTAACCTGTGATGGTAAAAACAACGTGAGCTTCGAAAAGCTCAGTAATACAAACTACCAAGGGATGCTAAGAGCACAAGTAGGTAAGGCAAGCTTAACACTGTCATGAAGAACTAGGTAACGATAAGCTCAAATTACGATTCGAGATTTCAGAGGAGCATTATACCAGAAGGTAACAAAGTTGTTCTTTATTAGATCACCTAAACCTCAAGATGTGAGTCTAAAGCAGAGATTTCAAAAATAGATTCAGATTTCAGAGGTTGAATTAAGGAGTTCAAAGCGGTTCATTAAACGCGAATTATAAGTATACTGAGCGTTCACTTTAATACATTAATTTAGTAGGATATACATAAGAAGAGGTCAGAAAGTTTTATTAACTTACTTTACTACCCTCCAACCGAACTCAAAAATGCAATTCGCCCTGAACTGCATACAGAAGGTCTTACCCTAGGCCTGAGGCGTAGGAGCCTACCTAAGGGGATGCCTTAGGTCCAGAAAGACTTACCCTAGGCCCGTGGGCGTAGGAGCTTAGGTACAGAAGGACTTATCAGCGCTGAGCCTACAGATCATCATTCATATCCAGATAATATACCACATATGATTTCAACTTATATTCAGAAGACAATATAGCAGAAAATAAATATTAAATCTATTTTTATAACAGAAGACATGTATCAAATTTATTTTATTATCATTATCATTATTTCGTATTCAATGTCATATATCAGATATATTTTTCATAACAGAGGTCAGAATTTAGAGAATTATTTTCCTTTCGTATTACAATATCATACTTTTAAATTTTAAGCATATTACCTTGGTTTAGAACAGAAAGTAATTACAAATACAGGGTACACGCTTTATGGCCTAATTCATTTCTTAAAGGTACTCGATAGATATTAGAAAGATGACACTTGACATATTTAGACTGATTTCAGAACGAGATCCCTACGAATAGGGGAGTTCGGTAAGACAGATCGGATTAACATCGAAAGTTGATGCTTCAGAATCATAGAGATTTCAAATATATCGAGAGTGATTCGATCGCTAAAGCTTACGAGGGTATTGTTGGTCATTCCGGCCTTCGAAGGGTAATTTGGTAAGCTGAACCAACAAGGTATAAACGGTGATGTACGGAATTTTGGAATTCTAATTGCTCATCAAGCTTTCGAGTCTCTCTGAACTAGTTGAAACCTTTAACACAGAGTTTGAAATATAATCGGATAAGCACATCTTAAGCATTCATTTCCAGAACTGATTACAACGTAACAACAAAGCAGATCGTCTTCACCTTACATCCACTGAACTTACTACGAGAGATCAAACATGTATCCAAGCGGTAATTTTCCAAATTCCTGAACATGCATATAACCCCCGAACTCGTTCCATAGCATCGAATTTATCTTTTTGAGGAAACATGTTGCTCTTACCACTCGCTAAGTACTTTCTCCAAATAACCCGAACATGTCGTCACATGGTATCTTTCCAAAATTAGGATAGTATCAGAAACGGCCAACAAGCACGAACCGTAAATTACCACTTTAGAGTTGTTATATTGTCTAGCTTTATTGGTATTCCTTATTCCAGTTTTAGAGTTAGCTTCAGTCATTTCAACATTCGCAGGTATTTCGGATGCTTCATATCTGAAGGTGCTCCAAAACAAATTCTGAGCATTTCGGTCGTTCTAACTATTCAATCCTTTCCGATATCGAGGGTATATTCGTCATTTCGATTAATTTGACAATTGGTGTCTAGGATACATTATTCTTTTTAATCATTATGGATATTCCGACCGATTCAACTGTATCAGTATTACCAAACATTTCAGTCATCTCGATCAATTCAGCAATTTACGCGACTTTGTCTAATCCAAACATACAATTGTTTTCTCGTAATTGTCTTCAGAGAATATTCAATCTCAAAAAGGAATATGAGCAATTTACAGACTCAAACGTGAAGCCTCGCTACCATAACTTCCCAAGCAAACTTCAATATTTTCAGAAGGTTCGGTTGTTTTACCGGATCTAGTGTAGATTCTCAGACCACACTTATTAATAAGGGTATTTTAGTCATTTTCATACATCAAGGGCATTTTCGTAATTCATTAGCAAAAATAATCAGACTTAGAGATTAACCCTTTTATTAATCGTTTACTGAACTCGAAAGTCCTTTCGATTGATCAAACCTCTTATGTGAATATTTGCCTTGGCCATTAATATTCTTATTTCATAATTGATCGACGTAATCAGAAATAATCATATGCTCAAGCATGATCGTGCAAACATTAACCGAATACCAACATGTTGCAAAAGCATGCAGAAGGTAGTAATGTATTACCTTAGTTCCGAGCTACAACGGTTGATTCATGACACCTCCTTCGATCGCACTCAATTCCAAGATTTGACGACTCCCAACATCTCAAATTCAAGGATACTTTGATACCTTCAACAACATAGATTCACATTTCAGTCCTTATCCAAAGAGCTCTTAACAAAATTAAACACTTTCGGGTTCAAAGTCAGATTCGGAGCCTTCGAGTCAGAATTTTACAAAACGGGTTTCAAAAACGGACTCAGGACGTCGAAAATCATAAAATAAGAGTTTTCGGAAAATTTGACTTTTTGGTCAACGGTCAAAGTCAACGCTGACGTCAGCAAGTCAACGCTGACGTCAGCAAGTCAACGGTCAACGGGGTCAGAGTCAACTGGTCAAAGTCAATGCTGACGTCAGCAGTCAACAGAGGTCAACTGAGTTGACTCGGACGAGTTGACTCGACTGACTCGGACGAGTTGACTCGGGTTGACGGGTCGGTAACCTCAAAGTCATAAGTCACAACACCCATGATGCTAAAACTACTTGGGAGTTTGAAGGAAGCTAAAATGAAGAGGAAAGATGGATGATTGAATGAGCGTTTTGAGGTGTGGGAAAATATGACAACTAAAGATGGTATTTATAGACTGATCTTGAAGATTATGAATTTAATTTTTTTGAATTTTTAATTGCAACTATATCCACTATTTGTTATTAATATTTATACAATTTGTATCAGTCAAAAATGGCATCCCAGAATTTCTTAGTAAATGGCCCATGGACGACTTCAAATTTATTTGCTTGATATCTTTTCTGGACGTTTACATGTATTTCTTAGTAAACAACAAATGAATTTCCATTTCGATAAAAAAAAATTTGGAATATATATATATATATTTGATTATAGCTATTTCATTTTTGTTTTTAATTAATTAAACTTCGAGAAGTTATCAAACTAGTCAATAGTTTTTATTTTTCTGTTTTACCAAGAAAATAAATATTTTATTTATTATTAAATTTTAAAAAAATGACCAACTAGTCAAAGAAATCAACGGAGGATGCTAAGCTTGAACCACCAACTAGTTAGTCCGTTCATTCTATCCGTTTTAAATATTAAATAATTTAATTCATGAACCTGCATTTAAGACGTTTTTTTTAAGTGACATTAAATCATGTAAATTAATTATTCTGCAAGATTAATTAGGTCAATAAATTGTTTAAATAAAATACATTTATAATTGAATTCATGGAGTGGCTCAAATTATATGAAAATTACCAACAACTGGGATCTCATAGTTGGAGAAGCATTGTTGTGATGACAGAGTCGCTACCGGTCCTTTTAAATAGACAGACCAAAAACTTAAGATAAACTAGAGATTACGAAATCTTAGATTCGAAGGTACGGTTACGTGAGTAGAATAATTAGCACCTATAAAGTCCGTAATACGCCATTTATTTGGTCACAAATATTTTACAAGTGACTTAGGTGATGTAGCATTTGATGAGATATTAAGGGTGAGTTATTTAAAGCCTAATTAGTTAAATGTAAAGTGTGATTTATGAATTTATTGAGAGAGTATATCCTAGGAAACTAAGTTATTATGAAATTAATTCAGTGCTCAAACCTGAGGGACGTAGTATTAAGCCTACAATTAATTAAAAGAAACCTGGGCTAAGGGTATTAATTATTTAATGATCCTAACTAAAGAATCATGCTTAGGGAATTTGTACCTAAAACAGGAAACATATAATCATAAAAATAAATAAGGATAAATTTAACTATGTCAGAACATAAAATATATATAAAATAACTAAAATAATTGTTGAGTGGATCATTGAATCGATAAATACTAAGAGGGGATGAATTTGATTTTTAAATTAGTTGGTAGTGAAGTAGTAAAATAAAAATTGAAGACAAATGCACTTATAATGGTTCAAGTTTCAAATGAACTCTACATCCACTACCTTAGCTCCCACTAAGGATTTTTCAAGCAACTTCACTAGTTGATCTTTCCCTTTTCTAGGCTTAGGAGGAAACCTTTACACAAATAGTCAATATTTTACCCAAAATTGACCAAACCCTCTCACAAGTTTACAAAAAAGAATATGACAATTACAAAGTATCTCTCAAGACAAATATTGCCCAAATTACAAGCACTCAACCCAATTGAATCTGAAAAATAGGAAATTACAAAGAATGACAATTGGGTTTTACAAAGATATTAGAATTTAAGCACTCGAGCTTGAATTTGATGTAGGATTGTTTCTCTTAGGATCAATAGTTAATGCTGGTTGTTTTTGGATTCCCTTTTATACATTCTCATTCAATTCTAGTCGTTGGGGTGGTTGCCATCATAAACATGGTTGTTGGGATGCAACATTCTCACCATAAATGCACTTCTGCAATTACTCGTTTCGAAACACTTGTACCTGTTTCGAAACGGACCAAAATAGAAATAGTCGTTGAGGTGTAATTAAGAGATCGTTTCGAAACAGACATGATAGTTTCGATACGCTAAGAGCCCGTTCCGAAACGGCTTGACATCAGTTCCGAAACAATTTGAAACTGTCAAAACTCATATCGAAACGTGCTTAAATCGTTTCGATACGTCTTAACCATTTTGTGAAAATCAGTTATAAATTGCAACGGTCATAAAATTTAAATCCAAGTTCAAATATCGTTTCGAAACGTTTGAAATCGTTTTGATACAGTTGTATCGAAATGGATCTACCCGTTATGTTGTTCTTCATCCGTTTCGAAACATAAAGTCCTATTTCGATACCATCGTATCGAAACGGGAAGACTCGTTCCGAAACAAATGTTAACAGTTTCAAAACGTTCCGAAACGCTCAAGGGCTGTTTCGAAATGGTGACTCGCAAATCACTGTTTTGACTTGGAAAACACTTAGAAAATTTTGTATAAATATTTGGTTTTGACTTGACCACTTTTCTTAAAAGTTTTAGGAAGTTTTGAGGACTTAAAAATTTATTTTCTATTTTCAATTTAGTCTTTAAATCCTTTGTTATATCAAAATCAATTATTTGTTTTTATAATCTCCCTGTTTTTGATATAACAAAACCAAGTATAAATTTTTAAGTGTTTTGAAATCTTTGAACAACTGTTAACTCCCCCTCAATTTAAGATAGGTTTTAAAGTTTTGAAAAGTTGAAATTTAAAGCACTTGTAACTTAAAAACAAACTTAAAAACACTTAGGGTTCGTTTGGTTCTAGAAAACATTTTCTATTTTTGTTTTTCATTTTCATTTTCAGAAAATAGTTTTCATTTCCTGTTTTTAAATATTAAAAAACATGTTTGGTTAATAGAAATGAAAAGTTATTTTCAAAAATAAAAATAGTGAAAATGTGTTTGGTATCTAGTTTTTCAAAATAAGAAGAATTAAAGGTCAAATTAGCTTTTAACGAAAAATAAAAAAAATTAGTTAAGACCTTGTGAATATTTTACTCAATTTAGCCCTCATAATTCAAATTGCAATCAATCAGACCCTCATAATTCAAATTGCGATCAATTTAACCCTCTCATCATGTTGACTGTTAACTTACAAACAATCATTAAGATAGTGACACGTAGTACACCTGAAAATATTTAAAAAATTAAAAAAGCATATTTAAAATTAATCCCTCCACAACTACCCAACTTAAAATAGTTTGTTAATTAGTTCCCCTCCACAACTACTGTTTTCACTTTGATCCATTGAAACGCTATGGAGTTTGCATGGGTTGGATCTGACATCTCCAGGTTTCAACATCCATTTTTTTCTTAAAACACGTAGTTTGTTAATGATTGTTTGTTTCCTATGAATTAGTAAAATCTCAATGAAAAACTTGATTGGCATGGATTGGAGGAAGATTAGATAGATGATCTACCATCTATGCTAGTTCTCACAGTAATGATAACAATGGAATTTGAGAATTGAATTAAAAAATTCAATAAAAATCAAATTGAAAAATAAATCAAAACTATGACTGTTTTGAAATAAAAAATTAGAAAATGCCAAATTAGAAAATATTTTTAAAATCTTATGTTATTTAGAATTTTTAAATATTTTTTAGATTTTTTTACGGTTTAATGGCATAACACTTTCAGAGTGTGCCACGCATTATCATTTATTGATTTTTAGTGAGTTAATGGTCAAAATTTGGCCAACCGTTACGAAAGGACTAAATTGAGTGTGTTTTGACTAATGAGAGTTAAATTGGGTGCAAAAAATCAAAAATAGATTAATTGATTTTTTTTCGTTGAGGACTAATTTGATCTTTAAGCAAAATAAAAATAAACAAATAATTACTTATTAAATAATTAAATTAAAGTATAATTATTAAAAATATTATTATAATAAAAATAAAATGTGATTAAATAAACCAAAGTTCTAAAATTGGCATTAGAATGATTCGAACCCGGGTTAAATAGAGTGAAAATTCAAAAACTCTTGTTTTCATGTTTTCTATTTTTCTAAAACATTTTTAATGAAAATGGTGAAAACATCTTTTTTATGTTTTCAAAATTTCACTCATTTTTGTTTTCATTTTCTAAAAATCATTTTCAATTTTTACAACCAAACATGTTTTCTTCAACATTTTCTATTTTCTAAGAAAATAAAAATGAAAATGCCTTATATTCTCTAGAACCAAACGCACCCTTAGACTCTTAGAATTACTTCTCCCCCTTTTTGTTAGATCAAACATATAATCAAGGCTAAATGAGAATAAAAGAGGCATAGGTCATAAACCAAATAACATAATAGCATAGATAGCATTAAGTTCATGAAACAAATCCAAACATAACATCAAACTCAATCCTAAAAAGCATGAATTCAAAGCATAGGTCTTAAAACAACAAACATAGATAGGTGCATAAACTCAATCCTAATATGTCAAAATAAAATGATATGCAATAAGCCTAAGGTGCTTCATCATCTTCATCGCTTCCAATGTCATCCAAGAAACATCCTTGTCCTTCTCTTGATCCTTGCGAAAACGCCTCCAATCACCATAGAAGTTGGTGAATGAGAAATCCATGGATGATTCTTGGGTTTCAAGAGAGGTAAGACGATTCTCGTTGCCAAGAACACGATCCTCCAATGATTGTAAACGAGTGTTGATAGCTGCAAACTTGGAAGCCATGTTTGTGTCCATAGTGTTGAACCTCTCGATGAGGAAGGCTATGAGAGCATCATTGTTAGGAGCCACAATGGGAACTTGAACTTGTGGTTGAGGCTCTACTTGAGGTGCTTAAGCTCTACGATCAACTCGAGCTCATTCACCAAGTGTGTAACAAAATCCGGATCTTACAAGAGAAGACTCACCAAGCTTTTGCTTCTTTTTTTTGTTTCGGAAAATCGTATGAGACATCAAGCCCTATGCGAACAAAAATGTAGCTCAAAACTGTCCCATAGGTGAAGGAGGTGATGGAGTCGGATAGACGATACCTTACTTGATTGACCATCTCGGAAAAATTATCTTCACCAAGTTGGGTTGATGTGCTTGCTGGAAACACTCTAGCCAAAAAGTGTCAACTTGACGGATGTGGGCAAATTTTCCTCCGGATGGGCGAAAGAACCAAGAGATGATCAAGTGCAAGAAACGATCATGAGCATCCAAAGTAAGAACCGATCCAGTTTGAGATCCAAAGTGGGTTTCATCCTCAATACCCTCATCAACAAGCCCAATGATGTTCACTAAGGTGGATGGATCAATCCGAAACTTCTTTCCCAAGATGTAAGATTCAATAGCAATAACTTCGGAACAGTCTTCATTGCTAATAAGATTGGCATTGGAGTAGAAAAACAATACCGTGTTTTTGTAGACAATGTCCGGAATACTCATGAAGCTTAGGAAACACCATTGTGTCAAAAGAGGTAGGTACTTGAAGTAGAAACGCTCGGAATCAAGGAATGCAATGTCTACAACTCGCTCTCGTCGAACAACGACATCTTGAAGAATTTAAAGCGATTCCTAGCCTCTTGATTTCTAAGACTCTTGGAATAGAGAAAGGTAAGGTTTGGATGAATATTGTCACAGGGGTTCGAACCTTCACCCCCCTTTAATCTTTCTTTTCTTAGAATCCATTAAAAACACCTTAAAACAAAGTTAGCAATAAAATTTAAGTGTATGCATTAAATCCTAATTCGATCCAATAAGAATCCCGTTAATGTTTTTAAAAACACTTTGAAAGCATATACATAAAAAATAAAATTTTGATGAAAACAAATTTGAAAAACAGTGTTAAAAATACGATTAAAATAAAATGTATTCAAACCAAAAAAATGAGATTTGAATTTTTTTTACAAGATTATGAAAACCCATAATGTAAAACAAGTATACTATACAAAACTATAATTTTTGAACATAATATTCGAACAAAATAAAAAGAAAAAGATAGAAAATACCTCAAAGATGGGATTTTAGGAGGAATTTGTGGATGAAATTGCACAAAATTGATGGAGCTTGCTTAGATTGACGTTTAGGAGTAAAAGCCCTCAAGTTTTGATGAAAAAAAAAAGAGATTTGGAGGGTTTTATAGAAGAATTCGATCTAGGGTTTTTTGTGTTTAATAAAAAGTGTCTTTTAGCATTTAAAACATTTTGAATTTGGCTTTTCCGGATACGCGTTTCGAAACAAGAGAGATCGTTTCAAAACAGGCGTACCGAAATGCATTCGAACGTTCCGAAACATATTGACTGTTTCGATACAGGTTTGACTGTATCGAAGCCCAAGAGTTTGCCCGTATCGAAACTCATAGGGGTCGTTTCAATACAAGTTGTAACATAACCTAAACGTTTTGAAACCCTTTGGCGGCGTTTTAAAATAGCTTGGTCCATTTGTTTTCTTAAGAGGTAGCCCGTATCGAAACAGGGTGACCCGTTTCGGTACCAATAGCCTTGGAAGAGCAGATTAGGCACTAAAATGCAGAAAAATCGAACTTTGATTGATCCTATATGCATGAATGAGATGAATGAGCAAGTTTAACATATCACAACATAAACATACTCCCTAACTATAAGCAATGATGTAATTAGGATCAAAAACACTAAGCATGGGATTTAACAATAATTCAAGCAATTTTAAATACAAAGGTCCTAAAAGGTCAAGACAGGCTAGTTAGACCTAACTCTCTCCTAATGGACCAAAAATGCTCTTTATCTAGAGGTTTGGTAAAGATGTCCGCTAATTGATTTAAGGTGTCTACATACTTTAAAACAACATCTTTCTTAAGGACATGATCTCTAATGAAATGATGCCTTATTTCTATGTGTTTGGTTCTAGAGTGTTGGATGGGATTTTTGGTAAGACGTATGACACTAGTGTTATCACACTTAAGAGGTATGGTGTCTACCTCAATTCCATAGTCTAAGAGTTGTTGTTTCATCCAAATGACTTGAGCACAACAACTCCATAAGGATATGTACTCCACTTCGGTGGTAGATAAAGCTACACTATTTTGTTTCTTAGAGAACCAAGATATGAGGATACTATCTAGGAATTGACATGTTCTGGAAGTACTTTTCCTATCTATCTTACAACCCTCGTAATTCACATCCAAATAAGCATGAAGGTTAAAGGTTGAGTCTATAGGATATCAAAGACTTAAACAAGGAGTATCTCTAAGGTACCTAAAGATCCTTTTAACGGCTATAAGGTGTGACTCTCTAGGACTAGCTTGGAACCTAGCACACAAGCAAACACTAAACAATATATATGGTCTACTTGCGGTAATGTAAAACAAAGACCCAATCATAGAACGATAAAGTTTAGAGTCAACACACTTACCTCCTTCATCTTTGTTAAGCTTTGTGGATGAGCTCATTGGTGTAGCTTGAGGCTTTGCTTGCTCCAAGCCAAACTTCTTGAGCATATCTTTGATGTACTTAGCTTGATTGATGAAGATGTCATCCTTCATTGGTTTGATTTGGAGTCCCAAAAAGAATGAGAGCTCCCTCATCGAGCTCATTTCAAATTCACCTTGCATCAACTTAGAAAAATC
This sequence comes from Hibiscus tridactylites, assembly GCA_958450335.1. Taxonomy (NCBI): domain Eukaryota; kingdom Viridiplantae; phylum Streptophyta; class Magnoliopsida; order Malvales; family Malvaceae; genus Hibiscus; species Hibiscus tridactylites. Next base: position 79,669,685 of record OY288283.1, on the reverse strand, counting down.
TTGACAAAGCAACTCATTAGTAGAACCAAAAATAATATCATCAACATAAATTTAAACCACTAAGATATCTTTGCCATTGTTTTTAATAAATAGTGTTGTGTCCACCTTTCCTTTTTCAACTAGAAAACTTGATAATCTTTCATACCAAGCTCTAGGAGCTTGTTTTAAACCATATAAAGCTTTTGACAATTTGATAACATGGTTTGGAAAAATGGGATCTTCAAAACCCGGTGGTTGTTCCACATACACTTCTTCGTTTATAAAGCCATTTAAAAACGCACTTTTGACATCCATTTGAAAAAGCTTAAAATCATGATAACATGCAAATGCAAGTAGCATCCTAATTGCTTCCATCTAGCTACTGGTGCATATGTTTCATCAAAATCAATTCCCTCTTCTTGAGTGTAACCTTGAGCAACAAGCCTAGCCTTGTATCTCACTATGTTACCACTCTCATCTAGTTTGTTTCTAAAGACCCATTTAGTTCCTATAGTAGATTTGTTTCTAGGCCTATCAACTAATGTCCATACTTCTCTCAAATTGGTTTAACTCATCTTGCATGGCCATAATCCAAAAGTCATCTTTTAATGCTTCTTTAACATTCTTAGGCCCAATGCATGATATAAAAGCAACATTATTAAGCATTTTAAGAGAAGAACGAGTAGTTACCCCCTTGGATGGATCACATAAGATCTCACCACCTTTGACATAGTTGTACTTCCTTTGGTAGCTCACTTCACTTTCCTCAAGAGACATGTCTTGCAATGCTTCTAAAGGCGGTTCTTGTGCTTCTTCCTCTTTTGTTGGAATCTCATTCACCTTTGATGATTCTCCACCATCACCGGCTTCAATGATCCCTACATCATCATCATCACAAGAATCCTTCCTCGGAAGGAGGTTATCATCGAAAACCACATGAATAGATTCCTCTTCAACTAAAGTTCTTTTGTTAAACACACGATAGGCTTTAGTGTTTAAAGAGTAACCTAGAAAAATAGCTTCATCACTCTTTGCATCAAATTTACCTAAATTATATTTTCCATTGTTTAAAACAAAACACTTGCAACCAAAAGGATGAAAATAACTAATGTTAGATTTTTTAGATTTTAAAATCTCATAAGGAGTTTTCTTCAAAATAGGCCTAATCATTACTCGGTATATTATGTAGCAAGCGGTGTTAGTGGCTTCCGCCAAAAAATACTTAGGTAAATTATTTTCACAAAACATAGCCCTAGCCATTTCTTATAAATTTCTATTTTTCCTCTCAACTACCCCATTTTGTTGAGGAGTGCGAGGAGCCGCAAAATTATGGCTAATCCCATTTTCATTACAAAAATCTTCAAAACCCATATATTGAAATTCGGTTCCATGATCACTTCTAATATGTGAAATTTTAAGTTCAAGATCATTTTGGGTTATTTTTGAAAATGTGATGAAGTTTTCTAAAGCCTCATCTTTGGTGCTTAAAAAGAGAACCGAAGTATACCTAGAGTAATTATCAACAAGTACAAATGCATATGATCTTCCACCCAAGTTAGTCGTCCTAATTGGCCCAAAGAGATCCATATGGATCAATTACAAACATCTACTTGTAGAAACATCATTAATGGACTTGAAAGAGTCTCTATGTTGTTTACCTTTAGCACATGCATCACAAATTTTATCTAATGAGAACTTGAGCTTAGGTAGGCCTCTAACTAGACTTAGGGAAACTAATTTTTCTAAAACGCTAATGCTAGCATGTCCTAGTTTCCTATGCCATAACCATGCATCATTTTCATTTTGTGCAACTAAGCATTCATGGGATGTATGAATCTCATCTAGATGCATCATATAAATATTGTCTATGCGATGACCAATGAGCATTATTTTTTATATTTAATGTCTACTATTCTACACCCATTTACATCAAACATGACATTAAACCTTTTATCACATAATTGACTAATGCTCAACAAATTGTGTTTTAGACCATTGACATACAAGACATTTTCAATAAGTATGGAAGAGTGGTTACCTATGGAGCCAATAACTTTAATGTGGCCTTTGGAGTTGTCACCAAAATTTACTACTCCTCCACTTTTTGGCTTTAATTCTATGAATCGACTCTTGTCTTTGGTCATGTGTCTCGAGCATCCACTATCAAGGTACCACGAATTTTGACTTTGTGCTTTGGCCTTGTAGCAATGCTCCCCTACAAACAAAGAGTTTAAGCTTTGATTTTTGGTACCCAAATCATTTTGGGTCCATGGGTGTTAGCTCCCAAAAGCTTGGTTCCCTTAGGAATCCAAGATGACAAGGCATTAACATTATTAGATTTTACAAGTTCCTTAGAAACCCATACACTTATAATCTTTTTAGTCCTAGAATTCTTATAGGAGCCACTTTGTTTGTAGTTCAAATTCTTTGTTTTTGTAAAGTTAGTTTTTGAAGATTCACCTTTTTCAAGCTTTCACGAACCAACATTTTTGAAAGAATTTTTGAGCTCATTCACCAATTTTTGGTGTTCATCATTACATTGAGAAAGAAGGTTGTTCAAATCAATATTTTCTTTTTTAAAGAACTTTAGATCATCTTGCAAGCTTAAAACCTTTTTCTCAAAATCTGAGTTAGTCTTAGAGAGTAAATCGTTTTGAGCTTTCAAATCCGAAATGACCTTTTTGTTTTTCAAAACGAACTCTTTGTATTTCTCTACTAAGTCATCATATACCTCTTGTAACTCATCATACGCATCATGCAATTCATCAAATGTAAAATCATAGCAAGATGAGTTAGAGGTTACCATAGAATCCTTCTCAAGAGCCATGAGGCAAAGGTTGGCCACTTCGTATTCCTCATCCTCGGATGACTTCTCATCACTCCAAGTAGCAATCTTGGCTTTGAGCTTCTTCTTCTTCTCAAAGCCATTCTTCTTGAGTTGAGGGCAATCGAAACGAATATGACTCGGCTTCTTGCACTCAAAGCAAATGATCGGATCTGTTTCCTCTTCTTTTCTTTTGCTCTTGAAGTCTCTCTTTCTTTGAAATTTCCTTCATCGGTTATACTTCATGAACCGTGAGAAGCATTTGGCTATCATGGCCAACTCCTCAAAATCATCCTCCTCACTAGAGGAGCTCTCCTCTTGTAGAGAGGCTTTGAGAGCAACTCCTAGCTTCTTTTTCTTGTCCACCTCTTGCTTCTCTATTCTTCTTTCTTCTTTTCCTCTTCTCTTCCTTGTTTCATAACTCATGAGTAAGGAAAGAACCAACCAGCTCATCAAGATTCAAGGTTTTCAAATTCTTAGCTTCAATAATGACCGTTATTTTACCATCCCAAGATTCCGGGAGAGAATATAGAAGCTTCCTTACTAGCTTGTCTTCAGGAATCACTTCACCGAATCTTTTAAGACCATTGACGATGATCGAGAATCGGTTAAATATCTTAGAGACACTCTCATCGGGATCCATCTTGGAGTTCTCGTAACTCAAATTTAGTAGCCCGGTCTTCGTCTCCTTAATGTCACTAGTTTCTTCAAAAGTTGTCTCAAGAGTGTCCCACACTTCTTTAGCGCTCTCGATTGAAGAAACCTTAGAATAGATGTCTGGACCAAGTGCACAAAAGATGATGTGCAATGCTTTATTGTTGACTTGCATCCTTCTTCTATCTTCTTCGGTCATCTTCGATTTCACCTTCGAGACAAGTCTTCCTTCATCTTTTCTTTTCATCAGAATGTAAGGCTTTTCTTCAACTACATCCCAAACTATGTAGTCAGTGGATTTGATGAAGAGACGCATCCTATTCTTCCAATATGGGTAGATTTTCCCATTGAACTCACGTGAATCGTCACGTATGCATGAGGACCACACTCACCCACGAACCAACCCGAATCCTGATCAGGACATGCACCCTTCTTTGGTGGATATCTCACCACGGCTCCTCAACTTGCATTTCATTCAGTTTCGTCCTTTATTATTTAATTTAGCCCTCTATTTTTTATTTCATGCAATTTAGTCCTCTTTGTTATTTAATTTTTCCTTTTTTATTTGATCATTGTTGTAAAACCAAAGAATTGATTTTGATATAACAAAGGATTTAAGGACTAAATTGAAAATAGAAAATAAATTTTTAAGTCCTCAAAACTTCCCAAAACTTTTAAGCAAAGTGGTCAAGTCAAAACCAAATGTTTATACAATTTTTTCTAAGTGTTTTTCAAGTCAAAACAGTGATTTTCGAGTCACCGTTTCAAAACAGCCCTTGGGCATTTCGAAACATTTTGAAGCTATTAACATTTGTTTCGGTACGAGTCTTCCCGTTTCGATACGATAGTATCGAAACATGACTCTATGTTTCGAATTGGATGAAGAACAACAGAACAGGCAGATTTGTTTCGATACGGTTGTATCGAAACAATTTCAAACGTTTCGAAACAAGATTTGAACTTGGATTTAAATTTTATGACCATTGCAATTTATAATTGATTTTCACAAAAAGTTAAGACGTATCGAAACGATTTAAGCATGTTTCGATACAGGTTTTGACAGTTTCAAATTGTTTCGGAACGGATGTCAAGCCGTTTCGGAACGGGCTCTTAGCGTATCGAAACTATCGTGTTCGTTTCGATACGGTCTCTTAATTACACCCCAACGACTATTTCTATTTTTGTCTGTTTCAAAACAAGTATAGGTGTTTCGAAACGGGTAGTTGCAGAAGTGCATTTATGGTGGGAAGATTGTATCCCAACGGCTATATTTATGATGACAACCACCCCAACGGCTAGAATTGAATGAGAAGGCATAAAAGAGAGTTCAAAAACAACCAACATTAACTATTGATCATAAGAGAAACAATCCTACATCAAATCCAAGCTCGAGTGCTTAAATTCCAATATCTTTGTAAAACCCTAATTGTAAATTCCTATTTTTCAGATTCAATTGGGTTGAGTGCTTGTAATTTGGGCAATATTTGTCTTCAGAGATACTTTGTAGTTGCCATATTCTTCTTTGTAAACTTGTGAGAGGGTTTGGTCAATTTTGGGTAGAAAATTGACCATTTGTGTAAAGGGTTCCTCCTAAGCCTAGAAAAGGGGAAGATCAACTAGTGAAGTTGTTTGGAAAATCTTTAGTGGGAGCTAAGGTAGTGGGTGTATATTTCATTTGGAGCTTGAACCATTATAAGTTCCTTTGTCTTCAATTTTCATTTTACCACTTCACTACCAACCAATTTAAAAATCCAATTCACCATCCTCTTGGCATTTATCGATTCAACGATCCACTCAACAATTGGTATCAGAGCCTGCCTCTTTTGAAGGATTAACAACCACAAGAGGAGATCCTAGAAGAGTGTGATCAAATCTCAAGTCAACCCATGGCATCTACCTCAACCTCTAACCTCTACGAGTCTCAATCCACCATAAAACCACCATTCTTCAATGACGTGATCTCCTCCTACGCCGTCTGAACTGTTGGATCATATCTAGATCCAACAATGAAAGATAGTGCGGCGTTATATCATAATAGGGCTAGGGTTTCTGCCTTTGATCTGGACTGCTGGATCAAATTTGATCCAATAGTTCTCTGTTGGATGCGTGTAGAAGAGAAAAGTTAGGGTTTAGGGTTTTATTATTGCATCTGGGCTGAACGGGCATTTTATTTACGTACATGGACTAATTTTTAATTTTTAATGGTCTTTTTTTAATGAACTCTTTTTTATTTTTAATGGTTTATATTATGTGAGTAATAATAATAATAATAATAATAATAATAATAATAATAATAATAATAATAATAATAATAATAATAATAATAATGGGGTCTAATTTACGTACAACTGCCCCTCTTTGCACATTTTAGTGAAACGAGAATAGAGCAAAGAACCAAAGAGACTGATTTTATTCGGCCAACTGTGCACCAATAACCATGGTCTGCTCCTTCTAGAGTTGATGTGGGGTGTCTTACCCTGTTTGAAGAGAATGCGAGGTGTCTTTCCCCTCATTCTTGAAGCGATATAAGGTGTCTTGCCCTTTTTAAAGAGAATGCTAGGTGTCCTACACCTCATTTTTGAAGTGATATAGCGTTTCTTGTGAGTTTTCAGATTGCTTGTAGGGGAATCTTCATCTTAAATGCCTTTAAATGATATTGGCGCATTGTTCTCTTCCTTTTGTGCTTATCACAGTTGGTGTTCTTGAATCCTTAATTGACGTGTATTGCCCCAATTAGGCAGCGTGATTTGCTTGCTGAATGGAAAATCATGCTCTTGCAAATGACATGATCAGCGTTAGAATAATGAACTACATCATAGTCCCTATACTTTTAAACATTTTTTAGAGTAATGCACAAAAATCCCTTGGGTTACATGAATATTAACCCAGTTGGTTCCCATTTCAATATAAAATTCAGGTGGAAGGGATGCAAAAGAGTGCAACTTTGGAATACATGCTATATTAATAGTGTGGCAAACAAATTACAATAAGGTTAAATCGAGTATTTGAATATGAAGGGCCAAAGTATTTCATGTCAATCCACCGGAAGTGCCCCAAAATGGAGCATTTCTTGAGAAGATTTTGAACACCACAACGACGTGAGCAAATGCGACGTCTCCTCTGATTTGTCAGGCTCTCGAACAAGTTTATTCATCATACACCTAATTCCAATTCATATCCGAGCCACTGTTTGTGGGTTTTAAAGTCGAATCCTCCTTTTGTTTCAAGACTCCTTTTGTGGGTTTTCATCTTGACCCCCCTTTATTTCATTTTTTCTTTTAGAGTCTAAAGTGCCCTTTGCGGGTTTTCACTTTTAGACCATCTCAGTTTTTTCTTGAAACGCTCTATCAGGTTTTCACTTCTGCTTTTCTTTCTTTATTTTTATTTTTATTTTTATCTTTTTTCATTTTAGGCGTAGTACCGCTTGACTGAGTTTGAATTTACTGGGTTTTGGAGTTCATCTTCGTCAATCTCGGTCAGAATCAACGTTCCTATGCATAAGGACTTTGTCGCAACGTAGGGCCCCTCCCAATTAGGCGTCCACTTGCCACAAGAATCTCTTTGGATCGACAACATCTTCGTCAATACCAATTCTCCCTCTCGGGATTCTCTCATGCGGACCTTCTTGTCATGTGCCCGTATCATCCTCTTCTGGTACATTCGGCCATGGCAGATTGCCTTTAGCCTTTTTTTCATCAATCGGGTTCAACTGGTCGTATCTTGCCTAGACCCACTTGGCTTCATCCAATTTTGCCTCTATTAAAATGCGAAACAAAGGAATTTCAACCTCGATCGGTAATACGACCTCCATTCCATAAAATAACGAGAATGGTGTTGCCTAGTAGATGTCCGCACAATAGTTTGATAGGCATACATGGTAAATGGCAACTTCTCATGCCAGTCCTTTAGGTGTCTGTCATCTTGGCGAATATCTTTTTGGTATTCTTATTGGCTGCCTCTACCGCCCCATTCCTTTTTGGGCGATAAGTCACCGAGTTATGATGCTTAATGTTGAATTGCTCACAGACCTGATCTATCATTTTATTGTTTAGTTTGGAGGCATTGTAGGTGATGATCCTTTCCGGCATGCCGTATCGGCAAATGGCCTTCTTTTTAAGGAATTTGCATACTGTTTCTCTAATGATGCTTGCGTAAGAGGCTGCCTCAACCCATTTGGTGAAGTAGTCAATGGTTACCAAAATGAACGGGTGTATATTTAACGATTTTGGGTGAATCTGACTGGTCACATCCATGCCCCACATAAGATGGGCCAAGGAGCATTTATAACATGAAGCAATTGTGGGGGCGCATGTATCTTGTCACCATAAACCTGCCATTTGTGGCATTTTCGAGCGTAGTTATTGAAGCCCCCTTCATTGTTGACCAATAATAGCGGAGGTGCATGATTCGCCTAGCCATGGTGAAACCGTTAGGGTGGGTTCCACAAACTCCCTCATGAACCTCTTCTAAGAATAGCTGGGCTTCTTTGGCATCCACACATCTCAGTAAGAGACTTGATTTCAATTTTTCTTATATAGGATTTCCACATCGAGTATGTATCCCCTGGCCATTCTTCTGATTGTTCTCTTCTCATTCTCATATGCTTGTTGTGGATACTCTTGAAATTTTATGTACCGCAAGATTTCGTGGTACCAAAGAAGATAGTCTACTTCTTCTTCCACATCGTTGCAGTGAGCGGGAGACTCAAATATTTGCAACTTGATTGGCATCATCTTGGTGCCTTGATTTTCTATGAATATTGTGGCTAATGTGGCGAGGGCGTTTGCCATTTGATTATCTTCTTTGGGAGATACTTAAAAGTGATCTCATCGAACTCTTTAGTTAGTTGGATGACCAACTTGTGATACCCAGTTAATTTTGCAACTTTTGTTTCCCACTCTCCCCGAAACTGATAAATGACCAAGGCATAATCCCCAAAGAACCTTAGAACTTTGATCTTCCTTTTTGTTACTGCTCTTAATCCCATGATACAAGCCTCTTACTTTGCTCTTAATCCCCAAAGGTAGTGGTCACTATCTGGCGAGACCGAGATTGCCCCGATGCCACGTCCTAATATGTTTGAAGCATTGTATAAATTCAAGACCCATGAATCTGATGGGCCACTTGTAATAACCTTTTTGAAAAAAACTTTAAAATATCTCGTTTTTGAAAAGGATTTGTTGAAAAGGGGATTTTATTATAAAAATTTGAAGTTTGGAAAACGATAAAAATTTGGAGTCGCCACCGGCCACTAAGGTAAGCCGGACACCATGAAAACTAGAGATTTATTTCGAAAAGGGTTCGGGAGTTGTTTACGTGTGAGGAAGGGTTAGCACCCCCATCACGCTCAGAAATCGGTACCAAAACATTTGTTGTCTTTAGTCGATAGAAATTATTTAAAATTTAAAGTGAATTTAATTAGATGTTCTTAACTGAAAGTTTGACTTAAATGATACGGGCTTTATCAAATCGTTGCTTTAGAATTAATTGAGCATTTAATTAATAAGGGTGACAATACATCGGACCATAAATTAAATCGACATCATATAAGTCTGACTGCCGTGTTAATTTATGGTTCGACTCTCGTACGTCACATTTATGCATGATGCAAGCATTTAGGAATGATGACATGATATTTCCATTTTAATTATTGTTTACCTAGAGACGGTGAGAATTAACCCAAATATTTGGTCCACATCCATTAAGCTCGGATTATTTTGACACAAATACCATAGTTAATAGATACATCTCTTTTATATATTTTAAATTAATTAATTAGCATGCCAAATTATTAAAGGTCACATGAATGACAATTATAGATGCTTAATCCCATATAAAACATCATATTAAGACATCAAAAGCAAATTACACTACGTAAAAAAAATACTATAATATATTTATTAAAACTATATTATATATACATATCTATAAAAGTCGTATCATATGAGAAAAATTTATATTGTATATACATTATATTATGTTAAAATCATATTATACACACACATATATATAACTATACTATATACTACATACGTACTATATATTATATATAAAACTAATACTATATATAAAACGTATTGTGTATAAACTATATTATATAAACTATATATTACATATGAAACTATGTATAAAAAGCTTATATTATATATGAACTATATTAATGTCTAAAAACTTTATATTATGTATGAACTATACGATATAAAAATATTATATAAACAAACATAAGATGTCAGACAAGACTAAAAAGGCAACCACATAACATATATATCTACAACAAACCTCGAATTAAATAGATCTACAACACTAGGACAAGAATAATAACAATAATAACATAATAGAGAAATGAAATTAAATATGCATGAACAAGGGGGTTTTACCGGAAAGAGACCACATTAAACAGAAACGTAATTTAAAGGGGCAAAACCGCATACACCATTCAAAATTGGACTAAAATCAAAACAGGGACGAAATTAAAAATTTCAGAAAAGCTAGAGGGACAACGAAGGGGGTTTTGAAATGCGGAAGGACCGCGACGCGATAAAATGGACACGGAAGTCCTTAAAATGGGATTAAACCATTTTACCATTTCAAAATCAGTATAAAATGCATTTTTAAAAACATTTTATCCTATTTTTCCCATTTCTTTAAACCGAACCCCCACCTATCTCTAAAATCTCGAGAGCTCCGCCGTGCGTCGTCGTTCCGGTCGATGTTAGCCGGCGTCATAAACCTAAAAAGAAACCTTTCACAACCCCTTTCTTTGTAAACCCAAATCCAAAACTCGTTTGAAAAGAAACCAAACAAAAGTTCATACTTTTCGAAAAGCCGAAAGCCAAAAAAAAGATATCTACCATCTCCGCTCCAACGGCTCACCACGCACGATCAAGGAAAGATCGGGAGGCTTGTCGCCGACAAGGGGACACGACAGTACAAAAGGAGAACGAAAAGATGAAGGTAAAAAATGCAAACCCTAGTTTATTTGGTTGCTGTAAATGAAAGGTAAGATTAGATATACCTCAGAAGGGCTTTTCTTTGTATTGATATGAATCTGATTCTCCCCCGATATGTAATATGTAAAATATTTTTTGGGTTTTATGTTTTGTAAATGGACTGATAATTTTAAAAGAGACTTGGACTTTTCATGTATATATTTATGGGTCGTTATTATATATATATATATATATATATATATATATATATATATATATATTGTAATGTTTTGTTTCTAAACGGACTGATATTTATTGTATTTTTTTGTCTTTTTCTGATTTTTGCAATAATATAAACAATAAGATAATATTAATAATGAAAAGGTTGAGAAGATAACAAAATATATTAGTAATGTTTATGGGTTTTTCAAATAAATAATAACAACATAATAATAGACATAATACTAATAGTAATATTTTATTGCTTTTAGATTTTAATAACATCCACTTACACACATTTATATAGTTAATAACTAAACAACAGCCCATATAAGCCCATTATTATAAAACAAAATAAAAAAGGTTGTCCCGGAAAAAATTAGTGATTACACCACTCTCTTCCTCGGTCAAGATACACATGAGGTCTTCATCGGGAAAGTTAAAGTCCAAGGCCTTGTAGTTGTCAAAGGTGTGGCTCGCCGAAAGGTATGCTATGTCTCTTCCCTTCACCGTTTTTTGACTGAATGTTAAACACAGTGACCAACATCTTCCAAAGAGCCAATCTTTCTGACAAGGTTGGTGCTTCCATCATAAACTTTAGGGGATCGGGCTTTGAAATTAGCCATGTGGTGTGGTATAACATGTATTGTCGAAGTCTCTTAGTCCCCCATACCAGAGCGCAACATAACTTCTCGAGCGTCGAATATCGTGTTTTGTAGTCAGTAAATTTCTTGCGAAGGTAATAGATTGCCCTTTCTTTCCTTCTGATATCGTTGTGTTGGCCCAACACGTAATGCATTGAGTGTTTGTACACTGTCAGGTATAAGATTAGAGGTTTTCCCAAAACGGGCAGCACCAACATGGGATGGTTGGGTAATTGCTTTTGGATCTTGTTTAAAGCAAATTGTCATTGTTCATTCCATGTCCCCAGGTTATTCTTTCTAAGTAACCTGAATACAGTATCACATGTCTCGGTCAACTGTGAGATGAAGCGAGAGATGTAATTTATCCTTCCTAAGAAACCTCGAACCTCCTTCTACGTTTGTGGATGAGGAAGCTCCTAGATTTCTCTCACCTTGTCTGATCGATCTCAATCCCTTTCTTGCTCACTACGAAGCCCATCAACTATCAAGATGTAACCCCGAAAGTACATTTGGCGGGATTAAGTTTTAACTAGAACTTTTTCAACCTTCGAACAATTTTTCCATGTTCGTTATATGCTCTTCTTCTGTTCGGGATTCGGCAATCATGTCATCTACGTACACTTCCACTACAACAAAACAAGCTTTTAGCGGTGTTTTTTAGTCCTATAACGGTGTTTTTTAGTGCTGCTAAAAACTTTCCCAGCTCTTAGAAAAGCGCAGCAAGAAGTGCCGCTAAAATCAACACCGCAACAGTTTGCGGCATTTTTACCCAGAAAAGCCGCAAAAGGTCAAAATCTATAGTGGCGTTTGTTTTTAAAAGCGCCGCGAAAAACTGTTCTATAGTGGTGTTTGTAAAAACAAACGCCGCAAAAAACTGTTCTGTAGTGGCGTTTGTTTTTACAAACGCCGCGAAAAATTATTCTCTAGTGGCGTTTGTATTGACAAAATCCGTGAATAACACCATGCTTTGAAAAAAACTCAAATAAAAATAATATTTTTATTATATAATAATCAATTAGTGTTGTTAAATTAACAAATGTCGCACCATTTTATTTGAACATCAAAAAATGAAGGGAGTACAACATGGTTCCTTACATACAAATACAAAGAAAATCAACAAAACTACATGCCATCGACTAGTGTAAATATGTTGAGTTGTAAAATTCAATGTGTGTACACATTTACCAGGTTTCCCATATTTCAATTATATATAATTGAAATGTGTGCACGAATGACATCGGACAAATGGCTACCCCTAAATTTGATTTCAAAAGCAACAGGAGCATCATGTCCTATTAGCAATGGCAATTACAACTGCTCCTCTAGTATGTCGGGCATGTCCTTTTGCATAGACCTAAAAAACAAAAGTTCAGTAAAAAAACAAAAGTTCGGGTAGGTCCTATGTAACGCCCGAGTTTAGGGGCCGGGAGTTGAGTGTGTGAATCGGGTTTGAGTCGTTGGGCTCGTTTTAATTAAAAAGGGCTTTGTTTTTAAACGTAAAAAGGCTTGTGGTTCATTAAGGGCATTTTGATAAATTTTTAAATAAAGGAATAAAGTAAGTGAAAAGTGCTTTTTTGACAAAAAAATCACCATCTTCTTCTTCCTCAAGATAATTTCACGACAAAACCTCCCCTAACCCCCAAAACACTATTCCATCAACTTCCTTCACCATTTCAAGAGCTCTCTTCAAGGTAAAATCGTTTTCGACTTCTCCACATCATTCCAAACTTTTCCATGATTTTAGATTTCCATAAGTTTCATTTTTAGGTTGTTCATGTTTTCAAAATTTCAAGTAAAAGGTGAGAGCTTTAATGGTTTTTTCGTTTAGCTTTTGATTTGTAAAGTTTATTTATGTTAAACTCTTGCCCTTAAGTGTATTATAAGTGAAAATGGTGGGGTTTTGATGAAAATTCCAAAATGGGTTTTGTGGGTACTTTAAAAGGTTGAAAACTTGAGTTTTTGAGGTAGTTTGGTGTATGAGAGTGAGGTTGATGATATAGTGATGCTTGAGGGTTGTTTTGAAGGTGTTTAATGGTGATTTGGGTGTTGGAATTGATAGATTTCTGCTGGGTTGTGTGTGAGTCCGAAAATGAGAATTTTGTGTTAGTTTTGTCTTGGAAATGTAGAGAAATGGCTTTGTGTTGTAACCTGATTTGTGATAAAGGTTTTTTGGATGATTTGTGTAGTAATATGTTGTTTTAGATTGATTAGAATCAAGGGAAATGGTTGGAGAAGCTTCAGGCTCGATTCCCGAAAATTTGGAGGCTTGATCGGCTATCTCGGTTTGCTTAATGGTGTTCGGTGAGTGGTTTGTTTAAAATGGTTTTAAATTGGTTCAAGTGTGTGGTTGAAGTGTTGGATTGTGCTTGGTAGGCCAATCCAAGGTGGGGATTAAGTTGGTAGCTTAATTTCTTGTTTGCTTTATGAGTTCTTACTTAAAGTGCATAATTGTATACTTGCGTAGTGTGTATTCGTTATGCATGTTGTTATATTGATGTTGTTTATTGGTGATGATATGATGTGTGCATGATTGTTAAATATTGGTGAGATTTGCTTAGTATAATTGGCACTAGTTATAATTACCGGATATAAATGATCGATCAGTAGGATGAATGTGAATACGGTAAGAGTCAAATTCGCGCGTGGCCTTGGTGACGTGTAGTCATCAAAGAGGAGTATGGTGAGGTAATATTCCACTGGAAAATGTTAGCATGTGATGATGAGTGTAATCCCATCCATGAGTGAAAACGGTGATGAGTGTAATCCCACCGGAAGGTAATTGTTGTTGAGTACGTTGGGAGTGAAAATCCCAACGGAAGTTATCTGCATATCCGAGTTAAGCTAATGGTTGCCAATATATACTAGTTCATGTGTGGTTGTTGTGTAAGATATTTGTTATATCTTTGTTTAGCATAACATGAGGTAAGATGCCATGTACATGCATTCTTGTAACGTTTAGCTATGTAGCTATGTTGCTATGTTGGTGTATATGTATGCCTTGTGAATGTCTTAAGGATACCATGCTTTGAACCCTGCATTGTCTTTGTTTGTTTTAGAGCTCCCTCACTAAGCTTCTAGCTTACGCTCCCATTTTCGGCAATGCGAATCAGTAGTGTGGAGTTAGCAAGGAGCAAGGAAAGGGCATCCAAGCGCGTTTGTGGTTGCTCAAGTATGGTTTTAGTAAATAATGTAGTAGTTTAGCAATGGGGATGCTACGTGTTATAGGAGCATGTGTTAGACTCCTTTTTGGTTAATGCTTTTGTGTTGTGGATTTGTAAACCATGCTTTATGAGATGATTATGAGTTGTGTGAAAAAAGCGTGTAGGCTTTGTTTAATGAATGCATATGTTTTGTATTTGAAGGCTTATAACCATGTTCTATGCTATGAGATGTGGATGCATGTTTCTTTGAATGAATGGCCTTGTTATGTATGCTTTATGGTTGATCATGTTTGTAGTAGGATGAAATGCCTCTAGATTATGTGAATGAATGATTGTTCTTGATTCTTAATGTTTTGGGGTATGTTTGGGAACACTTGGAGATGCAGAAAATTGTTTTTAAGGTCACACAGAGTGCAGGAATTTTGAAACGCTCATGGTTGTTTTGGAACGGGTGTAGCTCCAAGGATACTCATATAGGAACGGGGGTGGTGCCGTTTCGATATGATTTGACACTGTGAGCCCCGTTTCGATACGGTTTGCCTCTGTGAGTGCCCGTTTCGGAACCTGTTCTGGAACATTTCAACACTGGAGACCCCCGTACCGGAACGGAGTGGACCGTATCGGTACGGCCTGGTCTGGCTTTTGAACTGGATCCCGCGCTGTTTCGAAACGCATGCTTATATTTGGGCTTTTTAGCATCTTCAAAGATTCTCGGATGTTGGGTTTTAGTCCCGTTGGTTGTATGCTTCCTTGTTAAGCTTATAGGCATCGTTTATGAATTGTTTTGGTTTCGAATGCAAGCAATTGGACATAACATGTCACTTGGTAAATTTAGATTACCTTACGTTTTGTCTGTATCGTCTGTCCTCGTTTTCCGCTGTCGTTTTCACACATAGGACTAAACGATACATTTAGGCAAGATAATTAAAGAAATTTTTTTCTAGGGTTGTTAATCAAAGTGGAGCCTTAACGGGTTTCACTTTGGTTTTCCCCGTGTAACCTATTCGAACCGGTCTGTCGCCTAGCCCGAGACGAAGGGGTTACATCCTATTAGATACTGATTTAGAAAAAGAAACAAATTTTATACTTAAGTTCAAGGCATAAAGCTCAAACAATCATATTCCAAACTTCATCAGAAGAAAAGAATTTGCACTTTTACAAGAGAATAAAGAGAAAATCGGTTTCCTTCAAGGTGAATCAAGTGCATAAAACATTCAAATTATATATACAATCATTGAAGCCTAAGAGAAGGATAACATGAGAACTAATTAATCTGACATCATTACACTGACCTGCTCATAGACAGCGAAAGCTATCCATTCAGGATAATTATCACCACAAATTTTCTTCAAATCATCTCTATTGAGTGCCCCCAAGAACTTTTATATCAGCTGCCTGTCAAAGAAGAATATGTCTAAAAGTTGAAAGATGAAGTAGTCACAAGATCTTAGTAACCCTAGTGAACGACAAACTAAAATGTAGATCCATAATCCATTACCTAATAGAATACAAATATTTCACCCATATTTTTCTCTTATCTTAGAGGATGCTCCAGCAGATAAATGGTTCCTTCAGGGACATCCAAAATTAGACTTCAACAACTAACTCATCTATTTATAAAATTTGCAAGTTCACTATAGCTTAAACTTACTTAAAAACACAAAACTTTAAGGCCGTGTTGGTTTCGGACTTTCGGTTGAATAAAAAAACTATGTTGTTAACAACTTCACTTGCCTTAATTGACAACATAGCAACTGCCTTAGAGCTCTGCACAAATTTCAACATAGTCAATTCCTAAGTTCCGAACTCCTAACTACAAGATAAGTCTAGTTGTCCACTATTAAAACTACAGTTGAACCAAAAAAAGCAAACAGTTGAAAACTTTGCAACAGTTGTTTACTTGGTTTGTAATACAAGGGCAATTATATACACTCAACCAATTTTCAACAACTAATAATCTTCTTTCACTCGTTTGAACAATTAACGGAAAAGGCAAAATTAACAAGACGTTTAACGAAGAAGGGAAATGAAGAAGGGAAATTAGGTTCAAAACAAATAGCATATGAGAAGAGTAGATACAAAAAACACAGAATTGCTAACCTCATTGAGATAACATCTTCCACTTCCGTACAAAAGGCCATGCAATCTTGTCCAAGTCCAATGGTGTATTTCCCTTTGAAAATCAGCATAAAATGGTAAAACCACTTGTATATGTGCTGATTATCAGACAGAAGTTAAGTAATTATGATCAAATTTCACATACCTATGAATTCCATGACCAACACATGAAGTCTCAAAAATAGACGAGTTGGACACCTAATCCCCTCCAGCCTTAAGCCTGCAACTCAAAACAAACATCTCCACTGATGGAATGCAAGAAAAATGATGCACACATAATTACGGATGTTACAAACTATGATGATATACGTTAATTGCCAGTTCCTGACCATCTGATTTTGTTGCATGATGATGATATACATTTGTCTGTACAAAGGACAAGCCAAATATAACATGAATGCATCAAACTATGATGTTACAAACTAATGCATAAGAAATTAAAATCCAACAATAATATCACATTACATACTTCTTTTCCAGTTGAGATGCAGCCATTGATATCATGAAAAAAGAGATCTTTGGCCCTGATCCTTTTGCTTTCCTTAAGGTATTCACTCGCCCTCATTTTTTTCAGATCCCAGTGAATGCAAATGCAATTGGAAGATAAAGAAGGAATGAAACTGTGCAAGAAGCAACATCACCGAGAAACAAACATATTTATAACAAAATCTTTAAAGGCAACATTTTAACTCACTTGTCCACAATTACTAAATAAGCCAACAAGTTGCTCTTCAGTAACCTGAAAGAAATGATTTTCAAAAATGAGTTCTCCAAATCAGAATGAAACCCAAAAAAGGAAATCACTAAATATTGTCACTGGTTAAACTTACATTCTGATCAATATCAGAAACATATGTTGTTTGCCTAATAATATCATCTCGTTGAGCTCGAAAAGCTTTACCATTAAGCTTTCTGCTACCTTGGTTGAAGTTATTTCTTCTCTGAAAAATACAACTATAACCGTCAACCAAATGTAACAGAAGGGAATTAAAGAACAAATGCAAGACCATCACGTGTCAATATTGATCCTAAAAAAAATTTCCTTGCTAAGTTGGTCAATTTTGTTAACAGAAATAAGTCAAAAGTTCAAAACCAGAACAATTGATTCTAATTGTGCTTAACCTTAGAAATAATAGCAAAACACAACAACATCAATTCAGCGGAGGTGATTAAAAACCAGTTCAAAATGAAGATTGAATTAAGAAAAGACATGAATCAAACTAAAGACTCAATTTTTGTTTCTAAGCAGATCGGATTAACCACTTATGACCCTTATGAGATCAACAAGCAGTACCATATCAATATCAACAAGGAGTTTCTTATATTCCTTTTATATGTTTCATGAAACCTTAATACTTAAATTTTATATCGAAGTACAGGAATTTTATAATATGGCAAAGGCCAATGAATCAATCATTTATTCCCTCTAATTTAAAGGTAACCAGTCAAAAGAGAATCCACTGAAAATTAAGACCCCAAAAAATAGATAAATGAGACGAAAACAGAAAAATTCCCCCAAAATATAAATCAAAGAAATACTCACAACTTCTTTGATGAAGACAGACGATGCAGCCCCTTTCCACTTAGGGTCAGAGTCTGGAAATATATGCCCTATATCATGAAGGCATAAAGCACCCAACATTGCATCCACAACACAATGAAGTAGTACATCGCGTGCTACACATTAATCCCCCATATGGTTAGCATCAAAATCAAATTCTGAAAATTTTCGAACAGATAAATCCAGAGAAAATTGAGAAATTAACTAAAAAGAGAAAGGAAATGAACGTACTCGGATTTCCAAAAACTAAAAGATTGACCGAGGGTGAAAAATTGAGAGACAATAATTAAGGAAATTTGAAAATTAAAGAGAAATAAATCATTAATTAATATAAATGGATGATGAAATTTTACAGCTAAACTTAGGGGGAAGTGAAGGCGAGCAAGGGCAAAAAAATCTTACCTGATACGAGAGAGATGAGAAAAAAGGTGAAGGCATGCAAGGGCAACAGAATCTCACCGACGATGGGGTCGTCTGACTAGTTGAGATGAGGGAGTGAGAGACGATTGAGAGTGTGACAGTGGAGAGTGACTGAGGTCGACGATGGAGGAAATTAGGGATTATAGGTTTGATTGGGGCTATGGGTATTTGTCGTGACTTAGAGTGAGTGGGGATATATTAAAAAAACGATGAGTTTCTTATTGCGGCGTTTATTATAAAAAATGCCAATAATTGTACATCTCTTGCGGCGTTTTCCTAAACAAACGTCACTAAAGAGCAAGTATTTGTGGCGTTTTTTAGAAAATGCCAGCGAATATCAGTTTATTGCGGCGTTTTTACGAAAAACACCACTAAAGGTATATGCATTTTATCATTTGTGGCGTTTATTATGTAAATGCCACGAGATGTACAAAATTAGCGGCGTTTACTCAAAAAACGCCGCTAAAAGTGTCGCTAAAAACCTATTTTGTTGTAGTGTTCGACCTCCTTGTGCATCATGTCATGGAACAAGGTTACTATCGTTCCTTGGTAGGTTACCCTAGCATTCTTTAGACTGAATGGAATTACCTTGTAGCAAAAGGTTCCCCATAGCGTTACAAATATGGTTTTCTCCATGTCTTCATGATACATCTTAATCTGGTTATACCCCGAAAAATTGTCCATGAAGGAGAATAGGGAATGACCTGTCGTGTTGTCCACCAAGTTGTCGATGTGCGGTAAAGGGAAGTTATCTTTAGGGCTTGACCTGTTGAGATCCCTATAGTTGACGCACATGCGCACTTTTTCGTCGTTCTTTCATACTGGGACGATGTTGGCCACCCATTCAGGATATCTGGTCTCTTGAATGAATCTGATATTGTGTTTTTTCTTTACTTCATCTCTTATTTTAAGAAGCATCTCAAATCTTATCCTTCGAAGTTTTAGTTGCACGAGCTTGCATTCAGGCTTTATTGTCACTCGGTGCATCACAATGTTGGTGTCTAAGTCGGGCATGTCCTGGTAAGACCATGCGGATACATCTTGTAGAAGCTTGATCAGATTCTATCGTGTTTCTGCCATGATAATGGTGTCAATCTTCACATCTCGTCTTTCTTCCTCAGTTCCAAGGTTCAAAACTTCTAAATCTTTTTTGCGAAGGAGAATCTACTTTTATTCACTTTCCATCAGCCGGAGTAAATCATCAGGTAGATCACATTCCACCTCATCATCGTAGTCTCCAACCTCTTCTAAAATGTGGGCTATTCAAAATCAACTTGCAGGTTGGACTCAAGGTCATTTATGCCATTGATATCCGAAAACTTGAAAAAGGAAATAATCATGGATATATACAATTGTATCGGGAAAATGAATGAATGGAATGGTTTATGTACTTGTTTTATTTTTCCTTTGTTTGTTTTCGTGTTTTGTTTATGAATGCACATTTGCCACAAAATTTTCTAAAAAATACATATTTTATTAATTCAGGAACTAAATGGTTTATTATAGGCCCTTTACAAAAGATACCCTGCTGCTCCTCGGGCTATGGCAACGAGTTGATTTCGAGAATTACTTTGAAGATGTCTTAAAAACTACCGAAAGTTCTTATGTAGTCAAATTATTCAGCTCGTTGTATGGGAGAATCATAGACAGATATCCACCCTCTCCATCTCCCTCTAGCACAACATTAATGCTCAAGCTCCTGAAAATGTTGGTGGTGTCTCCTCCCTCTTTCTCAGCCTCAGTTATATTAGGGTTCACAAACCCTTTCGACACAAATGTGTGATTTAGGGGTGGAAAAGTTATTGGGTCCCACGCCACTTCCTCCCCACTCAATCTCGCCTCCCTCTTCTCCTGGTTCTTCTTTATAATAGCTCTCATTTGCATGGTGTTGGGCCTGAATCCTAGCCCAAAGCATTCTTTCTTTTCAATGATAATCATTGGGTACAGCCTCCCTTGGTGTCATTTCCCAAAGCCCTTGCCAATCTCGGCTCATTTTCTAAGGGTCTTTTTCACTTGCATCTTGGCACATTTGGATATCCCCAGCTTTCGGACCTTGCTTCCCTCTATGAAGAAGGTTGTGCTAACAAGTTTGAATGTCCTGAAGAAGCATTCTACGACATCTTTCTCAATTTCAATATAGGGGGCATCAATTGATATTGAGGCAATGATGTCTTCTTCTGCGCCAATGATCACTAATTGATTGTCAACCATGTACTTTAGTTTTTGATGTAGTGAGAAAGGGACTGCGCCCGCCGAATAGATCAAAGGCACCCAAGCAGACAAATATAGGGGGCATCAATTGATATTGAGGCAATGATGTCTTCTTCTGCGCCAATGATCACTAATTGACTGTCAACCATGAACTTTAGTTTTTAATGTAGTGAGAAAGGGATTGCGCCCGCTGAATAGATCAAAGGCGCCCAAGCAGACAAATATATGTTGGCTTTATTTCCATCACTACGAAGTCAATGTCAACGGTAGATGTCCCAATTTGTAGTAGTACTTCCATTTTTCCTAGCACATATCTCTGAGTTCCGTTGAAAGCCCTCACATTGTTTTGATATATCTTCATATAGGCGATGTCGATTGGAAACTTCTTCAACATTACAATGGGTAAGACATTTAGAGTTGAGCCATTGTCAATCATAACTCCCGACAACATATGTCCCTTGCAACGAGTATAAATGTTGAGGGTTTTGTACGAACCCCTTCCTCATTCTAGAATCTCATCGTCACTGAAGGAGATGAAATTGTATATAAAGATATTGTTGACCAACCTATCCATCATGTCAGTCGTTATTTCCTTTAGTATGAATGTTTGGTTGAGAACTTTGAGTAAGGTATCACGATGCCCCTCGGAGCTTAGCAACAATGACAACATCGAAATTCGGGTAGGGAGCTTGTGAAGTTTCTCCACCACGTTGTACTTGTTATGCTTGAGAATTTTCAAAAACTCTTGATCTTCTGATTCTTTTACGGGATCGTGGTATTCCAAAGGTTTCTCCTCGTAGAAACTCTTTTTAGACCCCTCAATTGCGTCCTTCTTTTAGGTCGCGTCATGATCCTCGGCCACTGGTAGGGAATAACATATGCAACTTTTCGTAAAGTGGCCCACCTTATTGACATCTTCTAGCTCATTCTCAACTGACTCCAAACCTTTTGGAGCCACAACGGTGCAATCATAATTCCACGACACTTGCTTACTATCTTTTTAGGGAAAAGGGGTTGATGCCCTTATCACTAGCCGTGGAATCACATTTTTGGGTACCTCGTCAATTTTTGCCTTGGTTCTGATCAGCAAAGGCTTTATTCCCGCAAACTTCTTTTCAACTGGAGACTCCTTCGATGTGCATATTTCAACTTGGTTATACATGTATCTTTTCTCGAGGAACTCAAGTTCTCCGTTATCCATCTTGGATTGGACCATGTGTCTAAAATCTAGACAACCATGGATCTCATGTCCTTCTTGATTCTCGCAGCAAGGTTTACTGGCCATTATTCCGACCTCTATCATTTTATCACGTACCCACCTTAACGGGGCTTTGATTTGTACCACGTGCTTCTTGACCCTCTTGCCATCTTCCTCCATTATTGCATTTACTCTCGAATTATGGTAATTGGGCAAGGGATTTCCTTTTACTTTGGGCATATCAAATGACACCATTCCTACCATACGTAGGTCTTACACCATTCTTTTGAAGGTGATGAAATTTTCAATGGTGTGTCCCGTAACCCCGGATGATACTCTTAGCGTGCGTTGGCATCATACCATGTTGGGTATGGGGGCGAAAAAGGAGTAAGATGTCTAGGCACCACCAAATAGGATTCAACAAACTATAGAAATAACTCAACGTAAGTTATAAGGGCAAAATATTGCCTCTCTCTCATGTTTCATTGATTCTTCAACTATGTTGTTGGTAGCTTTTGCGCTACCGTAGCCATAATAGGTGCGTTAGGCTTGTTAATGACCACCCCTTGGGAGTAGTTGGGTTGTAAGTGTTGGACATGTTCACTTATGTCTCCTTTCTCTTATAAGCTTTCTTTGTTTCACCCCTATCAAGTTTCCCCCTCTTGATTGCCGCCAATTTTAATTATTCATTCATGAGCATATCGGCAAAACTTTTGGTGACATGGTTTATCATCTGATTGTAGAAATGTCCTTTTAGTGTTTCCACAAACATCTGTGTGATCTCGGTTTCTAACAATGGTGGTTGAACCTGGGCGGCTACATCTTGCCATCTTTGCATGTACTAGCAAAAGCTCTCATTAGACTTATGTTCCATTCCTTTCCGTACGGGTCGACTTGGAACCATATCATTTATGTGCTTGTATTGTTCAAATTAGGCCTTTGATAGATCCATCCATGCACGTATATTAGCTCGGCTCAACTTAGTGTACCCTTGGGCCGCAGATCCGGTTAGGTTATTATGGAAACAGTGTATGTGGAACTTTTCATTGTCTAGGTAGAAGGACATTTTTCGGCAGTACATGGTGAGATGTGCTGAAGGGTAGGTGGTTCCATCATACTTTTCGAAGTTTGGAGCTTTAAACTTTGGTGGAATCACCAAATCAGTGATAAGACTTAACTTTCGGGCATCAGCGCTGCCACGTATGGCTACTCTTTGTAGGGCTTTAACGAGCCCCTCCAACTTTTCATAGCGATCCTCTAGCTTTTTATCCACTTTGGCGTTGTCAGCTACCTCATTGAGATCTGGAACCTCGACATCTTGATTTTCTTCGTGACCTATCCGAGACTCAGTTGGAACACGAGTAGAAGTTTCAGTCTTATGAATTTGGAAATTCTTGGGCAGAAATGTTTCCGGAGTTACCCTATGTGCGGGTAATGCAAAGTCAACAAATTTGAATATATTTCCTGCTTCTGGGTCCTTTTAGCATAGCATGGAAGCTATATGGTTAGTAGTGCTCCTCTAGGCATGAGTAATCTCGTCTTTCAGAACCATCTCAATCTTCTCGAGCTTGTCTTGGGCTCCCTTCAAACTGACTTCTTCAGCTGCCATCTTGTTTTCCACTTCCATCTTCTCTATCTGATAATGAGTATTGTACTTGCGCGTAATCTTGTGGTGATCTACTGCCATTGAACTTCTCGTAGTTAATTTTTTTGTGTGTTTAATTAAATGCAATTTATTACGATGTGATGCAAATGAATGATGTGAATACTGCAAGATCGTTGATATTCCAAAATCAAAAGTACGTAGCATAGATCATGAAGTTCGTGTACACATGGACGACCTTAGTGACCACCTTTCGTAGTTGAGAAGTCAAGTGGTCTATTTATAATTATCTCCCTTAGCATGCAACATTGGCAGCCCGTTTTGAATCACTCCACTGGATCATCTTGTAATCCTAGTCATCTAGGTGGGTGCGAATATGGCCTTTATGTGCTTGCAACTATGTTTTCAAGTGCTCAATGCCGCAATGGAGTAGTTCGGCATCAATGTCTTTTACTTCTTCTACGTTTAACTTCATATGTAACTCTTGGCTCAGTTCTCGGTACTTTCCAAGATTGTCAAGTGCTTTAGAGTATTGGCATTCCAAGCGTCGTTTCTCGCTAGAAAGTCAGCCAACTTTCTCTTTCTGTCCTTGGGCCTCTCATTGCCAATGCTTCAGAGTATTGGCCTTCGAGCTCTAACTTCAGAGTACTGACCCTCGAGTTGTTCCTTTTCTTCTTTCGAGGATTTGGAATTACCGGCACATTCTACCTTTGCCTTTAAGTGCTTTTTTTCCAGTGTCATATCCCAGACATCTTTCAGATTGAGCTCTTGCTTGGCCAAAGACTTTCACCTCTTTCTGATACTCTTCCAAAAAAAGCATTGCCTTGAGTTTGGTAACCCTTTTCCACATTGCCTATCTCTCTTTCTCGAAGTCCTACTTGTAGACCTCTAACTCTGTCATCAAAGTTCCAGGTTGAGGGTTTTCGACTCTGTGCACTGTAGATGAGGTGCCTAAGTTATCAACTCTTTGTCTTCTCCATTTTTTGTAGTTGGATGTGACTCCCTCGAATAGTGCCACCTCCATACGACAAGGTTGTTTACAGGCATTGACCATATGCTCCACCTCTTTTTGTAGAGTCGGGCTCTTCGTATGCAAACTCATTTTCTTGTAGCCCAAGGGTGACTGGGACAAACTATCGGGATCCATTCCATCACTCCACATCTGTATAAGACACGCACAAGGTACATCCAAGGGGCCCTCCAAGTCACGTCATTGCTAGTTAGGTTCTGGAAGAAGTTTTCCCACTGATCACGACTTCAATCTTGCGACCATCTTTTCTTGGTAATTTCTCTGATCGAGACTAGGTCTCATTGTAACACCCCCTTCCCGGCCTGGTCAGGAATCGGGTCGGACGGTGTTATCTATGAACAATACAGAAATTGGTGCGACAAAATTTCAATCAATAAACATCATGTGATCAATTTTATATTAATAAAACATTATCGGATCTTAGTCCAATTCATCCATAATGAAACAATAATAAATCATTTATGATCAATTCATGACTATTGGAAGTTTTAGGGACTAAACTATAAACCTGATAAATTAGAGGTCCTCCAATACAATTGATTATACCACAATGAAATTCAATACAATATTAGCAAGTCTGTAAATTTTCATACTATTCAGAGTTAATTTACTCATCCAATTGAATCATCCTAAGTTCAATGACCAATCTGTGAACATTGCAAGCTTTAAATTTAAGCCTTCTAACCAACCTAACTAACCCTGTATCGAAACACCTTCGTGTTGTTTCGATACGAGTGTATGATGGTCAACCTGAGTTGACTTTTCCCATAACCCGTATCGATACGTGCAAGCCTTATATCGGTACGGGTTTACTATTATTGACCTTGACATTGACCCGTTACGATACAAGTTAGACCTATATCGAAACAAGGGATTCCAATAGCAAAATGTTTCGGTGCAGCTCCAAACTGTATCGATACGCCTTGTTCTTTGGGTTCAATTATACTTAACCGTATCGATATGCCATTACCATGTATTGATACGGCATGACCTATAATGACAGATTTTCGCTGGTTTTTAATCGAATTGACCTACCAAACGGTGTTCAAATGCAATTAAACTTTACACGCAATATTTCAAGGCTATATACTACTGGCATGCCAAATTTCATGATCATTCGAATTCGTTTACTAGGTTTTCACCTATGTGAGCTATATATGCCATTTTTACCCACTATTAGCCATTCCAAAAGTCATTTTAGGGATCTTTAATAACATAACAACTTATTCACCTTACAAGCACACCAAAATGGGCATAAAAGACTAGTTCAACTATTTTTCCACCTTCCTAGGAGTTCATAAGGTCAAAATACACTACTTTTGGCTTGTAGCGACTTGTCTTGCTGCGAGTTATCTGATCTTCCGCGATGGTCGATTCCTTAACCTGAAATGCATGAGATAAGACACATTAGGCATACTTTGCCTAGTGAGGTAGTCATATACAAAATAAATGTCAATGAATGATGCTTGTACTTATTCTCATGCTTATTAATATCAATATCATGTTCCAATATACAATGTTTACATATCAAATTCATTATTAACCCTTGAATTGAATTAAGATAGTGGATACGCGAATTCATACGCCTCGCCAAATCAATGAATGACCTAGTCCCTCTACCTCACCAATATGACCAATATCAAAACACATTCATCCGCCTCGCCAATATGACCAATACCAAAACACATCCCTCCGCCTCGCCAAATCAATATAGGCCGTAGCCTTAGGACCGTAGTCCACCCGTACACTGAGCTCATGAATTCTATAGCATGCCAATTGTATCCAATGTTCGTCCAAATCCAAGGTTTCAATATCAATATTCATATTCAATAATCATTGATAACTCCAATAACCAATGTCTTTAATGTTATTAATAGTGAGCATGTCTCAATATCAATATTTCATGATTTCAATGTCAATGTCATTAACGATATTCAATGGTTCATTGACAATGTTTCAATAACAATAGTTATATCGATAACAATGCACAATGACAATACCAATGATTATGTCTGATGTTCATTACCAAACTTATCGATGCTTACCAATAGTTCTGATTATCAATCCAATACAACTTCCTTAAAATAAATGTTAGCTATTTAACTGAAATCAACAATTATAGATTCGAGAAGGCTCCTCGCCTATTCCCGAGACTCCGACTACACTCACCTTGATATTCGATGATCTTACGGCTCTTGGATGATAACGCCCTTGTTTCTAGCTTTCGATGGAGATGGCGAAACCTCTCTCTCCACTTCTTGAGCTAGAAAATCAATAGGAGCATGTTAAAAACAAGATTGCGATATTGTATTTGCAATAACGATATCAAAATCAATATCTAAACTCATCATAGCTTTTAATCAAGAATTTCCATGATGGCCAAAACCTAACTTGAGATTACTCTCAGAAACACCATGGATTTCCGATAATTGTTTGAGGGGAATAGCTTACCCGATCACTAGCAATGATTCGATAACAATAAAACGAAGGAAAAACAAAGCTTGAAGCTAGCTCCAACGGAGGTGCTTGCTTAGGTAGGAGACGATGAAGATGAAGAATGGAGAGGTGCTTGCTTAATTTGGAATCGGGTGAGTCTTTTCTATCTTTTTCCTATTCTTTTCTTTTATTACTAAAGTTTATGAGCTTTCCTTAAGGTGAAGCAGTTTCACCAAATCATCCCACGTATGGGAGATTTTAATTGTGAAGGGGCTCTTCGCAAGGTTAGTCCCTCAATTCTCTAAAGTTTTGATCCCAAATTCATAATTTCCATAATTTAGCCATTAAACGGTTTTGATATTATTCATTAAAGTATGTATTCAATAAATTGGCTCAACTAGAGCCTAATGTCGATATATTTGACTACACGGTCAGAGTCAATACAATATTTAGACTTTATTGATGTGGAATTTCTTATCACCGGAATCTAATTCTGACTAGGCCGAATTTTGGGGTGTTACAAGTCTCCCCCTACGAAAAGTTCTTCCTCGAATTTTACATGAACTAGAGAGATGTGGGTATTGTTGTTTCATGGTCTCTTCAGGTTCCCATGTAGCTTCTTCAATAGTGTGGCTTCTCCAGAGCACTTTAACTAACGGTACAGTTTTGTTACGAAGCCTCTTGACTTCTCTTGCAAGAATCTGAACCGGTTCTTCCTCATAGGAAAATTTTGGCTGAATTTCTATAGAGTTAGGTTCCACAATGTGCAAAGGATCAAAACGGTATTTCCGGAGCACCGATACATGGAAAACGTCGTGGATTTTACTCAATTCAGAGGGTAGCAATAATCTTATATGCCACGGGGCCAACTCTTTCAATGACTTCAAAGGGGTCAATGAATCGGGGGACTCAATTTTCCATTCTTTCCAAACCTCAAAACTTTCTTCCACGTTGATACTTTAAGAAAGGCATTTTCACCAACTTCATACTCAATGTCTCTTCTCTTGAAATCAGCATAGCCCTTTTGCCGACCAAAGGCAGCTTTCAAGCGATCGTGGATGATGGTAACTCGTTCTTCAGTTTCCCGAAGTAAGTCAAGGCCCAACATCTTGCCTTCACCAAGTTTAGACCAACACAATGGAGTTCAACATCGTCCGCCATACAATGCCTCATACGGAGCCATTTGGATTGAAGCCCGATAGCTATTATTGTAAGCAAACTCAACAAGGGGTAGGGATTTCTCCCAAGTTCCACAAAAATCGATGATGCATGCACGAAGCATATCTTCCAAGATCTATATAGGGAGGTTTAATAACAATACAAATGTAACACCCCAATTTTGGGCTTAGAAGTTTTGGGTTTGGACCGGGTCGGTCGGGTTGCGGTTCGAATATAAAAGGGTGAATTTAGGAAAGCCTAGTTCGGGTTGCATTAAAAACATGGAAAAATGTCTCAAAATCCTCTTTTATTATATATAAAAGGATGGTGAAACCAATTTTACAAAATGAGGTTTGGAAGAGTGACATTTTGGGTTAGTGACTAAAATGTAATTTTTGAAAACTGGGTGACTGTTTTAAAAAGGATTGAAACTTTGAATCTTTAAGGAGCTATTTACCCAAAGGAGTTTCTCCAGATTTTTCTGAATATTAATCAATTTAATTAATGGTTTTTAATTAAGTGCAAAAGGAGGGAAAAGATATTTTGGCATTTTAACTAACTTTTCTCTAAATTTCCATTTTCTTTTCTCTCAACTTTTCTCTCAACCCAAACACATTTCTCCAGCAAAATTTCCTCTGATTTTGACAACTAAAGATGAGATTTCAATCCTCATTTGATCTCTAATCATTTCTTCAACAAAACCTTAGCATTTGCTTATTGGTTTTTCAAGAATCTTGGTTCCAAAAAGGGAGAAACTCAAGTTTAGAGGTATGAACGTCCTTCTCCTCTAAATTCTCAGTTCTTTACTGAAATTCCCAAGTTCTCAATCCTTGATTTGTGTTTTATAAAAGGTTTTACAATTGTGTTCTTGATCTTGGCTTTAAAATGCAAGATTTGCTTTAGTTTTGATGAAATTCGTATGATCTGATTGGGCATTGTTTTGAGATGTCATTTTGATGTAAAATGGATGTTTTATTGATGAGAAATTAAGGTTTTATCAATGCAATCCCGAATAGGTTAATTTTCCTAAGTTTTGCTTGAGTTTTTGGTTGTTTTTGGGATGATCTTGATGATCTGCTATAGCTGGAGGTATAAGGACGTGTTTAGATCCTTTTTGGATGTTAATTGAGGTTTATGTATGTTTGGAATTGATGGATCTTGGCTGGGTAGTGTTGTGGAGTTGTTTGGATGTGTTTTCGGTTGTGTTTGGTAGCCGAAAATGGAGTGTGGATGAGAGCAGCGAGTTTAGGTGCTTTCATTGAAGATATTAATGCATGATGATGCATTAATCCTCTGCTTTGATGTGTTTAAAACATGAGAGACATCTTCGGATCTTTGTGGTGGTGATCCGGAAGCTTGATCGGTGTTTCGGCAAGTTGCGAAACGGAATCGGTGAGTGAATTTTGGTTTTCGGCTTTGAAACCAATGTTTTGAAGGTTTGGGAGCTTAGTTTAAGTCTAAACAACTTTTCTAAGTTCAAGAGTAAGTTTTCGGGAAAACTCTTTTGTTGATGAACCATGAGTTGGTTGAATGCAATGTGTTTGGTTTGCATGTTTTAAATTCTGTTTTGAAAGCATATTTTAGCATGTTTATTTGCTGATTTTATAAGCCATGTGTTGAAGGATGCTCAAGGTAAGAGATCCTTGTTTTGAACATTTGATAAAATGTGGTTTTGTTGCATAATGGTGCATGATGATTAATGGCTTTGTTAAATGCTTTAAAACAGTGGATTATTGTTGTTAAAAGATGCATATTGGCAAGTGTTGTCTTGAGAATGGTTAAGAACACTATGGTGGTTAAAAGTCCATAGGTGGTTCTTGTGTTAAGAACAACATGGTGGTTAAAAGTCCATGGTTGGTTCTTGTGTTAAGGTCACAAAGGTGGTTAAAAGTCCTTGTGTGAGCCTTGTGTATTGTAAGGTCACAAAGGTGGTTAAAAGTCCTTGTGTGGACCTTGTGTATTTTAAGAACACCATGGTGGTTAAAAGTCCATGGGTGATTCTTGTGTTAAGGTCACAAAGGTGGTTAAAAGTCCTTGTGTGGACCTTGTGGATTGTAAGAACACCATGGTGGTTAAAAGTCCATGGGTGATTCTTGTGCTAAGGACACAATGGTGGTTAAAAGTCCATGTGTGGTCCTTGTGAATTGTAAGATCACAATGGTGGTTAAAAGTCCATGTGTGGATCTTGTGTTGATTGTATTTTGAGACGGAAAAAGATTATGATCATCACTTGTGGCCAATATGACATGATAATGAATTTGAAACATGAAATGCTTGTTTTAGATGCTTATGTGCATGTATAAATGTTGTTTTGAACTAAGGTTTTTAAAGGTGTTTTATAAATGCGTTATTGAGTTGTTTTAAATGAGCATTCCTCACTAAGCTATTTGCTTACGCTCTCTCTTTTCTTAAACCAATAATGCAGAGCATTAAAGTGCTTGAAGGGGCAGCAAGAGGTCAAGAATCCAAGTGAAGAACTAAGCTCATGTATGGTGAATGTTTTCTTACCACTATTAGCTTTTGGGCATTTGGCAATGGGGAACCTATGTTGTTGTTTTTGGGAGATGATTTGGACTCCCTAGGTTGGTTTTATGTTGTTGTTGATGATGGAACACGTAATTGGCCTTTGTGAAGTTGGTTTGGTATTATGGTGCTTGAATGGTTTTCTACATAAGATGCATGCCTTTAGAATTGGGGATTTGCTTAATTGATGCCATGTTTGAGAATGGTTGATGCTATTATGTTCCTTGTGCATGTAATGACCTGCTGGTATAATTTGGTTGCCTTTGGAGCATGTTTGATGGGTCAATTGTATGATAAACCAGCAAAATTTTTGCAATCTGGGCAGGCCGTATCAGAACGGGTGCTACTGTTTCGGAACGGGGGCCTGAAATGGCCTAGGCGTTTCGAAACGGGAGGAACCGTTCCGGAACGAAAATGCTACTGCCAAGCCCTGTATCGAAACGTGTTTCGGAACAGTCCCGCGTTTCGGAACAGGTCCTCACTGTTTCGGAACACCTGACCGTTGGGCACTAAAATTGTTGGTTAAATGTTTTGAAATCTTTGCGTTTTGGTCCTGAATCTTGTTTATGCAATTGAATGAGTTCGAGATGTCCGTTTGAGTTGAAATTTGGCAGAGAAGCATGAAACATGACTAATTTCATAATGGTAACACAAAAATGGGTTAAGTCCTTATGATTTCCAGAATTTACATTTTGGTCCCTAAATTCATGTTTTGTGCAATTAAGTCCCTGAATGTTTCCGAATGCGCTGATCTTTGAGTATGCTGATTGTTTGATCATATCTAGGGTTAATGTGCATTTAGTCAAGTTTAAAAAGAAAAAAAAGGTCGTTAATCAAGGTTGACTTTCGAGTTGACTTTGGTTTTCCCCGTGTAAACTTCTTAATTCGGTTCAACCGTCTGGGCCGGGTTAAGGGGGTTACAACAAATTTCCAAGGGATCAATGGAAGAGTCTTTCAATAATTACCTGAATTACCCTTTTCTGACTGACCATCAGATTGAGGGTGAAAGGTTGTGCTAAGATTAACTCTGGTGCCCAGAGCTCCTTGTAAGGTTCTTCAAAATCAAGATGCAAAACGAGGATCTTGATTGGAGATAATAGACTTGGGTACTCCGTGGAGTCGGATCACTTTCTTGATGTACATGTCAGCTAATTTAGGGAGACCGTAGTTCATTCTAATCGGTATGAAATGAGCTGACTTGGTGAAACGATCTACAATGACCCATATGGCATCATGTTTTGCGGGAGTTAAAGGTAGACCACTGACAAAATCTATAGTGATCTTTTCCTACTTCCATTGCAGTGGATCAATGGTTTACAACAATCCGATAGGAACACAATGTTCTACTTTAACACGTTGGCATGTGAGACACTTAGATATGTAATCGACTATGGCATGCTTCATGTCCGACCACCAATAGAGTTCACGAAGGTCCTTATACATCTCCACAGACCCGAGGTGAACAGAAAAAGAACTTGAATGAGCTTCTGAAAAGATGTCAGTACGAAGAGATTCATCATCAGGTACACAGATCCGATCATGGAAACACAAGATTCCTTTAGAATTAATTCTGAAGTCAGGGATGTCTGATAACTTAGAGACAATGGATTGAAGCTCAGGATCTTGTTCTTGCAAAACCTTGATTCGCGAAACAATGGTAGACTGAACTTGAAGTTCAACGACAAGACAATGATACTTCCAAAGCCGAAAGTGGGCATTAATTGCTCGAGGGGCTACAAGATAGTGATATTATAACGGGTCAATGTACTATACAATACATATAACTCTATATTCACCATTAATACTTACTAGGCAAAGGTTTGCAGTTGAGTGCATCAGCTACAACATTGGCCTTGCCCGGATGATAGTCGATGACAAGATCGCAATCTTCAGTAAGTTCCATCCACCTTCGTTGTCGAAGATTTAATTCTTTTTGGGTCAATATGTACTTAAGGCTTTTATGATCGGTAAAGAGATAACAATTTTCTCCGTAAAGATAATGTCTCCAGATTTTCAATGCAAAGACAACTGCAGCCAACTCGAGGTCATGAGTAGGATAATTCATTTCACGCGGCTTAAGTTGTCTCAAAGCATAAGCGATGACTTTGCCTTCTTGCATCAATACACATCTTAACCCGAGGTGCGATGCATCACTGTAAACTGTGTAGTCCTTTCCGGACCCGGGTTGGGTTAGGAATGGTGCGTGAGTCAAGACTTGTTTCAATTGATCGAAACTCCATTGTTGATCTTCGGTCCAATCAAAAGGATCTACTTTCTTCGAGTTGGGTTAAAGGAGCGGCTATCATAGAGAACCCTTTTATGAATCTCCTATAATAGCCAACAAGCCCAAGGAAGCTTCTGACCTCACCAATATTCTTCGGTGGATGCCAATCTACAATAGCTTGGATTTTCTTCGGGTCCACCTGAATACCCGAAGCTGACAAAATATGTCATAGAAAGGCAACCTCAATGAGCCAAAACTCACACTTGGAGAATTTTGCATACAACTGCTTTTCTCGTAAAGTTTGGATCACAATGCGAAGATGATCTTGATGTTCCGCAACATTCTTGGAATAGATTAATATATCATCTATAAACACCACTACGAATTTATCAAAATATGGTCTAAAGACTCGATTCATCAAATCCATAAAAGATGTCGGTGCATTGGATAACCCAAAGGGCATCACCAAGAATTTGTAGTGTCCATATCTTGTACAAAAGGCTATTTTAGGTACATCACATTCCTTCTCTCTCATTTGATAATAGCTCAACCTTATCGACCTTGGAAAACACAGAGGTATCCTTTAATTGATCGAACAGGTCGTCTATTCTAGGCAATGGATACTTGTTCTTGATGGTTACTTTGTTCAGTTGTCGGTAATGAATACACAATCGCATAGAACTATCTTTCTTCTTTACAAAAAGAACTGGTGCTCCCCAAGGCGAAGAGCTCGGTTGAATAAAACCTTTGCTTAACAATTCTTGAATTTGAGCTTTCAACTCTTTTAGTTCTACAGCGGCCAAACGATATGGTACAATGGAAACTGGAGCAGTCCCAGGTTGCACCTCGATGCCAAACTTCACTTCGCGTGTTGAGGGTAATCCTGGAAGCTCATCAGGGAAGACATCAGAGAATTTACACACAGTGTCAATATCCCGCAATTGAGATTTGCCTTTAGCTTCTATCGTTATTAAACGCAATGAAGGATTCCTCACATTAATCAAAACAAGACTTTCCTTGCCAAGACCTCGAAGGTACAACATCCTCTTACAACAATCTACCCAGGCTTAATGCTCACTAAGCCAATCTAAACCTAGGATGACATCGAACTCGTGGATTGGTAAAGCTAACAAATTAGCCGAGAAAGGAATCCCTTGGATCAATAAGGGGCAGTTCTTGACTATTACGGTGCTTATAAAAGAATAGGTATAGCCAGGATCAATCAATGCATATAAAGGATGTGAATATAACTCAACGGTACATGCAATGACATCAGGCGCATCCTTCTCTCCCCTGCTCCTCACATGGTACATCTGGACAGGGGCTTTAGAATCTTGCTTATTGAATGGTTTCCCCGAACCACTCGATCTTCCATAGGTTCCTGTTGATCCTTTACCTCGAAAGGATTGAGCAGGAGAGGTAGCAGTAGTTGGGGTAGCAATAGATTTAGTTGCGTTCAATAGACAGTCACGAATTAAGTGACTTTGCTCACCACAATAATAACAAGCTCCAGTCTGCTTACGGCATTGACCCACTAGGTGATTATTCTGACAATAATTACAAACTAGATGTTGGTTGCACCGATTTGAACCTCTGGTGCCATCAATAGATGCTGCCTTACCAAAGGATTGTGTCACAGATTGAGGCCTATCAATATTTCCAGAACGGGAGGGCTGCGGATAAACATTCTGCAATGAACATTCAGCATTTCTCTTCATCCTTCTTAATATATTCAGCACCGTATCTACAGTACTTGCAAAAGTCATAGATATACTGCTCGATCGGTCCTCCGCCTTGCTTGAGGTGGAGAAAGATACTTCGTCTCTTAGCGAGATAAAATTCATTGATATACTTCTTACGGAATTCTTTAAGGAAGAACTCCCAAGTTATAGTGTCCTTAGATACCGTCAATGTAGTAGTCTCCCACCAATGAAGTGCCATGTCGGCAAGCAACACGAGGGCACACTCGAGTTTGTGCTCGTTCGAGCACTGCAACTGCTTATTCAGGATTTGTAGAGTGTTGTCCAAACAATACTCGGCAACTTCAGGGTTGTCATCGTCTTGTCTGGTAAAAGTGTAAGCTCGATACTTGGATAGCTTATCAATAGGAGCTCGAGTAAGTTGGACAGCGGGAGCAATGGGTTGCACAATTTGTTCTTCCCTCATAGCAGTCATAAACTGCTTGAACATGCCAGCCATGTTCTTATAACATTCAGCCTGAGCAGTAGGTGCTACAGGCTCAGAATTTTGAACAAGAGGGTCTTGCGGATTCGAAGGATTTCCTCATTTTTTTCTCCTCTCTATGTGTCGAGGAGCTTGTGGCAAGCACGTCAATGTGAGCTTCGTTAGATTCAGACATATCTATATAAAAGATCGGATTAGTCGACAAGTCACGATATACACAATATATAACTCATAGGTGGCAAAGTAACACAACAACAATGCAACACGCTTCGGTTTAGTCCTAGAATCGACTAAACTCTAGCTTTGATACGACAAATGTAACACCCCCTTCTCGTCCTGGTCAGGAACTGAGTCAGACGATGTTATCTATGAACAATACAGTAATTGGTGCGACAAAATTTCAACCAATAAACATCATGCGATCAATGTTATATTAAAAAAATGTTACCGAATATACATCTTAGTCCAATTCTTCCATAATGAAACAATAATTAATCATTTAGGACCAATTCATGACTATTATAAGTTTTATGAAATAAACTGTAAATCTGATAAATTAGAGGTCCTTCGATACAATTGATTATACCACAATGAAATTCAATACAATATTAGCAAGTCTGGAAATTTTCATAGTATTCAGAGTTCATTTACTCACCCAATTGAATAATCCTAAGTTTAGTGACCAATCTATGAACATTGAATGCTTTCAATTTAAGCCTTCTAACCAACTTAACTAACCCTGTATCGAAACACCTTGATGTTGTTTTGATTCGGGTGTACGATGGTCAACTTGAGTTGACTTTTCCCATTACCTTGTATCGATACGGGCAAGCCCTTTATTGGTACGAGTTGACTTTTATTGACCTTGACTTTAACTCGTTTTGATACAGGTTAGACCCGTATCGAACAAGGGATTCCAGTAGCAAAATTTTTCGATAAAGCTCCAAACCGTGTCGATACGCCATGTTCTTTGGGTTCAATTATGCTTAACTGTATCGATACGCCATTACCCCGTACTGATACAACCTTACCTATAATGACAGATTTTTGCTGGTTTTTAATCAAATTAAGCTACCAAACGATGTTCAAATGCAATGAAACTTTACACACAATATTTCAATGTTATGAACTACTGAAATGCCAAATTTCATGATCATTCGGATTTTTTTACTAGGTTTTCACCTATGTGAGCCATATATGCCATTTTTACCCACTTTTAGCCATTCCAAAAGTCATTTTAGGGCCTTTAATAACATAACTTATTCACATTACAAGCACACCAAAATGGGCATAAAAGACTAGTTCAACTACTTTGCCACCTTCCTAAGAGTTCATAAGGTCAAAATACATTACTTTTGACTTGTAGTGACTTGTCTTACTGCGATTTATCCGATCTTCCGCGATGGTCGATTACCTAACCTGAAATGTATGAGATAAGACACATTAGGCATACTTTGCCTAGTAAGGTAGTCATATACAAAATAAATGTCAATGAATGATGCATGTACTTATTCTCATGCTTATTAATATCAATATCATGTTTCAATATACAATGTTTACATATCAAATTCATTATTAACCCTTGGATTTAATCAAGATAGTGGATAAGCGAATTCTTGCCTCGCCAAATCAATGAATGGTCTAGTCACTCCGCCTCGCCAATATGACCAATACCAAAACATATCCCTCCGCCTCACCAAATAAATATTCAACGTCCACCCGTACACTGAGCTCGCGAATTCTATGGCATGCCAATTGTATTCAATGTCCATCCAAATCAAAGGTTTCAATATCAATATTCATATTCAATAATCAATGATAACTCCAATAACCAATGTATTTAATGTTATTAATAGTGAACATGTCTCAATATCAATATTTCATGATTTTAATGTCAATTTCGTTATCAATATTCGATGGTTCATTGACTGTGTTTCAATAACAATAGTTATATCAATAACAATGCAAAATGATGATACCAATGACTATGTCCGATGTTCATTACCAAACTTACTGATGCTTACCAATAGTTCCAATAATCAATCTGATGCAACTTCCTTAAAAGAAATGTTAGCTATTTAACCGAAATCAACAATAATAGATTTGTGAAGGCTCATCGTCTATTCTCGAGACTCTGACTACACTCACCTTGATATCTGATGCTCTTACGGATCTCAGATGACAACGCCATTATTTCTAGCTTTCGATAGAGATGGAGAAACCTCTCTCTCTCCACTTCTTGAGCTAGAAAATCAATAGGAGCATGTTAAAAACAAGATTACGATAACGTATTTGCAATAACGATATCAAAATCAATATATAAACTCAACATAGCTTTTAATCAAGAATTTCCACGGATGGCCAAAACCTAACTTGAGATTACTCTCATAAAAACCATGGATTTCCAATAATTGTTTAAGGGGAATAGCTTACTCGATCACTAGCAATGATTCGATAACAATAAAATGAAAGAAAAACAAAGCTTGAAGCTAGCTCCAATGAAGGTGCTTGCTTAGGTAGGAGACGATGAAGATGAAGAATGGAGAGGTGCTTGCTTAATTTGGAATCGGGTGAGTCTTTTCTATCTTTTTCCTATTCTTTTCTTTTATTATTAAATCTTATGAGCTTTCCTTAAGGTGAAATAGTTTCACCAAATCATCCCATGTATGGGAGACTATAATTAAGGAGGTGCTAATCACAAGGTTAGTCCCTCAATTCTCAATTCTCTAAAGTTTTGATCCCAAATTCTTGATTTCTACAATTTAGCCACTAAACAATTTCGATACTATTCATTAAAGTCTATATTTAACAAATTGACTCAATTAGAGCCTAATGTCAATATTTTTTACTACACGATTAGAGCCAATACAAATATTTAAACTTTATCGATGTGGAATTTCCGATCACCGGAATCCAATTCCGACTAGACTGGATTTTGGGGTGTTACACTCATGACGTCGGATGCATACCAATTTTCTCGTTGTCCCAAAAATGACTTCGCAACCATAGGTAAAAGAGCTGTGAACATCCGGTGAAGTGGTTACTTCCATTAGTTTGGCAATAATTTAAGGATCTAACTGATTTCAGCTAGGATTGTTAAGACCAGATTAATGTCTTTCTGGGCCAGTAGCTCGACCACAGCTATCTGTACATGCTCCAGAACCTTTGGGAAAATCACTAGCTCATAAAAGGCTAAGGCAATAAAATCTGGGGTTTTCTCATGTTTCAAGTTCTTCAAAATTTGGGAATACAAGAAATCTGCAGTGAGGCATTGGCTCTTATTCTTTGTTACGATGTGGGCATCCACTTCTTCAACTTTCAAAACGGTGAGGCCCGCGAGGTTTCTTCGATAGCCTGTGTTTCTATCTCTTGGGTATATCATGTTAGGCCCTTCTACTTCCAAGTGTAGCAAGACCATGTACTCTTCGATGGTAGGGGTCATGTCTTCTTCGTGGAAGACAAAACATGGATATGCAGGGTCCCAGAATTTAATAGACACTGAAACCATGGGATCATCCACCTCAACTCTGAGCAACATAGCTATGTCCCCAAATTTTCTGGAAAATATGACTTGGTCCTAAGTCTTTAGGCTTTCCCACAAGGCAATCAACTTGGACAAGTTGTTCCTTGAAAGTCCCATATTCACTTGTTCTGGCAAGTTCTAGACCGTTTCTTTTTGCACATTGTCGCCATGTCGACGTTGGAGCTTTGAGGACTCATTTATGAAATATGTGTTTGGAAGGCTAGCCCCTGTGCTAGAATTATTGTAGGCACGCATTTCATGTAGCTAGAATGCTCTTAAATTGTTGTTATACCTTGCTGAAGAATGAAACGGTCCCCCCAAACAAGTGTGAATCACATCATACACTGTTTCCTTTGGAATAGTACGGTAGTCATTTGGAGTTTATTAATAAATTCAAGTAGCTAGAATGGCCTTAAAGTTGTGTTATACCTTGTTGCATCCAATTTTGCTTGAGGACAAGAAAACTCAAGTTTGGGGGTGTGATAGCTCTTTAAAGAACATATCCCCTCATTTATAGATTAATTTGTCCCCAAATTAGTATTTCATGCATTCATTTCTACATTTTTGTCTATTATTTGCATTTTTTAACTCGGGTCATGTTTTCTCTTTTATAGCATCTTTATTCCTTTTTGTTTGCTTTGTCAATGCATTATTAATGTCCCTACAGAGAAAGTTTCATTACTGCAGCCAGGTTCGGCACTGTAGTAGGCAGTTATCCAGATCGCTAGGGATAAAGACAAATATGCTAGATGTATAATCTGTTACAACAGATTTAGTACGAAAATCTTTCACACAATTCACCTGAAGGACATTGTCCTTATCACAACAGCATATAAAAAGATATTTTTAGAGGAGAGAAAAATATAAACAAAGCTACAATAGGAGGAAGTGTGTGTTTGGTCACTTGGAGACAGTAGGAAGGATTGACCGGTA
Source organism: Hibiscus tridactylites (assembly GCA_958450335.1). Lineage (NCBI taxonomy): Eukaryota > Viridiplantae > Streptophyta > Magnoliopsida > Malvales > Malvaceae > Hibiscus > Hibiscus tridactylites. The sequence goes on along the minus strand of OY288283.1, from coordinate 79,630,153 downwards.
CTGCGAGTACCATATTTATGGACGACAGTTGGTTGGGGATTCGAGTACCTAGGATGAATATCGATTCTCAAGGCTACAATATTGAAAAATCGTGAGATTTAAGAATATTGAATATAAATAAATGGTGACTTGATAGCTAAGCATTGTGTTTAAAGGAGAATATAATACTTTTCTCTAATGTGTTTTATGAACCGAATAGGAAATCTATGTGATTACATATATCTGTTTTCTTAATATTGTTCTAAAAAGATGAGACATAGAAATGGTCTAATAAACAATTGACTTTTATTTTTTTATTTTTTTGCACAGCAAAGTATGATTTTATTTATGTGAAATCATACAAATTCACAATACACAATGGCCTCATTAAAAACCTCTCTAAGCCTAGGTAGAGGAAAAGATGAGACATAGAAATGGTCTAATAAACAATTGACTTTTATTATTTCAAATTTCTTAAAAGGGTATGAGTTTATGTATGTATGCGCACGTATCTTATGAAAAATGATTGCTATTTTGAATTGATCATTGTCTAATTGTTGGTTGACTCTACATGGACTTTGGGTGTTATTGTTTTATGCGATTAACCAATTGGTATTTTATGTAACGTTACTAATAAGCTTCATCATATAGAAGTTGCTATTGAATGACATGTTATGAATAGGAATGCTAATAAGTTCAAACGATAAATTCTTGGAATTGATTTGTGTCACAAGGAACATATATACAATTCAATGGTGATATGCCCTTTTTAGGGGAAAATCGATATTCTTAGATAGTGTAAACACATAAGTATAGTTGCTATGCATGCCTATAAGGTTTTAAATAGTGTAAGTGTTACTTCGATTGCAAGTGTGATATGATTGGGTTAAGAGAATATTTGAGAAAAATTGTAAGAACTATTTACATGAAGTTACATGGTAATCTAAAAGAAAATTTGGAATATACTATGGACTAGATTAAGTTAATAAGTTGTGATATTAAGGAAACAAAAAGAGTTATAAGCTAAAAATGGGAAGAAATTATGGTAACTTGCTTATCAAGAAACATGTTCTTAATTTGATCTGATTAAACCATAATTGGAGAAGATTTATTATTTAATGAAAGTTGGAAGATAACGAGTTTGTGGATTGTTAGATTGTGGACTGGCCTGTTTTGTTTAATATTTTACGAATGCCTAGATGTACATGAACGTGTAGCCTTTTTCATGTGCTATGACAAACAACTTTGATAAATTATAATTGACATTCTTTGAGTTAAAGTACTTATATTTAAGGTACGATAGGAGTGACCTCTTACATGTCAAGGAGCTTACATTATGACACTTGTATTGTTATGACTCGAGTAATAAGTAACTTGTGTGCTATCTTTGTTACGGTAAAAGAGTCAAGAAAGGGTACAAGCTAAACTAATGAATTTGGTAAGGCTATGTCTATTAAGAAGAAGGATAACCTAATCGAGTATACATAATTGGGACCACTTTAAATGATAAAAAGCCCTCGTTTTTATTCGAATATGATATATATATATATATAAACACTTGTGAATGGTGTGAAATGCATAAACAGTTATAATAGTTTGGGTAGACTCTTATAATAGGTTGGAATGCTTATTTGGTCATGATTCATTGAAAATATATGCACATAAGAGTCACGTTTACTTTAAATACCGTAATCCCTATGAATCAGATAGTTTATGACATGGAAGTTCATATCTATGTTAATTGTGATAATCAACTCTAGTGGCGAGTAATTTGTCATAATTGAATACATGGAAAAGAAGTTATGGAAGAGAAGCTAATTTAATATGATATTGGATATTTTTGTTCCAGAACATCACTAAAGAGTTTGTAATAAAATGCCTACATATGATTTAAGAAATGTTTTCATGCTCGAAACCTATTAGTAAACAAAAGGGACACGAAAATGATTTAATGTATTACTTGAATGGTTTAATATGCACATTAGTGCCATTATTCTATTTGAAGTTCAATAAGAAATGAGTTGTGTTTGTCCAAGGTTGCTACTTGTTTAGATTATACGAGCTTAAGAAAGAATTGAGTTATATTATAGAATTTTGACCCACAATCTTAGGGATGGAAATCATCTGCCCCCTAAGTATGCCCCCATTTGTGCCTCCACTTTAAAATAGTGGGTTTAGGGTTTAGGGTTTAGGGTTGGGACTTAGGGTTAGGGTGTAGGGAATTAGGGGTAGGGTGTATTTTTTAGGGTTTAGGGTTTAGGGTATGAAAATTAGGGTTATGGGGTAAGATTTAATTTTTAAGTATTTTTAGGCAGAGGTATAGAAGGAGGCATGGTTAGGGGGCATGAGATTTTTACCCCAATCTTAGATGTATAAACTACCTCACTAAGCTTATGCTTACGTTCTCTCTCTCTCTCTTTCTCTCATTACATTTCAGCGCAGAACGCTTTTGGTTTCTCCCGAGCTTGGACGTAATCGCAGGAAATTATGTAGGAGTCGAGTCTTTGCCTATAGAACTCCTAGTTGGTGGCACATAAAGAATAGTTGCATAAAGCATTTACATTGCATATTGGCTTATATGTGTATAAGCTTAGCTCATATCCTAAGTTTTGTATCAGGCCTTTAATTATTTATTCCTTGGTTGCTTGCTTTGATTGATATATTTGATGGCATGATTGTTTGTTGGTTGAAGGCCTATGCGCTTCGAGTCAAGTCGATTCGAGTTTTTGAGTTCCTATAAAAATTTAATTGTAATTAATTATCATGTTACCATACTTTGGAATTTTGCTTTAAGGACCAAATTGAATGAATGCGTAAATAACAAAGGCTAAATTTAGTGAATTGTTTCGAATTAGGACTAAATTGATTGAATGTATAAATATGAAGGATTAAATGTGTTATTATATGAAATTTTATAACAGACACTTAACGGGATTTAACGTCTAGTTACCATTTTCTTATAAAACATAAAATTTAATTGTCATTTTGTGATTTTTGAAAGTTTGGTTACCATTTTATTTTTGTTACCAAAGTTCAGTGATCATCTATGTACTTTACCCTAAATTTAAATTTGGTCTAGAAAGACAAGAAAGGACCTCATATGAGGGTTATTAGTTTCATAACGCATTTTGTGAATTGAGGTTATCAAAAGTTGAAAGCATGTTATGATTTGCGGTTTTTATGCGATGTTTTATTTATAATTGATGCATGTCTATATGTTCCATAGGCTAATACAAAATCAATAAAATCATTTTTTAAAGATTATTTTTTTTAAATGGACCTGATTTATGTTTGCATGTCTAAAAGAAGTGTTAAACATAATATGTTTAGTTAAGTTTGTTTTGTAACATTTCTTAGCCCGATTAAAATTCTAGATCGGGTAAGGGGTGTTGCAGCAGTGAAGTTGGATTAGGATAAAACGAGAGTTGATCAAGTTGTTCAATGATGTGTAGTTTTGACGAACAATGGAAGTTATGGTTAATATACATATTCGATTCATCAATTCAGAGTTGAATGAAAGCTAGTAAGCAAGCTTATTATTATTTTCAAATGAATCATCTTATGATGTTGCCTTTTTACACATGGTGGTCTTCTGAGTTAAACCAAGGGGATCCAGATCTTTATTTGATATTTCTTATACCTTCATTAATTTGTTCTTTTTGCTTTCACATCGATCTTATATTCAATCCTTTTATGCAGTCACAATTACACTCACGGTCCTTTCATTTTCAGAATTGCTTGTAGCGACATAAGAATACAACTAAATACCTATCCTCGTGGGATCGATATCTAATAGAATCTACCTATTAACTATACTTGCATCGGATGTGTACGCTTGCACAATAAAGTTTGGACATTAGTTGATAGGCATAGTAGTAATAAATCTACTATAGGCACTAAATGAGTTTTTAGAAACAAACTAGATGAGAGTGATAACATAGTGAGAAACAAGGGTAGGCTTGTTGCTCAAGATTACACTCAAGAAGAAGAAATTGATTTTGATAAAACCTATGCACCCATAGCTAGAATGGAAGTTATTACGATGTTTTCTTACATTTGCATGTTATCATGAATTCAAGCTTTTTCAAATGAATGTCAAAAGTGCTTTTCTAAATGATTTTACAAATGAAGAAGTGTATGTTGAACAATCACCCAGTTTTGAAGATCCAAAATACCCAAATCATGTTTTTAAACTTTCAAAAGCTTTATTTGGTTTGAAACAAGCTCCTACAGTTTGGTATGAAAGATTGTCAAGATTTTTAATTGAAAAAGGTTTTGACAAAAGGGAAGGTTGATACTACATTTTTTTATTAAAAGAAAAAGCAAAGACATTTTAGTAGTTCAAATTTATGTTGATGATATTATATTTGGTTCTACTAATGAGTTGATTTGCCAAGATTTTGCTAAGTTGATGCAAGGTGAATTTGAAATGAGCATGATGGGGGAGATCTCATTCTTTTTGGGACTCCAAATCAAACAAAGGAGGGATGGCATCTTTATCAATCAAGCTAAGTACATCAAGGACATGCTCAAGAAGTTTGGCTTGGAGAATGTGAAACCTCAAGTCACACCGATAAGCACTTCTACAAAGCTTGACAAAGATGAATGAGGTAAATGTGTTGATTTAAAGCTTTATAAATCTATGATAGTTTCTTTGTTTTATCTTACCGCAAGTAGACCGGATATCATGTTTAGTGTTTGCTTGTATGCTAGATTTCAAGCTTGTCCTAGAGAATCGCATTTACAAGATGTTAAGAGAATCTTTAGATACCTTAGAGACACCTCATGTTTAGGCCTTTGGTAACCTAGAGGCTCTTCCTTTACTTTGCATGCTTATTCGGATGCGGATTATGGAGGTTGTAAGATAGATAGAAAAAGTATTTTTGTTAATTGTCAATTCTTATGGAGTATGCTCATCTCATGGTTTTCTGAGAAGCAAAATAGTGTAGAACTCTCTACCACCGAGGTGGAATATATTTTGGCTGGTAGTTGTTGTGCTCAAGTCCTTTGGATGAAGCACCAACTCTTAGATTATGGAATTGATGTAGGTATTGTCACGCCCCTAGTAAAAATAACTAAGTTTAAAAAAATTCAAATGAAATGAAAAACTATTGTTGTGGGGTTTGAACCTATAACCCTTGCTTGGCGAGCCCATGTTTAAACCAATTGAGCTAAGACTCTTTCTACTCTTAATCTGCTCTATTATAGTTTTAAACCTTTGTTTTAGAATATGTAAAATAAAAATAATCTAATATAGCCCCAACCACATTCGGGATGGTCATGGAATGCCCCCTTGGAAATTGGAAATATCGAGAGAAATCCCAAAGGTCTCCCCTCTAAACCCATCAACGTCTCTCTTCTCTGATTTCATCCACCGCTCGCCGGTGACCGTCACTGCCCCCTTTACCGTGTCCATCGTCACGCACCGATCCTGGCCATACCGTCACTCGCAGCGTAACGCTGTCGTTAGCCATGAAAACCTGGTTAAAGGCTCGATGGAAAACCAGGAGTCCACCACTTTTTTTTTAATTTTCAACGTCGTTCGTCGTCCGTTGGAGAAACGATCGCCACCATCGATATCGTCAAGCAGTTGCAAGCAAGACCTTGGTGGGTTTTCCGGAGTTACGTTGGGCCTTCACCGGAGTTACGTTGGGTTTTCCGCTTAGGGAAAGCTTGGTAAGGATTTTCTCTTCGGTTGGTTGTTTTTTATTTTGGTGGGTTAATCAGGTTGTTACCGATGTCATATGTGTTTCCCGGTCAGTTAAGGTCGCGCGTTTGATATACGTGCCGCTCAATGGCGATTTCTGGCCACCATGTCATGCCTTTGAATCAAACCATCTTTGAACTAATCTAACCGGTGAACCGAATCGGTTCAGCCTTAAACCGGTCTAAGCCCTATAACCGGGTCCAATAACCCAACAGTGTTATTATAGCCAAGGGGTCAACCTATTAAGGCCAAATGGCCTTTGACCCATATTCCGCTGGTCTAAGCCCAAACCATCTACCCGACCCGTAGATCGAGTCAACTCAGTGAGTCAACCCGTTGACTGAGTTAACTCAGTGAATCAACCCGTTAATCGAGTCAACACAGTGAGTCAACATGTTGACCAGTGACATCATTATTGATCGATGATGTCAGCGTTGACCGTTGAGCTGCCCGCTGACCGTTGACTTTGACCAAAAGTCAACTTTTCCCGAAAACTCCTATTTTTGGTTTTTTGACGTCCCGAGTCAGTTTTTAAAGTCTGTTTTGCCAAATCCAAACCCAATAATTTGTTATTCAACATTTGACTTTTTAGATAAATCTTATTATCGTGTTTAGGATTTGTTTATGATGTAAATTGTTTTGCCATGCATCCGAGATAATGAGGGAGGTCAAATTTAAGCTCGAGAGTGATCTATTAGATCTTTTAAGGCTGACCTACGTAGTTCGGAGTCAAGGTAATACACACTACTTCTTGTGTACTATGAAAAACATGTTAATTAATAGTTAATGCATGAAATATCAAATGTAGCAGAATATAGCATAAGAAAATTGATAAGGACCCTTATGACATAATTAAGAATTATATGACACGTATAAACTTCTGAGATCTGTAAATTAAATGATAAGTCGATTATCTCTGAATATCTATTAAAACTTCAACTAACGAAACCATATATATAAGAGATTCGATTCAAAAGTGAATTCGATGACTGACAAACTGGATGGCGTTATTGATAATGTGGTAAGAAATTAAAGCATAAGGAACGACCCCTATTCGATTGGTACCCACAATAAAGGTTGTGGACATGACTCTAATGAGATGAGTAGAAAATATATATGCTTAAGCTGATTCCTACTTTACTAATTTAAGACTGAACTACATCTCGGATATTAATGAAGGTTTCTTCTGGTTTAGTCTAATCAGGCTGGTAATCCCGCTCGTAATCGGTTCCTCTACTTCGATTAGGGTAATCCCGCCCGTAATCGATTCCTCTACTTCAGTGAGGGTAATCTCGCCTGTATTCGATTCATCTAATTCGGTGAGGGTAATCACGCCCGTAATCGGTTCCTCTACTTCGGTGAGGGTAATCCCGCCCGTAATCGGTTCCTCTACTTCGGTGAGGGTATTCCCGCCCGTATTCGGTTCTTCTACTTTGGTGAGGGAAATTCTGCCAGTATAAGGTTTCTATGCTTCGGCTAGGGTAATTATTTATCGTTACCGTTATAGGTTCCTATGCTTCGGCTAGGGTAATTCCTTATCATTACCGTTACAAGTTCATATGCTTCGGCTAGTGTAATTCTGCTCAGGACCTAAAGAAATACCTTAGGATGGTACTTACACCCAAGGGGCTTGGGTTATTACCTTTATAGACGTAGCTCAGAATTTCATATTGGAGTACAGTCGGAGGGTAAATAAGAATTTCAAATTAACTTTACTGCTGCTTGAATTATGTGCCCGTGAAATAAAATGTTTACATTGATACAGTTTAAACTGTTGGGACACACTAAACTTTCTAGTTTAATTTAATCATTTACTCTTTTGATTCTTCGGTTTATAGGCTTCTCTCTTGATATTTGGTGATCAAATAATGAGCCATAATTTGAAACTTGTTATTTCCTGGAGCATCATGATAGAGTTATGCTTGTCGTTACCTGCATGTACTTACAACATCCATTGGTGGTTTTTGTATCACTTAGCTTTCCAAAGCTCATGTTGTTTTTTATCATAGGTTACAAGAAATTTATCATGGTATAGTGACCAACATATGTGGTTGGAGTTCTCTTGGCCTTGCTTTTGGAGTACGGTACTGGTACAATTAGTGGGCATGTATGTCGTGTATAGTTATATGTTGGTTTTTGTGATACATTCTCTAAACTACCGTTGTAGGTTAAATTGATTTTCTGAAATGATATATTTTAAACATAAGTTTGTTTTACAGTTTTAATGTATTTAAAGAAAATAATTGTATACGGGTTTTATCGTGGATCGCTCTTTTGACCCTAATGTAACTTTCTAGGATCTGTGGTAACCCATAGGCGGGTCTAGGGGGTTACATGTATTATCCCTTCAAGTGTGACAATACTAGTGTCATTTGTCTCACTAAAAATCCCATCCAACATTCTAGAACCAAGCACATCAAGATAAGGCATCATTTCATTAGAGATCATGCCTTGAAAAATGATGTTGTTATAGAGTATGTGACACCTTGAACCAATTAGCGGATATCTTTCCCAAGCCTTTAGAAAAAGAGCATTTTTGGAATCTCAAGAGAGTGTTAGGGCTTACTAGCCTATCATGAACCTTAGAGCCTTATTTTTGTGTTTAAATATGCTTGAATTTGGTTGATTTCCATGTTTATGTGATTTTGCTCCTATATGCATCTATTCAAGTTGTTAAGGGAAGTATGTATCGGTTTTTTCCCATTTATGATAATCTCATATCATTTAGATGCATATCGATTCGAGTAAAATTGAATTTTCGGGTCTCGAGGTATCGATACGGGGTATAGCATATCGATATGGGTATCAAGGGTAGCATTTCGGTACATGTTAGCCTGTATCGGTACGGATTAAAGATCGATACGGGTAAAATCTGTACCGGTATGTAGTTTCGGTATGTGCTTTTGTGTATTGGTATGTGTGGTCATTGGAGCTTTAAATGGGGTTTTAAATGAGGTTTTCATAATCCAAGTCAAACTCTAACTTTTCCTAATAACCCTAGGACGACAATACTCTTTAAAACCTCCTAAATCTCTTATTTTTTTCATCAAATTACTTCAAAATATTTGGGAGCTTTTGTTTTCAACATCAAACCTATGCAAAATTCATCAAGCTTTGTGCACAACATCCTCTCATTCATCCATTCATCCATACTCAAGGTAAAAAACTTTATTTTCTTTAAATTTTGTTTTCTTTTATATTTGTATATTGTTTATGTTTCAAATCTATATATTTACAATGTATATAACATTGTTTTCAAAGATTTTACAAAAAATCTTTTCAAAACTATTTTTTTATTCGAATATACATATATATATATATATTTATACTCATATATTTTATTTTACAGTTTTAAAAGTTTAACTTTACCAAACTTTTTCTTTATACTTGTATATGATTTTAAACTATACAATATATTTTTATACTACCTTGATCATTGGATTGATTTATTGGATTGAATATGATGTTTATGCATACATGTGTTTTTGTGGTTTGAATTTTTCAGGTTTTTACCATGCCTTCTAAGAAAAGACCAATAAAAGAGGTCGGGTCTAGTTCTACCAATCCTACCGAACTCAATCTCGAAAACAATGGTACTAAACCAATTTTTTATGCAATGTTTTAATGAGTCACAATATCATCACGCTATGGATGTTTTTAAACAATATCAATCTTTTAAAATTCGTCATGAGCGTGTTGTTTCCATGCTTTTTATGATTTTCGATGAATTTCACTTTCGCTATCTTTATTTAATGAGGCAATGGAAGTTCATGACTTTTTTAAGCATACTCGAAATTCTTTATAAAAATCTTGTCCTTATTTTTTACTTCAAATCCCGGTGTATTTTAAACCGCGAGAAAACCAAGGTTATTGCTATAAAGTCTTATATCACGGGACAAAAATCTCAACTTGATTCTTTAAAAATAGCCGATTTTTGGGTATGGATGATGTGGGTATAGATGATGGAGATTCCTTTGGTCAAACCTATAGTGGCTCCGTAACCGTACTTGATTCCCATGAGCATTTTCTTCACCTACTCGTCACTTGGTGGTTTTGACCATCCAGTGGTAAGTGGTCTACCATTCGCCAAGTCGATGACTTTTGGCTACATTATTTCGTAAGGACAAACGTCCCAACCTAGCCCAAATCATGTTTGACGAGCTAGTTTTTCTCATCAAAAATCGTCATACCTCCCTTGTCACATCTTTAACCTACGGCACCGCCTTGAGCTATATGTTCCACAAGCTTAGGATAGATTGTACCTATGATCTTGAAATGCCTCTCACCGATCCCATTGATGATCACTCTCTACGATGAGCCAAGTTTATCATCTACAATTGTGAATGGATTCAGATTGCAAATCTTCGCAGTGATGCTCAACCGATCTCGTGGCAAATGTTCTGGTTGCTCCGGAAGCTCTGGTTGTTCAACCTTCCCTTCATGCTATCATGGACTACCTTTATGGGATGTTTGCTACCATGAACACTCGTTTTGCCGAGATGAACACAAGTTTTGATACTCTTGATTCTCGTTTCAATTCCCTAGATGCTTGAGTGACTTCCATTGAGAATCACCAAGCTTCAATGGACATGATTGATGCTCGCGTAAAAGTGTCCCGCAATAGTGTAAGTGTACACGTCTCAAGTAATATAATGATAAGTATATCGAGTATCATCTCCACGGGGATTGGGCTAGCCTTTTGATCCTACTTCCTCGCACTGCAAAATAAATAAAGTAAAAACACTGATTAATTGTTGGGTTTGGAGTAATCTAAAAATACTAAAACTAAAATAAGCCAGAAAATAAAGTAAAAAAGTAATCAAGATGGGATAATGGGCCAGATTAGAATGCGTCGTAGTGTGGAATCCTATTTATTTGTCTCTGCCTTGAATGCAACAACACAAAACTGTCGTGACAGAAACCTAAGTCCATGCCGTGGCCACAATGGTTGAGTCCCTGTCTCGGCAATCCCTTGCTTTTTGGCAGATGCTGTTAAGGTTTGGCAAAGCATCCTTGGATGGTTCCTCCTTATCCCTAAGCTCGGAACACTGGTTTATGACTGAACTTAGATGATACCTCCCGGCGTGAACCAAAGACAAACACCAACTATTCTAACACTTCTTTTAGTTGCTGAAACTCTTAACCTATCCCTAGGTCGAGTTAGTTAACACCACATGGGATGAAAATTGTGCTTATTCGTTTCGTGAGTTCAACTCTCCCGATATTGAAAAAAATAGATAACCTCACAATACTCTCTCTCGATAAGTATGCAAGAATGATTAAAGCCAAGAATAAGCAAACATTAACTTTATTGCATTAAGAACATAAACAAATACAATAGTCTTCACACAACTACTAAACAAACTAATCCTAACCCTAAAGGAAATTAGAACATAATAACTAGATCCTAAGCTAAGCTCTCTACGTCTCTCTACTCCTCCGATTCGTTGTTCCCTTGATGATGGTGGCAAGCCTTCTTTATATAGAAGAAGGTGTAGGCAAAAATTCTTCTTGGAGAGGAAGTTAAGTTGGACTTGGACTTAACTTTATTAAAAAGGTGAATCTCTTTACCTTAATACATTATTCACTTTTGGCCAAAAGTCTAACTTTATCCTTACTTCCATGTTTTCGTCATCTTCTTGAGCTCCAATTGCCACGCAAAGTGTGTAGAAAAATCCGGCATTTAAAGCTCTACAAATCGACTACCACTTTGCATGTTTTGCCCTTCGGTAGTTTGAGTAGTACACTGCCACAGCATGGCATTCTACTGCCTCGGCATTGGTTTGAAACTGGATATGCTTCGCAAGGCTTCATTCTTCATAAATCAGCTTCCCTCAGTAGAAGCTGTCAGATGTGGCTTGGCTCAATCAGGGTCTGTTACTAGCTGGTTCTGCCTCATCCTTCCTTTTTTTCTTCATTGCCATCACGGCATCTCCTGCCCTGGCAGCGTGCAAATCTGTAAATGTGCCAACCATGCATCAAACAGTACCTTTTTCATAGAATAAACAACATATAAAGTTCAAAGGCATAAATGATGAAATCAATGCATGAAGGGCCATAATGTAGCTCAAATGGGTGTAGGTTGAGTGATAATTGCCATTTTAGAGGGTGAAAATATAGGACTTTTGGGCACTTATCAATGACCCTTATCGTATTTCATGGTGAATGGCGCGACCATTCTCTTGGTGATAATGGCATGGAAGATGAAGAGAACCGGGTCGGAGAGTGCTACCGATGAACAACCCCTACCCAGCTTGGTCGAGAACCAGGTCGGAGAGTGCTACCGATGAACAATACAAGAAAATTTCAGTCAATAACCGATGGTTATTCAATATTTAAAAATCTAGCACTACAAAAAAATGTACATATACCGACGCTTAGTTATACTGACGCCTAAAATCCGTCGGTATAGACAGTATATACCGACGGAACACAAAGGTGTCGGTAAAACTTATGATTTTTACCGACAAATATATTATCCGTCGGTGTAGATGTAGTTTATACCGACGAAAAACAAAAAACCGTCAGTATAGATGTAATTTTTACTGACGGTAAATTGTATCTGTCGGTTTAGGTTGTAGTGTGTACTGACGGTTAAATATATTTGTCGGTATAAGTAAACTATATACCTACAGATGTTTTCTGCTGTCGGTATAGTAAGTTTAAAATATTCATTATTTTTTATATTTAATAATACATATTTAATTAAATAAAAAAGCTTTTCATTTGATTTCTAAAGCAGAATACAAACAACTTTCCTCTTGTTCTCTCGCTCGGTTTCTGCTTACCGAAGCGAAAAACCCATGGCCGTTCATCGGCGGCCAACCTCACAACGTTGGTTCAAGTGGCGGCGACGAATGATGTTTCGCGTCCAAATACTCCGAACCCAACCCTAAATCAAAGGTAAACTTCTGAAAACCCTAACTTTCTGTTTTGAATAAAAATGGAAGATGAACCCTAGCTTTTTGTTACAGAAAATTTATTAGTAATTTTGGTTCCCATCCAACAATTTGTCACAGAAAATTTCTTCTAATCAGTTCTCCAATCTTTTCCAACATTTCATGCAGTGGCGGAACTTGAAGTGAAAATTTGAGGGGGCTAATTTGAATTTTTTAAAAAAATTGAAGGATTGAACGAAAATTTTCAAAAAAAATGAGGGTTTAACTAAATTTTTTAATAATTTAAAGATATTTAACAAAAAGAAATTAAAATTTTGAGAGAGAATTTAATTAAAAATATTCAAAGTTTTGAAGTTTAATATAAATTTTTAAAAATTTTGAGGGGGCTAAATTAAAATTTTTAAAAACTTTAAGGGTAAAAATCAAAATTTTCAAAATTTTGGGGGGGCCGTGGTCCCCACTGGTCTCTTATACCTTCCGCCACTGATTTCATGCGTTAAGGTATTCTGTTGGTTTCCATTTTAGGGACACAAAAATGGATCTTCTAAGACTGATCGTAGAGGAAATGAACCTTCTAGAGGATCAGTGGAAGGAGCAAGAGACTAAGATTTCTCAGGTATATGAAGAATGGCTTGTGATACTTTAGCGTAAAGATCAATTTTCACAATATCTCTTCCACGCAGTTGAATTCAGAGATTGCAAGTTATAGTGAAGCTAGAGAAATGGAATTACCCCTAGTTCAAGAGGTAGAGTCAAAAGTTAAAGAATTGCGTGAGATGATTGCTGGCTTCAACAGTAATCAAATGTCACTGAGAACTTCTATTCGGAATTTGAAGGAGAAGAATGAACAAATAGATGAAAAGGTTAGAATGTTATCACTTATTGCTAAAGCTTTATTTCACTGATTTAGGCATGGCTGACAAGTGTTCAATTTTATGTGGAGGATAACCTATCTATGTTTTTTGATCGACATTGAAGAGAATACTCATACTCAAACCTAACCATAGTACATGCTTAGATTTATATCTCTACTATGTCTATAAATTATGGTTGACTAAAGATTTTTTCTGTTTGTTGTCAATGTATTTTCACCCAACTGTTTTGTGTCTTTAAACCTAAAAGAATTTTCATAGTAGTGTTTGATATAGGTTTCTATTCAAATGGTGAGAAACATACATCATATTCTTTATTTGTGTGGAGGATCTTCTTTTGGTTAGACCACCCTTTGATCCTTCCCTTTTACAAATAACAGTTTTGAAGTTTTAGGTTCACTTTGATTTTTACTTTTTACATGCATTTTAGTTTCCCCTCTTTAAGCATTATTAGTGTTATCTATCATTGCTTTCTACATTGACATGCTTCCTCTTTACAGATTTTTAAGGCTGAGTTTGACCTGGTTCAAAGTAGAATCTCTCTCTCTCTTTCGTCTCTCGTAAATGTACTTGTATCTGACATACACCCAGGACCGAGTAGCATAGCTTAAACTATTGCATAAATTTCCAGCATACTTTTTATTCTTAATTGGTTCAAACCAAAATTTATTCTTAAGCCTTAAATTCAGTTACTTCCACTGTTGCCACGAACTAAAAATTGAAAATTCTCTTGGCCCTAAGCCAGACTTGATAAGTCCTAAACATGGTAGTTGTCCTGTCCATGATGCTATAGAATGTATTAATAGCATATATTAGTGAATAACTCTCCTATCTGACTGCAATATTGTAAACATGTAGGGGAATTGAATATATTGAAGATTATGCCTAAAAATAACTTCAAATTTTCTTGATAGGTGTTAAATTTCATTTGGAAAACAACCAATAAATTTGTTTAAAATATCTGTATATATTGAACTTATCTAGCATGAAATGAAGGCTTTGTTGATCTGTTGATTTGATTTTACTGTTTTCCCTTAGTTTCTAACATGTTTAAGAAATATTTTGTGTGGAATTTGATAATCAGTTATTTGTATGTGCTAACTCAATTGCTTCTTTTTTACTTGAGCAGGTCACGAGAATTATGGGAGCTGAACCTGATAGTCTGTATAATGTTATAGGAGCAAACCTAAATATGTCTGCTAATAATATAAAGAAGAAGTAAGGTTTCTAATTACGAGTTTATTTCTTCTTTAATTTTATCAAGAATAGTTTGCATTAATTGTTCTTTTAAATGGACGGGGAAGAATTTAATTTTAGTTCCTTTTTTAATTTTATTTTATTGTTTAGCATATACTTAATCTTTCTTTTCCCTCATCAATGGAAAGTTAGGGAGCTTTTAGAAAGCTACAAGTCTATCTTGAAATTTGGATAATTTACACTTTAAACTTGAAAATTTGGTGGTAATGGAAGAAATTCTTCTAAAAAATGCTGATTGGAGAGCTAAAATAAATGTCCTAGGTTTGCATGTCAAATTTTAGTAGATCATGTTTCTCATAAGCTGCTACTTTTCCCCCCACCTTAGTAGATAGTGTTTCTCATAAGTTGCTACCGTTTCTTAAATATTGGCTTTTACTTTCGCAGTTGTAGGCTTAATTTGACAAAATCATTTCAAAGAGCAGTAGTCAATAAGGCACATGCCATTGTCATATTGCCTACAAGAAGATACTAGTAAGATCTCTATCAACTTTTCAAAGAACCATGTTGTAAAGTTTAGTTGAAAATTTGCATTATAATATTATGTTTAGAGGCTTTGCTGTGCTCCTCTCTATCCACAGTTCTTTGCATTTATCATGTATTATGAACAGTTTTCTTCGGGATGTTTAGTGACAACAATTTGTTAACTGATTAGGTATGGAATTGATTCTAATGCATTTTTCTCCGTGGTAGCACGACAATTGAAGACAATTGCAAAAGTCGATCCTTGCCTTCAACAAATCAACAAAATATAGATGAAAATGATTCGAGCACACAATAAAGGAGAATCTTCGAATTATTTTTGCTTTTATTATGTACGTTATCAAAAACACAAATATTTGTTTGCATATTTCTTGTGCTTGTAATAGACTTGTACATGTTTTAGTGATTATGTATTACATATTTTTTTATTCGAATATCAAACAACATTTTCCTTTTTAAAAGTGAAATTTTTTTGTTATAACTTTATCCAACTTTACAAGTATTAGTAATTTTAATATTTTAAATAATAAATAATATTAAATAAAAAATAACAATAGTATTAATAATTATTAATATTTAAAAAAATGCCAATTAAACATATACCGACGGACAAAACTGTCGGTATATGTATCTTGAACAAATCTACATGATACATATACCAACGGGCAAAACTGTCGGTAAAAGTTTAAATCAATTGGGACGGAAATTTACCGTCGGAATAGATACACTAATATGTCGGAGTAGGCCATACTTATACCTACGAATTTGTCCGTCGGTATAGGGTCCCTACATCTATAGCGACGGTTGTATCCGTCGGTATAGAGATATACCGACTAGCATTTTACTGACGGCGATTTGTCTGTCGGAATAACTATTTTGTCCGTCGGTAAAGGGTTTTGAACCATATACCGACGGATTTTAAGTGTTTTACCGACGGTTTTCTGTCTGTTGCTATATGTCATTTTTTTTGTAGTGTAGACATTACTGGAAATACATCTTAGTCCAATTTATCCATTAGAAAATAGTAACTAATCATTTAGGACCAATTTATAACAATTGCAAGTTTTAGAGACTAAACTGTAAATTTGATAAATTGGAGATCCTTCGATGCAATTAATTATACCACAATGAAATTCAATACGATATTAACAGGCCTGCAAAGTTTCATACAATTCAGAGTTCATTTACTCATTCAATTAACTCATCCTAAATTCAGTGACTAATCTGTGAACATTGCAAACTGCCAAATTATTCCTTTAACTAACTTAACTAATCATGTATCGAAACACCTTAGGGATGTTTCGAAACGGGTGTACGATGGTCAACCTAAGTTGACTTTTCTCTTTAAATTGTATCGATATGGGCAAGCCATGTATCGGTACGGGTTGACTTCCCTTAACCTTGACTTTGACCCGTTTCGATGCGCTATAGACCCGTACCGAAACAATGAATCTAGTAACAAAATGTTCTGATACATCCTCAAACCGTATCGGTACGCCCTGTTCTTAGAGTCCAATTTTGCTTAATCGTATCGATACGCCATTACTTGTATCGATACGGCCTGACCTATAATGATAGATTTTATGGTTTTTAATCTAATTGACCTACCAAACGATGTTCAAATGCAATGAAACTTTACACACAACATTTTAATTCTATAAACTACTGGCATGCCGAAATTCATCATCATTCGAATATGTTTACTAGGTTTTGACCTATGTGAGCCAAATATGC
This sequence comes from Hibiscus tridactylites, assembly GCA_958450335.1. Taxonomy (NCBI): domain Eukaryota; kingdom Viridiplantae; phylum Streptophyta; class Magnoliopsida; order Malvales; family Malvaceae; genus Hibiscus; species Hibiscus tridactylites. The sequence goes on along the minus strand of OY288283.1, from coordinate 79,613,225 downwards.
CATTTTTAACCATTTTTAGACAAGCCAAAGGACATTTTAGGGCCTTTAACCAGCTTACAATATATGCACATTACAAACATAATAAAATGGGAAAAAAAGACTAGTTCATCTACTTTGCCACCTTCCTAGGAGTTCGTAAAGTCAAAATATATTACTTTAGGCTTGTAGTGACTTTTCTCGCCTCGACTATCCGATCTTCAAACGCAATGGCCTTTCAACCTGAAATGCATGAGATGAGACACGTTAGGCATACACTGCTTAGTGAGGTAGTCATGAACAACATGAAAATCATGTATGAAGTATTAAATTATATATGATATCATGCTCGTCAATGTCAATACTTATACATCCAAATACAATGTTTAACATAATAATTTCATCATTAACCCTTGGATTGAATCAAGATAATGGATACGTGAATTCCTACGCCTCGCCAAATCAATGAATGGTCTAATCCCCCCGCCTCGCCAATATGACAAATATCAATACACATCCCTCCGCCTCGTCAAATCAATATAGGTCGTAGCCTTAGAACCGTAGTCTGCCCGTACACTAAGCTCGTGAATTCTATGGTATGCCAATTGTATCCATTGTCCATTCAAATCCAAGGTTTCAATGTTCGTATCCATATTCAGTGTTCAATGAGAATTTCGATGACCAATGATTTCAATATTATCAATAGCAAAACATGTTTCATTATCAATATGCCATGTTTCAATGTGAATGTTAATATCAATATCTGATGATTTTCTTTACAATATTTCAATGACACTAATCATATCGATGTCAATGCATGATAGTGATGCCAATAACTATGTCTGGTATTCGATAACAACTTACCGGCACTTACCAATGAATCCGATTAACAATCCAATGCAACTTGTTCAATGATATTGTTAGAAATATGGTCGAAAACAACAATAAAAGATTCGGGAAGGCTCTTCGCCTAATCCCGAGAATTCGACTACATTCATCTTACTAATCTGATGCTCCTACAGCTCTCGGATGACAACTCCCTTGTTCCTAGCCTTCGGTGAATTTGATGGATACTCCTTTTCGTTATCCGTTTTCAATATAGATGACAACGATGAGATATCCATGGATGGTCAAAACCCTAGCTTGAGATTAAACTCAATACATACATGGAATCCAATAACCGATTGAGGAATACAGCTTACCCGATTGATAGCAACAATTCGATAACAATAACTTGAAGAAAATCGAAACTCAAATCCTAGCTTCAATGGAGGTGTGTGCTTCTAAGAAGAAGATGATGATAAGGTGCTGCTTGTTTATTTTGCAATCTGGTAAGCTTGTTTTTGGCTATTCAATAGCTTTTAATTGGAGTGGCTTTCCTTCAAATGAAGGAAGCTCTCTCGGTGATTCCACGTATGGAAATTATAAAGGAAGAGTAGCTAATCGCAAGATTAGCCCCTCAATTCTCAATACCTTTAAGTTTTTCTCTCAAACTTTCTAACGGCTATAAGTTAGTCACTAAATTGTTTCTGATGCTATTTAATAAAGTCCATTTTCAATAATTTGACTCGGTTAGGGTCCATTGTCAATATTTAACTAGCCGATGCTATGTTTAGACTTTACCGATGTGAAATTTCTGATCACCGGAACCCAATTCTGACTAGACCGGATTTTGTGGTGTTACAACTCTCCCCCTTAAGAAAAATTTGTCCTCAAATTTTTTTCCTGAACCGAAGAGTTGTGGATATTGTTTTTTCATGGTCTCTTCAGGTTCCAAAGTGGCTTCCTCAACGGTGTGGCTCCTCCAGAGCACTTTAACTAATGGTATAGTTTTGTTGCAAAGCCTCTTGACTTCTCTTGCTAGAATCTGAACCGGTTCCTCTTCGTAGGATAGATTTGGTCGAATTTCTACAAATTCATGTTCCACAATGTACGAAGGATCAAAATGATATTTCCGGAGCATCGATACATGAAAAATATCGTGAATTTTACTTAATTGCGAGGGCAACAATAATTGATATGCCATGGGGCCAACTCTTTCAATGACTTCAAAGGGTCAAATGAATTGGGGACTCGGTTTTCCCTTCTTGTCAAACCTGAAAATCTTCTTCTACGGTGACACTTTGAGGAAGGATTTTTCACCAACTTCATACTCGATGTCTCTTCTCTTGAGATCAGCATAAGCTTTTTGTCGATCAAAGGCAGCCTTTAAACGATCATGACTGATGGCAACTCGTTCTTTGGTTTCTCGAAGTAAGTCAGAGCCTAACACTTTTCCCTCACCAAGCTCCGACCAACACAATGGAGTTTTACATCGCCTACCATACAATGTTTCATACGAGGCCATTTGGATTGATGTTTGGTAACTATTATTGTAGGCAAATTCAACAAGGGGTAGAGATTTTTCCCAAGTTCCACTAATGTCTATGATGCGTGCTCGAAGCATATCTTCCAAGATCTGAATAGGAAGGTTCAATAACAATACAAAATTCTAAGCCTTCAACGAACAAGTTTTTCGATAAATACCTGGATTACCCTTTCTGACTGGCTGTCAGATTGAGGGTGAAAGGATGTGCTAAGATTAAATCTGGTGCCCATAGCTCCTTTTAAGGTTCTCCAAAAACGAGATGCAAATCGAGGATCTCGATTGGAGTAATAGACCTGGGTACTCTGTGGAGTCGGATTACTTCTTTAATATACAAGTCAGCTAATTTAGGAAGACTGTGGTCCATTCTGATCGATGTGAAATGAGCTGACTTCGTGAAACGATCTAAAATAACCCATATGGCATCATGCTTCGTGGGAGTTAATGGTAGACCACTAACAAAATCCATAGTGATCTTTTCCCACTTCCATTTCGGTGGATCGATAGGCTGCAATAATCTATTAGGAGCACAATGTTCTGCCTTAACACATTGGCACGTAAGACATTTGGAAATGTAATCAACTATGGCTTGTTTCATGCCTGGCCACAAATAGAGTTCACGTAGGTTCTTATACATCTTCACAGACCCGGGGTGAACGGAAAAAGAACTCAAATGAGCTTCAGAGAGAATATCAGTGCGAAGAGGTTCATCATTAGGTACACAGACCCGGTCGTGAAAACATAAGAGTCCTTCAGAATTAATTCTGAAGTTAGGGTTGTTCGATAGCTTAGAAACAATGGATTGAAGCTCAGGATCTTGCTCTTGCAAATCCTTGATTTGCGAAATAATGGTAGACTGAACTTGAAGTTCAACTACAAGACAACGATGCTTCCGAAGTCGAAAGTGAGCGTTGATTGCTCGATGGGCTACAATACAGCTATATTACAATGAATTAATGTACCACATAATACATATAACTCTATATTCACTGTCAATACTTACCAGGCAAAGGTTTGCGGCTGAGTGCATCAGCTACAACGTTGGCCTTGCCCGAATGGTAATCAATGACAAGATCGTAATCTTTAAAGAGTTCCATCCACCTCTGTTGATGAAGGTCCAACTCCTTTTGAGTCAATAGGTACTTAAGGCTTTTATGATCGGTGAAAAGATAACATTTTTCTTCGTAGAGGTAATGTCTCCAGATTTTCAGTGCAAAGACAACTGCAGCCAATTCAAGGTCATGGGTGGGATAATTCATTTCGTGCAGCTTAAGCTGTCTCAAAGCATAAGGGATGACTTTTCCTTATTGCATCAATACACATCCTAACCCGAGGTGCGATGCATCACTATAAACTGTGTAGTCTTTTCCAGACTTGGGTTGGATTTGGACTAGTACATGGGTCAATACTTGCTTCAATCGATCGAAACTCCATTGTTGAACCTCGATCCAAACTAAAGGAGCTTCTTTCCTCAATAACTTGGTTAAAGGAGTGGCTATCATAGAGAACCCTTTCACAAACCTTCGATAATAGCCAGCAAGCCCAATGAAGCTTCTAACTTCACCAATGTTCTTCGGTGGGTGCCAATCTACAATAGCTTGGATTTTCTTCAAGTCCACTTGAATACCCGAAGCTGACACAATATATCCCAGAAAGGCAACTTCGGTGAGCCAAAACTCACACTTAGAGAACTTCGCGTACAAATGCTTCTCTCTTAAGGTCTGAAGCACGATACGAAGATGATCTCGGTGTTCCGCTTCATTCTTGGAGTAAATCAATATGTCATCTATAAACACCACTATGAATTTATCAAGATAGGGTCTAAAAACCTGATTCATCAAATCCATAAAGGTTGTCGGTGCATTGGTTAACCCAAAAGGCATCATTAAGAATTCGTAGTGTACATATCTTGTACGGAAAGCGGTCTTCGGTACATCACACTCCTTAACTCTCATTTGATAATAGCCCGACCTTAAGTCGATCTTGGAAAACACAAAGGCATCCTTTAGTTGATTGAACAGGTCGTCTATTCTAGGCAATGGATATTTGTTCTTGATGGTTACTTTATTCAATTGTCGGTAGTCAATACACAATCGCATAGAACCATCTTTCTTCTTTACAAAGAGAACCGATGCTACCTAAGGCAAAGAGCTCGGTTGAATGAAACTCTTGCTCAATAATTCTTGAATTTGATCTTTCAACTCCTTCAATTCAACAGCTGTCAAACGATATGGTGCGATGGAAACTGGAGTAGTCCCAGGTTGCACTTCGATGCCAAACTCCACTTCACGGGTTGGGGGCAATCCCGGGAGTTCATCAGGGAAGACATCAGGAAATTCACATACAGTGTCAATGTCTCGCAGTTGAGATTCGCCTTTGGTTTCCAACATCAAAGCATACAATGATGGGTTCTTCGCATTCATCAATACATCATTTTCCTTACCCAGACCCCAAAGATACAATTTCCTCTTACAACAATCTACCCAGGCTTGATGCTCACTAAGCCAAACTAAACCTAGGATGACATCGAACTCATGGATCGGTAAAGCCAACAAATTGGCCGGAAAAGGAATCCTTTGGATCATTAAGAGGCAGTTCTTGCACACTACCCTTACGGTGACGCAATCTCCTAAGGGATTGGTTACAGAGATTCTCGATGCTATTGGTTCGGAAGATATATTATACTTCTTAACTACAATGGTGCTTATAAAAAAGTGGGTAGAACCAGGGTCAATCAATGTATATAAAGGATGTGAATATAGCTCAATGGTACATGCAATGACATCAGGCTCGTCTTCCTCTTCCCTGCTCCCTACATGATACATCTGGGTAGGAGTTTTAGAATCTTGCTTATTGATTGGTATCCTCGAACCACTCGATCTTCCATAGGTTCCCGACAATCCTTACTTCGATCCTTTACCTCGAAAGGATTGAGTAGGAGAGGCAGCAGTAGTCGGTGTAACAGCAGATTTGGTTGCATTCAAAGGGCAGTCACAGATAAAGTGACCCTGCTTACTACAAGAGTAACAAGCTCCAGTCTGCTTACGACATTGACCCGTTGAGGGCCTATTCTGAAAATAATTGCAAACTGGATGTTGGTTGCCTCAATTTGAACCTCCAGTGCTATCAACGGACGATGCCTTAGCAAAGGACTGTGTTACAGACTGTGACTTATCAATGTTTCTAGAACGGGAGGGTTGTAGATAGACATTCTGTTTGGGGCCTTGATATCTCCCTTTCTTGTTCCATCTCGGAGGTCAAGAATCATCTTTGAACCTCTTCTCAGCCTTTCCATATCCACCAGCTCGTTGAGCTTTATGTGCAGCTTTGGTGGCCTTAACTCGATTCACGAGGTCTTGGAAATCAGAAATGCTTAGTGTAGTAAACATAGGGCATAGTTCATCATTGAGCCCTGCAATGAACATCTGGCACTTCTATTCCTTCTTCTTTATATACTCAGCACCATATCTACAGTACTTGCAGAAATCATGGATGTATTGTTCGATCGGTCATTCGCCTTGTTTGAGGTGGAAGAAGATAATTTGCCTCTCAGCAAGGTAGAACTCACTTATATATTTCTTACGGAATTCCTTAAGGAGAACTCCCAAGTCACAGTGTCTTCAGAGACCGTCAATATGGTAGTTTCCCACCAGTGAAGTGCCTCATCAGCCAGCAACACGATGGCACACTCGAGTTTGTGCTCGTCCGAGCACTGAAGTTGCTTATCCAAAATCTGTAAAGTGTTTTCCAACCAGTATTCGGCAACTTCAAGGTTGTCGTCATCTTGTCGAGTAAAGGTGTAAGCTCGATACTATGAGAGCTTATCAATGAGTGCTCGAGTGTGTTGGACAGCAGGAGCGATAGGTTGAGCGGCTTGTTCAGCCCTCATAGCAGTCATAAACTACTTGAACATATCAGTCATGTTCTTGTAACATTCAGCCTGAGCAGTAGGTGCTACAGGCTCAGTACCTTGAGCAGGAGGATCCTGCGAGTGCAGTGGATTCGGAGGATTTCCTCTTCTAATCTCCTCTCCATGTGTCGAGGAGCTTGTGGCAAGCTCGTCGATGTGAGCTTCATTAGTTTCAGAATTATCTATATGAAAGATCAGATTAGTTGACAAGTCACAATATACGCAATATATAACTCCTAGGTGGCAAACTAACACAATAACAATGCAACAAGCTTTGGTTTAGTCCTAGAATCGACTAAACTCAAGCTCTAATACCACAAATGTAACACACCCTACACGGCCTAGTCGAGAATCGGGTCAGAGAGTGCTATCGATGAACAATAAACAAAATTTCATTCAATAACCGATGGTTGATCAATATTAAACACTCTAGACATTATCGGATATACATCTTAGTCCAATTTATCCATTAGAAAATAGTAACTAATCATTTAGGAACCATTTATAACAATTGCAAGTTTTAGAGACTAAATTGTAAATTTGATAAATTGGAGGTCCTTCGATGCAATTTGTTATACCACAATGAAATTCAATACTATATTAACAGGCCTACAAAGTTTCATACAATTCGGAGTTCATTTACTCATTCAACTAACTCGTCCTAAATTCAGTGACTAATTTGTGAACATTGCAAACTGTAAAATTATGCATTTAACTAACTTAACTAACCATGTATCGAAACACCTTAGAGTTGTTTTGAAACGGGCGTACGATGGTCAACCTAAGTTGACTTTGCCCTTTAAACCGTATCGATACGGGCAAGCCCTGTATCGGTACAGGTTGACTTTCCTTGACCTTGACTTTGACTCGTTTCGATACACTATAGACCCGTATCGAAACAATAAATTCCAGTAGCAAAATGTTCCGATACGGCCTCAAATCGTATCGATACGCCCTGTTCTTAGAGTCTAATTTTTCTTAACTGTATCGATACGCCATTACCCGTATCGATACGGCCTGACTTGTAATGACAGATTTTTGTTGGTTTTTAATCGAATTAACCTACCAAACGATGTTCAAATGCAATAACTTTACACACAACATTTCAATTCTATAAACTACTGGCATGCCAAAATTCATCATCATTCGAATACGTTTACTAGGTTTTGACCTATGTGAGCTAAATGTGCCATTTTGAACCATTTTTAGCCAAACCAAAGAACATTTTAGGGCCTTTAACTGACTTACAATATATGCACAATACAAACATAACAAAATGGGCACAAAAGACTAGTTCATCTACTTTGCCACCTTCCTAGGAGTTCGTAAAGTCAAAATATATTACTTTAGGCTTGTAGTGACTTGTCTCACCTAGACTATCCGATCTTCAAACACAATGGACTTTCAACCTGAAATGCATGAGATGAGACACGTTAGGCATCCATTGCCTAGTGAGGTAGTCATGAACAACATGAACATTAATGTATGAAGTACATAATAATATATGATCTCATGCTCATCAATGTCAATACTTATGCATCCAAATACAATGTTTAACATAATAATTTCATCATTAACCCTTGGATTGAATCAAGATAGTGGATACGCGAATTCCTACGCCTCTCCAAATTAATGAACGGTTTAATCCCTCCGCCTCGCCAATATGACCAATATCAATACACATCCCTCCACCTCGCCAAATCAATATAGGTCGTAGTCTTAGGACCGTAGTTCGCCCGTACACTAAGCTCATGAATTCTATGGCATGCCAATTGTATCCATTGTACATTCAAATCCAAGGTTTCAATGTCCGTATCTATATTCAATGTTTAATGATAATTTCGATGACCAATGATTTCAATATTATCAATATGACATGTTTCAATGTTAATGTTAATATCAATATCCGATGATTTCTTTACAATATAATGACACTAATCATATCGATGACAATGCATGATAGTGATGTCAATAACTATGTTCGATATTCGATAACAACTTACTGACACTTACCAATGAATTCGATTAACAATCAAATACAACTTCTTCAATGATATTGTTAGCAATATGATCGAAAACAACAATAAAATATTCGGGAAGGCTCTTCGCCTAATCCCAAGACTCTGAATACACTCACCTTGTTCCTAGCCTTCGGTGAATTTGATGGATACTCCTTTTCGTTATCTTGAGCTAGGAAATCAATAGGGAGATTATTAGGATCGATGTTACGATATCAAAATCAATATAACAATATCAAAATCGATATTCGTTTTCAATATAGATGACAACGATGAGATATCCATGGATGGTCAAAACCCTAGCTTAATATTAAACTCAATACATCCATAGAATCCAATAACCGATTGAGGAATACAACCTACCCGATCGATAGCAACGATTCGATAACAATAACTTGAAAATCGAAACTCAAATCCTAGCTTCAATGAAGGTGTGTGCTTCCAAGAAGAAGATGATGATAAGGTGGTGCTTGTTTATTTTGCAATCGAGTAAGCTTGTTTTTGGCTATTCAATAGCTTTTAATTGGAGTGACTTTCCTTCAAATGACGGAAGCTCTCCCGGTGATTCCACATATGGAAATTATAAAGGAAGAGGGGCTAATCGCAAGATTAGCCCCTCAATTCTCAATACCTTTAAGTTTTTCTCTCAAACTTTCTAACAACTATAAGTTAGTCACTAAATTGTTTCCGATGCTATTCAATAAAGTTCATTTTCAATAATTTGACTCAGTTAGGGTCCATTGTCAATATTTAACTAGCTGATGCTATGTTTAGACTTTACCGATGTGAAATTTCTGATCACCGGAACCCAATTTTGACTATACCGGATTTTGGGGTGTTACATTAGGATTTGAGTTTATGCACCTTTGTTCTTAGTTTTATTTCCTATGACATTATGCTTGAGTATTTTATGCTTTTTGTTTGTGGCTTTATTTTTCAAGCTGAATGTTTTATGAACTATGCTTTGAAGTTTATAATATTTAAGTTATTTTAACTATCTTTGGAATTATGTGCTTTATATCTTGTGGTTTTTACCTTATTGATTTTGATCTAACAAAAAGGGGAGAAATGAGATATAAATTTTTCAAAAAGTTTTTCAAAATAAACTATCTTTTAAGGGAGAGTCTAAAATTAGGCAGTATCGATACTATATGGATATAACCGTTAGATCGGATAAAAATAAATTTGGGCTGTTAGATTTTAAAAAGAAAAAGTGGTATAAGGTTAAAAAGGTCAACATGTAAGCATTTGTGTAGCTACCTTTTTCCGTAGACATTTCATAAACATTTCTGTAGGTTTTTTAAAACATTGTGTAGTTACCCTATTTGTTATCTATTTTATAACATATAGAGTTACCCTTTAAAATTTTGTGTAATAACACAATTTCCTACCATAAGTTTGGTTGGTTTAAGATTAGGAGATATGAGGTAATATTTTGTGTAGTTACATTTATAGCCATATATTGTGAAACATTGTGTAGGCATCGAATATCTCATGTGTTTCCTAACATATATAGTAATCCTTTAAGATTTTAGGTAGTTACACAATTTCCTACCATAAGTTTGGTTGGTTTAAGATTAGGAGATATGAGGTAATATTTTGTGTAGTTACGTTTATTATTATAAGTTATGTAAAGATATATGTAGGTATTGTGAAACATTGTGCAGGCATCGAATATCTCATGCGTTGTTTAACATATAGAGTAATCCTTTAAGATTTTAGGTAGTTACACAATTTCCTACCATAAGTTTGGTTGGTTTAAGATTAGGAGATATGTGGTAATATTTTGTGTAGTTACGTTTATTCTTATAACTAAAGATATAGGTAGGTATTGTGAAACATTGTGTAGGTATCAAATATCTCATGTGTTTTGTAACATATAGAGTAATCCTTTAAGATTTTAGGTAGTTACACAATTTCCTACCGTAGGTTTGGTTGGTTTAAGATTAGGAGATATGAGGTAATATTTTGTGTAGTTACGGTTATTCTTATAACTTATGTAAAGATATAGTCATGTATTGTGAAACATTGTGTAGGTATCGAATATCTCATGTGTTCTATAACATATAGAGTAATCCTTTAAGATTTTATGTAGTTACACAATTTCCTACCATAAGTTTAGTTGGTTTAAGATTAGGAGATATGAGGTAATACTTTGTGTAGTTACGTTTATTCTTATAACTTATGTAAAGATATAGGTATGTATTGTGAAACATTGTGTAGGTATCGAATATCTCATGCGTTTTGTAACATATAGATTAATCCTTTAAGATTTTAGGTAGGTACACAATTTTCTATCATAAGTTTGGTTTGTTTAAGATTAGGAGATATGAGGTAATATTATTTGTAGTTACTTTTATTCTTATAACTTATGTAAAAATTTAGGTAGGTATTTTGAAACATTGTGTATGTATCGAATATCTCATGCGTTTTGTAACATATATATTAATCCTTTAAGATTTTTTGTAGTTACACAATTTCCTGCCATAAGTTTGGTTGGTTTTAGATTAGGAGATATGGTGCAATAATTTGTGTAGTTACTTTTTTGTCTTATAAATTCCATACACATTTCTATAGTTATGGTAAAACATTGTGTAGGTATTCTATTTGTTATGTGTTTTGTAAGAATTAATGTTATTGGGTAACCGTCTATGTTATCACACAATTTCTTACCTTAATAAGCATTTGTGTAACTACCGTTTTTCTTACAGTTACTGTAAGCATTTATGCTACCGAGTGTAAGAATTTATGTTAAAACTAAATATCGATAATACCCCATTTGCCTAATTTTAAGCTGCCTAACGGCAGAACTTCCCATCTTTTAGCCTTTAAAAAGGGGGAGTGATTTCAAAAAGACTTAAAAATTTATTTTAGTTTTGTCATATCAAAAATGGGAGATTGTAAAACCTATATATTTGATTTTGATATAACAAGGAATTACAAGGACTATTTTGTAAAAGGGATAAATTTTTAAGTACTTAAAAAGCCTCACAAATTGAAAAGGATTCGAACTCAAAATATTTTCTAAGTCAAAAACTTAAACTCTAAATATTTTCTAAGTGTTTATCGTACTCAAAATAGCCAAATTGGTCCAGGAGTATCAATACGCAAGGCCGTATCGATGCGATTTTTAGCTACGGGAATTTCATTTTATATTTGATGGCTATAGGGTATCGATACGTGTGTAGCTGTATTGGTACGTCATTCAAATCTGGGAATCAATTTGCCTTCGAGTATCGGTACAACCTTTGTGCATACCAATATGGTGTGTTAAGATTTTCCAAATCTTTTGTAGTTAATATTTGATCGTTGCTTGTCATTTTTATTGGAATCATAACTTTGAAAATTAGTTAATGTGTATCGATACTTATATAAGCGTATCGATACGATTTTTCGTGCAAAACTTTCAAGAATTCCAGTGAGCAAAATCAATATCGGTACGGCCCATGCTAATACCCTTTGTAAAAATGCACTCCGCGTATCGATACAGCTTATCATGTATCGATACCTTTTGTACAACGGTTCTTTCTTCTTATAGTAGGTACCGATACCCGTCCCCGAGTACCGATACCAGTGTTGGCAGACAACATTTATTGTAGGAAAAATACAGCCCAACGGCTACAATCAATATCTCAGCTACCCAAACGGTTAAAATCAATGAAGGGATATAAAAACAAGTCTCCAAAGCTTCTTCACCAACTATTGATCAAGTGAAAAGCATTCAAGCACATATCCAACAATCTTTGAGCGTTTAGAGTCAAATTCTTGTAACTCATTAGTGTGATCTTATTTTTAATCTTTTTGTTAAAGTATTGAGGTTAGAGTGAGCCTAGAATTGTGCAAACAATTAGCCTTTGTGAGGATTTTAGTTTGCTTAATTTGTATTCTCTTTGTGAGGGTTTTCTTAAGACTTTGGGGTTTGTAAGGTTATTTCATTGAGCCTCAAAAGGAAAGCAAATCTAGTGGATTTGAGAAATTCTTAGTGTGGATAGCTAAGGTAGTGGATGTAAACCTTGTTTAAAAGGTTGAACCACTATAAATTTTTGTGCCTCAATCTTTTTACATTTCCATTGCTTCCACTAAATTTTTTATTTGTCAATTCACCCTTTTTTGGTCATTTATCATTGATTAATCATCTCAATAACTCTAATACTGGCTATATAAAAGCATTTGTTGATGAGTTAAATACAGCTTTTGTTTTAATCAAATATCTTCCGAAAATCTGATATACAACTATACAAGAAAAATCACGTAAATATGTTGTTTGAGGTTATTCAAAATTAAAATTGAGTTATAAATACAATTGAAAATAAATAAATAAATAATGATAAAATTTAATCAACCAAAATGAAATGTCAAATTTAATATTATAAATACAATTGAAAACAAATAAATAATGATACAATTTAATCAACAAAAATGAAGTGTCAAATTTAATATTAAGTTAAAATATAGTGGTAATTGTTTTTGAATTTGATTAATATATATAGATTGTGAAGATCGGGACATTTTCAGTGAAACAGACATCAGATTCGTGTTTGGGAGATCAAAATAGTTGAATTGAAAAGTTAGGGTTTAGTCGTCGTTGTCAACGGTGGCCGGCAATAGGAGTGAATGACGGCTAGTGACGAGAGATTTAGCTAAAGTTTAAAGGTCAAATTAATATTTTATCTAAAATTCACATGACAAGTTGATATTTTATTTAAAGCCCATGGGTCAAATTAAAAATAAATCCTTTTAACTAACGTGTCACATCATCATACTAACAAGGGTTAAAAGCTTAGTGACAAATATTATGAATAGATAACGTAAGTGACTAAAACGTATTTTTTTTAAAATCGGTATCCAAATTCAAACAATCCAAAAACAAAACGGATCAACCATGTAGTTTACCCTATAATTAAACACATTTCTACTAAAGTAATATTTTCATGGTAAAACACACTAGAAGTAAGTTATATGTTCAATAACAAACATGTTACTCTTATTCTAAAGGTAACACTTCGGTAATTTAATTATAAATTTGGGAATAAATATGTCATTTTTCTACTAATAGTAACAATTTAGATACTCAATTATAGGTTTAGGAACAAACAAGTCATTTTATTTAAATTTTGTGACAAACAAGTCACTATATCATTAAACTTGAAACAAGGGTTTGATATAATAAGAATTTTAGTCCCTGAAACTTATGCATTATATTAATTTGGTCTTAATTCGAAATAATTCAATAAACTTAACCCTTCATATTTATAATTTTTGACATTGCACCATCATGGCACACCCTCCAATACCACAGTATATGCTATCGTCCATCAGTCTGATAATCAACATATATGATAGCTCAACAGACGCAATCACTTCATTACTAGACAGTTGACAGACTAATGGAATTAACTTATTACGACCTTAACGCCGCCTACTAGTAGACACGGTTACTCACTAATGGAACTTTAAATAGGAAGAGTTAAGTTCATTAAATTATTTCGTATTGGAACCAAATTAATAGAATGCATAAGTTTTAAGGATTAAAATTATTATTATACAAGTCCTTGTTTCAATTTTAATGAGAAAAAGACTTTTTTGTCACAAAAATTTTAATTGAGTGACATGTTTGTTCCTAAACCTATAATTGAGTGACAGAATTGTTACTTTTAAAAGAAAAGTTACATGTTAGTTCCTAAACATGTAATTGAGTGACTGAATTGTGACTTTTAGAAGAAGAGTATCATATTCGTTACCAAACTCACAACTCAATGATAGGTAGAGTAATTTACCTATTTTTCAAGTTCGGAAGAGTTTTTTCCTTTGAAGAAACCCATGAGAGAGAGATCTTGTCAACAACTAATATTTTTTTGAATATATTGGTGTGATTGCAAGGTAATATATGTTTTTTTGCTCTTTAATAAACACACATCATGCACAAATATGGTGCTCGAACCAAGGTTATCTGGATGAAATGCATCATTCTTTACCAATGAGACCACTCAACTGGTTCAACACTGGATCACTCAACTAGGGATGTGAAATTAGGTAATCGTTCAGGTTTCAGGTCAGGTTAAATCAAATACAAGTTATGTCAGGTCAATTTAATAGTTCGACTCGGATCAGGTCGGGTCCGGGTCGACTCAGATTTGGGTCATTATCATGTTGATTTCAAATCAGATTGAGTTCGGGTTTGAGTCGGGTTAATTTCAGGTCAAGTAAGTTTCAATTCAGGCCAAAACGGTTCGGGTATGAATCAGTTAATTAACGGGTTAATTCAGGTTTGGATAGACTTTAGGTCGGGTCACGTCGTTGACGGATAAAATTCAGGTCGGGGAATATCGGTTTCGATTGAAGTTCAAGTCGGGTCTTATCGTGTACAAATAGACTTTGGTATAGTAATTATGGGTAAATTTCGGATAAAATAAAATTTTAAGGATTAATATGAACCAAAATATCCTTAGGATGTCGAAATATGTTACAATTTAAAATATATATATATATATAATTTGACTAAATTGAATTAAACTAAAACTTAAAAGTGAATATTAGGACTAAAATGCAACATTTAAAACGTAATAGGACCTAAAGGGTAATTAACTCCTAACCTAAAAATTAGGCGACTTAATTCCCTCCAAATTTTTGTCCTACCCCATTTTTACCAGTTATAACTTTTCATTTTTTTAATTAAATTGAACGGTGGGATGGGAGGGAAAGAACCCGCCTAGTATTTTACATTAGGGGCAATTATTCTTTAGCCTTTCCGACTTTAGATTATTTTTATCTAAGTCCCAAAATTTCACTTTTAAGTTTTAATTTAATTCAATTGAGTCCCAATTTAGATTAATTTAATTGAAATTTCGTATTTAGTTTTAGAATTCTTTTAATTATGTCCGTGATTTGTGTTTCTAGGTTTTAATTTAGTTTAATTAGATCCTAAATTTTATAAGTTAATTCAATTCGGGCAACATTATATTATTATTATTATTATTATTATTTTGATGTAAACATGTAATTGGACACATGAAAGTTGAAACTTTAATTTAGTTCAACTATACACATCAAGCTTTGATTTAAATATTTAATCAAATTCAAATGCATAAATTAGCAAGTTGAATCAGAATTAATTTTGTATATCAATAACTCTAAACTAAACCATAAACAGTTAATACTAAACTCAAAACCATAAACCTTAAGGAATCAAATTAATCTCCTGAACTAATAATCATAAGCTAAACCATAAACTTTAAGGAATCTAAATTAATCACATAAACCAATAACCTTAAACTAAACACTAAATCATAAATTGTTAATATTAAACCATAAATCATAAGGAATCATGTTGGCAACATTTAAATATTTAATAGAACTTTTAAATATTTTTATATTCTACATAATTTATAAATATAAAAAATAAACATATTAATTTAATGATCATAGTTAATCATATACCTTAAATAGTGAAAATGTATTTTGTCACAATGTAATGTAATAAATTCGTAATCTCAGAATTTCATCAATCGCTACTTATTAGTTATTACAAGTCATGTAAATATTATATCAGTTCAATAACAAGTCAGGTCATTTACAGGTTGAGTCAATTACAGATCGGGTTCATAACAGGTCGGATATTATCAGTTATTTACTATGTTAATCTCAGGTTCGGGTTCATATCATGTCGAATGCAGGTCGGGTTCAGTTATCACATTATCAAGTTGAGTTCGGGTTCAGATCGTTCTCATGTTAGGTTCAGATCTAAAATTTCCAGGTCCAACTCGAGTTCAGGTCAACACCAGTTCGAACTCGAATTGATTTCGAATCGTCAGCACTTTGGATCACAAACAGTTCTAATTCAAATCGATTTCGGTCAATTTTGCGGATAGCTTTTTACATCCCTACCCTCGACCGGTTCAACACAGCTAACATTTGTGTATCCAAAATCAACGGTGTTATTTTTGTTCCTAATAGACTAGGGAAAAAACTATAAAACCCTAGATATTTTGTTCAACCCCACGAGTGCAAAAAAAACACAAGCACCCTTTTTTTGTTCAACGGTGTTGTTCGTTTTTTTAAAGTTTTTGCTCCGTACAATGTCGGGTTCTGGTGGTGTTTCGATCTCTGGAAGAAGAGGCGGTGAGAATCGGTTTTATAATCCGCCGCCGATGAGGAAACAACAAAAGCAGCAGCAGCAGCAGCAAGAGACGGCGACGAAGATGCAGCGGCGGGAAGAAAGGCCGTCGATTTCCAGGAGTTCGACGGAGAAGAGAACGGATCGTGAGGAATGCGCTATGCCATCTGCATCTTCATCGTCGATGAATAATAGTAATAAAAGGAATGATGAAAATTCCACGAATTTGGATCGGTTCTTGGAGTTTACGACTCCAGTGGTTCCGGTTCAATATTTTCCCAAGGTAACAAAGAAAACCCTACTTTTATCAATAAAGATTTTTTTCTTCTATTTTCTAGTTTCGCTTCAATCTTTAATTTCTTTGTTCATTTGATTGATTAAAAACAATAGTCCAGTCCCTTTTTACGTTGATATATATTTTCCCCTTTTTAAGGCTTATCTAAGTTACTAATTGGCTGCAGTAGTTAAAGTACTAGACTTTAATTTCTTATTAAGCAGAACCCAACAGAAAATTGAAGAAAATTGTTTTATTTCATTAGTTAGAAAACATTGTAAAGTTTAATATTTTTGTAGAATAGCAGAAACTCAGACAACAAGCAACTGTTGATTATTAAAAATGTAAAATTGGTGAATTGTGTTTTCTCCCCATATGATTTGTTAAATATGAAGTTATTGATTGGTCTCGACTCTTGTATCAATGAAATTTTACTCTGTTGATCCTATAGACAAGCAGCATTAGAGGATGGAGAGGGAAAGAGCAAGAGCTCAGACTGCAGTCTCCGCCATATTTTGTGCTCGAGGATTTGTGGGAGTCTTTTAAGGAATGGAGTGCATATGGAGCTGGGGTTCCG
The DNA here is from genome assembly GCA_958450335.1 of Hibiscus tridactylites. NCBI lineage: Eukaryota > Viridiplantae > Streptophyta > Magnoliopsida > Malvales > Malvaceae > Hibiscus > Hibiscus tridactylites. The sequence continues at coordinate 79,595,992 of OY288283.1, read as the reverse complement.
CTTTTGTTGAATGGGAGTGACTCTGTAATGCAATACTATGTGCCTTACTTGTCTGGGATTCAGCTGTATATAGATCCATCGAGACCCTCCACGAGGCTGAGGTAAGGCATCTATTCCACATCTATAATCTATGTAACCATCTGCTTTAGTTTTGGCCAATAGCTTGGGCATCCTATCGTTTTATTGCTTTTCTTGACTGAGAATATATGAGGGCCCTCAACAGTTTTTGGATCCTTATGTGATTAATTAGGAACTGCAATTGGATTATTAGAGTAAGATTTATTGGCTTGTGGTTTTATTCTTGAAACTTGCTTGATAGTCGATATTATCTAGGTTGTGTTGTTCCCAATGTTTTGCTTATTTGCTTTTAGCTTATCTGCTGCTTGGTCAATAATCTTAGTGAGATAAATCGAGTTTGAAGTTCAAGGTGATGAGCTCTGTTGAGCTGTAAATCCTTAATTTTTATTCATCCTTTAAATTCTTGATTTATAAAATGCATGTTGTGTTATTTCAGTTTATTGTCTCATATTTCAACAGGAGGCCTGGCGAGGAGAGTGATACAGAGTCATCGAGGGAGACAAGTAGTGATGGTAGCAATAGCCATTGTGGAATGGAAAGAAGAGCTAACCATGTTGTCCAGGGTTCTCGGAGTCAGCTTAACATTGCAGATTCGAATATCGAGAGATTGACAAGACTGTCACTTAGGAATAGATCCTTTGGGGGTTCATCAAGTGATGAAGGTGATGGTTGTAACCCTCCTAGTCAGCAGCAGCTTATTTTTGAATATTTAGAACATGATCAACCATTTAGTCGTGAGCCATTGGCAGATAAGGTAATTATGTTATCCTCTTTTACGATATCATTTGTTGCTCGCTGTGCTCTCTCTAATTACCATGCTTCCTGCAGATCACAGTTCTGGCATCTCGATTTCCATCACTAAAGACGTACAAGAGCTGTGATCTTTCACCTTCAAGTTGGATTTCTGTGGCATGGTATGTATTTTCATTCTTTCTCGGAAAAGTTATCCATTTCTTGTTTATTGCTATTTTTCTACTGTGATTTTAAACCCGATTACATCTGACAATTTTTTCCTTAAATGAAGGTATCCTATATATAGGATACCGATGGGACCAACTCTGCAAAACCTTGATGCCTGCTTTTTAACCTATCATTCTCTGTCTACACCGTTGCCAGGTAAGCATCTTATCAGCCATTTATATGTGGTTGCGTATTCATATTGTTTCCGACAGACACTTTGTACAATGTGTTATTGATATATTTTGGAACAGGTACAGGTACCGGCATCAGCATGGATGGACTCCCCTTCCAGGGCTTTAATGCCAGAGAGTTTCATGGTGCTAACATGTCCTTGAAGATACCGTTACCTACATTTGGACTTGCCTTCTATAAGTTCAAAGTTTCGTTTTGGAACCCTGATGAAGTTAATGAATCTCAAAAAGCTAATTCCCTTTTACGAGCCGCTGATAGCTGGCTTCGGCTTTTGCAAGTGAATCATCCAGATTTCAGGTTTTTTGTTTCCCACAATACATACCGGAGGTGAGCCAAGTTCTAAAGCATCAACAGTCTGCCACTACTCGGAAGAGAATCCCTGTACCCCTAGCAGCAGATGACACTTCCAAATTACCCCATTGATGCCTGATGGTAGCTCATGCTCATAACTTGAAATTGCATCCACCATTTGTTGTTCTTCCTTGTGGCTGTGACTATGATGCTCTATCATTCATTGATTATGGTAAAAAAAATAAAAAGGTGGGACTATGATGCTGTATCATGAATCGAATATGGTCGGAAAAAAAGTTACATAGACGTGATATTTCATTTCATCTGGTGAGTGTCTAGTGATACTCATGATTTTATAGCTTTGTTTGATTTTGATGATGAAGAAAATGTGATATCTGTATATATATATTTTTTTTGTTTTTATGAGTTCCAAAGTGTATAACAGACTGCTTGTACCACTTCTATAGGTAAGACATGAAGTTTTAGTTCCTTCGAAGACGACTGTATTCTTAACCGCACGCACACTAATCATTTGGGACGCATACGTGTGTACAATATATATATATAGAGAGAGAGAGAGAGAGGATAGGATTTGGTTACACGGTGTAAAAATTTTATACACTTTTTGTATCGTTAGATGGGTGAAACGGATGGTTGAAATTAACAGTAGAATATGTGAAGGTTATTACTTGAAAAAAAATAAGGAGTTAATTTCAGTTATCTATTTCTTCCATCCAACGATTAAGTGTAAAAGCTACAAACTTTGAATCATAAACTTTAAATTCTACCCCTTACAACTTAAACTCCTAAACCACAACTTAAAATCTCTAAATTCTAAAATTAATAGGCGTGTAAACTAAAATTTACACAAGCTTATGTATAATATAAAACTTTCAAGTTTTATATAGTGTAAGAGGGTCATATGTGTGTAGGGAAATTTACACGAGCACTTTAGTTTTATGATTTAGATATTTAATTTGGAGTTTAGGGTTCTAGCTTTAGGAGTTTAAAATATAGTGGTTGTAGTTAGAATTTAGGGTTTAGAGGATAGAAATTTGATCTTAAGATAATATGCTAGGGATTTAGGTTTTAACCTATAAATCATAAAATTTTAACTCAATTTTAAATTCTAAGAAATCTAAACAAAAAATTTCACCGCCAGTGCATAAAACGATTACTAATATATATATATATAAAAGGATTCTGAGCCATTAATTACCATCTAACTGTCTAAAAATTGTGTAAAAGTAATTGAGTTTTACACGGTGTAAGTTGATCCTAACCTATATATATATATATATATATATATATAACAAGATATTTCAAATAAATAAAAACACATATAATATGTTTAAAATTAAAATAAAAAGTATATTTGTTTAATGCGATTAAGATTTAGAACACTTTAGAAGAAATAAATGTATATAATATTTTAAAATAGTGTAATTGACTTTTTAAAAATATGTTTTCTAGCTAGGTAATGAGTATAGTTTCTATAAAAATGTTATTTGTATGTTAATTTATTGATTTTGTATTATAAAAAGTATTAATTTCTATAACATTAATTACCCTTTTAAAATAAAAGTATTAAGTTGATTTCCGACATCAACTGCCCAATTAGCCACTTTATAAGAAGTATTGATAGATCACATACGTTAAACATCTATAATCTCGACATTTGACTTGAGAATATATTTAATCAAAAAATATTTAGTTATTTTTAATTTTTTTATTTAGATATTAAATAAAAGAAAAAAATAAAATTATCAAAATATGAAAAGATAATAAAAATCTATAAAAAAAATATTTATTGAACATGAAAATATAGGTAAATTTATAATTATTAACCTAGTTAATATCTAAGTTGACTCGTAATACTAAACTCAATCATAATTTTAACCATTATATATTTATTATGTATGTGTATTAGTAGTTAAGGTCTGAAATCAACGAGTAATTCTAGTGGAAAAGAGAATGATTTTCATCTTAAAAGATTTGGGTTCGAGAACATGTGTGTGCAAAATGTGTGATGTCAAAGGGTTAAAAAAAAGTATGAATGAATGATATCATGTAATCACACCAATATATTAAAAAAATAATTAAGATTTGGATATCAAATATTATCCCAATCATTCATGAGTGCATTTGAGTAAGTTTTTTTATAATTATATTATTTAATTTATTGATCGACTAAATTAGATTATATATGTTTCATTATAAGATGATCTATTCAACTTAAGAAAGTCAATGCATGGGTGGGTTAGTGTACTCCTAACCACTAAAAATGATTGGTCACAAAACATTAAAAATGGATAAACTTGGATAATGACTAGTATTTTGGGAAAATTATTTGATATATACTATTAAGGTGAAATAAAAAATATTTAAAATAAGTATTTAGGAAAATTCTACCACGTGCGACGAACACCGTTGAACACCATTAATATTGAATACTGATGAACGTCATTAAATTAATTAATAAATATTTAAAATTTCAAAGACTCATCATACAATTAATAATTATTTTAAAAAATTCAATTAAATTATTTTTATATATTAAAATTTTATTTTTTTAATAAAGGTAAGCTATATAGTATTTAGTACCTCACATATTTCTGTATTTCTATTGAACCCTCATTATTTAAATATTATTTTGATTTGACCCTATTCTTTATAAAAAAATTAACCCTTAACCCTCAACCTAAAACCCTAAACTATTAAACTCTTAAACCCTTAAACTCTTAAACCTATACTCTAAACCATATACCATTAAAAATAATTTCATCATCATCGATTCAATTCATCGATTAATTCAATTCAATGATTTGTATATAAAACTTTAAGTATATTTGATGAATTGTTGTTTTATATTTTCACCGAACCCTTCAAGATTTTTTTTTAAAAAATTACTATCTTACACATTTGACCAGGTTGTTATTTTATCCCTTTAGCTTAAATCATGACTAAAAATTATTATTTATATAAAGTTTTTAATTTATCGAGAATTTATTGTATATTTATGGGATAAAAATCATCTACCCTTTTCGGTGCCCCTACTTATGCCCCAACACTAAAAAACACAATAAAATTAAATTCCAAGCCCTAACCCTAAATTCTAAATCCTAAACCATACACCATATACCCTAAAAAGTACACCATACCCTAAATTCCCTAAACCCTAACCATAACCTCTAACCTAAAACTCTAAACCTTGAACCTAATTTTGAGTGTGGGGCATAAGTAGGGGCACCGAAAAGGGGTAGAGAATTTCCATCCATATTTATATTATGTTCTATATTGTTTTTAAAAGTGTTTTGGGCTAAAAATAATAAGAACATATTATTTTTTCGCTAACAATATTTTTGGTTTGATTTGAAAAATGCTTTTTAGAAGTAGAAATTTTTAGTTTTTTAATTTTTTCAAAAGCATTTTTAACTAAGTTATTTGTTCTCGTTTATATGATCAACATTTTTATTTTTAAAAGATATAGTTAAAATAAACATCTTATCTACTTAAAAATATTTTTTTTGCAGTAATACCAAAACTTTAATTTTAAACTAAACAATTCAGCCGCATCTCAAAAACTGTTTCCCTTCACTTTTTTAAAGCAAAAACAAATTTGTCCTAAATATTATCATACTAATTTTTTGTACTTCTTTTCTGTATTTTTCTTTTGATTTAACTTGTCGATGAGTAAAATAAATTTCGACCCTCAGAAATTATAAATCTACCAAGCCAGTTTTTAGGGTATTACAGATTGCACCAAATAAAACCACGACACCACACAAGACCGCAAGAAACTTAATATGTAGTAGACTAAACTACTGATGAATCTTCATTGAATTGAATTAATCGATGAATTGAATCGATGATGGTAAAATCCATTTTTAGGGTATATGGTTTAGGGTATAGGTTTAAGAGTTTAAGAGTTTAAGGTTTAATAGTTTAGGGTTTCAGGTTGAGGGTTAAATTATTTTTTATAAAGAATAGGGTCAAATTAAAATAATATTTAAATAATGAAGGTTCAATAGAAATACGGAAATAGGTGAGGTACTAAATATATAGTTTACCCTTACTGAAAAAATAAAATTTTAATATATATATATAATTTAATTTTTGAAAATAATTATTAATTGTATGATGAGTCTTTAAAATTTTAAATCTTTATTAATTAATCTAATGGTGTTGAACGGTTTTCGTCGCACGCGGTAGACTCATCCTTTAAAATATATCAATGTTAGTGAATTTTTAAACTTCATTATATATTATTTAGATATTATATAGTAAGTCATTGATTAAAGCCGAATATCAACTCAATTAAAAAATAATAAGATTATATTGTTTAAATAATTCTTTCATTGTTTGTCCCATAAAATTTGTCCCATTTGTGTTTTAAAATTGTTTTACTGAAATTGTCTCATTGAAAAATTCAACCACTTTTATTAGACACATTTTCTCTTCTACCATTTTTTTAGTTTTCTAACAGGAAAATTCTACAACGTGCATCGAGCACCGCTGAACACTACTATCGCGAAACACCATTAAAATAATTAATAAAGATTAAAAATCTCAAGGACTCAACATACAATTAATAATTATTTAAAATAAATTTTTAATTTAATTATTTTTCAAATATATATTATATTTTTTAATCTTTGTTTTCAAATAATTAGATCAAGTATTAACCCTTTAATAGGGATGGCAATGGGGTGGGGGCGTTGGTATTTGATCCAATTATTTGAAAATAAAAATTAAAAAATATAATATATATGAAAAACCATTTAATTGAAAATTTATTTTGAATAATTATTTATTGTATGTTGAATCCTTGAGATTTTTAATCTTTATTAATTAATTTAATGGTGTTCAACGTTAATGATGTTTAGCGGTGTTTGACGCACGTGGTAGACTCATCATTTCCAACAAAACAAACTTTAACTTTTCAATTATGAAATTGTCATTTTTATTATTTTACTACACATTTCTTATACAATTTTTTTCCTAAAACTACGTAAATAGTCAATAATAAATAAAATTTGTAAGACGGATGGAGTAATTAATATTATTAAAAATATTTTATCTTTTCATATTTATAAGAGACAAACTGAAAATCACTCCCCTCAAAATTGAACTCTAATTTAGTATAATTTACAAACAAATTCTTTACCACTTAATAAATGGTCTTGATTAAATAAAATTTGAAAATATTTTTTACATAAAATGATTTTTTATAATATGCATTTCCGTTTTATGGTCCATATTCGGGATGTGAGGTTGCCCTTCCCAATAATGTCGTTTTCAAAATTTGAATTTGTATCTTCTCTTTAAAAGTATAATATGTCTTATCAATGCACCAAAAATTTATATGTACATAAAATGATTTTTTTTAACGTTCATAAAATGATTTTTTTTCACTCATACTCTATATGGAAAGTTGATTCCTGAAGCTATATGTGTTTAAATTCCACGGCGGGGGGCTATATTTTGACAGTATTAGCTAGAAAGTGATAAGAAAAATTCCAAGCTATATGTGTATATGTTTAAATTCTTCAAGCTTTTGAATTATGTTAATTTAACCATATTCGTGATGTGAAAGGATTTGTTGGAATTTTGAAGTGATTTAGTCTTTAAAGTATCTATATAAATTTATTTTTTTAAAATATTGCTTTATATAATAATAAGAATATGTTAAATATAATTTTTTTATAAAATTTAGATAGTGTAACAAGGATAATTTAGTAAAATTTACTTTCATGTAAATTGTATTCCTTCAATTAAATATATAATATTATATTCCAGTTAAATAAACCAAACAATGTAATGCAATAATCGTAATAATGTGTCATATAATCTTACATTTCAAAAATTACATTTTCAAATGTAATCTTATATTTTATAAACCAAGCACTCTTTAAAAGTGTCCATTTTTTATTGTTTTTCTTTAAGGGATAATTTTATCAGAAATTATCCAAAAATAGTTTTATCAGTTTGAAATTCATAACCATTATTCCCTCCGCATTAAGATGACATGATGCAATTAGATAATTTCATGTGAAAAGAAAAAATAAAAATTGTAAAAATATTTTAAAATATAAGAAATTTGTAAAAATATTTTTTTTAAATTAAAATATATCTCAATAACTCATTTCACTAATCTAACGATTCAAAAATATGTAAAACTCATAAACTCTTATACTATGTAAAAGGATCCAAACAATATTATATATACTTTTTATTTTATAGATAAATAAAAGATGGTGTTTAAATTTGTTTTTGAGATTGTACTTGTCTTTCCAAATATATATATCTCTTTTTTCTCTGCTTTAGTTTTTTTTTTAATAAAGTACGACAAGCAGATTTGGAGTTGGGCAAATGAAATCGAGAGGGAAAGATGGGCCCAATCATATGACGAAGGTGATAGATGATACGAGCAAATGACTACCAACCTTGTAGAGTGCATAAATGGAGTACTAAAAGGATCACGTCATCTCCCAATAGCAAGCCTGATGAAAGAGACGTACTATAGGTTGGTGAAAGTTTGGGTAGTTAAAGGGAAGGAAATAGAGGCCTTATTAAATAGGGGGCAAAGTTGGGCTCCCAATCTTGTGACGAAAATGACAGAGAATATAACGAAAGCAACATCACTAAGGGTTCACAGCTTCGACCGAACTAATCAGACATTTGATGTTGTTGGTGCCAGACGCAACAACGAAGTAGCGCACTCAAATACATTTCGAGTCAATTTCAGACATAGTTGGTGTGATTGTGGAACATTCCAAGCATGACGATATCTATGTATTCATGCAGTTGCAGCGTGTATGCATGTAGGGGTTGACACATATACTTTTGTTGATGAATGCTTTGATCTCCACAAGATGGTCAATATGTACAGAAGTGAGTTCCCACCGATTGCAAATTCAATTTATTGGATGTTAGTAGAGCGTGAAAAATGGTTACCAGATCCTACACTCACTAGATCTCCAAATGGCCGACCTAGATCGACTCGCATCTATACCAGTATGGATCTTCATGATAGAGAAAAGGGACAACGAAAGATATGTACCATATATAGGGCCGAAGGACATCCAAATCAAACTGTCTAAATGAACCAAGATTCGTGTCAATGCCTTGGTGATTTCCAATGTCTGTATTTAAAAATGTTATGTTATGTTGTGTTGTGTTGTGTTGTATTGTATTGTAAACAATCCAATTTAATCACTTAATTTGAATTGTTCATATTTGAAAATATTCAAGTTTGTTTGGACTTTAAATTATTTTTGAAAGATCTAATATAATCGATTAAGTCGAAAAATATTTTTCTTTTAAATTGTTATATCAACAATTGCTAAATTTAGATTATTCAGTTCTCAGTCTTATATTGTACCAATTAAATTGGACAATCGATTACTATAATAAAAACGAAGGATAAAAGAAACTAAACAACTTTCTTTCTTGGTCATCTGATTTGCTTGCAATGTTAGATACAAAATAAAAATAAAAAAACTTATTCAAACATTGCATTTTAACATATTCCAGTGGATGACGAGATAAACTTATATTAACTACTTGAAATAAAAAGGTAACAATGCTTATGTCCTATGATACCACACCCTGGTGGATGACGAGACCGATCAGAATTACATCGACGACGGGGCTGAAGTTGTTGCTCTTCATCGCCATCATTATCGTTCTCATTCTCGGTTCTAATTGGCCCACCTATGAAGAACAAGAACTGCAGTGGTGTTTGCTGAACCCAAAATCGGGTTGATAGGGATACAGAGGGACCAATCCTTGAGGAACACTCGATGAGGCAGCCATCATCGGTGAAACTGCACCGTAGGGGTTTGTAACCCCCTCATCCCGGTCTGGCCGGATGACCGGTTCGAGTGGGCCATACGGGGAAAACCGAAGCGAAACCCAAAGGATTCCCCCTCGGTTAGCAACCCTATTTTTATTTCTTTTTATAAAAATCTTGCCTAGATGAATATTAAGTCCTATGTGATTCACAACAGCGGAAAACGTTCAAAGGAAAAACACATTCGAATCACAGCCACGCATAAACAGTCAATTTTAAGCTTATAAGGCAGGCAGTATCGATACCCTAATCAGGGGTATCGATACCCCCTTTCTAGGTCAACCCAAGAAGTCAACATGTGAAGACCGTATCGATACCCTTACCAGGGGTATCGATACCCTCTTCCTCGGTCAACCTTCCTTGGTCAACAGAATGGAACCGTATCGATACTCGGGAACACCGTATCGATACGCTCCAATCTAACTCCCACTTTCAAATTACAGAGACTTTGGAGGGTATCGATACCCTAAGGGTATCGATACCCTAGGCAAAATCTGGGACATTTGGGCAAGAGAGTATCGATACCCTAACCAGGGGTATCGATACCCCCTGCACTGCAACACCTCAATCTCAACTAAAACGACCCCAACTCGACTCTACATGCATTTCTCGACTCACCTAAGCGTATACCAATATGCAAGCACACATAATTAAGCCATGGGTGTCATTCAAACATGGATTTAAGCTTTCATACATAGCATTCAATTCAAGGAGCAAAATAGGCAATAATAAGCATACATGAAGGCTCAAATGGTCTTAAAAGCACAAGTCAAACACAAGAGGTTTGCAAACATACATAAGGCAACCTAAACACCCTAAAGCATGCCACCATACCCAAACATTCATCATAGCATTCATGCATTACAACCATAATTAATTCAAACATCAACATTAGGCATTAACAACAATAAGCCAACACAAAGGAGTCTAGATACAAGCTCCTAAAACACGTAGCATTTCCCATTGCTAGACTATTACATTATTTAATTAAATCATACTTGAGCAAACCACCACACGCTTGGACGCCCTTATCTTGCTCCTTGCTAACTCCAAGCTAAAGATCTGCATTGTCGGAAAAAGGAGAGCGTAAGCATAAAGCTTAGTGAGCGGAGCTCTAAAACATAACTACGACAATGCAGGGTTCAAAGCTTTCTTTAAAAGTAAAAGTCAACGCATACAAATCATCCAACTACCTAATCCTTCTACTAACATACGAGTTCAACCAAGGGTCAACAACATAGGCATTTATCATAGCATTACACCTCATAGTATGCATAAAGGTATGATCTTAGATTAAGGCAAACCATAAAAGAGAATGATATAGTGAGATACACATGAACAACACATGGTATGCACAAGCATAACCAAACACACACGGTGGGACTACATATCACCGTTTCGACTAGTAGTTTTCCAATGGGACTACACATCAAAGTACTCTTCTACTAGTCACTACCGGTGGGACTACACATCACCGGAGTCTTATACCACTCGCTACCGGTGGGACTACACATCACCGGAGCAACGACAACCATCACGTGAGGTTCGACACCAACCATGCAACACGATGCACAAACACTACCATACGACATGTACTCACTATATCATGATAACCAAATCAAGATGAAACAAAATCCAAAATTGGGCATCACTTACTACTTGAAATCTTACAAAAACACAAATGGTCTTACACACCATTTTCGTGCATAACCTGCACCAACTTACACACATCTTTCAAGGCATATCAACGACATCATTAATACCATCATACATCATTAACGATATAGAAATAGGCAACATGCTCCTACTCAAGTATTTAAATTACATGCTTAACAAACCGTCATTTCAAGCAACGAAAACAATGATAAAAAGGGAAATTAAAGAGGCATTTCACATCAACTTACTCTTTAAGTTTAAGTCACTTTCAAGCTCGAATCTAAACCACCTTCAAAATTACCTTTGAACCAAAACATCACTTGAAAAAATTTCCACTTCCGCATGCTAAAACCAATCATTGCAATCAATTTAAAACATTAACCACTCACCTAAGCTTCCAAGCTCCAAGCCAAGCAAGCAACCATTCCCACAAATCCGGATTTCCTCGCGAAGCTTCTCCAACACCAATTACCGCTTTTAGACAACCTCAAACACATTTCAAACAATTCCAATCAGCCCAACATCAAAAGACCAACCCGGAATACAATTCAATCACAATTTACCATGTTGCAAGCTATGAACATATCCCATTTTTAACCAATTCGGACAGCCCCAAAACCATGCCCAAAAACCATGTTTCCAACCTCCATTACATCCACAATCGATCCCAATTCAACCCCTATCCATAGTACTAACAATAGCCTATCAAAACCCACCTAAAACAACCCCCAAAACTCACCCAAAACCCTCCAAAACCTCATGTTTACCCAAATCCGAAAATTGCTCAAAATCATTCAAAATTCACATATGTTATACCATTTAACTCCTATACATCACAACTAACCATATTAAATCAAAACATTAGGCTTAACAACACAAAGTTTCCATTTTTAATCAAAATCTTTCAAAACTCTATTTTCCCAAAACTTCCATGAAAATGAAAATAAGTGGTACTTTTAAAGAGAGGGAGTTGAGGGGAAGTCAAAAACGTACTTACCTTTCAAAAATCATCAAAAATGAAGGATGGAGGAGATGAAATAGAAGCTCCCATGGAGGAGATGTTTTTGACGTGGGAAAAATGAAGAAGAAGAAGATGATGGGGTTTTGGGGTTTATTTGAATTATAAGGTAATAAGAAAAATGAGTTTTATTTGATATTTACACAAATGCCATTAATGAATGGCTATTGGGCTTAATTTAGAAATTGGGTCCAACACCTTTGTTTTCTTTGTAAACCAAACCCGAACCATTATTTAATTTATTTAAATTATAGAACCAAACCCGAATTATTAAAACATTATTTTCACCCGACCCCTAAACCCGGGTGTTACAGGGTTGGTCACAAGAGATATAAAAAAATTCATGTTCTCCCCCAAGTTCGAGTAATTGGGTGTCTATGGCGAAATAAACTTGGGTCTGTATAAATTAGAATCATCAAACCCTACATTACCTGAAGAGCTCCCTCTCACATTACTGAATAGCTCCCTCTCACATTATTGAATAGCTCGAGCCCACTGGTGGATATACAAATGTAGCGGGCTGAAAACACCCTATATTATCCGAGGATCTCGGGGCCACTTTCGGTTGTACACAATTAGGAGCCGGATCTTTTTCCCATATAGCCATTGGTGTTACTCTGCTCATATCTGGCTCCCATATCGTTGGCCAACCTGTAGGGTCTCTACTACTAATTGTTGCCCCTGTGATGAGCCCGCTACAGCCTTCAATGATTTACTTTTATTTCCATATTTTTTCGAAACCTTTCGCATTCCTCCCATTCAGGCTGATCTGTTAAGTACGGCATTCCATGACTATGATAGTAGATCATGTACTCTGAACTCTCGAAATCAAAATTGGCAGCATCCATTGGATGGTGTTCCGGCACTGATGAACCTCTGTTGTTCCACAAAGCAATATACTCGTTATGTTTGACTTCCCAATTCGTATCTGGCCTGCCATGTCCATCATAGGCATGAATATGGTAATGGTCACGTGGAATGCGCAGAATAGGTTGGTAGAAGCCAAATTGCCTCAACACTCTATCTGCAAAGTGAAACTCAACAATAGAGAAATGGATCAACGGTGTAACACTACACCATGAAAGTGAATCTTTCATCAAATATTCCAGTACACATATATGGTCTTCTTCCTAGGCCTTCCAAATAAACTGTAAAAAATAATGATTTAAAATAATACATCTAACTAACTAAGATGTGAAAAACACATTTAACGTCAAAAAATTACTTTATATTCATATATTTTCTCTTAACAATGAGAATCAATAAGAGATCTACAAACTCTAACGTTGTTGTGCGCCAACCCCGTCTCTTGCTTCTCCTTGCACCATCTGCATACAAATTACAATATATTTAAATAACAAGTTAATTTAATTAATTTACAGATTCAACTAAGAATAAGGATATTTATATATATTTACCTTACAACAAGAGAAAATTGCACATGTGTTCGAGTAAGTGGTATAAAAAGGGAAGTCGTTGCCAAGCCCACGCTTGCAACAATAACATGCAACCACCAATACCGCCTACTCTCTAACCCTTTTGCAGTAAAGCACTCTTGCACAACTCGCGATACAAGCACGCTAATATAGTTGATCCCCAACTATATTCACAACCAGGTTCTCAAGGAGTATCCAAAAAATGAAGATACCTTACATTAACCATATTGTCAGATTTATCCGGCATCAGTATACCTCCAATCATCTGTAGGATATATGCTCGACTGACCATATAGATTTCATCAATTGTATTATACTCAGCGAGTTGAAATTCTCTCTCTAACCAACTCATTTTCACACAAGACCCTATCACGTTACTTCCATAGGGTTCCTTCCCAAGGTACCTTTGATATATTTCAGCCGTTGAGCATTCGGTACGCTCGACCATTGATTTCCCGTATATTGGGACCACAATAAGATAAACCACGTCCTCGAGGGTGATCGTGCATTCTTCGCAAGGCATATGGAAGGTATGCGTTTCAGGTCTCCAACGCTCAATCAGAGCGGTAATCAATCCGGGCACCAACTTGTACCCGCAGAAGAACGTGGCATGGAAAAATCCTGCCATATATAAGAAATTCTCGATTTTGTGGTCTAGGGGTTTGTCTACCATGCACAAATGATGTTTAAATTTTTCCTCTACATCTTGTAAATAACACATTATTTAAACATAATTATTAACAAAAAAACACAGAACTAACCTATTCCGTAGTGAAATAATTTTTAAAAAATTATATCAGCTCATTAACTCTAAGGCTAGTAATGTGTCGATTTTGTAAATGCAACAGTGGAGTTTCCTCAGCCATCCTACATGACAAGTAAGAAAATATTAGTAAACCGAGACTAAATCTATCATGTTAAAAAATAACAATTATAATAAAATGAAAAAATAACTCGGATAATCTTACTTTAAACTACCATATCAAAGAGAAAAGATTTCAATACTTAAAATTTAATTACGTATTTGTTTATTTTCTATTAAATCATCAATTTAACATCGCTTTTTATTCAACCACCTATAAATAAATACAAATAAATTAACGAACTTAAATGAAATAATAAAATACAAATCAAATCAACTTACTATATTTTTTTTCTTAAATATCTTATTCAACCATAAATTAAAATAAAGCCTTTTTCTCTTATATTCAAACAATTTTTTTCTATATTCTCAAAATCTCTCCACATATTTAACACAAAATATTTAAACTATATTATCTCCAAATAGCATCGAAAATTCAAACATCAAATAAAAATTTTAAAAAATTACGAACTTAAATTAAATAATAAAATATTAATTTACTTACTATATTTTCTTCTCAAATCTTCACTTATTTAACATAAAATTTCAAACTATATTCTCTCTGAATAACATCAAAAATTCAAACATCAAAATAAAAATAAAAAATTAACGAATTTAAATTGAACAAAGAAATACAAAAAAAAAATTCTCAAATCCCCACCTATTTAACACAAAATTCAAACAACAACAACTTCAAAAATTAATCAAACAAATAACTTAACTTTATATATTCTCTTCAAAGTTCCTTCTTCTCTTCAACCACCTATTTAACACAAAAAATCATAAATTTTAACTTAAAAACACAAAAACCTAATTTTGGTAGTTACTATAAATAAAATATACAAAAATAAATAAATTACAAAAAATACTACTACTTACTATAATTATTCAAAATAATAATAATAAATTATAAAAATAAAACACTTACTTTAATAAAAAAAATTTAAATCTTCAATTCTTCTTCTTCTTCAAAATATTTTCTCCCCCTCTACACTATCTACCTTCAACCCACCCTTCTTTTAGCCTCACAAAAATTAAATCTCAACCGCTCATATCACCTACCCAATTAAATTCCATCATTCATCCAACCAATCCTAATTATATACCCAATTTACGAGGCTTATTTTTTTACTCTTTCTCCTTTCCCGTTTCATACATGCTTCAGCCTTTTCCTCTATCGTTTCATTCATGCACATCATGCAGGCTTTTCAGGCATGCAGACAGGGAAATTCCCCAAAGTTGGATTCAAATGGGATCGACTTTGGTTTGAAGTCGGACTCAAATGAGGGTGACTTCAGGGAATTTCCCCCCTCAAAGTCGAATTCAGCTGGGCACGCCTTTAAGAATTATTTTTCGAAATTCGATTGCATCAAGTATCGACTTTAAGTGTATTGTTCAAACCACAATATTTTTAAAAATAATCTGCCTACAACAATATTTTTTTAAAAAAATCCCACAACAATATTTTTTTTTTCTATAAATAAACTCGGGTTAGTACTTTTGATCTTTAAAAAAAGTCAAAATGCAGCGATATTATTGGATAAAATATAATATATAAATTTATACACTATAAATAAATTAAAAGATTACATATCATAAAAAAAATAAAACTAGGTTCAAGTATGTTTATTTTTCATAAAAAAACACGTTAAACATGTAGGTTTTGTTTTAAATAATTAATAATTAAAAAACAGTACTTTATTTGTGTGTTTATCATTTTGGGATATGCAAATGCTTATGCGGTGAAAGGGATGTTTGAGAAAGAAACGCGCGTACAATGCAAAAGCGTAGGCCCGTCATCCATCCGCGTTGGTTTCCCATTTTCTATGGAGTGATGGGACCCACTCTCTATGCCCACCACAAAAGCAACACCGTGTCCGCCCCTGATTTTCGGAGCGCTCTCAGAGATCATCCAACACGCCACGTCTTTTGCATGACGTGTACACCTCCAAAGTGGGCCTGTCAAAAAATTATGTATGACTCACCATGTTCTAATTTAATAATATTTTTATGTGTTATTTTTTAAGGTGAATCTTTATCTTCTACTACATGTAAAGAAAAAATAGGTCGTTATTTAAAAATAAAAATAAGGTGGATGAATTTTATTGGTTGAATCGCGGATAACATAATAAGCGAGTTCATTTAATAATTTCTCAGGTCATTGGGCCCTTATCCCATGTGTCAGTCCCCCGCTGTTGTCACTTAGCTGGATCTCTGTTGACAGCTGTATCAGTACAAGTGAACCTCAAAGTCATCTAAAAACAAGATAAAAGATACTAATAGTTTTATTTTCATAAGTATTTATTTTTAGTTAGTGATTTAAAAAAATATATTTTAATTATTTAAATGATTAATTTATTACATTTTATTCACTTACATTTTTATCAAAAAAAATATGGTTTTTATTCACAAAAACTCATACATGAATATTATCTCGTGTCTCATTAAAAGTCTCTAAATCACTTACATTATCGAGTTGTTATATTTTGGTTTATAGGTGAATAAAACTTAACTTGAAAAAAATAGATTTTCTCAGTTTTGAGTTATTGAGTCACCTCGAATAACTCATGCAAATTTCAAGTTTGATTTTAGTTCGAGTTTGCAAACTTGAAAAATAAAAAAACAAATTTTATTGTGTTGTGATTTAGTCCTTGATTCTTCAATTTCTTCAATTTCTCTTTTATTTTGTTGAGTTGTGTGGGGCTCGATTCGTTCAACCGATAAGGCTCACCAAGTGGTGGAGAGGTGGATTTTTGGGTTGAAGGGTTGTAGAAGCTAAAAAAATGAGACACAAAGATTTATAGTGGTTCAACCTTCTAACCAAGGTCTACATCCACTACCTTAGCTCCCCACTAAGGATTTCTAATCAATCCACTATTGATTCGTCCCCTTTTCTAGGCTTAGGAGGAAACCCTTTACACCGATCAAGCTTTCTACCCAAAGCCTTGATCGAAACCCTCTTTTACAAAGAAAAACAATAAGCAAACTTAAATCCCTCTAATAGGTATTTGTTTGCACAATTTGACACTCACCCAAAACCTAAATCACTTGAGCAAATTTAACAATTTTGGCTCACTAGTGTTTGTCTATACAATAAATGACAATTTAAGCTCTAAGATAATTCTTGATCATTTGATGTTTGACAATATGAGCATTTGCCTTTACTTGATGCTTGGAGGTCCCTTTTATACTCCTTGATGAGTTTATAGCCGTTGCTAGCCGTTGGGATTGAATTGGAGACGTTGAGGACTTTAATTCCCACCATAAATGCAGTTCTGCAGCTCCCCGTTTCGAAACGCTCGAACCCGTTTCGAAACACCCTTTAAGTAGAAAGAGTCGTTGCAGTCTGACGTGGACCCGTATCGAAACACTTTAGTCCGTTTCGAAATTTCGAAACGCTTGTCCCCGTATCGAAACGACCTGCATTTAAAAGTTAGTTGGGGAATAGCCGTTGGGGTTTATGACCGTTGTGGTCAATGCCACGTAGGCGTATCGAAACGGCATAGCCCGTTTCGAAACGCTAGGCAAAAATCTTATTCAGGGAATGCCTGTTTCGATATGAGTTTCGAAACGTTTTTGCTACTAGAATTCCCGTATCGAAACGCCCTAAGGTGTTTCGAAACGCCTGGACAATTTTGTGAAGTTTAGCTTTGAAAAACATGTAAAACCCTCTTAAAAACTTCCCTAAACATTATTTCAAGTTGTTTGGACTTTGGAAATGTTTTAAATACTTTTTAAATCAGTCCAAAACATTTTTCAATTATTATATCAAAACATTAGTTATACAAATTTCAAGTTCATTTTTCACCAAATTTGAACAATATGCTCCAAACTACTGTAGAATAACTGTTTAGCTTCAATTACTATTTTTGTACACAAATTTCTACTTTTTGTAATTTAGTCCTTTCAACTTTGTATGGTTTTCATTTCTTCAATTTCTCTATTGTTTTAAGTTTATTTTTGACTAAATTTGAATTGGATGCTCCACAACCACTATAGAATATTTATGTACCTTCAATTCATATTTTTAACAACAAATTTATTCTTTTTTACAAATTAGTCCTAACTTTCCATTTTATTCAATTTGATCATTCAACTTATATTTGTTTGTAAATTCTTTCTTCTCATAAATTATTCTCTCATCAATATTTTTTCCTCAAAATTAATTCTTTAAAAATGTCATTATAAATATATTCTATAATTTTAGATGAAATTTATTTTATGAAATAACATTACAAATCTTACTTACACATGTGAAAAAGAATGTGAAGAAATATATAAATATGTGTGTATCTTATATGATTAGAGAAAGTCGTTGAAATTGAAAACAATCTGTACTATAACATTATAAACTATTACAATTAAATGTGTATAGAAACTCGACAACAAAACTCGACTCGACTAGAAAAAAAATTCAAATAAAGTGAGTCATAAAATAAAACTCGTCAACTTGACTAACTAAAAAAATTACTCAACTCAACTTGATCGAATGCTCACCCCTAATTTTGGTCATGATTCATTAACTCATGCCAGTTTGATGACGTGATTTCTAATCTGGCCACTAAGTGTTACATATAATACGAATTTGACCTCCAAAGTTTAGATGAAATATCATTTTGACTCTAAACTTAAGGTAAAAATGTTAATTTGACCCCCAAATTCGACTAGAGTCTCTCATTGCCAGCAACCACTCACCACCATCATCAATCATCGTCGGTTGCCCTCGGTCACATTTTTTATAACGGTTGGATCTTAAAATTTATGGTCCAGTCATTTTGACCTCCTAAACGTGAATCTAGTGTTTGTTTCACTAGAAAAATATAATTAACTCAACAAATCTAATCTAAAATCCTTTGACCTCCTTGTAAATTAAATTAGATTATTGCTTCAAACTCTTTATTTGAGTTTACATGAAACTTTTCTTGAATTAAATGCAATGAGCCTCAAACTAATTAATTGTTTCTTTTCAAAATATCATTTGATTTTATAGACATCATTTGGGTTTGCACTCTATATTATTTGATTTAACTTTGATAATCAATACTATTGTCATTCGGGTTCCGTAAGGAATTTTATCATTTAAAATTTTAAGGCTTAACTATAAAATAAGTGCTCAAACTATGTCTCTTTTTTGCAATAGGCATCTAAAGTATTTTTTGGCTGAAATATATGCCTAAAGTTTTATTTCTAGATGAAATAGGTGCTTAAATTATTTTTTTTGGCTAAAATAGGTGCATTACGTTTCATTTTCGGTTGAAATAGGTGCCCAAATAGGTGCCTCAATTGACTTTAAAACAAGCAAAAAATGAAACTTTAGGCACCTATTACAAAATAGAGATATAGTTTGGGGTACTTATTTTGTAGTTTAGCCAAATTTTAAACAATTTCATGATATTTAAAGAAACTCTCCATGGTTATAACTTTATTTTTGTATACTTTTTAAAGAAATATGGTTTTAAATTTTTTATTTTTTAATTCAAATTTATTACTTAGAAATATTAGAAAATGCCAGAATTTTTTTAGCTTAAGGGAGCATTTTGTCCCTGAAGTATACTTAAATCAACAATAATGCCTTTACTTTTTAATTGAATCAAATTTGTATTAGAAGTCATTCAATTGCATTAATTTTGTCTTTTGATAGACGTTGACCGTTATGGTTCTCACGTGGTAGTTAACAATGTTGATGTGGTGATCCAAGACGTTCACATGACATTACACACGTGATGATGACATGACAAAAGGACTGGATTTATTTTTATTTAGCTTCAAAGGTATAATTAATTTTTTTATCGAGTTTAAGGGCATAATTGATTTCAATTAAACGTTCAAGCGCTTATTTAACCTCTAAAATCCAAAAAATTAAAATTTTAAAGGCTTAAAGGTATCATTAGCTTGTTAACTTTTAAAAAATAAAATTAAATAAGCTCCTGAACTTTTTTTGCACCCAATAAAACTCTTATACTCCAAAATTCCACCAATTCATCCTTTTGTCCAATGTTGATTGTTAAATGTAACATTTTTTAGATCTTTTGGTGCAATGTGTCGTGTTATAATATTGTTACTTGTTATTTCTAGAATTTTTTTTATTTTATTTAAAAAATTTTTTAAAAATTCTATACAAAATTATAAAAATATTTTTCTAAAAATATGCAAATGTAACATGACAAAATTATAGTGTGTCACGTGACAGTAATATCTAAATAATCATAAGAAATTGATGGTCAAATTGATCAAATGGCTTAATTGATACAATTTATTGGTTCGAATAATTCGGTGCAACAAAAATTTAGGGACTTGATTTTTTTTTTCTCGAAAGTTCAAGGGCTTAAAACACCCTTGAGCTAATTTTAAAATATTATAACTATTTTAGTTTTCATAAAATAGTAAAAATAAAAAATACTACAAAAATTCATAAAATGTAAAATATGTAATTAAAATATAAAATGCTATAAAACGATAAATTACAAATATAAAAAATCATCATAATTTAAAAATGTTTAAACATCGAAAATGTATCCGAATGTTTCTCGTTAGTCAAAGTATACTACTATTCCATGAATATATTTTCAATGAAATCAATCTTATATTAGAGTAATAATAAAATTCGAATTCTCCTTCGATTTTCTACACCAAATATTATTGAGCACACCACAAGTTGGTGATTTTTTATTTCTTATATTTTTTTGTTATATAAAAACTTATGCGAGTATTACATTTAGGGAAACTACTCAAGTAACCGCCTAACTATTGGCCGCGACCTATTTTGACCTCCCAACTAAAAAATTTAAAATTTGACTACCTAACTATTTAAATAGGCCTTGTTAATTACATATTATATCAATTTAATCCTAATTTTAATTTAATTAAATAAAATTAATCAACTAATCATATAACAACATGTGTCATCACCCAATTGGATGAATTTACTTTAATTTTTAATTTAATTTATTTAATATTATATATTTGTCCTCTAATCATGTGGTGACACGTGTCACCACCTGGTTGAAGGAAAATTCAAGAGAAAGAAATATGGCCATGGTGAGGTTTAAACTCGTGACCTCTAAAGGGAAAAGGCCAAGGGTTAACCACTACGCCAACTACACCTTAGTGATGTAAACTGCATCATTCTATATATACCTTATAAGGAAGTAAGTGTTAGGGGCAAAAGAAGAAAAAATATTTGAGAGGAGACTCAAACATGGGTCACATAAGTTATATAAAAACACGCATATCACTAAATCAAATATATTTAATTTAATTAAAATTTAAAATTATTAAATATTCGATTTAAAAGGAAAGAAATTCGATTTAAAATATTCAAATATTTTTTTTCATATTTAAATTAAATCGAATATTTATTAAAATGTTAAATATTCTATTTTAAAAAATATTTGATTTAAAAGAAATAAATTTGATTTTAAAAAGTATTTAAATATTTTAAAAATTCGATTTAATATTTTTAAATCAAATATTCGAATATTTTTAAAAAATATTTGAATACTTTTTAAAATCAAGTTTCTTTTCATTTAAATCAAATACTTTTTAAATCGAATATTTGATATGTGTGTTTTTATATATCTCATATGACCAATGTTCGAGTCTCCTCTCAAACATTTTTACTTATTTTTTCCCTAGCACTTACTTCATTATAAGATATATATAGAATTGTGCAATTTACATTATTAAGGAGTAGTTGGCACAATGGTTAAGCCTCGGCTTTTATTTTTTAGAGGTCACGAGTTCAAACCCCACCATTGCTATATTCTTTTCTGTTGAATTTTTCTTAAACTAGGCGATGACACGTGTCGCCAACTGATTGGAGGAAAATATATATACTATTAAATAAACTAAATTAAAAACTAAAGTAAATTTATCCAATCGGGTTATTGAATGATGAACTTTGGTGTTTACAGAGAGGTAGCCAAGGCGGCTACACAAAAGATGAGCACAATACAAAATGAAAATGATTAAGGTAATTTTACAATGTAGGCAGAAAGCCATTAAATTGATTTGGGCCAATACCACCTTGTGGTTTATATAGCTCATAGAAGGCTATAACCGACTGCCACTAAAGATGGGCCAGGCAATTAAGCCCGGTGAGCTTGTTATAACAAACTTAACCTTCAAAACAACAAATTTTACACTGTATTCTTTAACATTCACCCCATTTCCTTTGTTCTTGTTGTAGCTTGCTTTGAGTAAACACAAGTTGAGATTGAAACTCTCTGAATTTAGTAGTAGACAAGGGCTTTGTAAAGACATCAACAATCTGATGTTCAGTAGGGATGTAATTAACCTCTATTGTGTGTTCCATCACCTTCTCTCGAACGAAATGTAAATCCAAGTCAACATGCTTTGTCTTGGCATGAAACACCGGATTAGATGCCATGGAAACATCGCTCGTATTGTCACACCATAGAACAAGGACTTCTACCTTTGGAACCCCCATATCGTGCAGAACATATGCGAACCATATAATTTCAGATGAAGCATCGACAAGACTACGATACTAATCCTCCATAGTGGAGCGGAACACGACACGTTGCTTCTTCGAGCACCAAGACATCAATGTTGCCCAAGACAGACACAATATCCTGAAATAGATCGTCTGTCATCAATGTCAGACCCCCAATCGACATCACCAAATGAAGTGAGCGTAGTAAAAGTGTCTATACCAGTAGCAAAAAATAATCTATAATCCTGCGTGCCTCGTAAGTATCGCAGAATGCGTTTAATTGCAGGCCAATGACTTTAAGTGGGAGACTACATAAATTGGGCCACTTTATTGACCGCAAATGAGATATCATGCTTGGTATGACAAACATATAGTAACGCCCCTACCACACTTCTATACAACACAAAATTATGAAAGTCAGCCCCTTCATTCTTACTCAACTTAGAGTTGGCTGACATAGGAGTCTCAACAGGATTAGATGTACTCAAGTTACCCTTATCAAGTAATTCATTAAAATATTTACATTGTGAGAGAAATAGCCATCATTAGTCCGCTTAGCTTCGAGCCCCAAAAAATATTCCACCTCTTCTAAATCTTTGATTGAAAACTTGTCATGC
The DNA here is from genome assembly GCA_958450335.1 of Hibiscus tridactylites. Taxonomy (NCBI): domain Eukaryota; kingdom Viridiplantae; phylum Streptophyta; class Magnoliopsida; order Malvales; family Malvaceae; genus Hibiscus; species Hibiscus tridactylites. The sequence goes on along the minus strand of OY288283.1, from coordinate 79,572,572 downwards.
AATTGAGTGATGAATCTGGCAATATGGGATTCTGAATTGCCAGTCATCAAGATGTCATCCACATATACTGCAGTATACACAAGAACATCATCAGGACAAAAAATAAAGAGTGACTGATCAACATTGGAATTACAAAATCCCAAAGAACACAAGAGCTCCATCAATTTAAGGAACCAGTTACGAGGAGCCTGTTTTAAGCCATAGAGTGTCTTGGTTAATTTGCACACAAGTCGAGAGCCATCAGGTGCAATCTGTTCAAATCCTGGTGGTTGCGTCATGTAAACATCTTCATACAAATCACCCTTTAGAATTACGTTGTTGACATCCAACTGGTGAACATGCCACTTATAACAAACATCAAGAGAAAGCAAAACATTTACAATGAAGAAACGAATGACAGGACTAAAAGTTTTCATGTAGTCACAACCAGCAGTTTGCGAATAACCCTTAGCCACAAGGTGAGCTTTATACTTGTGGACCGAACCATCAACATTTTTCTTAACTCTAAAGAGCCATTTGCACCCTATAATTTTCCTATTCGAAGGAGCAGGAACTAAGACCCATGTCGAATTGTCAAGAAGTGCCCGATATTCAGAGTGGACAACCTCTCGCCATTGTGGATGAGACAAGGCCTCATGAACAAAATCAGGAGTAATTTGACAAGTAGTATTAATAATTTCGGATTTGAAGATACCTGTCTTGCTTCAAGTAACCATGGAGTGTTGATTCACAAGATTTGGTGCCACTGAAGACACAACTTGATGGGTGATATGATCAGAAATCAAACCCTCTTGCTAGAGGGGACTTTGAACTAGGGGTGTTCATTTCCGGGTACCCGGGTTTTCGGGAACCCAGATCTTCGGGTATCATTTTTTTGGCCTGTTCCCGACCCATTTTTACCGGGTACCCGCTACCCACAAGTTAAGAATCCGCTTTAAATACTTGATTGCTAGATCATTTGAACTAGCATTATCAACCGCTATCGTCAAGATCTTCTTAAGACCCCATTCTTGTAGACATTTTTCAACTGCCCTACCAATAAGCTCTCTAGAATGACCGACAATTGGGCAAAAATTGATGATCATCTTATGCAATTTCCAAGCATCGTCAATGAAATGGGCAGTAAGACACATATATGATAAGTTTTGACCATATGTCCATGTATCTGTTGTAAGACATACCCTAGAGGATAAATGTTGGGTTTTATGATGCTCGATTTCCTTCAACCGATGTGTTTTCCAAGTTCGGAGAAGATTGGATTTTTGGGTGATTTGGTGGAAGCTAAAAATAATAGATAAACACAAGGATTTAGAGTGGTTCGGCTTTCTAACCCAAAGCCTACATTCACTACCTTAGCTTCCCACTAAGAATTTCCAAATAAATTCACTAAGAATTTCGTCCCCTTTTCTCGGCTTAGGAGGAAACCGTTACACCAATCAAGCTTTCTACCCAAAGCTTGATCAAACACTCTCTTATACAAGAAAGACTTAGCAAACTAGAAATCCCTCTAGAAGGTATATGTTTGCACAATTAAAGCTCTCACCCAAAACCTAAACACTTGAGAAAATTTGACAATTAGGCTCACAAGTGTTGTCTATACAAGAAATTGAACAATAAAGCCCTAAGACAATTTTCTTATCATAATGTTGTTGACAGTTGAAGCAGTAGTCTACTCTTGATTCTTGGAAGTCCCTTTTATACTCCAAAATGAGTTTGTAGCCGTTGAGGACTGTTGGGGTTATTTTAGAGCTGTTGAAGACTTTATTTCCCACCAAAAATGTTGTTCTGCAGACGTCTGTTTCGAAACACTCGACCCTATTTCGGAACTCCCTTCTTCAGAACTAGCCGTTGAAGTTTGATGCAGCAGGCCGTATCGAAACGCCTATGGCCGTTTCGAAACCCTTCTAGCCGTATCGAAACTGAAGAACTAAGTGTTTTGATATAGTATTTGAATAATGTTTTGGACTAAATTGAAAAGAATTTAAAATATGTTTTAGTAAAAAAACAACTTGAAAACATGTTTAAGGGTTTTACAAGGCTTTGGGTTGATTCAAAGTGCATTTAAAGTAGTCAAAACCAAGCTTTTCAAGTACCCGTACCGATACAGTCTGATACCGTACCGATATGCCCTAGGGTTTCAACTACAGAAATTTTCCAGAAGCCAAAACTCGTATCGATACGCTTAGCCGTATCGATACGGTGTGATTTAAAATAGCCCAACGGCTAGTCGCGTACCGATACGCCTAACTACCCCTAACGGTAAAATTCCCCAACGGTCTTTTAAACTGCAGGACCTTACCGATACGCTAGGCAAGCGTATCGATACGCACCAGCTGAAGTGCACAATGGCTACTTTCTTATCGGGACCATATTGATACAGTTCGAAGGGTATCGATACGCCGAGCTGCAGAACTGCATTTATGGTGGGAAATAAAGGCTCCAACGACTATAATCCAACCCCAACAGTCCTCAATGGATACAAACTCAATTAGGAGTATGAAAGGGACCGCCAAGCATCAAGAGATAGTTAATGCTTCAATTGTTACAACATTATGATGAAAAAATGTGTCTAAAGCTTTAATTGTACATTCCTTGCTTAGACAACATTAGTGAGCTAAATATTGTTAAACTTGCTCAAGTGTTTAGGTTTTAGGTGAGAGTTTTATAGTGCAAACATATACCTTCTAGAGGGATTTCTAGTTTTGCTAAGTCTTTCTTGTGTAAGAGAGTGTTTGATCAAGCTTTGGGTAGAAAGCTTGATCGGTGTAACGGTTTCCTCCTAATCCGAGAAAAGGGGACGAAATTCTTAGTGAATTTGTTTGGAAATACTTAGTGGGAAGCTAAGGTGATGGATGTAGACCTTGGTTAGAAGGTTTAACCACTATAAATCCTTATTTCAATTGTCTATCTTTCTATTCCCACAAAAACACCAAATTATCCAACTTCTTCACACTTGGCGAGCAAGAACGGTTGAAGGAATCGAGCACCACAAATCTCAACAGAAACAGTTACAACCCGTTTCAGTACGATTGACAGTTAGGCTGCAAATTAAATTACCATTGGGAAAAATAGTCGTTGGGGATTTGACCGTTGGGGAAATAGCCGTATCGAAATGGTGAAGCCCGTATCGAAACGCTGTGTAAAACCCTCACCCAAATTAAAGCCCATTTCAAAACAGACAAGGCTGTATCGAAACGTTTTGTCTCTGTGAATGGTCATTTCGAAATGCCTAGAGGTGTTTCGAAACACCTGGGTGGTTTTGTAAAGTTTGACTTTAGAAAGTGCATTAAAACCCTTTAAAACTTCTTCATACATATTTTTAAGTTGTTTGGACTTAAAGACACTTTTGAAATCTTTTCAATTATTCCAAAACTATTTTCCAATTATTATATCAAAACATTAGTTCTTCAATCTCCCCCTTTTTGATATAATAAAACTAACTTGAAAAATTATTTGGCATTCTCCCCCTTCAAGTTTAAAAATTTGAATAAGAGATTTCAAAATTGACAAGTAATTAAAGCTCCCCTTATTCATTTGAAAATGCAATTTTTCAAACCAAACTCTCCCCCTTTTTGTTATATCAAAAAGAATTTAAATAACTTTAAGTTTAAGATAACTTAGGAGGTTTTGAAAAAAAATTGACATAAATAGGAATTTTGGTTTAAAATGGCTCCCCTTTACTCAAAGCACCATCAAAAGATGTTAGTCCAACATATATGATTAAACTAGTTGAATTAAAAGAAATAAAACTAAGGGAAAACTACACAACTGACCACCAAACAAATTGGGGTTACCTATTTGGACCACCGAACTATAGAAAATGTCAATCATGCTACCGAACTTATAAAATCAACTTATTTTGACCACTGCCGTTAAAAACCTAACGGTGGAGTGACGGAACTGCCACGTGGCAATTGGCGGAAAAAATTAAAAATTACACATTTAATCCATGTTATTTACACATTCTTTCAATTTAATCCTAATTTTAAATTAATATAAAAATAAATTATTTAATTAAGTGGTGACACGTGTCACCGCCAATTTAGAGGAGAAAATTTTTTTCTCTTCACCTACGCTAAGCAAGATTCGAACCTGGCTCTTACAAGTGTAAAGCCAATGGCTTTGCCACTACACCAAGCACAACTTTTTGTTATAATTCTCTAGATATAATATATACCTCTTATTTGTTTCTAAATTTATAACCAAAAGCTCAAACCCTAAATAATAATTTCATATATTTAAATCATAAACCCTAAACTCTAACACTAAATATTTCAAATTAATGTCACGCTAAATATTTCAAATTAAACCACAAACCCTAAATATTTCAAATTAATTCCACGCTAAATATTTTAAATTAAACCCTAAACCCTAAAAATTTCAAATTAATTCCACACTAAATATTTCAAATTAAACCTTAAACCCTAAATATTTCAAATTAATTTCACGTTAAATATTTCAAATTAAACCCTAACCCCTAAATATTTCAAATTAATTTCACACTAAATATTTCAAATTAAACCCTAAATATTTCAAATTAATTTCATGCTAAATATTTCAAATTAAACCCTAAACCCCAAACCCAAAATTTAAACCCTAAAATTTCAAATTAATTCTACACTAAATATTTTAAATTAAACCCTAAAAATTTCAAATTAATTCCACGCTAAATATTTTAAATTAAACTCTAAACCGTAAATATTTCAAATTAATTTCACGCTAAATATTTCAAATTAAACCATAAAACCTAAAATTTTAAAATTAATTACATGCTAAATATTTCAAATTAAACCCTAAACTTTAAACTCTAAAATAATATTTAAGGTTTATGCTGCGTGTAAAAGTGTCTATCGCAATTATAGTGCAAGTGTACACGACGCAAGTAGTAAAGTGATACAGAAGTATCAGATATCGTCTCCACAGGGACTGGGCTAATAGCTTCACCTTGAATTACTACATGAGAGTAAAGAAAATATTTAAGATGTTTGTCATGAGAATAATAAAGAAAACTTAAATAAAAGAGTAGAGAAATCAAGATAGAGAGAATGGGCTGGTATTGAATTGCTCAGTAGTGTAGGTATTGCTAAGTCTAGGAAATTCAGCTCTGTCGTCGTCCCCGTCACGGCAGCACCTGTCGCGGCGGCAGTCTGTTGCTTGTCGCGGCAGCGAACACTCAACTCCGTACTTAAAGTTTGGCAAGAATCCCTGATGTGCCTTGGCCTATCCCTAGGTCCAAGTCTGTCGATGAACACGACTTTGATGATACCTCCCGGCGTGAATTGAAGGACGAACACCGATGTTGTTGAATTCTTCTTTAGCCACTTAACCTCGTCCTATCCCTAGGTCCGAGATAGTTCAACTATAAACTAGAGAACTCGCACTTATTCCTTTCATATACTTAACTCTCCCGATATTAAGTAAATAGATAACCTCGCAATGCTCTCCCGATACTCTTGCAAGATGTTAATAACCATAATAAGAGAACTTGAAGTTTATTTTACTGAACTGAAAATTCCTAAAACAAAAACAACCCTTGCAACTACTTTACAAAACAACCCGCGGCCCTAAGGGGAATTTAGAACATGATGAGAGGATGAAAACGGCTAGGGTTTTGGGAAGAAGGCTAGAGATAGGTGATGTCCCTACTAGGTCGAAATACATGCCCTTATATAGGCTTTGGGTCCAAGTTTTCTAAAATAGCAAGAATACAAGTTTAAATTAAAGTACAACTCTAATAAAGACTAAATCTTCAGAGAATCTAACTTTAAATCGTCCTCCTTCTTGCTTGGGATTTTCTCTCCTTGAACTTTGGGCTTGGCATTCCTTCTAATCTAGGGCTTGGAAAAATATACTGGTTTTCCACGACAGACGAGCTTAATTTTCTCTATCTGTCGAGGTACACTTTGCTTCTTCTCCTCAAAACTATTGTCGTCCTCTGCTGTCACGGTGGCAACCATGGCAGCATCATCCTCCTTGACTGATCGTCTAGTTCCAGCTCTTCTGCTTCACTGCCCAGCGTCTGCCTCTTCATCTGCTACAGCAGCAACCTGCAAAAGCAACCAATTTCAGTAGAAACTGTGCCTTTTAATATATTTGTGATGTCTAACTGTAAACTAACCTAAATGCAATGAATTATGCTTGAATGCAGCAGAAATATGGGTTAAATAAGGGGTAAATAATAGAACTTTTACACACTCAACACACCCTCAAACTCAAGTTTTTGCTTGCCCTCAAGCAATTTAGATCTGAAAGAAAAATGAAATATTTTATTTTGGCTTAAAACAGTGAACTTTCCCTTACCCTTCATTCGTTCTCTGTGGCGGCAACACCCTGTCGGATAACTTAGGATTTGTCCGGAGTCTCACTATAGTCCTCGTGTAGTGTGTGCATGCTTGTGAACAGTTATATGCCAAGACTCTCTTAGTTTCACTAGAATATTTCAACCCTTAACTCAAATTTTTATGCCAAAGTTTATCTTTTGAAGGCATTTCTTATGCTCCTTTGATTTTTTTTTGTTTTGACTCGATTTCATTTATTTTTTTAAGCTAAAGTTTCACTAGAGCCAGTTTTGGGCACCTCTAGCTAACTTCCTAGAGCCGGTTTCGGACACCTCTAGGGTTGTTGAGTCTCTTTTGCTAAACTTCTTTCCTAGAGCCAATGTTAGGCATCTCTAGGGGCTATTCAAGTGCTAAGCTTCCTATTCTAGTTGACTAAAAGAGTTCTAAGCAGTATAACGGTCACAAATAGTGTTTAAGTTTTCAGAACTATAGAAAGGCTCTAAACTTCTCCTAAAAATTATCCTAAAGGCAGTGCCACGACAGAGCTGTCACGGCATGTAAGTTCAGTTCACAGACTTAAGCCAAAATTTTCATATTTTTCATTTTTTTAGCAAAAATAAACTAAGTAAAAGACACAATTTTTAAAACTAAAATGGACTCCATTAATGGAGGGATGCCACCCCCAAACTCGAGGGTTGCATTGCCCTCAATGCAAATGACAAGATGAAATAAAAATAAAAATAGTACATCACAAAATATATAAGCAGACATCAAAATAAGTTAAGAAACTCAAATTTTAAGCGCTATCGTCATTGCTGCTGCTGACTCTGATCTGGCGGCGGGCACGAGCTTTCTGAACTGGCTGGTGGATGGGGGAGGCAGATGTGTTATTTGTTTTGGCCTCCCTCGGTGGTTGAATCCTGGTTGGGGAAATATGAGGGGGTTTCTCCACAACCTGGACTTCTGAGCTGCTGCTGCTGTCCTCACCACTGCTGTTGTTGCTGCTGCTGCTACCGCTGCCTTTCATGTTGTTTTTGTTTGCCACTCTTTTCTGCCGCTTGACCAGTGTAAACTTCTTTGAGAGATTCCTCTTAACAGAGGGTTCGTTGTCGCTTGCAGCCCAAACGGAGGAGGAAGAAAAACCGACAATGAAGGCGTCAAGCTCTTCCGATGGCATTCTGCGTTTCGTTCCACGGGCAGCCGTCTCAGCACGGTTGCTGCCAGCTGTTGTCGGGGCAGGTGTTGATGTTGATGCTGCAGATGGTGTCCGTGGTGTGGCAGCAGGTGTTGGGGTGTGGGCAGGTGTTGGTACAACAAAATAATGTGCAGAGAAGGTGGGGAACACGACATCAGGGAAATTTAAAGAGTTTTGGATAAAATGTACCGTAGATGCAGTAAAATCCCTGATGAAGCTCATCAGACCGAGCTGCCGTTCCTCCAACTTCTGGATAGCAGTAAGAATCTGAGAGGAGGAGTCAGTTGAGGCTGCTGCTGCTGGTTGCTGCCTGGCTTCTGTGGTAGCAGGTTCAGTCTCCGGCTGCTCTGTCGTGTCTGCTGTCGTGGCAACTGGATCAAATGATGACAAAGGGGTGGCAACAGTCAGATCTATTAAGCTGAGTATGTTCTTGTCCTTCCATCCCTTCCCTTGGACTCTAATATCCGTGGCAGCTTTAGGTACCCCACGGCCGCGACAGAGGGCTGTGATGAGGTACGACAGATAAAGCGGTCCCGTCGGCCGGTGTGCGCATTCTAGTATGCTTTCGCGGATATAGCTTCCCTCGTTAATGGGCCTCTCATGTAAAATGGAATGAATTAAGGCTAACCTTGGGCTGATCAACAATGGTGTTGTGTGATGACGGCATGATACGCTTTTTGATAAAAGCATTCCATAATTTAGCTTCCGGCAGGAGTTGAGTCCTCTTTACCGTCCTTGGGTTCTTGCGGTTGGTGTTCCACTGTGTTCCGTCATCGGTCAACTCTACCATGATAGCATCATAGGCAGCAGGGTCAAGGGTGTTCAGGAACTGTTGGTGGCCGTCGTCGTTGCTGCCGATGTAAAATCCATAAAGGGTGTTGATTTATTCAGCTTCGAACGACATTTCTCTTCCTCGTACCATCACTGTTGTCTACTGTTAATGGCAGCGTAGAAATCTCGCACCAATGAGACGTTCATTTCCTTAGGTTGTTCGGCAAAGATCTGCTACTGTAGAGCTCGAATTTTTCGGGCAATGAACGGCTTTAGGCCCAAGTTTCCCTCCTTTGAAGTGTAAATGAATCCCCTTTCTTCCCACATATCTCTGATCTAAAATGAGCGTGGGGTGGTTGTTGTTGGGGTGGAGCTGGAGGCCGCATTCCTACGGGTATTCTTGGAAGACATTGTTGCAAGGGTTGTGAAAATTAAAATGAAAGTAAAAATTCTAGAGGAGTAAGTAAGAAGAGTAGAAGTGAGTGAAAATGGAAAAATGAAACGAGGTTTATATAGTGAAGGATTTGCTGCCCGTTGGAGCTGTAACGGCAAGCACGAATAACGGGGCCAGCTGTTACGCGGTAGCGTGTCTGACGCGTCTGTTACGCGTTTCTGTGTCTGCTGCACGTTTGTTACGCGTTTCCGTGTCTATCGTGATAGCGTGTTGACAACCTGTATTTTATGTGTCTGTCGCGGTAGCTGTAACGACAGGCTCCAAGATTTGGGCTTTGTGGGCTGGTGGATGGATGGTGGGCTGAGTTCACTTCTCATGTTCTTCTTGACTCCTTTATTTCCTAAAAACAACAAAAATAAAAACATTATTTAAATAAAATAAATCTTATAATAAGTAATAATAAAACGAAAAATAAAAATTAGGTTAAATTAGGGATGCCAGGTGGGGCATCTTCTAAGGTAACCACTTCCTGCATTCTTGGGGCTTCAGTCCCCTGATAATGCTTCAAGCGCTGTCCGTTGACTTTGAATTGGTGTCCGTCTTTTAAAGATCTGATTGTGATGGCACCATGGGGAAAAACCTGCACAACTTGGAACGGGCCAGACCATCTAGATTTCAGCTTCCCTGGGAAGAGTTTCAATCTAGAGTTGAATAGCAATACAAGCTGCCCTGGGCAGAACTGTCGTGGCAACAACTTTTTATCATGCCACTTCTTAGTTTTATCCTTGTAGATTCTTGCATTGTCATAGGCCATTGTCCGAATTTCTTCAATTTCGTTCAAATCCAGTAGCCTTTTCTGCCCTGCCTTTTCCAAGTCTATATTAACTGCCTTGATTGCCCAGTATGCTCTGTGCTCTATCTCGACAGGTAAATGGCATGTTTTCCCATAAATCAATCGGCAAGGAGACATTCCCAATGGAGTTTTGAAAGCTGTCCTATAAGCCCATAACGCATCATTCAGGTGTAAAGACCAATCTTTCCTAGTTGGCTTAACCATCTTTTCAAGAAAGTTCTTGACTTCCCTGTTGGAGATTTCAGCTTGTCCATTGGTCTGTGGGTGATATGCTGTTGCGATACGATGCTTGACACCATACTTCTTCAAGGCAGCAGCAATAATCCTGTTGTAGAAATGTCTCCCTTCATCACTGATGATCGCCTTAGGGATGCCAAATCTGGAAAAGATGTTTTTGTGTAAAAACCTTTGAACTATTTTGGGATCATTCTTTTGAGTGGCGATAGCTTCAACCCACTTAGATACATAATCTACTGCCAGGAGGATGTATAAATTCCCACATGAAGATGGGAATGGTCCCATAAAATCAATCCCCCAAACATCGAAGATCTTGACTTCAAGAATGTTCTGCAGCGGCATCTCGTGTCTCCTTGAGATGTTTCCTGTCCGTTGGCACTTGTCACTGCTCTTGTAGAAGTTTTGAGCATCTTTATACAGTGACGTCCAATAAAATCCTGATTGTAGAACCTTGGCAACCGTTTTGTTACCTCCTAAGTGTTCTCCATACTGTGAAGCATGGAAGTGATGAAGTATGTCTTCTTGCTCATCCTGTGGTACGCATCTCCTTATAACCTGATCTGCACAGATTTTGAAAAGAAGAGGTTCGTCCCAATAATAATGTTTAACATCATTTTGGAACCTCTTCCTGGCTTGATAATTAAGGTCAGGAGGAATTATTTAGCTAACTAAGAAATTAACGAAATCAGCATACCAGGGGAGTTCAAAAGACTTACCTGCCGCCATGGCTGTCGCGGTAGTGACTGCGGCAGCAAAGAGCTGCTCGTCTGTGAAGGTCTCCAATATGTTTGTCTCATCTTTCGGTAAACTCTGTCCCTTCTCCAACCTTGACAAGTGATTTGCCACTTGATTTTCTGTCCCCTTTTTGTCCTTGATTTCAAGGTCGAATTCTTGCAATAGCAGGATCCAACGTATCAGTCGAGGCTTTGCATCCTTTTTTGCGAACAGATACTTCAATGTAGAGTGGTCTGTGTGCACTATGACCTTTGTTCCAAGTATATAAGAACGAAACTTGTCAATGGAGAAAACCACAGCTAATAACTCCTTCTCTGTGGTAGTGTAGTTCACTTGGGCGTCATTCAGTGTTTTGCTGGCATAATATATGACATGAAAAAGTTTATCTCTCCGCTGCCCAAGTGCTGCCCCGATAGCATAGTCACTAGCATCACACATGATCTCAAATGGTTGTGTCCAGTCTGGTGGCTGTACTATTTGGGCTGTTACCCGTGTTTCCTTCAGAACCTTGAATGCTTCAGTACATTCATCATTAAAGTTGAAGGGTCGGTTCTGCTCCAGAAGATGGCATAAGGGCTTGGTGATTTTTGAAAAATTCGCAATGAACCTTCGATAAAAACCAGCATGTCCTAAGAAACTTCTGATTCCCTTGACTGTAGTGGGCGGCGGAAGCTTTTCGATCACTTCTATCTTGGCTCTGTCGACTTCTATGCCACGACAGCTAATCTTATGGCCAAGAACTATCCCTTCATCCACCATGAAGTGACATTTTTCCCAGTTCATAACTAAGTTTGCTTTTTCACATCTTTCGAGTACCTTTTGTAGGTTGCCTAGGCAACTTTCAAAGTCGTCTCCAAAGACTGAAAAGTCATCCATAAAAATCTCTAGGAAGTCCTCCACCATATCGGAGAATATGGCCATCATGCACCTTTGGAAGGTGGCTGGTGCATTGCATAGTCCAAATGGCATTCTCCTAAAAGCGTATGTTCCGTAGGGGCATGTGAATGTCGTCTTTTCTTGATCTTCCGGTGCGATATCTATTTGATTGTAACCTGAATAACCATCAAGAAAAAATAGTAAGGTTTACCCGCTAATCTATCAAGCATTTGATCAATAAAGGGTAAAGGAAAGTGGTCCTTTCGGGTAGCTTTGTTAAGCTTCCGATAGTCCATACAAACCCTCCAACCGGTCACAGTCCTGGTTGGGATTAGCTCATTGTTTTCGTTGGTTACCACGGTCATTCCTCCTTTCTTGGGAACACATTGCATCGGGCTCACCCATTTGCTGTCCGAGATGGCGTAGATTATTCCAGCATCAAGCCATTTGATTATCTCTTTTCGCACCACCTCTTTCATCGCATGGTTTAGCCTTCTTTGAGCATCTATAGCCGGCTTATGATCATCCTCTAGAAGGATTTTATGCATAAATAATGCCAAACTAATGCCTTGAATATCAGCTATCGTCCATCCAATAGCCTTTTTGTGCTGTTGCAACATCCCTATTAACTGTTGTTCCTGTTCCTGCATCAACTTGGAAGAGATGATTACGGGCAACGTATCATTTAAACTAAGAAAAGCATATTTTAACTGCCATGGCAGGGGTTTAAGTTCTAAAATAGGGGTTTCAACAGTTGATGGCTTTTGAATTGCATGGTTATCCGAGGTATAATTTAAAGGCTCTAATAACTTACCTGGACGATCGCTTATCCAGTTTACCCCCTCCTGATCTTCAAAATCTGATGTATCGGATTCTGAGAAGTTGTTGTCGTCGGTGCTGTCGTGACAGTCCTGTAAGTGGCTGCCGAGGCAGTGACCAATTTTGATGTCGTGACAGCCCGACCTGATGCAGGGTTGGTCAAGGGTAACTTCAGTGATAACCTTGAATTCTTCTTCTGCATCAGCGTGCTTCATAGCTTGGAGAACATTCAACTTTATCTCTTGATCGTTCACTCTCATGATGAGTTCTCCTTTTTCCACATCAATCAGTGATCTTCCCGTGGCTAAGAAGGGTTGCCCTAGGATGATTGGTGCGTTTTCATCTGCTTCACAATCTAAAACAAGAAAGTCAGCAGGAAAAATAAACTTATCCACTCTTACCAGAATATCTTCGATTTTTCTTCCGGATGAACGTAAGAGCGGTTTGCCAACTGCAGAATTACTGTTGTGGGCCAAGCTTTTCCAATACCTAATTTCTGAAAAACAGATTTTGGCATTAAGTTTATACTAGCACCAAGATCACAAAGTGCCTTACCCACATATTTATCTCCGATTACACAAGGTATGATGAAGCTCCCCAGATCCTTCTTTTTCTGGGGTGGATGCTTGTGCAGAATACTCATGCATCCTTCTGTCATCTTAACCGTTTCAAATTCCTCAAGTCTAGATTTCTTCGACATGGCATCCTTGAGAAATTTGGCATAACTGGGCATCTCCCTAACGGCATCTGACAGTGGAATGTTAATGTGAACCTGCTTAAAAATATCATAAATCTTTTTAAGCTGTGATTCTTGTTTCAGTTTCTGTAACCGTTAAGGAAAAGGAGGTGGAGGACGATAATCAGCAATACGTCCTTCCCACTGCATACGAATCTGAGGAGGTTTGGGTTCATCATCTTTCTCCTCTGTCCCTTCTACTGTCGTGACCGGCTCATCGGTAGCAGGTTGTTTGTTACCTGTCAGGGCAGCTTCCTCGGCAAGTGATTCCAAGGCTGGTTTCTTCACTGTTTCAGCTTCCTTCTCTGGCCATGGTAGTTTCTTCCCACTCCTAGTAGTAATGGCTTTACACTGCTCATGTGTGGGCTGCCTAGCATTTTCAGTATTGCTAGGAAATCCGCCAGTCTGCCTTGGATTGATTTGCTGGGAAACCTGACCCATCTGTGTCTCCAACGATTTTAGAGTAGCTTCATGATTTGTCATCCGCATCTCTGTTTTATCCATGAATGTCTCCGTCTTCTTGACAAATTGATTCATGTTCTCAATGTAAGTTCCTGTTTGAGACATAAACGTAGCTAGTGTCTGTTCCAGTATACTGTTTGTGGCAGCTGGTGGCTGTTGCTGCTGCGGCTGCAATTGCTGTCGAGTCAACTATCTAGGTCCTCCCTGATTCTAATTATTGTGTGCTTGAGGATTCAGGGAATTATTAGGATTACTCCAAGAGAACTTGGGATCCTTTCTCTAGTTGGGATTGTAGTTGTTGGAATTATAATTCTGCTTGTTGTAATTTCCAACATACTTTCCCTCTTCTAACTGTATAGGACATTCATCCGAACTGTGATTCCCTTCATAAATTTCACATACCTCTTCGACAGCAAATACCGGCTGGGAATCATCGTTCAAAAGCTTTTTCATTGCCTTAGTGAGGTATGCCACATGTGATTTCATCGTGTTGTCGGCCTCATAATCCTTAACAGCTAAGACCTGTTTACCCCCTCTTCTTGCTGTCGGAAACTGCTCCTCATTTTTAGCCAGTTTTTTCAATACTTGCATTGCCTCATCTGGGTCTTTGTCCAATAGTAATCCATTTGCTGCTGAATCAATTCGAATACGAGTTTGTAAATTGGCAGCATTATAAAACTTAGTTACCTGGTTCCAAATGGGGAATCCATGCATTGGGCAGTTCCTTAGAAGAGTGGTAAATCTGTCTCAGGCCTCGTGCATCAGCTCGTCATCTTCCTGTTGAAAAGTAGCAATTTCATTACGTAATCGCTCAGATAAGTGTGAAAGATTAAAACGAGATAAAAATTCACGAGACAAATCTGCCCAAGTTCTAATTGAACCCGGCGTAAGTTTATTCCACCAAGTCTTTGCTCTGTCCCTCAATGAATGGGGAAATAACCGAAGCCTTAGTATCTCCGGATTAACTCATGGTAGTCTAAACGAACCACAGATTTCCTGGAACGTTTTTAGATGCTCCCTAGCATCCTCTGTAGCAGCACCACTGAATTGACCGGCATTGTTGATCATGCTAAACATAACAGGTTTCAGCTCGAAGTTGTCAACATCTATATCCGGCAGCGTGGTTTCTAGTTCTACATGATCATTTAGCATGTAGTCACGGCATGACCGTCGTGCGGCAGCGGCAGGCGGGTCGCCGACAGGAGGGATAATCTCTCCATCTCTGGAAGGATTATCAACCTAGGGGTTCCCTTGGTTTTGCATCGTCTCTAACTGTTCCTCAAGGTACTCGTTCCTGGCTAGTACGTGACGAAGTCGGTTCCTAAGATTGAACGAACGTTCGATTTCAAGATCTAATGGATACTCAGGTTCTTCTCCTCGTCTCGATCTGCGCATAAACAAGAAACCTTGTGAAAAGCAAAAGTTGAACAAACCAAATTAAAACAGAAAAATAAAAATAAAAAGAAAAGTGCAGTAAAAGAAAAGGTAGAGTTATGATGCCAGTCCTCGGCAACGGCGCCAAAAACTTGTTGCGTGTAAAAGTGTCTATCGCAATTGTAGTGCAAGTGTACACAACACAAGTAGTAAAGTGATACGGAAGTATCGGATATCATCTCCACAGGGACTGGGCTAATAGCTTCACCTTGAATTACTGCACGAGAGTAAAGAAAATATTTAAGATGTTTGTCACGAGAATAATAAAGAAAACTTAAATAAAAGAGTAGAGAAATCAAGATAGAGAGAATGGGCTGGTATTGAATTGCTCAGTAGTGTAGGTATTGCTAAGTCTAGGAAATTCAGCTCTGTCGTCGTCCCCGTCACGGCAGCACCTGTCGCGGCAGCGAACACTCAACTTCGTACTTCAAGTTTGGCAAGAATCCCTGCTGTGCCTTGGCCTATCCTTAGGTTCAAGTCTATCGATGAACACGACTTTGATGATACCTCCCGGCGTGAATCGAAGGATGAACACCGATGTTGTTGAATTCTTCTTTAGCCACTTAACCTCGTCCTATCCCTAGGTCCGAGATAGTTCTACTATAAACTAGAAAACTCGCACTTATTCCTTTCGTATACTTAACTCTCCCGATATTAAGTAAATAGATAACCTCGCAATGCTCTCCTGATACTCTTGCAAGATGTTAATAACCAAAATAAGAGAACTTGAAGTTTATTTTATTGAACTGAAAATTCCTAAAACAAAAACAACCCTTGCAACTACTTTACAAAACAACCCGTGGCCCTAAGGGGAATTTAGAACATGATGAGAGGATGAAAACAGCTAGGGTTTTGGGAAGAAGGCTAGAGATAGGTGATGTCCCTCCTAGGTCGAAATACATGCCCTTATATAGGCTTTGGGTCCAACTTTTCTAAAATAGCAAGAATACAAGTTTAAATTAAAGTACAACTCTAATAAAGACTAAATCTTCAGAGAATCTAACTTTAAATCGTCCTTCTTCTTGCTTGGGATTTTCTCTCCTTGAACTTTGGGCTTGGCATTCCTTCTAATCTAGGGCTTGGAAAAATATACTGGTTTTCCACGACAGACGAGCTTAATTTTCTCCATCTGTCGAGGTCCACTTTGCTTCTTCTCCTCGAAACTGATGTCGTCCTCTACTGTCACGGCGGCAACCATGGCAGCATAGTCCTCCTTGACTGCTCGTCCAGTTCCAGCTCTTCTACTTCACTGCCGAGCGACTGCCTCTCCATCTGCTACAGCAGCAACCTGCAAAAGCAACCAATTTCAGTAGAAACTGTGCCTTTTAATATATTTGTGATGTCTAACTGTAAATTAACCTAAATGCAATGAATTATGCTTGAATACAGCAGAAATATGGGTTAAATAGGGAGTAAATAATAGAACTTTTACACACTCAACAATTTAATTTAAAATATTTAGCGTGGAATTAATTTGAAAAGTTTGGGGTTTAGGGTTTGGGGTTTAATTTGAAATATTTAGCGTGAAATTAATTTGAAATAATTAGGGTTTAATTTAAAATATTTAGTGTAGAATTAATTTGAAATTTTTAGGGTTTAAGTTTTGGGTTTGGGGTTTAATTTGAAATATTTAGTGTGAAATTAATTTGAAACTTTTAAAGTTTGGGGGTTTAGGGTTTAATTTAAAATATTTAGCGTGGAATTAATTTGAAATGTTTAGGGTTTAGGGTTTAATTTGAAATATTTAGTGTGAAATTAATTTGAAATATTTATTGTTAGAGTTTAAGGTTTAAGGTTTATGATTTATATATATATATATAATTAGTGTTTAGGGTTTGAGCTTTTGGCTTATAAATGTAGAAATTATTAAGAGGTATATATTATATATGGAAAATTATAACACAAAGTTGTGCTTGGTGAAGTGGTAAAGGCATTGGCTTTACACTTGATAGGCTCATGTTCGAATCTTGCTTAGTGCAGGTGGAGAGAATTTTATTTTTCTCCTCTAAATTGATGTTGACACGTGTCACCACTTAATTAAATAATTTATTATTTTATTAATTTAAAATTAGGACTAAATTGAAAGAATGTGTAAATAACATGGACCAAATGTGTAATTTTTAAATTTTTCCGTCAATTGCCACGTGGCAGTTCCGTCACTCCACCGTTAGGTTTTTAACGGCGGTCGTCAAAATAGGTTGATTTTATAAGTTCAATGGTCTGATTGATGATTTCTATAGTTCGATGGTCCAAATAGGTATCCCTAATTTGTTTGGTGGTCAGTGGTGTAGTTTTCCCTAAAACTAAATAAAAAGAATTCAACTAATTTTACCCACACTTGAATCCAAGAGAGGATGTGAAGCCTTCCTCTTCAAGTGTCTTTCTTTGTGTGCATGGAGCTCCCCTTCATTGATTGGACTTGTTGAACACCTCCATCACATCTAATCAAGACAATCATACAAATTTTGATATCCAAATTGCTTTCGATCCATAAACGTTAGTTGCAAAAAATTTAGTCCCCATATGAATACATTTTTCAATTTCATCCTTTTTATGTGAAGTGATTAGTTCTTTTGGAACCCAAGCACTTCTAAAACATTTTCCATTTAAAAATCTAGGGGCACTAGAAAGTCTTTGGTAAAATTTTGATTTTCTAAAATCATTTTTTTCTAGTTCCTTGGAAATCAATTTTTTTCTCTTAAGATCATCAACTTCTTTTTATGATCTTTTTCCATTGTTTGAAGCAAGTTTTGTAAAGTAGAAACTTGTTGCTCAAAATCCTTCAATTTTGCTTCAAACTCAAAATTGGTTTTCAAAAGCAAATCATTTTCGTTTTTCAACTTTGAAATCAACTTTTTGTTTTTTGAAAATGAAGCATTGAATTCGAAAACCAACTCATCATAGGCTTCTTGTAACTCATCAAAAGTATAGGAATTTGAAATGGATGAGTTAGAAGTTACCTCCCCCTCATTGAGGGCCATCAAGCATAGGTGGGCTACCTCATCATCGGTGGAGTCTTCATCACTCCATGTGGACATATATGCTTGCTTTGAAGATGATCCCTTCTTGTTGGACTTGTGAGATTCCTTCATCTTCTTCTTCGATTCATGATAAGATCTTTCCATTTCATTCTTCATGAACCGAGTGAATTTCTTGAAGAGATAGGCCATCTCTTCGTCTTCACTTTCCTCCTCACTTGATTCAACATGTCGGCATTTGGAGGATTTAAGAGCAATGACACTCCCGTTGATGCCTAGCTCTTTGACTTTCTTCTCCCCCATCTTTTTTATCTCTTCCTTTTTCTTCTCCTCTTCTCTTCCTTTCTTTATGATTGTGTGTGAGGAGAGATCCCCGTGAGTTCATCGAGCTTTAAGGATTTGAGATCTTTAGCTTCGATGATGGTCGTCTTCTTTGAGTCCCAAGACTAGGGAAGAGAGTATATGAGTTTGCAGACAAGTTTGTCTTCCGGAATGATTTCTCCATAACCCTTGAGTCCATTTTTATGGTGGAGAATCGGTGGAACATATTCTCAATATCCTTTTTGGGATCCATTTTGAAGTTTTCATACTCTAGGTTGAGGAGGTCGATCTTGGTCTCCTTTACTTCGTTAGTCCCCTCGTATGTAACTTCGAGTGTTTCCCAAACTTCCTTGGCACTCTCGCAAGAAGACATATTCTCGTGGATGTTGAGGCTAAGTGCACAAAAGATGAAGTGCAAAGCCTTGCAATTTAGTTCCATCTTCTTGTGGTCTTCAGCATTCCACTCCGCTTTATGATGTTAATCATCTTCGATTGAGCCTCGCTTTGATACCAATTGTTAGGTTTTATGATGCTCGGTTTCCTTCAACCGATGTGTTTGTCAAGTTCGAAGAAGATTGAGTTTTTGGGTGATTTAGTGGAAGCTAAAAATAAGAGATAAACACAAGGATTTATAGTAGTTTGACTTTCTAACCCAAAGCCTACATCCACTACCTTAGCTTCCCACTAATGATTTCCAAACAAATTCACTAAGAATTTTGTCCCCTTTTCTCGGCTTAGGAGGAAACCGTTACAACGATCAAGCTTTCTACCCAAAGCTTGATCAAACACTCTCTTATACAAGAAAGACTTAGCAAACTAGAAATCCCTATATAAGGTATATGTTTTCACAATTAAAGCTCTCACCCAAAACCCAAACACTTGAGCAAATTTGACAATTAGGCTCACAAGTGTTGTGTATACAAGAAATTGAACAATAAAGCCCTAAGACAATTTTCTTATCATAATGTTGTTGACAATTGAAGCATTAGTCAACGCTTGATGCTTGGAAGTCCCTTTTATACTCCCAAATGAGTTTGTAGCCGTTGAAGACCGTTGGGGTTGTCTTGGAGCTGTTGGAGACTTTATTTCCCACCATAAATGTTGTTCTGCAGACGCCCGTTTTGAAACACTCGACCCATTTTCGAAACTCCCTTCTTCAGAACTAGCCGTTGAAGTCTGATGCAGCAGGCCGTATCGAAATGCCTATGGCCATTTCAAAACCCTTCTAGCCGTATCGAAACGGTTACAACATGTTTCGGTACAATTGACAGTTAGGCTGTAAATTAAATTACCATTGGGAAAATAGTTGTATCGAAAGAGTGAAGCTCGTATCGAAACGATGTGTAAAACCTTTACCCAAATTAAAGCCCATTTCAAAACAGACAAGTCTGTATCGAAACGCCTAGGGGTGTTTCGAAACACCTGGGTGGTTTTGTAAAGTTTGACTTTAGAAAGTGTATTAAAATCCCTTTAAAACTTCTTCAAAAATATTTTTAAGTTGTTTCAATGAAAAGAGCATAACAATCTCTTGTAACAGTAGCACGTGAAGGAGGGACAAAGTCAGGAATGACGATCTTGCAAAACATACGAAACCCTTTATGTTCAACAAAACTAATTGGCAACTCATCAATAATCACCATTTTAGCTAGTGCTTGTCTGGTTGCATCTTGATCAAAACGCCATAGTTTAGGAACACTAACAGTTTTTATGGTCCCATCAGCATTGCACTTTGTATTGGACTCCAAATCTAAGTTAGTTTGTGATTTATCCAAATTAAAAGGAGCTTTCTTGCACCGACCGGTGTGACGCTTCATGGCATTTTCTCCATTAGAAGTTGAACAAGAAATCTTTCGCTCACAATAGATATATTCAGCATGTTCTGTATCATCAACAATTGGTTTAAAATGATCCCAAACAGCAGAAGTTTTTTTCCTTTTACCTCCTTCAGCCGATGAAGCTTTAGCAGTCTTTTTTCCCTTCCTTTTATTTTTGGTATTTGTTGGAACCTTCACAATTTTAGTCTTTTCAGCTTCTTTAGACGACTCATCCGAAGAAGATAGAATATTGAAATCATCAATATTTTCTCCCACCATTGACATACTCTGAAAAAAAGGTGAACTTAAGTTTGGGTTACAATTTACATTATGAATTGCAATACTACAAAATTTATATGATCCGAACAATTATAATATAATATGATCTGAAAAGAGGTGAATTTAAGTTTAGTCAATTTTTATACCTTACCAACAAGTTAATAAAGATATTATGTAACTTTATATATTAACATGTAAGATGTAACTTAATAAAGGTCATATGAAACTTTAAGAATCATGCTGAAAATTAATAAAAGAACTAGCAAAAATTGGATAAAACATTATATGCAAAGCTCTTTATTTTGCCAAAAAGAACATATATATATTTACTACAAATACCCACCAGACATCAATCTTGTAATTCGAGTGAATGAACAATCCAGTTGGTATTCAAATTGAGTGGGGTTCAATACTACCTACAAAAATATTTACTAGTGAATGGTAAATTCAAAACTAAAAAAGAAAAAATACAGTACACACATATTTTCTAGGTAACAGGGGAAAAAGGGGTCAACAATCAACATGAAGCTCTCCAACGTGGTTTTCTAAATCCCGATTTCTTATCAACTCTTAACCCTATGCAAAAATATTCTAATTCTAGTCAAATATACCATAGTGTTATTACTGTTGGAGAATGAAACAAGAGCAAATTGTATACTGTTAAAAATGGGATATATACCTAGGTAAAGAACCGTGAGAATGAAACAATAGAATGTGAAGGCAATAGTTTAAACCAAAAATTGAAATATAGCTTCTCATTTCATTACCATATGATTTAGGAGCAAGACCAAATAAATCACGACAATATATCATTTCTGAAACAACTCCACCATTCCAACTCCACCATTACCCAATCAAAGTTTATTGGGAGAAAAATATATTCCAACTCCACCATTCCATATATCAATATAACATAAGGATATGCTTTAATAAGATAAAGAAGAACCTTATATGTATAGACTTTTTTACCCAGTCAAACTTGGAGTGTTATTGCCTACTGCTGAATCCGATGGAGGCTCGAAGGGTGAGAGGTAACCTCTACCGGAACGCGGGCCGACCGACTATGACGGAGAGTGGTGAGAGAGAGACGAATTGCAAGAGCGATTGAGGGTTGGGGATGATTTAGGCGAGGGTGAGTGATTGGGTGAATGTTTAGGGATTTTAGTTTTTAGGGATTTTTTAACGTTAAAATATAATAAAATATAATATATTAATCGAGTCACTAGGTCATCGGGTACCCGATAAGGGGTAATCCTTCGGCTCGGGTCCTACCCGGGAAAATGTAATTTTTAGTGGGCCGGGTACCTGACCCGGGAGAAAGAAAAAATTTGGGTAATTACCCGGTTATTTATGTTCGGGTAGTTGGGTCAGGTCAATCGGGTCGGGTATTTTTGAACACCCTTACTTTGAACAGATTTCGAGGAAGCAGAAATAGCAGGCATGGAATTAACCATTTCATGTGTAGGACTATCATTGCTGAAGTAGGAAAATGGTTTAGTATTAGGAGCTTCATGCGAAAGACCTGTAGGTGAACTATCAGACGCATTATGACTCGAATCAAGGGTTGTTGAAGACTACACCATAGGTGCAGAACATGGCACAGGACCCAATGTAGCATTATCATACATAACATGACCCAGTGTGGCATTGTCAAGTACAACTTCAGGCTCAACAATAGTAGAAGATACTGGTACAAAGGAGAGCTTAGGAGAAGGCTCAACCACAATGTCAGATTGAACGTGAAGAGGAAAACTAGCAGACCAAAAAACCTCATGAACAACTTGCATCTTGGAGTTCGCAAAGGGAAATACCATTTCATTTAATCGAACATGCCTTGACACAAAAATGCGACCAGACTCATCTAGGCACTGATAGCCATGGTATCGAGGCAAGTAACCCAAGAAAACATAGGGTCGTGATTGATTTGAAAATTTGCGGTTGTTGTAGGGTTGAAGACAGGGAAAGAAAAGAAAATCGAAAACTTTTAAAAAATCATAATCAGGCTTGGTTCCATAAAGAACTTGATGAGGAGAGCGACCCTGCAAGACAACCGAAGGTAGACGATTGAATAAACAAATTGCACTGAGTATAACATGTGACCGGTACTTCTGAGGAACAAAGGATTGAGCCATCAAAGTCAAAGTTGTGTCTGTGATATGTCGATGTTTCCTCTCAACAATTTCGTTTTGCTGAAAGGTATACATGAACGTAAGGTGATGCTTAACACCAAGCTTTTCTAGTGTAGATTCAAGAAACAAAAATTCACCACCTCTACCGGTTTGAACTGCAAGAAGCTTGACAAAAAATCGAGTTAAAAAAATTGATGAAACAATTCAAATGCTTGAAGAACCTCTGATTTATTATGAAGTAAGTGTACCCAACAATTCTGACTGTACAAGTCCACAAACGAAACGTAATATTTGTAACCATAAGACACAACAGGGTAAGGGCCCCATACATCTATCTCAACTAATTCAAAAGGATGTGTATACACAGTGTTTGAAGGTGAAAAGGGAAGCTAAGAAAGAAAAAAGTTTTAAATAGAAATACCAACATTGATGATCAGAATGAAAACTTATCTCACACAAAGGTCCAACCTGAAGGATCAGTCCCGAAGGAAGTTCAGTCTAGTGTGGTCAGAGTATCAGCCAATGATTCAGAGAAATTGGAAACAAACTTTAGAGATGATGTTCCTAGCCTCGATGTGTTGACAGAAATTGATAGAGCTAAACTAGATATTATCAATTACACGAATACAGAAAGTCCGAGTAAAAGCCAGAATTTTGATGTTTGATCAAGGCATGTATTGTCCAAAGGTTGTGAAACTATTAAAGAACAAGATGATTTCGACAGAGTTAGAGAACCACGTATTTTTCCAAAATGTTTCTCCAAAGTATTGAAAGTCAAGGATTTAATTGATGTCAAAAATCTTCTCACGATGGAATTGCCTACATCAAAGAAAAGAAAGGCAACGAACACATAAACAAAATATAAGGAGGTTGAATGGTTTAGCAAGAAAAGTGAGACGGTTATTTCTATCATAATGTCATATTCAGATTTGTTGCCATATCTTGTGCAGAATCTTTTACTGATGACAGTTCCACCGAAGTTTTATAAGTCTTTCTATTGCATAAGAAATGATTGTGGTTATTATTGTGGAGATTACAGTCACTCTGTAGAAGATTGTATGTTTTTGAAACATATAATCAGTGGCTTCATCAGGAATGGACATTTATGTTTTGAGATGGAGAACCCAGATTCTACAAAAGACCAACGTTGGCTAGAAAGATCGAGACAAAAGAAAAGGATCCGAATTTATAATAGGATTTTGTGGGCAATCCATTATAGTTTGGGCTTTACCAGAATAAGAGTAATGTTTGGACATCTACCTCCTTAAAGTCTCATGTACTGAAAAATAACCCAAAGTCGGATGCTCAGGGTGCTCTTATCAAAAGAAAATCAGGGACTAAATTGGATCTCATTTATATCTCTTATCGTGAGTTGTACTACAAGTTGCTCGAACCTTCACCACATCATTTGAAATCCTCAAAGCCTCGTAATTCAAGTTGTTACATCATCAGGAATTATTGTGAATATCATAATGGAGCTCATAATCATGACATTGAGGACCGTTACACTTTTCTACGTCAAGTTCAAAAAATTTTGAGTTAGAGAATTTTAGAGATCAACAGTGATGGCCATTCCATAAGGATTTTCAATCCAAGAGGAAATCGCCTGGTTGGTGTCAATGTAATTATATCGCCCGAAAATCAAATACAAAAAGATGTCAAGAAAAGAAAGAGGAACAAGAGCGAAGCAAAACTAATTGAAAATTAACAACCGACAATGAAAAAACCTCGAACGGACATGCCCATTAAAAGTTTCAACACTTCCAACAAACATGTTGAAAAGAAAATTTCATATATAAGCAGACCAGAGGAGGTTGTTAATTTCCACATGTAGATGATTGAACATTCTATGGAAAGGGTAAGCAAATGATTGAAGAAACTAGGAAACTCATAAGCAGAATGATCCTACTCAAGGTTCAATGTGTGCATCAGAACATAATTAGAAGAGGCATGTCTTTGTGCTGGAAAAGAGAAATGAAAAATTGTTGATGTTGAAATCCACTTGAGTTTTCATTGAATAAAGATTCACAGTTAGACTATAAAAGATATGCTTCTAACTCTAGAACCGTTACAGAATAATACCCTGAACCATCCCAATCGCTTTTGCCCGCGAGCATTGGAGGTCTTTTGTAAGAGGTTAATCGGTTTATTTGTATCAGATGTTTGTTTCTTACATGATTTTTCTCAAATGGCAAACATGCATCCTAAAATATTCATTCTCTTCAAGCATATGTACATATTCCTAATTTCTTTGCAGGGCCCCTACTACTCATCGTATGAATGAATCAGACCCTAATTTCGGAATAGAGCAGTCCATATGATTGACGGAGGTAAGTGAATGTGAAGATGAAGAGGAAGCTGGTGTCTCTGAGAAATTATCAAGACTGGTCAAAAATGAATAAAATAAATTTCGTCTCGTAAGCGAGAAATTGAGATTCTAAATTTAGGGACTTGAGACGAAAAGTGAGTAACAAAGATTAGTTCAACTTCCTCAGCGAAAGCCAAGTGTGATTTGAATGGCTGCAAGAATTCAAAGACATCTTCGCGTGGTTATACCAGGACATACAAGGGGTTGGATCCAGAAAATGTTATGCACAAGTTACTCATAAGACATGTATGTAAAACTGTTCAGCAAAAGCCTGGAAGAATGAGTTCAGAAATGTTGCAAAGGCAGTTTGATGATGACTTCCTCAAGATGGTCGAGACATTATAATGGACTAGAAAGGCAATATTCTTTTGATTCGAACGAAGTAGAGAAAACAACATTTACGATCATATGAGATTCATTTCATGTCAGTAGGCAATATGAAAGAGAGCCATGGTAATCAAAATAAAGATGGGTGTAAAATTCAAGAATAATTCTCCGTGGATTGTAGAGGTATACTTTGAGGTCCAATTCATCAAAACATACTTTCGGAACTCATATTTGGGAAATGAATGGGTTAGCAAAAATAGAACTGAAATTTATCCTAACAAAGTGAAAGTTGTTCAAAATCTTCTCTCGCATGGCAAAAAATAACAACAACAAACAAACAAACAAAAAAAGGGGAAAGGAAAAAAGAAAGAAAAAAAGAAAGAAAGCAAAAAAGAAAAGAAGTGAAAAAAAGAAAATGAAAAAAGGAAGAAGCGCGGAGAGATTGAACTATTCATCATAACAAACAGACAAAATGTGATTCTATGTTCAAGTTGGCGACATAGATTGATCCAATGGTATGAGATGAATAATACCAAGAAGCCCTAGAAAGATCAAGAAGCATTTTTCAAAGTGCACAATTCTGATAACATTGGTTCCAGTCTGGTCATTGATTCTTTAAAAGCTTATAAAACTCAATGGGGTGCATTAGGCCAACATGATGAGACATGAAGGAAAGAGCCCTTTATTATATGAGCAAAAAATTATTAGTTACAAAATATGGCATCCACTAATTCAAAGTCGTGTTGTTTTGGTAGCTTGAGGGCTCAGAAAATGTGTTGTACCATTCTGCTTGCTCGATTCTCAAGAATCGATCCTTTGAAACTCTTGATAGAAACACTAGCATTGACTATAGAATGGCTCGTTGGAAAATATTATCAGAATTTGATATTGGGTTTCTTGGCAAGATGTGCTTCAGATGACCAAGAGTCCTTGAACTTTAGTCTTTCAGATAAGGATTTGATGTGCATAACAGAAGGAAAAAGAAAGTGAACCCACGGGAAGATTATGCTTGAGAGAGCATACAATGCCTTTTGTTGTATAAGGCGGATTTGTTCAAAAACCTACAAAGACACCATGTTATCCTAGTCGTTATTGATCACCTTACCAAGTGGATGAAAGCTGCTTCCTATTATGGTATTACAAGAGTAACAACTTGCAAGATGTTGAATATAGATTATTTATCGATCTGGTTTCCCAAAGAGAGTTGTCATTGATGGCGCCTCTAATATGAAAAACAAGATGATATCAGAAGATTGGTAAGTAGTTCAAGACAAATCATCGTAATTCTGTGATTAATTTCTCAAAGACAAATGAGGCAATAGATTCGGCAAACATAAATACATAATGACTATCACAAAGACTTGGAAAGACCGAAATAAGAAATTACCGTCCACAATGTGCACCTCAACATGGACAACAGTGTATTCTTTGGTCTATGGATAGAAGCAACATGACTAATTGGGGTTCAGATTCTATCGTCGAATATTGGTAGATGTGAAATTGGACGATGCAGAACAAGTAAAAACTCGATAAGTTCAATTGAATCTCAATGAAGAGATGAGACTAAAAGAAATTTAACATGGTTAGATGTACGATGCGAGCTCACGACAATGAAAGCTTGTCCAAAAGTATTCCGAGAAGGGGATCTAGTACTTGAAAAGATCTTTTCAAGTTCATAAGGATTTTCGTAGGAAATGGATGCCTAATTGGAAAGGGTTATACATCAAGAAGACTTCTTTTCGGAGGAACATTGATTTTAACCAGAGATGATCAAAGGTGAGCCAAGTAATTTGATAAACTCAGACTCGATCAAGAAGTATTACACTCGAAGAATTAAAAAAGATATTGAAAAGGAAAATTAAGAAAAAACGGAGTGAAAACCCAAAAAGGGCGCTTCGCAAAATGAAAATATCTATGGTGAAAACCCAAAAAGAGCGCCTTAGATATCAAAAAAAGAAAGAAAAAGAATAAAAAAAGAAAAAGAGAAAAATAAAAAAGGGGGTTCAAGATGAAAATTTGCAAATGGCGTCTTGAAACTAAAGGAGGATTTGAGCTGAAAACCTAAAAGGACAATTCATAAGCATTTGAGATTAGGCATCCGGCAAGAAACTTTCTCGGAATCTACAATCTTGAGTAAATTCGGGTTTGGAAGGCTCTATTACGGTTGAAAGGGTCTCGATCCTTCATACAGTAGGTATCTGGGGCATTGCATTGAATTTATCGTGTTTATCATGACTTATCAAATTATTCCAACTTATTAAAATAATATTTGAGTCTTTCACTTATCGTTTCAACAAGCATCTTGCATATGAATCGATTAGATACAAGAAAAAAGGATTTCGTGGGTATTATTATGATGTACTAATCCTTTAAGTGCAGGCAGAACAGGAGGTGGCCTTGATACTTGATTAATGATGAAAAGTATAACGAGGAAAATGACGCAACTCAGAGTGTTAGAAACATTTAAACAAAGCTGCAAGAAAGTAACATAGACAACCTTGGGGTAAATAGAGAACATGAGCTATCTTTTGGAGAAAAGCTGCAGTAGGATTGATCCACTAAAGGTTCAAAAGAAAAGATCATTACGTCTGAAGATTGTTACTTCTAATGCATTATAGGACAGGAAAGTTTTGTGAATGTTATAACGAACAAAGATGATGGTTGATTTCAGGAATGGGGAAATATTACAGAAGAATGTATGTCGTCCCAAAGATGATGAACTCTTTTGGAACCATGACCTATGAATATTAAAGGACAGTGAAAAGGGTGAAGATAATGTTGAATCCCACGTCAGCAATTACACAGAAATGATAGATTGATGAAACATCAGATCAAGCTATAGAGGCTTGTAAGATCCTTGTTGAAAGTTGGAACCCAAGGTTTGTGATGGTTGTTGCGCAAAAAAGGGTCATTATATTAAGTTTTTCCAGCAGGGATCTCTGGACAATGTACAATCTGGAACTGTTATTGACAACAAAGTTTGCTAGCCGAAGAACAATGATTTTTATCTCTGTGCTCATGCTGGGATGCTTGGAACCACATGAACAATACATTATCATAGACTCTTGGATCATGTTGTTGTTTTTCGGCAAGTGATTTGTAGGAACTTGTATATTCTCTATCCAATATGTATCAAAAGAGCACCATTGTCGTCTCTGTTGTTGCCCCTATTTGCTATGCGCACCTGGCAATATCTCAATTGGGACAATTTATGAAGTTTGGAAATGCTTTTGAGACATCGTCGAGCAACGGTAGTATTACTACACCTGGAGCCATTGTTGTTTGTTAGCTTCTCAGATTGAACGAGAATGTTTGCAACTCCATGTTCTTCTGTTGAGAAAAGAAATTTGAATTGTTGTTGTCAGGCCTCTAACATGATCAACCTGATAAGAAAAAAGAAAAAGAAAAAAGAGAGAAGAAAAAGAAAAAGAAAAAGAAAAAGAAAAAAAAGAGAAAAGAAAAAAGAAAAACTGAGGTGAAAACCCGAAAGGGCGCCTTGAGAAAAGGAGAAAAAAAACAAAGTTAAAACTCGAAAAAACGCTTTGAGAAAAGCAATCTAAAGTGAAAACCTGAAAAGGCGCTTTAGAGCAAATAATGCAGAGATCATGAAGGCTGAACTTGAGTGTAAGATGGGTTGCATTGGCTGCAAAAGAGTTTTAATGAAAAATGAAGTAAGAATTTTTTTAGCTTCCCTGAAAATGAAAGCTCACACAAGTGGTTCTCAATTGACAATATTCATGCATCATTCATAACTAGGCATCCATAAGATGGAGCATGCTAACTCATACATTTCAAGCATTTTACAGTTTTGCAAGAATTTACAAAAATAAACAAGGAACAAGCCAGATTTTAATCTACAGTTCTAGGACTCAGAAAGAAGATCCAACAAAGAATTGCAAAGATTTCAACTCGTTTAAATAGGCGGATTACTATAGAGATATTCGATTGTTTGCACAGAAATGATGGGAACTTTTTGGATGGCGTCACAGTAAGACACTTGGGGAATGGTATTGACAAGGATCGTTTGGGACCTTGGTTTTGTTTTTTTTTTTCCTATAAACAAATCTCAAGTCATTCCGTTTATAGAGGCGGATTTCAAAAAACATTCCATTTGCATAGACGGATCTCAAGACATTCCATTTACAAAGACGAACCTCAAGACATTCCGTTTACAGAGGCGGACCTTAAAGACATACCGTTTACAGAGACGGATCTCAAGACACTCCGTTTGCAGAGACGAAGACATTTTGTTTACAGAGACGGATCTCGGTAAAGATTTTGACATGTTTGAAGAAGCAAATCTCAGCAATCCGTTTGAAGAGGCGGATCCCGGTAAAGATATTAACCTTTTGGGTTACCAGATAAAAAGAGAGAATGGAAAATAAGATGATCGACTTTGAGCTCAAATGAAAAGTATTCGCAGTTTAACTGGACAAAAATTTCAACGTTTCTCATTGAAACACCCGAAGTTTCTTAATGATATACTTAAGTTGTACATTTGCTTTACAACTATGATGAAAGGTTAATGATAGATTTGACTTTTACAGGTCATGTGATTGCCAAGCGTAGAAAGAGATAGACCAATAAAGAAAGAAACAAGAGATCTGATGTGGGTTTTAGATTGAAAGATCAAGACACCATAAGCAGAAAAGTAGTGACTTTAAAGATTTTTGTGCTTCAAGCGGAAAATTGAAGAAATCTCATATTACACCAAGAAGAACCCTTATTAATTGATGGTATTTCTTTTTGCAGGAATGGCGAGCTCCTAATGGGAAGAGTTCGCCCCAGCAAAGAAGAGCTCCTAATGAGAAGAGTTCCCCAGCGAAGAATGATTCATAATGAGAAGAGTCCTCCCAGCGAAGAAGGATTCATAATGAGAAGAGTCTGCCCAGTGGAGAAGTATTCATAATGAGAAGAGCCCGCTCAGATAGAGATAGAGCTCCTAATGAGAAGAGTTCGCTTAGCAAAGAAGGATTCCTAATGAGAAGTGTCTGTCCAGCGAAGAAGGATTCGTAATGGAAGAGTCCACCCAGCGAAAAATGATTCGTAATGAGAAGAGTTCGTTCAGCTAGGAAGGGTTTATAAGGAGAAGAGTCTGCCTAGCAAAAAAAGATTCCTAATGAGAAGAGTCCATTCTAAAGAAGATTGAAGTATTTCATAATCAGAGGAACAGCTTCAAGTCTCAATGATCAGACAGTTCGGACAAAATTTATGTCCTCTTAGTCTTTGCCCTATTCCTGTTCCACAACAATGAGCAAAGAGGGGCGGCTGTAGAACCCGTATTTTGTCCGGGTATATATGTATATACTAAGCAAGTAAATAAATAAATAAATAAATAAAACTCAGCAATAGCCCATAAATAAATAAATGACCATTATACCTATTATAAAGTCCATTTTACATCATACAAAACATCCCAAGCCCAAATCACATGTTATCAGGCCCATTACAAAGCTTATTCTCGCCCCAAAAAAATCCAATGGGTAAAGAGCCCAAACAAACACATTTATGTTTATTTGGCCCGCCAAAATGGCTACCTGGCAATATGTCATTGACTGAATCCATCTTCACATGGATCAAGGGGTCGGTTGATGTCAGTACTGACACCAGTTATAAATAGCCACCTAGAGAGAGAAAAGGAAGAATGATTACGTAATTATCAGGCAATTAATAAGAAGAAAAGAGAAAAGGAAAGTGAAGAGTCACCTGAAATTGGAGAGACACCGAAGAGCTGAACCAGTCACCGGTCGGAACCACCGCAACGTCGTCTGAGCACATCATGAGGTAGCATTTCTTCCCCTCTCTTCATGTTCCTACATAAAAATACAAAATAAATCAAATCTAAGCCTCAAAATCAGAAGAAAAAAAAATAGTAGCTAAAGAAAAATAAAAAAAACTAGATCAAATAAACTTTAGAGTTCCAATGTTTATCTACAGTTTTTTGCCTCTTCGAGTGCCGCCAGAGTAAGTTTTCGAGATCTGAGATTAGGTTTTATGTCTGGAGTCGAAAATGATAGGGGGTTTCAGTTTTGGGTAGGTAGCCTAGGAATGGGAGAAGGGGGGTTGTTTCTAACAAAACATGGCGTAGATTAGGGCTTAGGATGAAAAAGGAAGTCTTTTGGGTAAATTTAGGGTTCCGACGACGGTGGAGGTGGTGGCCAAAAGTTGCAGACGGTAGTCGGAGAATTAGTTTTGATCGGGGAAGATGACCGGAATGTTTCCGGTCATTAGAGTGAGGTTGAAGATGATTAGAAAGGGAAAGAGGGTGGTCGGAACTCGCCATATGGCGGCCGAAAATTATCTTACGGTGGCCGAAAATCGCCAAAGGGCGGCCGAAAATCACATTTGAGATGAAATTTAGGGTGATCGAGTTAAGGTGAGTTGGTTAATGGCTAAATGGACGAGTCAGGCTCGAAAAATGGGGATTTATAAACAAATTGGTGCGACGTCGTTTTGAGAGGCGGGACAAAATGACTCGTGTGTATCTAAAAAGGGTTCAGGTACGGGCTCACAACTCGGCTCGTAACCCGGGATCTGTTTTAGATCGTTTAGGGTCGAACCATGAGGGCTGAATCGCCCAGTCAGACCGATTTTAATAGAATTATGTCGAATTATTGGGTTTGGGTCAGATTTTTTAGCAAGTTCATACTTGGGTTTCCTAATTTGTTCTGTCTTACATTTTGGTCACCTTAAATTTGTAATTCAGCCTTTATATTCTGAATTTAATTCAATTTAGCCCTTGAATTTCCTATTTGCTTTATTTGCTTTAATTTAATTTAATTAATTGATTAATTTGTGAATGCATGCATAATTTTTAAGTCATGTAGCATAATTGTTTATGGGATTTGATTATATTATTAGAATTAATTAGAAGCCTTAGTATAGGCCACTTAATTACATAAATGAATAGGAAAGGTCATTGTAGCAAGTAAATTGATATTTGAAATAAAGTTTGAATATTCAAGATTGATTAGTATCACATTGTAGAGTGATGTTAATCAATGAATATTCAAATTAAAATTTCAATATTTCATTTTAACTTAGAAAATGGAAATTACACATAATTCATTTAAGTAAAATTTAAATAGGATAAACAAAATAGAATCACCTTAAATTAGGAATATTATCACTTTTGGACCCATTAAAGCCAGTGTCCAAAATATTTGGATGTCACCATTTATGTACAAAAATTAATAATATTCTTAGACTCTTAATTAATTAAATTGATGGAGTCTAAATTAGGGTATACTTAAAAATGACAAGACAATAATTTGACATGCATCAAACTTTTTGCATTGAGGTACGTTTTGAATATAAATTGAAGTGTCCTAATGTAACTGGACATTTCAAAACTTATATTCGTCCAAAATGTATTTTCTTACAAAAGGATACTCTCATTCGAAATAAAATCTATTTTATAATTAAAAGAATTAATTAAATTCAAATTAATGTTCGAAATGCCAAAATGTCACGTGTAATTAATAAGGTACCGATAACGGGCGTTTGTAGGGGTGCTAATCCTACCCTACACGTAACCGACTCTCGAACCTAAATTTTTCAAAAAGAATCTATGGTCCGGTTTTTATGGTGTCTGGTCTACCAAAGTTACTGGTGGCGACTCCAAAACGATTTTTAAAGAAATAAAGGAAATTTGATTAAAAATGGAAAATTCACTAATTTCAAGATCAAATTAAAATGAGAAACTCTTATTTCAAAAACTCTAATCGTCAGACTGTTTTCCACAAAAACGGTCACGACAATATATATATATATATATATATATATATATATAGTAAATAAAAAATTAAGCTTGTAACATGAACATATTTTGAGGGGGATAAAATTAGAGTCAACCCATAAAAGATTGTTTTTAAAATTTCAAGTTAATTTAATCGAGTTATATAGTTTTGAATAAAATTAGATAAATAATTTGTTTTTTTATATTGCACTTTACAAATTGAGTATCTGAAAAATCAATTAACAAATTAGTGTAAATATCATTTAGGTCGTTGATAATTTTAAAATTAAGCAAAGTGAGAACTCTCACAAAAAATCAAGATATTCTCTAGTTTTTTAAATACATAAACTTAATGAAAATACATAAATATTAAAAAAAATGAAAATCACTATAAAATTTTCAAAAAATTGAAAAGTATTAGAAGTTATAAAATGATAAAATATAATTATAAAAAATTAAATTCAAAAATATTTATAAAGTATTAAAAATTTGAACACTTCCATCGAAATAGTCTTCGACTTTTTCAGACTGTGTCTATTACTATTCTTTTTTTACCGAAGAGTCTATTACTATTCATGGAACATATTTTTGTGAAATCGGTATTGTATTAGAGTAATAATAAAACAAAATTTTCCTTTCATTTATTTACACCAAATTAGTGCTCATTAATATTTGATGTAAAAAATCGAAGGAGGATTTGGATTTTATCGTTACTACATTACATGGTTGATTCCATTGAAAATATGTTAAGACTTTGCTGATAATTTTTTATATTTATAATCTATCATTTTATAACTTTTGATGTTTTTATTTTATAATTTTTACTTAATTTTAGAATTAGTTGGTGTTTTTATTTTAAATATTTTAACATTTTTATTTTTTAGATTAAAAATTAAATAAGCCTTCGAACTTTCAATTAAAATCAATTGTCATGTAACTCAGTAAAAAATTAAATACGCCCTCGAATTCGACTAAAAATCAATTCATCCCCTATGTCACGCCATCATCACATGTGCAATGTCATGTCAACATTGTATATCTCTACATCAGCACAGAAGACAACCACGTCAATACTTTAATAGCCAACATCAACCAAATGACAAAATTGATGCAATTAAAATATATAGACAACATTACTGATTTGTGTTAACTTTAGAGGCAAAATGACCCCTTAAGTCAATTTTTAAGGGATAACTATATAAATAGTACCACACCTATTTCCACATTACTGTTTTAGTAATCCCGCCTATTTTTTTGATAAAATAGTACCTAACTTTATGTTTTTGTTCTGTTTTGGTACCCCGACCGTTAAAAACAAACGGAGATGATGACGTTGTTTATTTTTAATTGGGATAATAATATTTTTAGTCCCGAAACTCATGCATTTCTATCAGTTTAGTTTTAGTTCTGTTAATTTAATCATTATCTTAAATATTTGAATTTAAACGACAAATGGTTTTTCTTTCTTTCTTCTTCCTCGAAAACCCTAACCCATCATTTTTCCTTGAGCAATTTCATCCCATAGATGATGATTCCTGCAAAAGCACCCAAGTAAATTTTCATTAAACCTGTGAGATATTGGACAAATTTCTCCCAGGAAACTACTTTAAATCAAAAAGAGATATGGTAAATCATGTAACCAGATTTTACCAAATTTTCCAATTAAAATCTCATCCAATTTCAGTTTGCAAAAGGCAGGAAAATTTACAAACATACACTGATTTTCTTGAGCAAATCATAGCCAGTTATGTCGGGCATACAATAATATGTAATCACAAGATTCACTTCAACTTCCTATAAGCACCACTAAAACAAGGAGGAAATTGATAAAAACAAACAAATAAATTGGGTTAATATCAGAGATTTATAAAGGAAAGAAATAACCAACCTGATGATTTTTAGGAGAAACAGAGGGTGTATTTGGGTTGATTCTGTCGTCTTCATGTAAACTCAGAAATTCTAGAGCTTTACTTCCAGAATAAGTGGTAGGCCCTGTTTGGCAATTAGCGGATAGCTAATAGCGAATAGCAAATTACATTAGCTGATTACATTAGCTGATTTGACTAGCGGATTGTATTAGCTGATTGTATAAAAGTGTTTGGTAAAATTAACTGATAGCTAATAGTTGTTAGATTATTTAAACAAGCAAAATGACATATAAGAACATGATTATATTCAATACGTGTTTGAATAGTTTATTAGTTATCAATATTTTGTATCTAATTATTATTAATTAGATCTATAAAATTGTTTTTAATATAACTTTTCTAAACATATTCAAATTATTTATTTATTAATTTATTATTTATATAATTATTTTAATATAATTTAATTAATTAATAAATTTAAATACACATATAAATATGTGCTAATAAAAAAATAAATAGGATTAGCTTATAAATATGGTGAGAAAATATTTAATTTAGGTTATTTTGAGATTTTTGGTAACTAGTAAGGGTAAAAGAGTCTTTACAACTCTAATATCAAACCTCTAATTTCAAAAAGCACTTATTATGAGTTTTTTTTTCAAAATTAGCAGTTTCACCACAATCCGCTCTTTCAATACGTTGTTTACCAAACAACAATATTAGCGGATTTGACTAGTCAAACCTCTAATTATGCCTCAAACCTCTAATTTTGCCCAAACCTTTTTTTATCAAACAGGGTCATGGTAACTGGGAATAGAATCAAAACAATAGATTAAAATCACCTCAGAAGTGAATAAAGTTGAAAACGGTAGATGAAAATCACACGGGTTCTCCACCTTAGACTTCTATCGAATTTGAATGAAATCTTGAGTTAGGGTTGATGGTGGCTCAAGGGAAAATGTGCAAGGTTTCGGGGAAGATGAAATAAAATGGAAGATTTATAGTTTTAACCCAAATATTTAAGATGATTATTGTTGCGTGTAAAAGAGTCTATCGCAATGGTAGTGAAAGTGTACACGACGCAAGTAGTAAAGTGATACGAAGTATCGGATATCGTCTCCACAAGAATTGGGCTATAGCTTCACCTTAGTTCACTGCACGAAAGTAAAGAAAATAATTGAGAGAATTGTCACGAAAATAATAAGGAAAAAAACGTAAATAAAAGAATTGAGATATCAATATAGAGAGAATGGGATGGTATTGAATTGCTCAGTAGTGCAGGTATTGCAATGCTTAGGAACTCCAGTTCTGTCGTCGCGCCTGTCGCGGCAGCTGTCCGTTGGTCGTCGCGGCAGCAAACACACCAACTCAGTACTCCAAGTTTGGCAAGAATCCCATATCTGCCTTGGCCTATCCCTAGGTCCAAGTCTGTCGATGATCACGTCTTTGATGATACCTCCCGGCGTGAATCGAAGGATGAACACCGATGTGTATGAATTCTTCCTTAGCCACTTAACCTTGCCCTATCCCTAGGCACAAGATAGTTCAACTATAAACTAGAGAACTTGCTCTTATTTCTTTCGTATACTTAACTCTCCCGATGCTAAGTAAATGGATAACCTCACAATGCTCTCCCGATGCTCTTGCAAGATATTAATAACCAAAATAAGAGAACTTTAAGTTTATTTTATTGAACTTGGAAAATCCTAAAACAAAACAACCCTTGCAACTACTTTACAAATCAACCCGTGGCCCTAGGGGGTTTTTAGAACATGTCGACGGCGGGTAAACGGCGGAGGGGTTTTAGTTGTCGGTTATGGGGTATTATGTCCCCTAGGTTAAATTCTATGCCCTTATATAAGCTTTGGGCTCAAGTATTCTAAGATAACAAGGATTACAAATTTAATTAAAAGTAAGATTCTAATAAAGACTTAATCTCCAAGGATCCTACTTTTCAGCCGCCTTCCTTGTTTCTTGGGATTTCTTCTCCTTGAGCTTTGGCTTGACATATCTTTTGATCCGGGGCTTGGAAAAATATATGGTTTTCACACGATAGACGAGCATAATTTTCTCTATCTATCGAGGTCCACTTTGCTTTTTCTCCACTAACTTGCTGTCGTCCTCTGCTGTCACGGCAGCTCCATGGCAGCATCGTCCTCATCGTCTACTTGTCCAGTTCAGCTTTCCTGCTTCTCTGCCCTGCGCCCGCCTTCTCCGTCTACTATGGCAGCAACCTGCAAAATCAGCCATCTTTTAGTAGAATCCGTGCCTTTAATATATTTGTGATGTTTTGCTGTAAACTAACCTAAATGCAATGCAATGATGCTTGAATGCAGCAGAAATATGGGTTAAAAAGGGTGTAAATAATAGAACTTTTACACACTCAACACACCCCCAAACTCAAGTTTTTGCTTGCCCTCAAGCAATTAAGACCTAAAAGAAAAAAAGAATATTTTTCTGTTGGCTCTCAAACAGTGAACTGTCCCTTACCCGTCGCTCATTCTCTGTGGCGGCAACAACCTGTCGGAAAGATTAGGATCTGTCCGGAATCTCACTATAGTCCTCGTGCAGTGTGTGCATGCTTGTGAACAGTTATATGCTAAGACTCTCTTAGTTTCACTAGAATATTAAGCTTTTAACTCGAATTTTTATGCCAAAGTTTAATTTCTTGAAGACACATTTTCATGCTTCTTTTCTTCTATTTTCAAGCTAAGTTTTTCTAGAGCCAGTTTTTGGGCACCTCTAGTTAGCTTCCTAGAGCCGGTTTCGGGCACCTCTAGGTTTTTGAGTTTCTTTTGCTAAACTTATTTCCTAGAGCCAGTGTTAGGCACCTCTAGGGGCTATTCAAGTACTAAGCTTCCTATTCTAGTTTGGCTAAAAGAAATATAAGCAACATAACAGTCACAAAGGTGTTTAAGTTTTTCAGAACTATAAAAAGGCTCTAAACTTCTCCTTAAACTGTCCTAAAGATGCTGCCACGACAGAGCTGTCATGACAGGTAAGTTTACTTCACAGTTTTAAGCCAACAGTTTTTTTTTTAGTCTTTTCTGATTTTTTTTAAGAGAACTTAATTAAATAAAAGACACAACAATTAAATTTGGTTATCACCGTCATTCCTCCTTTCTCGGGAACGCATAGCACCGGGCTCACCCATTTGCTGTCGGAGATGGCTTAAATAATACCAGCATCTAACCACTTGATTATCTCTTTACACACCACCTCTTTCATCGCATGGTTTAGCCGCCTTTGGGCATCAATAGTCGGCTTATGATCTTCCTCTAGAAGGATTTTGTGCATGCATAACGCCGGACTAATGCCTTGAATATCAACGATCGTCCATCCAATTGCCTTTTTGTGCTGCCGTAACATGCCGATGAGCTGTCGTTCCTGTTCCTGCGGCAGCTTAGAAGAGATGATTACGGGCAACGTATCATTTGAACCAAGAAAAGCATATTTTAACTGCCCTGGCAGAGGCTTAAGTTCTAAGGCAGGTGGTTCAACAGTAGATGGCTTTTGGATTAAATGGTTATCCGAAGTATAATTCAAAGGTTTGAATAACTTACTTGGACGATGGCCTAACCAGTTTACCTCCTCCTGACCTTCAGTATCAGATGTATCAGATTCAGAGGAGTCGCTGTCATCGGTGCTGTCGTCGTTGCTGTCGTGACAGTCCTGTAGGTGGTTGTCACGGCAGTGACTAAATTTAATATCGTGACAGCCCGACCTGATGCAGGGTTGATCAAGGGTAACATCAGTGATAGCCTTGCATTCCTCGTCCACATCAGCATGTTTCATTGCTTGGAGAACATTCAACTTAATCTCTTGATCGTTCACTCGCATGGTGAGTTCTCCTTTCTCCACATCAATCAGTGATCTTCCCGTGGCTAAGAATGGTCGCCCAAGGATGACTGGTGCGTTTTCGTCTGCCTCACAATCTAAAACAAGAAAGTCAACAGGAAAAATAAACTTATCCACTCTTACCAGAACATCTTCAATTTTTCCCTCTGGATGAATGTAAGAGCGATCTGCCAGCTGTAGAGTTACTGTCGTGGGCCGCGCCTTTCCAATACCTAATTTCTGAAAAACAGACTTTGGCATTAAATTAACACTAGCACCAAGATCACAAAGTGCCTTACCCACAAATTTATTTCCGATTACGCAAGGTATGATGAAGCTCCCCGGATCCTTCTTTTTCTGTGGTGGCTGCCGGTGAAGAATACTCATGCAACCTTCTGTCATCTTTACCGTTTCAAACTCCCCAAGTTTAGATTTTTTCGACATAACATCCTTGAGAAATTTAGCATAACCGGGCATCTCCCTAACGGCATCTAACAGCGGAATATTAATATGAACCTGCTTAAAAATATCATAAATCTTTTTAAGTTGAGATTCTTACTTAGCTTGCTGTATCCGTTGGGGAAAAGGTGGCGGGGGACGATAGTCAGCAATACGTCCTTCCCACTGCATACGAATCTGAGGAGGTTTAGGTTCATCAATTGTCTCATCTGTCACTTCTGCTGTCGTGACAGGCTCATCGGCAGCAGTCTGTTCATCACCTGTCGGGGCAGCTTCCTCGGCAGGTTCTTTTACTGTTTCAGCTTCTTTTTCCGGACCTGGTAGTTTCTTCCCACTCCTAGTAGTAATTACCTTACATTGCTCATGTGTGGGCGGTCTAGCATTTTCAGTATTGCTAGGGAATCCTTCATTCTGCCTCGGCTTAATATGTTGAGAAACCTGACCCATTTGTGTCTCTAGAGATTTCAAAGTGGCTTCATGATTTGTCATCCTCATCTCTGTTTTATCCATGAAATTCTCTGTCTTCTTGACAAACTGATTCATATTCTCCATATAAGTACATGTCTGAGACATAAACGTAGCCAGAGTCTGTTCCAATATACTGCTCGTGGCAGGTGGTGGCTGCTGTTGCTGCTGCGGCGGCAGTTGATGCGGCAGTTGCGGCGGCAGTTGCTGTCGCGTTAACAATCTAGGTCCTCCCTGATTCTGATTGTGTGCTTGAGGATTCAGGGCATTATTAGGATTACTCCAAGAGAACTTGGGATCCTTCCTCCAATTGGGATTATAATTGTTGAAATTGTAATTCGGCTTGTAATTTCCAACATATTTTCCCTCTTCTACTTTTATTGGGCACTCATCCCGACTATGATTTCCCTCACAGATGGTACAAACTTCCTCAACAGCAAATCCTTGTAATTCATCATCATTCAATAACCTTTTCATTGCTTTAGTAAGGAATGCTACCTGTGACTTCATAGTGCTGTCGGCTTCATAATCCTTAACAGCAAGTACCTGTTTACCCCCTCTTCTTGCAGTCGGAAACTGCTCCTCATTCTTGGCCAGATTTTTCAAAACTTGCAATGCCTCGTCCGGATCTTTATCCAATAATAGTCCATTTGCTGCAGAATCAATTCGAATACAAGTTTGTAAGTTGGCAGCATTATAGAACTTAGTTACCTGATTCCAGACAGGGAATCCATGCATTGGGCAGTTCCGAAGAAGAGTAGTAAATCTGTCCCAGGCCTCGTGCATCGGTTCATCATCTTCCTGTTGAAAAGTAGCAATTTCATTACGTAATCACTCAGATAAATGCGAAGGATTAAAACGAGATAAGAATTCACGAGATAAATCTGCCCAAGTTACGATTGAACCCGGCGTAAGTTTATTCCACCAAGTTTTAGCTCTGTCCCTCAATGAATGGGGAAATAACCGAAGCCTCAGTATCTCCGGATTAACTCCTGGCAGTCTAAACGAACCACAGATCTCCTGGAATGTTTTGAGATGCTCCCTAGCATCTTTTGTGACGGCACCACTAAACTGCCCGGTATTGTTGATCATACTAAACATGACAGGTTTAAGCTCGAAGTTATCAACATCAATATCCGGCAGCATGGTCTCCAGCTCTACATGATCGTTCAACATGTAGTCACGACAAGATCGTCGTCCATCTGCCGCAGGCGGGTCGCCGACAGGCGGTATACCTCCACCAGCGGGCGGGTTACGAGCCATCTTCTCTAGCTGTTCCTCAAGGTACTCGTTCCTGGCTAAAAGGTGGCAAAGTTGTTTCTTGAGATTGAAGGAACGTTCGATTTCCGGATCTAATTTATACTCAGGATCTTCACCTCTTTTAGATTTGCGCATAAACAAGAAAACCTCGTGAAAAGCAAGAGTTGAAAGTACTAACGAAAAATAGAAAAAGAAAAATAAAAAAACAAAAACAAAAACGAAGGATGAACACCGATGTGTATGAATTCTTCCTTAGCCACTTAACCTTGCCCTATCCCTAGGCACAAGATAGTTCAACTATAAACTAGAGAACTTGCTCTTATTTCTTTCGTATACTTAACTCCCCCGATGCTAAGTAAATGGATAACCTCACAATGCTCTCTCGATGCTCTTGCAAGATATTAATAACCAAAATAAGAGAACTTGAAGTTTATTTTATTGAACTTGGAAAATCCTAAAACAAAACAACCCTTGCAACTACTTTACAAATCAACCCGTGGCCCTAGGGGTTTTTAGAACATGTCGACGGCGGGTAAACGGCGGAGGGGTTTTAGTTGTCGGTTATGGGGTATTATGTCCCCTAGGTTAAATTCTATGCACTTATATAAGCTTTGGGCTCAAGTATTCTAAGATAACAAGGATTACAACTTTAATTAAAAGTAAGATTCTAATAAAGACTTAATCTCCAAGGATCCTACTTTTCAGTCGCCTTCCTTGTTTCTTGGGATTTCTTCTCCTTGAGCTTTTGCTTGACATATCTTTTGATCCGGGGCTTGGAAAAATATATGGTTTTCA
This sequence comes from Hibiscus tridactylites, assembly GCA_958450335.1. NCBI lineage: Eukaryota > Viridiplantae > Streptophyta > Magnoliopsida > Malvales > Malvaceae > Hibiscus > Hibiscus tridactylites. The sequence goes on along the minus strand of OY288283.1, from coordinate 79,531,144 downwards.
CACGACAGACGAGCATAATTTTCTCTATCTATCGAGGTCCACTTTGCTTTTTCTCCACTAACTTGCTGTCGTCCTCTGCTGTCACGGCAGCTCCATGGCAGCATCGTCTTCATCGTCTACTTGTCCAGTTCAGCTTTCCTGCTTCTCTGCCCTGCGCCCGCCTTCTCTGTCTACTATGGCAGCAACCTGCAAAATCAGCCATCTTTTAGTAGAATCCGTGCCTTTAATATATTTGTGATGTTTTGCTGTAAACTAACCTAAATGCAATGCAATGATGCTTGAATGCAGCAGAAATATGGGTTAAAAAGGGTGTAAATAATAGAACTTTTACACACTCAACACACCCCCAAACTCAAGTTTTTGCTTGCCCTCAAGCAATTAAGACCTAAAAGAAAAAAAGAATATTTTTGTGTTGGCTCTCAAACAGTGAACTGTCCCTTACCCGTCGCTCATTCTCTGTGGCGGCAGCAACCTGTCGGAAAGATTAGGATCTGTTCGGAATCTCACTATAGTCCTCGTGCAGTGTGTGCATGCTTGTGAACAGTTGTATGCTAAGACTCTCTTAGTTTCACTAGAATATTCAGCTTTTTAACTCGAATTTTTATGCCAAAGTTTAATTTCTTGAAGACACATTTTCATGCTTCTTTTCTTCTATTTTCAAGCTAAGTTTTTCTAGAGCCAGTTTTTGGGCACCTCTAGTTAGCTTCCTAGAGCCGGTTTCGGGCACCTCTAGGTTTTTGAGTTTCTTTTGCTAAACTTCTTTCCTAGAGCCAGTGTTAGGCACCTCTAGAGGCTATTCAAGTACTAAGCTTCCTATTCTAGTTTGGCTAAAAGAAATCTAAGCAATATAACAGTCACAAAGGTGTTTAAGTTTTTCAGAACTATAGAAAGGCTCTAAATTTCTCCTTAAACTGTCCTAAAGATGCTGCCACGACAGAGTTGTCATGACAGGTAAGTTTACTTCACAGTTTTAAGCCAACAGTTTTTTTTAGTCTTTTCTGATATTTTTAAGAGAACTTAATTAAATAAAAGACACAACAATTAACTAAAGATGTATTAAGACTCCCTTAAAATGGAGGGTTGCCACCCCCAAACTCGAGGGTTGCATTGCCCTCAATGCAAATGACAGATAAAATGAAGGCAGGTACATCACAAAATGTAATTAAAGCAGGCAGCAGTAAAAAGAAAATAAAAGACTTAGATTTTAATCGTTGTCTTCACTGCTGCTGCTGACACGGATTTGGTGGCGGCGTCTGGGTTGTGGGGCAGGCTGGGCAGGTTGCTCCACAACCTGGATGTCTGAGCTGCTGCCGCTATCCCAAGTGCTGCTGGTGGTGGTGCTGGCCTTGGGCATTAGCTTTCTGTCGGCCACATGTTTCTGCCTCTTGACAGTCGTGAATTCCTTCTCCAAATTCCTCCTAATATGAGGTTCTGCCTCGCTGTCATCTAAGGCCGGTCGCTTCGTTCCTCGGGCGGAGGTGTCGGTCGGAGGACTACCAGCTGCCGTCGGGGCAGGTGAAGGGGTGGAAGCAGCAGAGTGTGCATGTGGGGAGGCATGTGGTGTAGGTGTGTGGACAGGGGTGGGGATGTGGAAATAGTGGGCAGGGAATGTGGGGAAAACAATATCGGGATAATGTAAAGTATTGGTAATGAAATTTACCGTTGAGTTGGAGAAATCCCGGATGAATTGCATCAGCCCCATCTGTCTGTCTTCCACCCGCTGTATGGAAGCAAGGATTTGAGCAGATTGGTCTGTCTGGGCGGCTGCTGCGGCAGGTTCAGGAGCAGGTTCCTCGGATGATTCTTCTGGGGAGGCAGCCGGGTTGAAAGAGGAGAGGGGGTTGCGACTATCAGCTCCATGAGGCTGGTAATGTTGTTATCGGTCCAGCCTCATCCTTGGACCAGTTTATCGGTGGTTGCCTTTGCGACAGCAGCGCAGCGGAAGAGAGATGTGATCATGAATGGTAGGCAGAGGCGGGCGGTTGATCGATTGGCGCACTCCAAGATGCTCTCCCTCATATAGCGGCCCATGTTGATAGCCCGGTTTTTCATGATCGAATGGATGAGGGCTAGCCGCTGCTGATCCACTATTGTGTGATGGGAGGACGGCAAGATGCGCTTCTTGATGAAAGCATTCCATAGCTTGGCTTCTGGGAGCAGCTGCCCCATTTTTACAGAGTTGGGGTTCTTTTTGCTCGTATTCCACTCCGTCCCTTCCTCTGTCACCTCTGCCATGACAGCACCGTAGGCGGCAGAGTCGAGGGTGTCCAAAAATTGCTGATGGGCATCGTCGTTGGGACCAAAATAGAGGCCGTACATGTGGTTGATGCTATCGGCTGTGAATGGTACCTCTGTCCCTCGGACAGTTACCGATGTTGCCGTCCTGCTGTCGATGGCAGCATAGAACTCCCTCACCAGCGTGTCATTTAATTCTGCTGGTTATTCTGCGAACTGCTCCCATAGCTGAGCCCTTATTGCCCTCGCGATGAATGGTCTGAGCCCCATGTTTGCTGCCTTTCGGACGTAGATGAATCCTCTTTCCTTCCATAATTCCTTGGTTGCGAAAGACTGCGGGGTGGGTGCTGCTGCTGAAGAGGTTGAAGCAGCACTGCGGCGGGTACGTCTGGAAGACATATTAGTTGCAAGGGTTGTGAAAGTAAAGAAAACAAATAAAAACGAGAGGGAGAGCAAGTAAGAAGAAGCAGAAGTGAGGAAAATGAAAATGAAAACGGGGTTTTATAGAGGTAGAGTTGCTGCCCGTTTAATGCTGTAACGGCAGGCGTGAATAACGGGGCGACTGTTGAGTTTTGGCATGTCTAACGCGTCTGACACGCATTTATGCGTCTGTCACACGCTTATGCATCTGCCGTGACAGTCTGTTGACAGCCTGTCTTATCCGTGTCTGCGGCGGCAGCTGGAACGACAGGCTTCAATAAATGGGCTCTGTTGGGTTGATGGATGGATGGTGGGCTTGGGTCACTTCTCCTTTTCTTTTTGACGCATTTATTTCCTAAAAAAAGAAAATGTAAAAACAATATTCGAATAAAATAAACCCTAATTCCTAATAAATAATAAATAATAAAAATAAATAAATAAAAATAAATTTAGGTTAAATTAGGGATGCCTTGTGGGGCATCTCCTAAGGTAACCACTTCCTGTATTCTTGGGGCTTCAGTCCCCTGATAATGCTTGAGGCGCTGTCCATTGACTTTGAATTGGTGCTCGTCTTTTAATGATCGGATTGTGATGGCACCGTGGGGAAAAACTTGTACCACTTGGAACGGGCCAGACCATCTAGACTTTAGCTTTCCTGGGAAGAGTTTCAGTCTAGAATTGAACAACAACACAAGCTGTCCTGGGCAGAACTGTCGTGGCAGCAGCTTCCTGTCATGCCACTTCTTAGTTTTCTCCTTGTAAATTCTTGCATTGTCGTAGGCCATTGTCCGTATTTCTTCGATTTCGTTCAGATCTAAGAGCCTTTTCTGACCTGCCTTGTCCAAGTCCATATTCACTGCCTTGATTGCCCAATATGCTTTGTGCTCTATCTCGACAGGCAAGTGACAGGTTTTTCCGTAAATCAGTCGGTATAGAGACATGCCCAACGGAGTCTTAAAAGCTGTCCTATATGCCCATAATGCATCATTAAGAAGTAAAGACCAATCTTTCCTAGTTGGTTTAACCATCTTCTCAAGAATGTTCTTAACTTCCCTATTAGATATCTCAGCTTGTCCATTGGTCTGTGGGTGGTATGCTGTCGCGATCCTGTGCTTGACACCATATTTCTTCAAGGCGGCAGCAATAACCCTATTGTCAAAATGTCTCCCTTCATCACTGATAATCGCCTTAGGGATGCCAAATCTAGAAAAAATGTTTTTGTGCAAAAACTTTTGGACTGCCTTGGCATCATTCTTTTGAGTGGCGATGGCTTCAACCCACTTAGAGACATAATCCACTGCTAAGAGGATGTATAGATTTCCATATGAAGATGGGAAAGGTCCCATAAAATCAATCCCCCAAACGTCGAAAATTTCGACTTCTAGAATGTTCTGTAGTGGCATCTCGTTTCTCCTCGAGATGTTACCTGTCCGCTGGCACCTGTCACAGTTCTTGTAGAAGTCCTATGCATCTTTATACAGTGTCGGCCAGTAGAACCCTGACTGCAGCACCTTGGCAGCAGTTTTATTGCCTCCTAAGTGACCTCCATATTGTGAAGCATGGCAGTGATGGAGAATGTCTTCTTGCTCTTCTTGTGGAACACACCTCCTTATAACATGATCTGCACACATTTTGAAAAGAAGAGGTTCGTCCCAATAATAATGCTTAACATCATTTTGGAACCTCTTCCTAGCTTGATAATTAAGATCAGAAAGAAGTATTCCGCTAACTATAAAATTAACGAAATCAGCATACCATGAGAGTTCAGAAGACTTACCTACCGCCATGGCTGTCGCGGCAGCGATTGCGGCAGCAAAGAGCTGCTCATCTGGGAAGGTCTCCAGTATGTTTGTCTCATCTATTGGCAGACTCTGTCCCTTCTCCAACCTTGACAAGTGGTCTGCCACCTGATTTTCTGTCCCCTTTTTGTCCTTGATCTCAAGGTCGAATTCTTGTAATAGCAAGATCCACCGTATCAATCTAGGCTTTGCATCCTTCTTTGCGAACAGATATTTCAGGGCAGAATGGTCTATGTGCACTATTACCTTCGTCCCAAGTATGTAAGAACGAAACTTATCGATGGAGAACACCACAGCTAATAGCTCCTTTTCTGTGGTGGTGTAATTCACTTGGGCGTCATTCAATGTCTTGCTGGCATAGTATATGACATGAAACAGCTTATCTCTGTGCTGCCCAAGTGCTGCTTCGACAGCATAGTCACTAGCATCACACATAATCTCAAATGGCTGTGTCCAAAAGATGGCATAGGGGCTTGGTGATTTTTGAGAAATTTTCAATGAATCTTCGATAAAAACCAGCATGCCCTAAAAAACTTCTAATACCCTTGACTGTGGTCGGCTGCGGCAGCTTCTCTATGACTTCTATCTTATCCCTGTCGACTTCTATCCCACGGCAACTAATCTTATGGCCAAGGACTATCCCTTCATCCACCATAAAGTGGCATTTTTCCCAATTCAAAACAAGATTTGCTTTTTCACATCTTTCAAGTACCTTTTGAAGATTGCCGAGGCAGCTCTCAAAATCGTCTCCAAAGACGGAAAAATCATCCATAAAAATCTCAAGGAAGTCCTCTACCATGTCGGAGAATATGGCCATCATGCACCTTTGGAAGGTGGCAGGTGCATTACATAGTCCAAACGGCATCCTCCTAAAAGCATACGTTCCGTATGGGCATGTGAAAGTCGTCTTTTCTTGATCCTCCGGTGCAATAGCAATTTGATTGTAACCTGAATAACCATCAAGAAAACAATAGTAAGGTTTTCCTGTTAATCTATCAAGCATTTGATCAATAAAGGTTAAAGGAAAATGGTCTTTTCGGGTAGCTTTGTTAAGCTTCCGATAGTCCATACAAACCCTCCAACCGGTCACAGTCCTGGTTGGGATTAACTCATTGTTCTCGTTGGTTAGCATGGTCATTCCTCCTTTCTTGGGAACGCATTGCACCGGGCTCACCCATTTGCTGTCGGAGATGGCGTAAATAATACCAGCATCTAACCACTTGATTATCTCTTTACGCACCACCTCTTTCATCGCATGGTTTAGCCGCCTTTGGGCATCAATAGTCGGTTTATGATCTTCCTCTAGAAGGATTTTGTGCATGCATAACGCCGGACTAATGCCTTGAATGTCAGCGATCGTCCATCCAATTGCCTTTTTGTGCTGCCGTAACATGCCGATGAGCTGTCGTTCCTGTTCCTGCGGCAGCTTAGAAGAGATGATTACGGGCAACGTATCATTTGAACCAAGAAAAGCATATTTTAACTGCCCTGGCAGAGGCTTAAGTTCTAAGGCAGGTGGTTCAATAGTAGATGGCTTTTGGATTAAATGGTTATCCGAAGTATAATTTAAAGGTTCGAATAACTTACTTGGACGATGGCCTAACCAGTTTACCTCCTCCTGACCTTCAGTATCAGATGTATCATATTCAGAGGAGTCGCTGTCGTCGGTGATGTCGTCGTTGCTGTCATGACAGTCCTGTAGGTGGCTGCCGCGGCAGTGACCAAATTTAATATCGTGACAGCCCGACCTGATGCAGGGTTGATCAAGGGTAACATCAGTGATAGCCTTGCATTCCTCGTCCACATCAGCATGTTTCATTGCTTGGAGAACATTCAACTTAATCACTTGATCGTTCACTCGCATGGTGAGTTCTCATTTCTCCACATCAATCAGTGATCTTCCCGTGGCTAAGAATGGTCGCCCAAGGATGACTGGTGCATTTTCGTCTGCCTCACAATCTAAAAACAAGAAAATCAGCAGGAAAAATAAACTGATCCACTCTTACAAGAATATCTTCAATTTTTCCCTCTAGATGAACGTAAGAGCGGTCTGCCAGTTGCAGAGTTACTGTCATGGGCCGCGCCTTTCCAATACCTAATTTCTGAAAAACAGACTTTGGCATTAAATTAACACTAGCACCAAGATCATAAAGTGCCTTACCCACAAATTTATTTCCGATTACGCAAGGTATGATGAAGCTCCCCGGATCCTTCTTTTTCTGTGGTGGCTGCCGGTGAAGAATACTCATGCAACCTTCTGTCATCTTTACCGTTTCAAACTCCCCAAGTTTAGATTTTTTCGACATAACATCCTTGAGAAATTTAGCATAATCGGGCATCTCCCTAACGGCATCTAACAGCGGAATATTAATATGAACCTGCTTAAAAATATCATAAATCTTTTTTAAGTTGAGATTCTTGCTTAGCTTGCTGTATCCGTTGGGGAAAAGGTGGCGGGGGACGATAGTTAGCAATACGTCCTTCCCACTACATACGAATCTGAGGAGGTTTAGGTTCATCAATTGTCTCCTCTGTCGCTTCTGCTGTCGTGACAGGCTCATCGGCAGCAGTCTGTTCATCACCTGTCGGGGCAGCTTCCTCGGCAGGTTCCTTTACTGTTTCAGCTTCTTTTTCCGGCCTTGGTAGTTTCTTCCCACTCCTAGTAGTAATTGCCTTACATTGCTCATGTGTGGGCGGTCTAGCATTTTCAGTATTGCTAGGGAATCCTCCATTCTGCCTCGGCTTAATATGTTGAGAAACCTGACCCATTTGTGTCTCTAGAGATTTCAAAATGGCTTCATGATTTGTCATCCTCATCTATGTTTTATCCATGAAATTCTCTGTCTTCTTGACAAACTGATTCATATTCTCCATATAAGTACCTGTCTAAGACATAAACGTAGCCAGAGTCTGTTCCAATATACTGCTCGTGGCAGGTGGTGGCTACTGTTGCTGCGGCGGCGGCAGTTGCTGCGGCAGTTGCTGTCACGTTAGCAATCTAGGTCCTCCCTGATTCTGATTGTGTGCTTGAGGATTCAGGGCATTATTAGGATTACTCCAAGAGAACTTGGGATCCTTCCTCCAATTGGGATTATAATTGTTGGAATTGTAATTCGGCTTGTAATTTCCAACATATTTTCCCTCTTCTACTTGTATTGGGCACTCATCCCGACTATGATTTCCCTCACAGATGGTACAAACTTCCTCAACAGCAAATCCTTGTAATTCATCATCATTCAATAACCTTTTCATTGCTTTAGTAAGGAATGCTACCTGTGACTTCATAGTGTTGTCGGCTTCATAATACTTGACAGCAAGTACCCGTTTACCCCCTCTTCTTGCAGTCGGAAACTACTCCTCATTCTTGGCCAGATTTTTCAAAACTTACAATGCCTCGTCCGGATCTTTATCCAATAATAGTCCATTTGCTGCAGAATCAATTCGAATATGAGTTTGTAAGTTGGCAGCATTATAGAACTTAGTTACCTGATTCCAGACAGGGAATCCATGCATTGGGCAGTTCCGAAGAAGAGTAGTAAATCTGTCTCAGGCCTCGTGCATTGGTTCGTCATCTTCTTGTTGAAAAGTAGACATTTCATTACGTAATCGCTCAGATAAATGCGAAGGATTAAAACGAGATAAGAATTCACGAGATAAATCTGCCCAAGTTACGATTGAACCCGGCGTAAGTTTATTCCACCAAGTTTTAGCTCTGTCCCTCAATGAATGGGGAAATAATCGAAGCCTCAGTATCTCCGGATTAACTCCTGGCATTCTAAACGAACCATAGATCTCCTGGAACGTTTTGAGATGCTCCCTAGCATCTTCTGTGACGGTACCACTAAACTGCCCGGCATTGTTGATCATACTAAACATGACAGGTTTAAGCTCGAAGTTATCAAAATCAATATCCGGCAGCGTGGTCTCCAGCTCTACATGATCGTTCAACATGTAGTCACGACAGGACCGTCGTCCATCTGCCGTAGGCGGGTCGCCGACAGGCGGTATACCTCCACCAGCGGGCGGGTTACGAGCCATCTTCTCTAGCTGTTCCTCAAGGTACTCGTTCCTGGCTAAAAGGTGGCGAAGTTGTTTCTTGAGATTGAAGGAACGTTCGATTTCCGGATCTAATTTATACTCAGGATCTTCACCTCTTTTAGATCTGCGCATAAACAAGAAAACCTCGTGAAAAGCAAGAGTTGAAAGTACTAACGAAAAATAGAAAAACAAAAATAGAAAAACAAAAACAAAAACGAAAAGTGCAATAAAAGAAAGGTGTAGTTATGTTGCCAATCCCCGGCAGCGGCGCCAAAAACTTGTTGCGTGTAAAAGAGTCTATCGCAATGGTAGTGCAAGTGTACACGACGCAAGTAGTAAAGTGATACGAAGTATCGGATATCGTCTCCACGGGGATTGGGCTATAGCTTCACCTTAGTTCACTGCACGAAAGTAAAGGAAATAATTGAGAGAATTGTCACGAAAATAATAAGGAAAAAAACGTAAATAAAAGAATTGAGATATCAAGATAGAGAGAATGGGCTGGTATTGAATTGCTCAGTAGTGCAGGTATTGCAATGCTTAGGAACTCCAGTTCTGTCATCGCGCCTGTCGCGGCAGCACCTGTCGCGGCAGCTGTCCGTTGGTCGTCGCGGCAGCAAACACACCAACTCAGTACTCCAAGTTTGGCAAGAATCCCAGATCTGCCTTGGCCTATCCCTAGGTCCAAGTCTGTCGATGATCGCGTCTTTGATGATACCTCCCGGCGTGAATCGAAGGATGAACACCGATGTGTATGAATTCTTCCTTAGCCACTTAACCTTGCCCTATCCCTAGGCACAAGATAGTTCAACTATAAACTAGAGAACTTGCTCTTATTTCTTTCGTATACTTAACTCTCCCGATGCTAAGTAAATGGATAATCTCACAATGCTCTCCCGATGCTCTTGGAAGATATTAATAACCAAAATAAGAGAACTTTAAGTTTATTTTATTGAACTTGGAAAATCCTAAAACAAAACAACCCTTGCAACTACTTTACAAATCAACCCGTGGCCCTAGGGGGTTTTTAGAACATGTCGACGGCGGGTAAACGGCGGAGGGGTTTTAGTTGTCGGTTATGGGGTATTATGTCCCCTAGGTTAAATTCTATGCCCTTATATAAGCTTTGGGCTCAAGTATTCTAAGATAACAAGGATTACAACTTTAATTAAAAGTAAGATTCTAATAAAGACTTAATCTCCAAGGATCCTACTTTTCAGCCGCCTTCCTTGTTTCTTGGGATTTCTTCTCCTTGAGCTTTGGCTTGACATATCTTTTGATCCGGGGCTTGGAAAAATATATGGTTTTCACACGACAGACGAGCATAATTTTCTCTATCTATCGAGGTCCACTTTGCTTTTTCTCCACTAACTTGCTGTCGTCCTCTGCTGTCACGGCAGCTCCATGGCAGCATCGTCCTCATCGTCTACTTGTCCAGTTCAGCTTTCCTGCTTCTCTGCCCTGCGCCCGCCTTCTCCGTCTACTATGGCAGCAACCTGCAAAATCAGCCATCTTTTAGTAGAATCTGTGCCTTTAATATATTTGTGATGTTTTGCTGTAAACTAACCTAAATGCAATGCAATGATGCTTGAATGCAGCAGAAATATGGGTTAAAAGGGTGTAAATAATAGAACTTTTACACACTCAACAATTATTAAATTGATAGAGTTTGGACCAAAATGATAGAAATCTATAAGTTTTGGGGACTAAAACTGTGATTATCCTAATTAAAAATAAAGCACGTCATCATCTCCGTTTGTTTTTAACGGTCGGGTACCAAAATAGAACAAAAACGTAACGTTAGGTACCATTTTGCCATAAAATATAGGTAAGACACTAAAACAGTAACGCGGGAATAGGTATGGTACTATTTATGTAGTTATCCCTCTTTTAATAACAATTAGACGTCAAATAAGATATTAACCATTAAATTAACATGTCATGTCATCTCTTTACGATGGGTAACGCTAGAATGACTATTTGTAACATTAAGTGACAATTTTATAACTTCTAAATATTCTATGGCCAAAACAATCAAATAATCTTAGTTCAAGGACTAATAGTACAGTTTACCCTAATTTAAAAGCGTTTGGAGCATGGAATCAAGTCAAGTTATACAACTTACGAGACAAATATTCTATGGCATTTCTTTTGTAAAAAGAATCTGTTCCCCATAAAAAGCTAAAAGGGAAAAACCTAAAAAGCAATGAACAAAATTATTATAAAAATCATTGAATATGTGCATGAAAATAGAAAGATATCTTAAAATCCATTTGTTGTTGGAAGAATGAAAAGGTGAAAAAAGAAAGTGAGAGGGTTTGGAGTTAGCTGAGGGTATTTTCTGGGGATGAAACCAAAGTTACTTTTTGACAGTGAAAGACCTGGAAAACATTCATAGTAATTAATTAATAAATAAAAATAAAGGTTGAAAACAGGGAATATACGCTTTGCAGCAGCATGCTACTTCACCATATCTTTATTTCACAGCTTTTCTTGCACCATAAAGCAATAAAGCAAACTCCCCCTTATAATATGATAATTTTATTCAAGTCCGACCAATTCTTATCAGGTCCATTAGGAATATAGTTAGAGTTAACTACATAAATAGTACTCACCTATTCTCGCATTACTATTTTAGTACTTTAATTATTTTTATTTTGGTACATGTCGTTAGAAAATTAACAGTATGCTGACTAGGAGAGAAAAAAACACACGTCATGTTTTAACAATAAGAGAAAATCACACATAGTATGTGTGATTACAAGATATCATATGTTCATAGTTATTCTTAACTCATTGACAAAACACACACCTTGCAGACTTTGTGATTGAACTCGGGTCTCTCGGATGAACATCATCTGTTTTTCTATTTTGATCACTTGTTAAGTTCAACAAATATTTTATTTACTTAATATTTAAACTAAAATAACAATTTATTAGTTTTAAGGAAATTATTTTTGTTACGATTTTATGGAGAAGAACAAATGCCAAATAAGATGTTTGGTGGAATTATATTGTTTTGAAAAAAGAAACAAATAAAATAGATAAAAGAAACGTTATTTAAAAAAATGAGTAAACACGTGACGACTCCAAAATCTTGTAAGTGGAAATCAAACCTTCCAAAATCCATCCGTTGCAAGTGCGTTAAGGTTGTCTTAACTTATTAATATTATTATTTTGTAAATTTGTAATGAAAAATACTTTGGTATATAAGTTTGTGTAAATTTTAAGTTAAGGTTTAGTTTATACAAGATTTTTAATTTTAGAGTTTAGGGTTTAGGGGTTTAGTGTCTAGGGTGTAGAATTTAAGGTTTATAGTTATAATTTAGAGTTTAAGATTTAGGGTTTAAGGTTTAGGTTTTAGGATGCTAGAGTTTTAAATTTAAGTTTTAAATTTTATAAAATGATTGTGCAATTTTTTTACACAGACTGTGCATCAAAATCTAACCGATTTATAATTACAACCATATAACAAAAACTCACATTAAAATGCTAATGAATTATTTTTCTATGGGTAAAAATTTATTTTAATAGTTTTAAAGTGATTGCAAGATAATATATGTTCATATATATTTTTAACTTTTTGACAATGCACACACCTTATAGGCAAAATAATTTAAACATATTTCTCTAAAATGAACGTCATTATTTTTTCATTAAGACCATTTGTGGTGTTCAATCAAAGAATTTTTTTAATATAATTAAAGATATTCTGTTAAGAAATCGTTTGTATAAAATAGATTTTTTCTTTCAACGTTTATTAAAAGATACTCTATATTTAAAACACATGAAAATTGTTTTCATCTAAAAAAAAGCCTCAAATGTGTTTTCATATATAATTATGTTATTAGAAAGGATGAGTCTGCCACACTCGACGAGCGTCGATGAGCACCGATGAATATCATTAATTCAATTTATAAAGATTGAAAATTTAAAGAATTCACCGTATAATTATAAAATATTTAAAAAGTAAAAAGTAAATTAATTAAAATATACTATTTTAGTTTTAATTTTTTGTTAAACATAGATAATACATATCTACCCCTAAATTATAGACCCTAATTTTTGTTCATTTGAAATTCAAGTCGTCGCCGTCACTGTTGTCGCCACCGTTGCCTTCTATCGTTGTCGGCGGCGATACTTTTCCATCGGCAATGATTAACGTGGTGAGCTTGTTTAGGGACGGTTCATTCACATTAAATAATATCTACAAAAAAAATTGAATAATACCTACAAACGAATCGAAGGCGACGACAGGCTCATCGGTAAGTAATTTCATGAAAATGATTCAAAACAAACATATATTCTATGGTAAATATAATGACTGGTTCGATCAACCCTTCGATCATTCACGACAATGATCCAAAACAAACATAGATTCTATGGTGTACGTCGTGTGAATGTGGTTTTATATTTACAAAGACGTGATGGTATTAGCGGTGACGACAGCTTGAATTTCAAATGAACAAAAGTTAGGGTTTTATAATTTAGGGTAGATAGGTATTTCGATATATGTTTAAAAGAAAATTAAAATAAAATAATATATTTTAATTAATTTACCTTTTAATTTTTAAATAATTTATAATTATACGATATTTTTTTTTAAATTTTAATCTTTATAAATTAAATTAGTGATGATAATCGGTGCTAGTCGAACGTGACATATTTTTTCTATTAGAAAATACCTCAACCACCATGGGCTGAGGGAGAGGGATGATTAGAGCGTCGAATGACACTCAAAATTTGTAAGAAACTTTTTATGCTAAATTTTATATAAAAAGTATATATAAAATAGAAATTGATATCATTTTAATGAGAGATTGATACTGAATTAAAAAATAATTAAGATTTTTTAATAAAAACTAACACCATCATTTGATTTTGCTCATTTTTAATAAAATATAAGTTAATGTTTAAAAAAATACCATCACAAATAAAATTTTCGGTTATGAAAAACTTTTTAACGAGGTCGTTTTCCTTTAAAGAAATAAATAAAAAAATTTGACTCTACCTTTATCAATCACAAACAAAAAATATAAAAGCGTTTAGAAATTAAATTAAATGTACCTAAATAGACAAATATTTCGAAATGCAACATATTATATTCATGCTGTCATAATTCAAATTCTAATTATTTAAAAAACTAAATTAATCTGACGGCGGTTATTTTTTAACTTCTAATCAAGTTGGTAAAGTGAAAAATAAAAAAGGGTGAACTATGAAAAAATGTTGTACTTCGTGTGAAAGTAGATTCGGATGTGTGGAGTTAGTTAATTTCATGTGCGAGCTGGATCCATGCCTCTCCACTTTAAAATAGGAAGACTTAAATGAATAATAAATGCTAAAAAGTATATATTTTTTATGTGTTTGAAATATATTTTTTTAAATAGGTATTTAAAATTTACAATATTATTATTTTAGGTACTTAAAGTTTATACTGTTATAATTTTAGGTATTTGACAGTTGGGGGTAATAAAATTTTTTAACCAATCAATGCTTCACACGTGTCATATTTATTTTATTTTTTCAAAATCAAATACTTAAAGCATTTTTTTTAAAAATTTTTTTTTAGAAAATTCAAAAAAATTATAATTTTTACAATACATTCTATAAATCCCTAAAATTTCTTAAATCCGAACTCCCAATTCACTGTCGTTTACACCACCAATCGCAGACCTTGAACACAGCCCATTAGTTGCCGAATTTAGGCTTTGTTTTTGTTGCGTTTGGAGGACCAAACTAGTTTTTTCGCCCAAAAAAATTTTAAAAGCAACAAAAAATATTATTTTTTTTAGTGTCAAAACTTTAGTTTCCCACCATTTTAGCTTTCCAAACCTTAGCTTGCCAAAAGCTAATTTTTCTAGCTTTTGTAAAACTTTAGTTTGCCCCGACCGCCCCAACCAAAAACAAAGTCTTAGACAGTTATTTCCGCAACATAACATTGTCAAAATTATGAAACGACATATCAGCCGAACGTCGTACGCGAATTCTAAACTCATTTATATTTTTTTTCAAATTTAAATACTCCATCTGTCCTACTAGACTGTCACATGTTGGTCAAAATTGTTTAATTTTGACTATAATTTATTTTAAAATTTTAATTAATTAATATTTATAAAATATATATTTAAAAACTATTTGATTCAAAATTTTTAAAATGTATTTTTTATATTTTTATAATAATAAATTTTAAATTATAAGAAGTCAAACTTAAAAAAAATTTAATTCAAATATGACCGTTTAGTGGGACAATAATATATAATAATGCTAAAAATAAATCGAGAAAACAGATAAATTGAGCTTGAAGGTGAGACAAGCAAATGTTTTCAACTTCAATCTCACAAAAGCTTTATATAAATTTTCTCTTCTAGGAAATCCAAACTCACTCTCTTTCCCCTCAAATTTTTAGCTTTCAACTTCGGGTTCATTCAGTTTTCAACTGGGTATCAACCAAAGTAATAATCTTTATTCCTCTTTCTTTAATGCTCAGTTCAAGTCCAAGGATGTGAAGTAAAAGAAAGTTAGCATCTTTGTGCAAAAAGTTGTCTATTTATCTTTGTTTTCTTGGTTTTTGGTCAGTTTTTTTTTTGAGAGATGAATTTGAGTAGTGGAAGAGGGTCCATGTCAATCACTTGCTCAAGTGCTGCTTGGAAACCAGCAGATGTTGTTACTGACCAGTTTCCTGCTGGTTTGCGTGTACTTGTTGTTGATGATGATCCGACTTGTCTAATGATCCTGGAAAAAATGCTAAGAACATGCCTTTATGAAGGTACTTTTACACATAATCTTTATACTTCTTTCTTGGGTTTTCTTAGTTTTAGGTTTTGATTACTCATTTGTGTCTTCAAGACACTGATTCATGTTTTAGTTTTTAGTTTTATAATGGCATCTCTTATGGGGTTTTTCTTTTTCTTGCTTATGTTGATTTTGTGGGGAAAAAATGGTCTTTGCTTTGTTAGATTAGATTTGGGAACAGTAAAAGTTCATAACTTTGGTTTGAGATTAGCTTATTTTCCCACAAAATACTTGGAAGTGTTTTATTAGCTTTAATGGCCTGATTTGTTTTTTTTATCTGTGCATATGTAAAATAGGGATTTATTTTTCTCCTTGTGGATGCTTCAGAGGTTGATATATTCTTGTTGTTTTGATGGATGATTGGTTGATTTGTGGTTTGTTTTTTCTCAGTTACCAAATGCAACCAAGCGGAGATCGCATTGTCTATACTCCGAGAGCACAAAAACGGGTTCGATATCGTTATCAGCGACGTTCACATGCCAGACATGGATGGATTCAAGCTTCTTGAGCATATTGGTTTGGAGATGGACCTCCCTGTAATCAGTAAGCAATATTTTCAAAATGCTTAATTACAATTTCATGGGCTCTGTGGGTACTTTTTGGTCTAATTCGACTTGTATTTCTGCAGTGATGTCTGCAGACGATGGGAAACATGTTGTTATGAAGGGTGTTACGCATGGTGCTTGTGATTACCTAATCAAGCCAGTTCGTATTGAGGCATTGAAGAACATATGGCAGCATGTTGTTCGGAAGAGGAAGAACGAGTGGAAGGACTTTGAGCAATCAGGAAGTGTAGATGAAGGGGATCAGCAGCCGAAACAATCTGAAGATGCAGATTACTCGTCATCAGCTAATGAAGGGAATTGGAGAGGCTCAAAAAAGAGGAAAGATGATGAAGAGGAAACCGACGAGAGGGATGACACTTCCACGCTAAAAAGGGCAAGGGTTGTGTGGTCTGTTGAGCTCCATCAGCAATTTGTTGTAGCAGTTAATCAACTAGGCATCGACAGTACGAGTCTCTTACCCATTTCTTTCAATTTGTTGATTTTTACTCGCGAAATTGTTGTTACCTTACTTTTCTTGTTCGACGTTTTTAGCAAATAACTCAAGGATCCAAGTTGAAGTGTGCTATCATGGTCAGCATGCATTAGTCTAAGTGGATCTTCAATTATTGGTCCCTTTTGTTATCTGATTCGTTGTTCGTATAAGCTCATGCTTTTGGATCAAATCGTGTCACCAACTTGTCGATAAATGAATTAAATATTAATCGTTTTAACATTCTTCATTTCATTTCATTTTCTGTTGGAAATGTCTCTAATTAAATTTTATGTTTGGATTTCTTATACAGAGGCTGTCCCGAAGAAAATTTTGGAGTTGATGAATGTTCCCGGCCTTACCAGAGAAAACGTGGCCAGTCACCTTCAGGTCTGTACACGGTCACTAGATACACAATCTTTTCACTATCCTGCATTTGCTTCTAATAAATTATTCTCTGAATATCTTGATCCTTGGATGATAATAACTATGTTATCATGCATGATCAGAAATACCGCTTGTATCTTAGACGGCTGAGTGGAGTATCGCAGCACCAGAGTAATTTGAATCCTCCTTTTATCAGCCCCCAAGATGCAACTTTCGGGCCACTCTCTTCACTCAATGGGCTTGACCTTCAAGCTCTTGCTGCCACCGGTCAACTTCCTTCGCAAAATCTTGCCAGGCTCCAAGCAGCGGGGCTTGTTCGGCAAACTGCTAAGTCCAGCATACCTATGACCCTTGTTGATCAAAGAAACATCTTGAGCTTTGAAAATCCGAAGTTAAGATTCGGGGAAGGGCAGCTACAACATATGAATAATAAGCAGCAAATAAATTTACTTCATGGAATTCCAACAAATATGGAGCCAAAGCAGCTCGCCAGCTTCCAGCACACTGCGCAATCAATCGGAAACATGAATATGCAAGTCGCTTCCCATGGTGCGCAAAATAACCAAAATAATTCTTTAGTGATGCAGATGAGGCAGCCACAGTCAAGAGGGCAGATACTCGGTGATTCCACTGCTAGTCACACTCCCAGGCCTCCCTCATCCATAGTACAACAACCTATATTTTCTAATGGAATGGCCGCTAATGTTGCTTCAAGAAATGGAATTCCCGAAAATATTAGAGCCCCCGAATATAATATGGTTTCACAGGCCTCTTCAATGTTGAATTTCCCCATGAATCATGCTTCTGAACTACCTGGTAATAGTTTCCCACTCGGAAGTACCCCTGGGATTTCTGGCTTTGCATCGAAAGGGTCTTTTCAGGAAGATGTTAGCTTGGAAATTAAAGGATCCGGCGGATTCATGCCCGGTTATGATATATTCAACGATTTGAATCAACATAAACAGCAAAATTGGGAGCTACCGAATGTTGGCATGACATTCGATGCCCCTCAACATTCAAGCTCTCTTCAAGGCAACCCTGACCTTATGCAATCTGTTTTAGCTCAACAAGGATTTTCTTCCGGCCAAATGAATGGACATAACAGGAGTGCAGCTGTTGTAAGCGAGGCAATGTTCTCGGCATGAGATATTAAGGAGCACGGGAATGCGCGAAACGTTAACCAACATCTCAACAACCTTCTTGTTGACAATACCAGCCCTGTCAATCTATTCCCTGATTATTTCGAACAAGTTCTCATGAGTGCTCTTCTCAAACAGGTTCGATTTTTTTCTCTTTATCCGTCTAATATCTGTTTAAGATGGGTACTCACTTTCATGAATCAACGAGTTTATATATTTTTTCACGAACATTAAAGTTCCATTTCCTTGCAGCAAGAAGGCACTGCACCAGCTGAAAACGAGTTCGATTTCGTCCGGACTACAGTTCTCTTCATGATTGCAGTTTCCGATGTACATGTTCATTGCAACTGAAAAATCTTTAGAACAATCAAGTCAGCAGGAACTCGAATTAGTTGTTTCTTTCAAAAACCCGTGGTTTGCTTTGTTGTGTTCCTTTCGAACTTACCATGAACAGATGAACGCATTAATCAGGAGTTTACTTTCTGCATGATATGAAGGTGTTGGTGCGACATTTTGATTGTTTTCGGTAGCGAAATCCAACAGGATCGACTAATATTCGTGTGCTGTTTTAAAGATGTCCAGAATGATACAGTGTTGTTTGTTTAGACATCAGCAGACAAATTCTGGACAGGGCCATTTCAGTCCCAAAGTCATGCATTTAACTCCTATCTAACATGCTAAAAAGTTGGAGCAAAAACCCAGCAAATATAGGCTACGATTTTGTACCAAAACATAATTCCGTATGTCAAGAAACGAAACAGGGCAATCCCTAACAGAACAGTTTATCAACACACCGGTTTAAAATATCTTCTTGGTCATCCTCCCTGTTCTCTAAAGCACAAGAAAGACAGTGCAAGGTTCGTTCTTTAAATTTTCAGCAACTTGGCCTTATAATTTAGCATCAACAACAGTCCAAAACCTATGTTGCACTGAAACGGATACGGAGACGGAGACGAAAAACGGCAATTTCTAAAATTATAGAGTACGGGTACGGCAAGGGTACGTCATATAAAATAAAATTTAAAATTCTAAATAGATATAAAAAAGTGATAAATATTCATTAAAGTTAATACTTAATAATAAATAATAAAATAAAATTCGTAAACAAATCACAATATTAAAGTGTTAAATCTCAATACTCAAATAATAAATTAATTCTAGAACAATATTAAATAACACAAATTCGTACTAAATACTAATAAAGCTTTAAGCAATCAAGAACACGAAATATTACCCTATAATATATATAATGAGTTTCATTTTCCTCTTAAAATTTAGGAGAAAAAATCAAACTTCAAAGCTCTACAAATATAGCATTAATTCATAAATTATTTTCATCTTATGACTTCATTTTTCCTCCTAAAATTAGTCTTCATTTTCTTTTTAATTGAGAACCTTAATTTAGATAGGACTGATTTTATAAATATTTCTGAATTTTGGGACTAAATTGAGCAAAAAATTAAGTTCAATGTTTTAATTGAGCTCAAATCGAAAATATATGGACCATTTTGTAAAACGGATTAAAATTTGGTGGCTTTTCGTGAAACCTGAAAGAAAGATAGGGTCATGCCTTGCTATTTACCCAATAGTTTGGGTATTAAAAAGTTTAAATTCCTTTTAACTAAACGCTGCCGTTTAGTTCTTGTTTTTCCCTATTTTTAGTTGCTTTTGGCCGCTCATTTTAACTAAACGTTGCCGTTTAGTTCTTCTTCATCATCTAATTTTTCTGTTTCAATCAGTAATTCTTTCATCGGACTTTAATTTTTTACAGTTTTTCACGATTTCATCAACCCGTTTCGATTGGGGACGCACGTGGTGGTCCTGTGCCGTCCCCGAAACGTCCCCAAGATTATCCTTGCCGTCCCCGATTACTTCCAGCCGTATCCCGTGAATGTGGGACGTTCCCGGAACGTACCTCAGCCGTCCCCGTCGCGTACCCTTACCGAAAACGTTTCGGGTACTTAAAACGGCATGAGATAGCCGTACCCGTGCTTCCCAGTCCAAAACAATACTAGGCATAGACCTAACGAACTTGACCCGAGACCCGAACTTATTTACTCGATTGAGATCCGGTATAGACCCAAACATGATGTTCTAAACTTGACTTATATCCGAACCAAAATTGAACTGAACCAAAAATCAACCCGAACCGAAAGTAACCTGAATTTAATTTCCTCAAATATGTATGTTTTATTCTCATTTTGTATTATATTACTAATTAACAACTACAGTTTAATATTATTTTTTTGTCCTTTAAAAGATCATCTTCATATATTGACTCAAATTAAAAGCTGATCGGTTCGATATTGACCCGACCCGAAAAGCAACAGTTCGAATATTGACCTAACCCGAAAAGTCAACCGATCCGATATAGACCCGACTTGAAAAGTCAACTGATCTGATATTGACTTGACCCAAAAATCAACCGATCCGATATTACCCGACACGATCCGAAATAACATAGACCCAAACTAAATTCGAATTAGACCAGGTCCGATCCGAATCGAACATAAACCAAAAACAACCCTAACCAAAAATCAAACGACTCGATTACTACCTCTACCTAAGCAACACAAGGTACTATGGTTCTTTTAATTTCCGGCATCTATGTTCTACACACATGCAAACTTAGTATAACACAACACACATCTACGAGCATAATTCGGAATCGAAGCTTAAGTATTATATATCAAAACTCGAATATTCAAAGGGATGATCAAAAGAGCATGTCAAAAATATAAAATTGTTCGTTTGGAAATTTCCTGAAAAGCTAATTATAGGTTCTTCTCTCCATCGGAACAATAGGGCCGTTATGCTCATTACTAAACTTGTTGAAGAGATGAAATATAACCAAGGTATATCTTTTTTATCAGAGGTTGAATCGATCATCAGAAGAAGAATTAGGCCAAAAGAGAAGCAAATGAAAGGCTTTCATAAAGTTTCTCGTAGAATCGAGAATGAAGTTTTCATTATGTACATGCCAGATCATGAATTAGTAACTGCATTCAATCTCAAAAAAATTCTAATTGTTTCGAACTTTCTATTTTTGGAATGGAATATTTACGGAATCCCATGAATAAGATAAAAAAATATATAGTTCAGAACTAGACTTGTGACTTGTTTTACGATACCATCTGTAGAATAGACAAAATTTTAATTGAATGCACGTACAGAGCATATAGAACAGAATAAATTTCGATTCTTTTACCTTGCTAATGAATAAGTCTGGGTGTTCATTTATCTCCATTTCTTGTCCCACAAGTTTTAATATCATTTATTGCACTACAAGTTTATGGCAATTTTCAACCCAAGACTGAGTTTTAAGGTTTGTAAATTGTATTGACAGATAAATAAGGTTATTGGTTAAAAGCGTAGCAGAGTAATGATTGGCGTCTTGGAAACTTGTAAGATGCTAAACAAAACAAATAATGGAAAATAAATGTTGTCTACATTCTTATATGATCATGGATCATTACATATATTGTAAGTTTTCTGGACAATGTAGAGACTACATCGGTATAAACCCGAGGGAGCGACCTGTGTACTCCAAATCCAACAGAATCCTCTATGTTCGAATCATAGTGTCGGTACTTCAGTAATATCAAACCACTCGAAAGAATTAACAAATCAGTATTGGTTACAAAACCCGGCAGTAGCTACTGAATTTGATGCATGATCAAAAGACCGGCTCATTCCAGTTATTGGTGCACCATTATGAACACAAGAACTGCCAGGAAGATTGAGAGTATTGTAGTGGAGCCCTTTCTGTTACTATTGTTTGTCGGCAATACTAAAGGAAGAGCGCATTCCTCGCCGTTGAAGAAAACTTTAGAGGGGAAACCGTCACCTGCAACCACGTTAATGCCGGGGATGTTTTTCTTGGTAAAGGAGACCACTGTTTGTTGTTTCCCAGGCACCCTTGGATCTTTCTTTGGGTTGGCTCCATCGGTTTCTCCAACGATATAGTTCAATCCGGGAAGGCCTTGCATGAGTATAGTATTGTTAACCCCATTCAACTCCAAGGCGGTTCCGTTGAAGGAATACATCTTTTCAAACCCACGGGTCGCTTTATCCATTTGTACCGCAGCAAACCAATCAGGGAAGGCAGTTTCATCCCAGTTGAATATCGTGATCCGAGCACTCCATCCTCGAGAGTAGTCGGTAAGAACATGCCAGTTTATGCTGACCCCACAATTGTCACCACATGGCATTGGATTTGGCACGGTTCGACGTTTAACATCAGCCCAAGCACGGGCCATGGTAGTTCGGTTCTCAAATGGAACAAGAAGTGCCTCGGGAGGAAGAAGGACCGCTTGAGCATTTGCACTACAAGTGCGAGCCGTGTTGCTGGGGCACCCACATGCACAAGTTCTGCATGGGACAACTGAATCATTGTAGTAGGAAGAAAAGGATACACAACACTTGGGGCTTGCACCCTTCGGCTGTGTTATATTGCAAACCACCTGCCAGCTAGCAACTGCAGTCGTGTTTGATGGCAAGCCGCTTGGGTCCGGGAACTGGCTAGGGCTTACACGAACCGGAGGGCCACATACGTAATCAGGGTTCAATGTACCATTGATCTTCCAATTCTGAGGAGGAGAAAGCTCGGAGCGGTTGAGGTCTGGTGGCATCTTAAAGACCTGCATCTGGAATACTGAACTTGACTTGCTAGGGTCCATTGATGGCGGCAAGATTGTACCATTTCGGCAACAATTCGGGATCAGCCCAAGGGTTGTATCATTGGCCTTTGTTGGAGGAAGATCAATGATCGTTGGCCTCCTCTCGCAATTCAACACATTGCCAAAGTCTAGCTCTTTATAGTGTTGTCCTTGCGGGCCAAATATGCAGTCAGAAGAATCGACAACATAAGGATAAGCCCCTTTCATGGTATAGATAAACTCATCCCTCATCCAATCAAAGCTCAACTTCCAGTTATCAAGACGCCCGAGGGGGTTATGGTTCGATATAGTAACCTGCGACCAATAGTTCGAGTCATATGTTCTGGTCACATCATACATAATCGTAAGATCGCCGCTTTGCCGAGGCAGGAACTCCTCATCTACAGTAACATTTGATTTGAATTTCGGGTCTTTGGTGCAACAAACTTGCATCTCATTTCTACCTGCGACAACCACCACCAGGAAAAACATACACCATCAATTTCTGAAAGGCATATTCACAACTAGACCAATGCTCAAAACTATGATTAAAAACAGCTATAATCAGCCTAATTAGCAGCATATAAACTTGGAACATGATCAAAAGGCTTTTGTTTCAATGTCTAGTCATATTTGGCTAACAAATTAAGAGTTAAATAGCTAAAAACATTGACACGGCTGTGTAATAAAATCTTAGACTAAGAAACAGACAAATCCCATAGATTTGGTCCGAAATCAGACAAAGATAAATAAATCAAGTTTACCCTTTTTTTACCTTGCATAGAAGCCCTGGGACAAATAAAGCCATCATTAGCAAGCTGAATACTTTCCGGCAACGGTACACGGGGAGCCCCCACGCCGAACTGAGTCCCAAGAAGCTTAACTTGAACTTGCATCTGAGTCAAATCCCCCGCCGTTTCAATAGCCGTTTTGAGATCACTCATCGGAAACCCGGCGAAAACAGTGCCGTTCCCGACATTTGCCGGCAAACTCGTCCCATCAGCCAAAACAGCATCCGAAGCCGAGACCAAAAACTCATCGTTTTGAAACCCCACAAAAACTCTCCACGATTTAAGCTCCTCGTCGCCGTTATTCAGCACCGTTAAAACCGACTCGAACCTGTACGGCTGGTGGGTCGGATCGTTGGGTTTAAGCTTGGCACCGGAGCTGTAAGCGTAAGACAAGAATATACCGTTGCAAGAATCGGCGGCGGGAGATGGGGCCTGGGCGACGTCGGTTTGGGACAAGGAGAAGTTCAAAAGGGAGAGAAGGAGTGAGAGCTTGAAGACGGCGTGGAGATTGTAGTTCGAATTGGAAGCCATTGATTCCCAATTTTTGGAGTTGAAAGAAGAAAAAAAATGAAATGAAAGAATATGTAGAGAAATGAAACGCGTGAGACGAAGATGTTGGGATTAAAGGACTTGGACAAGAGAAGACAGCTAGCTTAGTAGACCATGGAATTTGAAAGCACGATCATTTTTATTTTCCCCGACGAAAATTTTATTTTAAAGCCGACGACGCTGTTTCGTTAGGTTGTTTTCCTTTTGGTTAAATTCTTTGGAAGGTACTTACACTGTATGTTTTTCTTTATAATCTAGTCCTTCTATTATTAGAATTCAATCTTTTGGGTTTTTTTTAATATGTATTTTAGTGTTATGATTAATTTTTTTCTTATTTTTTTCGAATAGTTTTAAAGTGATTACATGATAATATTTATTCATATATATTTTTAACTTTTTGATAATGCACACATTTTTTTTTTCATTTATTCTGAAACAGATAGATGTGTCTTACTTTTTCCATTTTTTTGCTAAAATTATTATTTTTATCTTATTCTTACTAAGTTTGTGTTGTGGCACGAACTCATCAATTGGTCCTATTAAAAAGGAAAAGTTATTATTCTTAGGTGATATGGGTTTAAATAATATATTTTTATGATTTGTGGGTTATTAATAAGTTAGAATGAATAAATATATATTATCACGTAATCACTCCAAAAAAATTAGAAAAAAATGCATATGTTGTGTTATAAAATGTCAAAAACTGTGTTGTGGTATAATTTTTTTAATACATTTGGTGATAACATGATAGTATATGTTCATACTTTTTTAAACCTTTGACAATAGGCACACATAGGGAATGAGCCATTAATATGTTGGGAGGGGTTGTTGTCTCTCATAGATTTTTTTGTATAATTGAATTTTATGTCCTTTTAGTTTAAATATTAGTTTTTACCCCTCCCAATTTTCAGATTGAGAGGCTTAATAGACTATTGCCCCTCTTGATGATTGATGCTAGCTCTATCTTTGGAAACGTATCTTATACACATAAATGATTAAATTCAAGTCTTTTAGGATAAATATTATTATTTTTTCACTGTAAATTATTATTTTTTCATTGTAACAACTTGTTGAGTTTATGTTGTAATATAGTTAAAATTAAATATTATTAAAATCAAAATCAAATTAGGGGTGAAGAAAAATGAGTGTGAAAGGAAGGGAGAGAAGAAAGAATAAAAAAAAAAAGAAGAAGTTGCCGTTTGTAATAATGGCTTTTGCTTTGGCTCTTCCTCCATTTTGAATTTGGAAACAAAACTCATTGGGTAGCGTGTGCAAAAGGGGTAGGTTGCTTTCGCTTACAACCGTTGTTTTGAAGGGCTCCACTTTGATATAAATGTATATTTATTATTACAATTTGTTTATTTTTGGTACGTTATTAAATTTTATTTTTATCAAAAAATTATTGAATTTTAGTAACATTTGAGACGTATAATATAGAAGATTTTCTTTGTAAAATAAACATTAATATACTTTTGGGATAACTATACATTTAGTATCTCACTTATTTTCGTATTTTTATTTTAGTATCTCACCTATTTTTTTGACAAAATAGTATCTAACGTTATGTTTTTATGTTGTTTTAATACATCGACCGTTAAAAATAAACCGAAATGATGATGACCTTAAACTTTGCATTTTCTTTCTCATAATCTAAGTTAGATGCATAAAGTTACTAACTTTGTGAAAATAGAATTTTGTGTTTTATTATTTCTGGAGAAGTTGTTTGAGCAAATTTCATCCGAATTCTGGCATTCAAAAATAACGTTTTTCTTTTTAAGCATCGATTTGAAGTTATCTCAAGTTGGATAGTAGAGTACAGTGATTAAAATACTAGAATGAATTTCCCTGTGTTTCAAGGGATGGAATTGGTTGAGGATCTTTGTCATCTTCATTTCTCCGACTCCATTGTTGAGGCTTATCTATTTCCCCACCATCAAGTACTGCACATTTAAATAAACCCTTCCTTTTCTTTGTTTGTAAAAAATTCACCTAACTTTAGGTGCCACCGTTCTGAGAAAAAATGACAAAATCAGAAGAATGATTTTTCAAACAGTATAGGGGAAGAAACATTAATGTGATCGAGAAGAAAAAATAAATTGGGGGTAGGGGAAGAATAAATAAAATAGATATTTACAGTTTTAGCTCAAATATTTATGATCGATTATTAAATTAATAAATTTTGAACTAAAATGATAAAAATTATAAGTTTTGGGACTAAAAATATAATTATTCTAATTAAAAATAAGTCATGTCAACATCTCCGTTTAATTTTGACTATCGATGTACAAAACATAATAGAAACGTAACATTAGGAACCATTTGTCATAAAAAAATAGGTGGGTACTAAAATAGGAACGTGGGTATATATAGTTATCCCTATATTTTTTAATACAATTATCGGTATCTAATTTATTAATAAATTAATTTAGATTAAATATTACATAGACTCGGGAATAACATTTTCAATCTAATCTACTCTATTAACAATGTCAAATATTTCTTTTTTATTATATATTTTCAAAAATGAAGTTATGTTGTGAATAAAATAATAAAGAACAATAATAAGAAAAAAGAACAAGAATAGAAGAACAACGAGATGTGAGAAAGAGAGAGATTTGTATTATTCTCAAATATAGAATTGTGTACAATGCCTTCAATGAATCATCTATTTATAGGCATAAAAAGTAGATAATACATTAAACTATAATTAATAGAGATTATATTCCTAATAATAAATAAATCAAACTCTTAGATAAAGTTCTAATCATTATAGACATCCACATAGATAAATATTCATAACACTCCCCCTTGGATGTCTATGAAGATAATGTGTGTCGTTAAAACCTTTCTAAGATAAAAACTATGTGGGAAAAAATCATTAGTGATGGAAAAGAGTACACACGTCTTTAATACGCATAACATGTTGCCTCATTAAAAACCTTACCAAGAAAACTCATTGGGACAAAACCTCGGTTAAGGGAAAAAGGAGTGCAACATGTATTTACTCCCCCTCATAAAAATATCACATAAGATCTTTGAATCTTCATAATTCAATCTTGAATATAATCTTCAAATGTTGAAATAGAGTATGCACTAATGGATAAATCTTTCAAATTATTGCTTGAAATGATCCATCAAATACTATTCTTCTGAAGATCATGAGGGACGAAACTTTAAAGAGATATGTTTCGTTTCATCACATTTGATGTATCCACCTTGAGATATAAATTCTGCGTTATCTCTACATAAAATAGCTTGCATCTTATCTTGTGAAAGCAATTCACATATCTTCTGGATATGTTTAGCCAAACACATATTTCAGATTTGCCTCATGCATAGCAATTATTTAAAGGCAATGGTCTCGTAGCACTTATATAGTATTTCTGGACCAACCAAGATACGATGCTTCCAGATCAATTAATGTATATATGGTGCTTTTAGACCAAGAATATCATCACCTTTTTCTCGAGGGCGGAATGGATCTTTATTTACATTAAGAGACCTAGCAACTAAATAGTGGTCAACAAATATGCATTATGCATGTAAAGTCTCTTTAGCTATTTTTTTGTGTTTGCCGATTGCTGCATAAGGATTCTATTATTAAGGAGATCTCTTCATGAGTCTCAATGAATCGCCAACATACATAATAAAAACAAAGACAAATCAAGAGCTAAACCTCTTAATAAAATGCTAAATCATTCTTATAGTCTTCCGCTAATAAGTATTCAATGGGGCGATTATACCAAATGTGTCCAAAATATTTTAATCCATAAAAAGATATATTTAATATAATTGAATAATGTTCTCGAGAACTTGAATTAACTGCTTATGGCAGTCTAAATCCTTCTAGAAGCTTCATGTAAATGTTGTTATCAAGAGGCTCATACAAATAAGATGTAACAACATCCATTAGGCGAAAACTGAGTTATTTTATTTATTGTCAGACTATCTAAAAGTAACTACATCCACCACCGAGAAATATGTTTTCCTCATAATCAATTTCATGTCTTTGTGAGAATCTTTGCAACCAAACGAGCTTATATCTGGTGATTTCTCCTTTTGATTTCTCTTTCTCACAAAGGCTCATTAATATTCACGAGCTTTACACATTTCAATATACGGGCTATAGGCCCAAATACTTCTCTTTTCGAAAGAGATCTTAGTTTTGCCTCAATTGCCTCTTTCCATATTGGCCAATCATTTCTTTGTTTACATTGTCCAATTGACAATGATTCATGATCCACATCATCAAATAAAATCTTTAGTGTTATATTGCATGCAAATGTATTATCGATGTTGATTTGATTTCAGTTCCATTTATTACCAGACATGACATAATCTACTGAGATCTCTTTATTATCAGGTACCTGAGTCATGTTAATGCCTCTATTGGAGACATTTTAATCTCTTCTTGAGATTTTTATCTTTGAAACATACTTGTCTACCTCGCTACAGGCATAAGTTAGACTCATTAGCAACTAGAATTTGTCCTTCCAGGACGTTAAATTTAAACGGAGCATTCATAGCTGGTATATGTGACTTAGTCACTCTATTAGGGTCAGCAAAATCATCTAACAATTGATTTGCTAAATGAATTATCCTTTGAACTTATAGTTCACATTGTTGAGTACGTGGATCAAACTAAGATAATGATAATTCATTTTAATTTATTTCTTTTCCCAGCTATTTTATTTTCTCCCCCTAACGTTGAGAAAACTAACACATTAAAATGATAGTCAGTAAATCAAGTTGTAAATAAATTTCCTATGAGAAGCTCAAGATATTTAATTATCAAGGGAAATTTGAATATGATATATATTCTCAACCTCCTTTAAAAACTCATCTTTGTGCGTTGTGGTGGAGCAATCAAAACATATACCGCACACTAAAAAAATCTAAGATGAGAAATATATGGTTCCTGACCAAAAACCATTTATAATGTGGAGAACTTATTATAATTTGTTGGCTTGATGCGAATTAGTGATAATACATATAAAATGACATGTCATCAGCATTATCAAGACCAATTGTCTTTATAAGGTAATCTGAAAATGTGATCATAATTTTATCAACTGAGCAAGTAGCCTCGTAAATACCAAGTTGCGGATTAGTAACAAGGATACATATAGCCATCTAGTCGATGCATCAATTAAAATCGTAAAATATCTAGATGGACTGTAAGAAAGGTGTACGGACCCACATATATCACCTTTGTATCTGTTCCAAAAAAATTAATAGATTCGTAATCTATCATAGCTGATGATGATTGAATAATCGGTTTGCTTTGAAAGCAAGTATCACATGAAAACATTACTTTGAAGAAAATTTCAACTCTTCAATAAATTACCACGTGAAAGTGTCAACAAATTTTCGCATCTTAATTAAATCGGGATGGTCTAACCGGTGATTGTCAAATAATAAAGTTATCAGTAAACTTCTGATTCACAATAGCATGAGCTTCAATTTGTGCTAATTCTATTGTAGTACACTATGGATGGCAGTGCATATAATTTTTTCAAGTTTTTATTATTGTCTTGATTTATACTCATAATATTGAAATAGTCAACATCCCATCGACTAATGGTCTCAATATGATATTCATTACCGTGAATATCTTTAAAATTAAATAAGTCTCTTTATGACTTTGACGAGTATAACGCACTGTGAATATGGAATAAAGTTTCATTTGACAATAACATATTTGCTCAACCAGATCCTTTTGTGATATTAGTACTTCTGGATATAGTACTCACATTTTTCCCTTGCATTTTAATCGAGAAATGCATAATTATGCACTTTTCAAAACGTGCTTTGTTTCATTTACTTCGGGTAATAAAAATATGTACTTTGTATCATTCACTTCGAGGAATGAAAAATATAAAATATAGCACATCATATCAAGTCGATTATCTATCAGAGATAATCTTTCAAGTGCTCTTCCGAAGCATTGATATTTTAGTACTTTGAGAAATATTACTCATATTTCCACTTGCATTTAAATGGGAAACATATTTCTTATGCTTAAGTACAATATGAGTACTTGCATTATCTGCTAGGCATAAATAGCCACAATTCTAGGCATAAATAGCCACAATTCATTGTATATTTTATTTCGGAAGTAATCATATTATTCAAATAATAAATTAACATAAAGCTTAAATAAATAGTATGTGAAATAAATAAACATAAAACAAACTAACATAAATAAATAATAAATAAAACGAATTAACATAAAAAAATAAAAAAATCAATTATTCCTGTTAGAGGTTATAAGGGAAATAAATTAAATGGTAAATTATTCCCTTCAAAGGTTATGAGAAAATTAACAATATCCAATTGAGTTGGACCAATAACACCATAATTATTTTCGCCATAAACAAATTTTGTTTATAATTTATTTCATTTATCATTCATGATTATGGATAAAGTCCATAATACTTTGGCGTTTGACAAGTACGAAACCAATGGTTTATAACATCACGTTGGTAAAATGATTTCACTTCCTTAGAATGATTTTTATCACTCTTGTCATCCTTATAACTTCGCTACCAACGGGTAGAAGTATTCTTAAAACGACTATATTTTTCATGTGTATATTCATAGCCTCGACCACGACCACAACTTTTAATGTGGTTTTTTATTCCTTCCATAATATAATCTCACATTCACTTCAGGGAATGGAGTAGAGCCAGTGAGCCATCGAAACCTTTTTCACATATCCTTATCACAGAGAACAAATGTTTAATCCTCGTACGCGGTATTGTTAAACCTGTACACAAGGTCCTTTAAAAACCTCCTTTGAGACCAGTAGCCTCGCAGAACGGGATGTCCAGCCAATATACTTGGATTATATCGAAATTATGTCTCTAATTGAATAATGATTTACCATGTTTGCATTTACTTCAGGGAATGAAACAGTTCCAATAATCGCATGGAATAAATATCATGCTTGCATTCACTTCAGGGAATGTCCCATCATTGATAATTGCATAGAATAAACATCATGCTTGCATTCACTTCAGGGAATGCCCCATCATTGATAATCACATGGAATAAACATCATGCTTTGCATTCACTTCAGGGGATGCCTCCCATAAAACTTTTTGGATCAAAACGAATTTTCGTAACTTGAAATTTGGAGAAGTCAATGGTCGATTTTTTCGACGAAGAAGAAATATTACTTTCGAGTAAATATAGATTTTATAATAATCTTCTTGTAAATTCAAAATCATCATGATTTATCGCACTTTAAAATAATAATATAAAGAATAAAAATAAAATTAAAATTAAAATTTACCGATATTGATTTTTCTCTCGTGGACAATGGAGACATAGCATATGACCGAGATAGCTTCTCATAGTCCCTTTATATCACATCTTTTTCCAAGTCATTTAAGCATATCATGTAAAACTCAAAACACGGTTAAAAATAGTAACTTTTACCAAATAAAATAACATAAATAATAATATGAAAATATCAAATATAATCATATAAGTAAAAGTATGAATAAGCATACCGCTAATTAACCCTTTTAGGAACAAGAGAAAACACACGTAATTTACACCAAATGCAACATCTTTGTCTCTTTCGATCCGTCTTTTGGTTTGTGAGAAGCCATACATTTTTCTCTTTCCAATGTTTGAATAAAATCAAACATACTTCCAAACTTTTCAAAAAAAATTAAAATATAAAGAAAAAGACAATCGGTAATTTAAAAAATATGAAGAGAAAAAAAACTTATCTTTGGTTTATCCTAGAATCGAATTCTTTCCAATAACTTCTTTTGGATTCAAACAATGAAGACCTCAGTTGATTAGAGTCGTGCTGATAACGTGTTGTGAATAAAATAATAAAGAACAATAATAAGAACAAAGAACAAGAATAGAAGAACAACGAGATGAGAGAAAGAGAGAGATTTGTATTATTCTCAAATATAGAATTGTGTACAATGCCTTCAATGAATCATCTATTTATAGGCATAAAAAGTGCATAATACATTAAACTCTAATTAATAGAGATTATATTCCTAATAATAAATAAATCAAACTCCTTAGATAAAGTTCTAATCATGATAGACATCCACATAGATAAATATTCATAACTAGTTAAGATTTTACATACTTCTTTTATTCAAATCATAGAGTGGTATTGATTTTTTTGGAGAAATTATTTTTTAATATTCTGATGTGATATCAAAACTTGTCCATTAAATTTAGTTCTTTAATAATGTACACATATCTTGTAAATAAACTACTCAAATTGAATAAAAATTTTATGTCCATTTTTTATGTCCGTAAGTATGTTTCAACATTAGAAAAATAAATTTAAAGTTATGATGTAGTTTTTAGGGTTATAGTGTATGATTTAATTTTTTAGTTTTGGTGTATACATAAGAACACCAAAAAGGAATATAGAATATTTGTTTGTCTGAACGGGTCGATGACATCATTCTTTTTTCCCACTAAGACTAGTTGATGGTTCAAAAAATTAATAGTTTAATATAACAAGTAATGATTGAATAATAAATACTTATTCTTTTTTTTAGAATGTTTAGAATGAAATAAAACAATATTGTTTCGGTATAATAAAAGCATATGTGGAGTATATTGTATACTTATATTGTTTAAGGACAAAATACGACCAAATCTTTTCATGAGTAAACCATAAATGCTTGTTGTTAAATTTGACGTTGTGATTCAAAATTTTGAATTCTTAGTGGGAACATAAGTTTTTATTGAGATCCCGTTTGATTTTTTACCATAAAAAACTATATAAAAAATCCTTTTTAAGTTACCATTTGTATAAATTAATTCATTATTATAAGTATTAAATTTAATAATTAAGTCAACACCTAAAGTTACTTAAATTAATTTGGTTAATTAAAGAATGGGTAAAATACAAAAATAATGACTCAACTTTTGCCTTTCTCCTATTTTACTCACTCATCTTTAAATTGAATCGATTTAATGACTCAACTTTTAACATTGGGTTTTTATCATCACCCAACCGTTATATTATGGATGCCGTTAATGACGTGGCATTTTTTATTGATTTGGCCGCCACGTAAACACACACGTGTTAAAAAACAGAATAAATACAAAATAAAAAGAATTAGTGGTGGGCCCCAGTTAACTTCAGCCGTTCGGTTTGACTCAGGCTTCTTGAGCTCTGTTCTCTCTGTCGATAAATCAGGATCTCTCAGATCCATGTTGGTTCAGAGCGAAGCATACGCTTTGGTCACTCTTTCATCAAGAAGCAACCGCAAACGGAAGGCCTTCCGGGGTTGCTGAAGCGGAGCCTCGAAATTCGGCTTCTTCTTCGAGGGTTGTTCAAGACCCTGTTTTTGAAAGCAAAGAAGAAGACCAGAGAGTGAACCCGATCGCGACGGCGACGATATTGAGATCATAGATGAACAACCACCCAGTGTGACTGCTCCTGCGGCGAATTTAACAGAAGAGAAATTTGAAGAAATTGTGGAAGAATATGAAGAGGAGCTGAAGCCTATGAAGGATCATATTGGTCTTGATTCGCAAACAAAAAAGGCTCCCGGAAGGGATCTCAAGGAGATTGCCGGGAGTTTCTGGTCGGCCGCTTCAGTTTTCAGCAAGAAATTGCAGAAATGGAGGCAAAAACAAAAGCTTAAGAAGAGGAGAAATGACGGTGGATCAGAGAGATTGGCATTGAAGAAGACGATTAGGAGACAGTACAGAGAAACCCAGTCTGAGATTGCGGATTACGGGTTCGGGAGAAGATCTTGTGACACGAATCCAAGGTTTTCTCTTGATGCTGGGAGGATGTCGTTTGATGCAGCAAGGATGTCGTACGATGATCCGAGGTATACTTTCGATGAACCCAGAGCTTCCTGGGATGGATATATGATTGGGAGAATGTTTCCAAGGATGCCCACAATGGTTTCCCTTGTGAAAGATGCTCCTATTCCACATGTTGTCCGATCCGATACTCAGATCCCCGTGGAGGATCCGACTGCTATGAATTCCATCGATGAGAGGGACCATTACCGGCAAGGTTCGTAATGGCATTCGACAGTGCTAGAGCCGACGAAACACCCTTCCCTCCACCTGACATGTCCTCTCCCAGGAGTAATTTAGCAAACTTTTCCTTCATCAGCTCCATATCTGAACACAATACAAACACATTGCAGGCAATCAAATCTATTTCTTGCCTAAAGAAGAAGAAAGTATACATGAAACTCACCACTTAGTAGCTGCTTTTCTCTGGCTTCACAGGCAGCAACCAAATTCTCCGCCGCCTGCCTCGACGTCGTCTTGATTCGATAACGGTGGCTCTTCCGGTTGATCTGATCCCTGGTTTTCATCTGCCACCCCATCATCCTCTGCTGCTTCTTCCAACACACCACCGTCACCTTTCTCGACGTTTTTCAAACCCCTGGCCTTCTTCCCCACCTTACCCCGGAAATCAACAGCGCTGACCAACTTTAAGGTTGTCGAAATCTTCGACTGTAATTGTTGCATGATGTCTGTGGAAGAGAGGAAACAAAACTAAGAAAAAAGAAGAAGAAAACAAGTGTTTTTTAGAATCCCCTCTTCCAAAAGATGTGTTTCGAGAATCCCCTCTGATATATTCGTTCCCCGGAGGGTCGGCTCAGACAAGGGATTATTATTCCGATTCTAATTGGGGCCCACCACTAATTCTTTTTATTTTGTATTTATTCTGTTTTTTAACACGTGTGTGTTTACGTGGCGGCCAAATCAATAAAAAATGCCACGTCATTAACGGCATCCATAATATAACGGTTGGGTGATGATAAAAACCCAATGTTAAAAGTTGAGTCATTAAATCGATTCAATTTAAAGATGAGTGAGTAAAATAGGAGAGAGGCAAAAATTGAGTCATTATTTTTGTATTTTACCCTTAAAGAATTCACATTATAGATCATGGGAGGACGGTCTAGTGGTCAGAGCACTCTCACCTACTCCACTCTCTTCTCCTTAGGTCCCGAATTTAAGATTTCTCAGGAGCGTTGTCTTCACCTAGATTTTCCCCCTTCCCTCTAGGTAGAAGTTGAATAGGTTTAAAAAAAAGAATTCACATTATAAATTTTTTATTCGTCTTAATATGAACTCATGGTCATATCTATTTATTTTTTTTAAAAAAATACATGTAATTTATACGTAACGGTGATAGCTAAGATATTTTATGTTTAGTTTACAAAAGGAAAAACAAATTATTTAATTGTTTATTGAATAAGGAATTAGACGGTTTGCAATGGTCAAAATTAATGCAAGAGAGTGTTGCATAATCTCCGGCTTTTGTTGCGCCCACGTCTTTGTCTCAATTTGCTGCGATTTAAGCGTAAACCTAACCTTATTAAAAAAAAACTAAAACCTAACCATATGGAGTAATATAAAGGGTTTATGTATTATAAATATAAATTCAGGTTCAATTTGGTACTTGTAGTTTTTTTAAATCACTTGAATTTTTCTACAAGATTTGAATTGGTGTTTATACTTTTTTTAATCTAAACTGATAATTTATTTCTTTCGCATATATTTGGTATCTAAATTTTTTTATATAATCAGCTAATTTATTGAAAAGGGAAAATATTCAAAATTACGAGTGTTTATAGCTATAAAAGTAATCAAAACATATAATGTAGAAAATTTCCTATAACCATTGAAACTAGTCACTTGAAACTATAAAGGATCATACAAGGAAAAAGTTGAAAAACCCACTAAAAGACTCGAATAAAAGATAGATACAAACAACATCATTTAATCATTGATGGAAGATAAAAAAATATCATCACTAACATAAAAAATATGTACGACAATGAAGGCACATTGATGAAACGACCATTACCACAACTCAATCACGAGCAAGAAACGGTAATTGTGGGCTCGTACTCAAATCTAGCGCAAGGGCCCAACCTTAATAAATAAAAAATAAAAAAATCAAACGAGCGATAATAAAGATAAAAAATGTGTCAAAAGGAAGAGAAAAACATGCCACAAGACAAAATTATTTCTATTAAAAACTAGAAAAAAATAAAGATACGATATAATAAAGCAAAGAAAGAAGAAGAATTACATGCGGTTGACAACTAGCACTAAAATTAGTGCCTCCATCGACCAAACAAGGATGAAAAAAAAAACTTGTGACGTTTATGTTAGATAGAATTTTAAAACGGTACAGAGAAGGAACTATGTGGGGGTGGGGAGGTGCAATCGCCCCCCACCCTTGAATTTTTTTTCACCGTTGTTCTTTTATTTTTTTTATTAAAAATGATCATTTTATAAATTTACCATCCTTTCAAATATTTATAATTTACCTCAACCCTAAAACATGACTCCGTCCCTCAAACCGTAAGCTTTTTTTACTGGTATCTAAACTTAACTTCATTATCATTATTATTAGTCAGATGTGTAAAAATGAGACAAAAATTAATTCCATTTATAAATGACAAAAAATATCGGTACCGATTTAAACCCTAAAATCAAATTCATATACTTACCGTATTAACCCTAATGGGTTGATATAAATTTATTATATAAACATATCCCTCTTAAGTTCTGTCCTTAACCTCCTCTAAGGAAATTGGGAACATGATGGCAGTTAAATAGAAGTTAGTTAGCCCAGAAAGTTTAGTTGGATTTTGAGCCCATCAACAGTTACATGGACTGATCATTTCAGCCAAGAAAGCCCAACTCAAACCCATTTTTAGCATTTCTGAAATGGGGTTTTCACTTTCAATCTTGTTGTTGTGTCGTTAGTTATTATTTTAGTCTCTTTATTATGTTAAATTAGAGACTCACCATCTCTAATTCAATTTGATATATAATTTGGTCCTTTTACTTTTAGTTCCATAAATAAATAATTCCCCCTAACTCGTCTAGAACATAGGACGAATTCTTATTGCACTGTAACGAATGTCGTAGATCCTTGAATAAAATTTTCTGTATTATTTTTTCCGAATACAATATTTCCCTAATTTTGTCTTGTTATTACTTTGTTCCTGCTCCAATCATTTTTAAGTTGGAATCAGCTAAGATTGGGATTATTGAGACACTGAAAACTTGGGAGATGCCAGGTTATGAAGATGGTAAAACTGGAGGTAGCCAAGCCAATACATGCAAGGCATGTGGAGGGGGAAAAGCATAAAGCAAACTAGAAAATTCTGGTCAATGTAAACAGCCAACCTAACACAACACTTTTGTGTGGTTTCGTAGGGTTGGATTTTAGGATCACTGTATGTCTTGCTTCTTTTATCATGCTTTGTGCTTTATACATAATGTCACCAATTCATGAACTATTAAAGAGATGGAAAATGGGTCTTTGGGGTTGTTTTGGTTTCGGTTCGAGTCATTTGGAGTCTGACTATATTCGATTCAGGTTTGAATCGGTTTGGTTCTAGTTTTGGTCTATGGTAATTTAGGTCAAGTCATATTGGGTCTATATCGGATCGAGTCAATATGAAATCGGTAGATTTCAGTCGGGTTTTCAGGTTGAGTCAATTTTTTATACACCTATATATGATTTTATAAAGCCGGTATATTTAGCTTTTTGGCGAGTTGTGTGACAATTCAAATCTCATCTTTCTTTATTTCTTTTAATATCATTCCTTTATTTTGGGTTGCCTTCAGTTTGAGATTTTTTTCCAGGTGTAATTGGTTCGTTTTATTTTGAGACTCGAATCATCATGTTCGGGTCGATATCAAATTTCGAATTGAATAAATCGATTCGGGTCTCGGATCAAGTTATTCAACTCAAAATCATTTTTTGTGTTATTTTAGTGCAGAAAATTGGGTTATGGGCACTTGACTCACCTTTCCACCACAACTTCATATAAAGACATTTATATTTCCCTGTTTTGTAGGTCCATTTTCCATCGCACCCATTTTCACACAGTGAAGTTACAGTTCCACCACTACTACTTTGTTTCACCTATTTTACCTAAATAAACCTTAAACCCTATACTTTAATCGATTAATTATGATTTAATCGGATTGATTTAACATTGGTTGATTCAGTTGGTTAAACTAATTTGACATTTCATTTTGTTTTCTTCCAAGTATAAGAAATAAAAATAAATATAAGTCGATATAGGTATTGGTTAAAAACAACTATATTCTATATATAATATTTATTTGGTGTATTTTATAAGATGATTTCAATCCACTTAAGCATATGTTGTTCCAACTAAGCAAGCATGCTTCAAGAGAATCAAATGATTTAATTTTATTCGAAAGAGTGTGGGAAGCTTCCTTAGAGCTCCATAAAGTTAAAGGAAACAAAGATATATAGTAACATCTCCACATATTCTATATTTTCTCTTCCTTTTCCAAGTTATATACATTTATATGATATGATCTTTTATGAATCTGTTTCTTATGAAATTTCGAATTAAAATTAAGATTTATATTTATTATACTGGTGGTGAAAACTAAAAGTTTTAATATTTAGTTTTAGGGTTTAAGGTTCAATTTAGGATTTAGAGTTGAAGGGTTTAAAATTTAGGGTTTAAAGGTTAGGGGTTTATGTTTTAGGGGTAATATGATGGGTGAGTTAGGTTTTAACCTATAAGCCATATATTTTAATCCTAAACTCTAAATTCTAACCCTCTAAATCCTACCTTCTAAACTTAATTTCTAAATTTTAAAACTAAGGCGCATGTGAAAATATTTTATTTTTTATATAAAAAATCAGTTAAACTTCTCTTATAATGACAAATGACACCACTTTAATTTTAGTTGACATCAATTTTTGAGTTCGTTTTTAAACAAACCCTCCCTCTCCTATCATAAAAAATTAAATTATCATTTTAATATGAATAATTCTAATATCAAACACGAATTGTTCAAATTAAAATTAATTTCAAAATAACTTAAATTTAGAATAAAACGATTTATTGATCCCATTCGTTTATCATCCCTAGTAAAACTAACATGCCACGTAACCATTCTAAAGGCTAAATTATTGATAAAAATGTCAATAGTTTTTAAGCACTAATAGTTTTTTTTAATAGTAACCACTAATAGTTAGTATTTACATATTAAGCATTATTTACAAATTGCACATTAAACAATTGGAATTAGAGGATAATGAATTTTATCCAGGTAATTTGAGTTCGAAGATTATGTGTGCACGATATGTGTGCGTTATTAAAAAATTAAAAAATTAAATAGACATTATATTATAATCACAATAATATATTAAGAAAAAAAATAATTGGAATTGGAATTAAATTATCCTCAAATCAATTGAGAAAAAAAGGAAAAGAAATAGAATTATTGCGAATCCGGCACATGTCTATGCTCCAGCCTGTATTGGTTCAGCCGAAAGTGTACACATATAGAGTAATTCCTGTATTTGTTGTATTTATTAAATCATATCATATTTTAATAATATAATCTCTTCATACAAATAATTTTATATAAATTTTGATTTCAACGTAACAATTATAAACAATATATTATACATTTAGAACAGCACAATATACAAACGGTGTACAATAACAATTAATATATTCATACCATCAACTTATTTGATCAGGATTCGCCCGTCACTAAGTCAAATCTCATTAAACCGAAACTCTTAGTTTAATTAGTCAAATTCAGTCATTAATTAACAAGTAATTTACAAATACTTTTCACATGTTAAAATACAAACCCCATAGTAATATAATAAAGTTACCAAAGAAATAAGATTACATGTGCAAATGGATAATGCCTAATAAGGGGATCAACACTTTTTTTTTTGCTTAGGTTACAAATAAGTATTTTAAGTATACTAATATTTTTATTTAGGTTACAAATAGTAATACTGTCTTTTGACAGTATAACGTTCGAGTGACGAAATTTCAGCGAGCGTTTTTCAGCGAAGGAGGCCGATCTATAAATGTTTATGATTTCCTGTCGTGGTTGTGCCGATATGCCAAGAACAAGTAGCGAAAGAATTTGTTGTCTTCATAGAGCACTCTGGTTAAAGCTATAGTTTACTGGATTTCTTTCAGAAGTTGCTTCAAGTACTTCTGAAAGTGATAGGTTTGTTCTTTAATGTCTTTCATATCCTTAGGTTTTATTGTATTTATCTTTATACATTGAATTTTCAATGTTTGGGTGTGATCTTTTGTAATCCTATCAATTTTAATATAATCCAATTTATTTCAAAAAAAATATTTTTGTCAAAATAAGTACTTGAAGTGTATTTAAGTCAAAATAGGTATCTACAATATTTTTTTGTCAAAATAGGTACCGAAAGTATTTTTTTGTCAAAATAGGTACCTAAAGTGTATGTATATATATACATATATATTCCTAAAAGTTGTCATGTGACATTGATTGAAAAAATATATAGGTATCTATTTTGACAAAAAATATACTTTAGATACCTACTTTAACAAAAAAAAATACCTCGAGTACCTATTTTGACAAAAAAGTATACTTTAGTTACTTAATTTGACCAAAAAATATACTTTAGATCAGCCATTAACCACCATTTTTAGCACTTAGATTAACCAAAATCGTTTAATTCTATCTGTTCGATTAATTAACATATAAATGAAACGGTTATATCGATTAGTGTTTACCGTTTAATATACACACCCCTGATTTTAGGGAAAGACATTTTCTTTTCTTACCAAAGGCTTTATATATAATATATGTACGTATGTATAGAAAGGACTAAACTTTTTGGAAGTAGAATAAATATGAATAATATGTCGAATAGTATAATTATTCCATATACTAGTTGTGAAAAACTAAAAGTTTATACATGTATCTTAGTTTAAGAGTTCATAAATTTAGTTTATGGTTTGAAATTTAAAGTATCAGTTAGTAGTTTAGGGTTAAAATGTGAGGTTTATAGGTTAGAACCCAAATTCCTAACCATAGTACCCTAAACTCTAACCTTTAAATCTTAAATTCTAATCCATAAACCTTACATTATAATTATAACCCTAAATTCTAAACCAATAAACGTAAATCCTTAACGTTTAAACTATAAATTAAATTTCTAAACCTACCGTCATTGTACGAAATATAAATGCCGTTTAATTAATATGTTGACTTTATATTTATCAGTATATTTAAAATTTAATTTTTAATATTGTATTTAATTTATTATTTTAAATGTATGATGTTGATGCATCACAATGTATTGTTTACAATCGATCCATTATGAATTATTTTTAAAGTAAATAGTTAAAGTTTACAGTTAACATCCTCTCGTCTACCTTAAGTTATAGGTTTGAAATTTATTTTAAACAAATTTCTCTTTTCCTCCCTATGTAAAAACTGTTTAAAAAATATATGTGAAAATCTTATTGTATACTATATAATATACATATATGATCAGTGATTTAATTATTATATTTTTAAATAATTTATTTTGTTTGAATTTATTATTAGTCAACCTATTCTATTATATTTTAGCGTAAATTATTAATATCGTTAAAAATTCCTTTAGTGGACTGGTGTGTAAATTTTTTTAAATTCAAATTTCAAAGTAATTTGTTTTTGGTTATATACATGTTCGTTTTACGGTCCATATTCGAGGTGTGAAACTATCTCTTTCAACAATGTTGACTCTAAAATTTAAACTCACATTCTCTCTTTAAGAGTGTAACATGCCTTACCAATGCACCCAACACTTGTTAAATTTCAAAGTAATTCTTACACGATTTAAGATGAAAGTTGGGATTATTATACTATTATTAATATTTTTATTCTAAAACGTTTGGTCATTTTAAAAGAAAACTGTTATTTTTCTCAACTAGATTATAATTTTAATAGAAAATATTTAATTCAATGTCATGATTTGGATTTTTTAAAAAGAAACACATTAATTGATTAACGAAAACCTTTAAAAATATATATTAATGTATGAGAAATTATATCATATGTCATTCCCACTACGTCATTCATAAAACTAACCAATAAAAAATATTTATTTTATTATTATTTTCACCTTATCTTTTTATCAATTGAATCTTTCTCATATTTACTGTAAATTAAATTTAAAAATAATTTTTATGGAATGAAGATTCACTCAATAAAAAGATAACATGAAAAAATTAATAAAATAAATGCATTTTATTAGTTAGTCTCATGGATAACGTGGTGAGAATAACGGGTGATATAAATTTTCCAATCAGCACCCACCTCTCCCACCAACTGTCATCCCAATTCCAAAATTACCCCTGCATTTTAACCGCGCTGACATAAAACTCCTCAGATTCCGCGTAAAATTCGGCGCTCTGTTTAAAGTAAAAACGTGTCGGTGTCGTCTTTTAGAATTTCAAGCAAGCTCCCCTCTTTTTATATTCACATTGTTTAATTTAACTTTAGGGTAAACTATAAAAATAGTCGTCAAACTTTTAGAATATTTTTATTTTGGTCACTAAACTCTTAAAACATGCATTATAGCCACTAAACTTTTAATCCAATATTAATAACTCCCCAGTTAGCTTCCGTTAAAAAAAAAAACTGACGTGACACATTAAATTTTCTTCTTCCATTCCTTTGTTTTCGTCTCTTACTCAATTTGTCTTCCATTGATAAACCGAGAATAGTAGTACCTTAACTAGTAAAGGCACCTTAAAATATATGCTACGAGCCTTACCAATCTTCCATGTTTGTAGGCTTTACGTCCACAATATTGAAACTTTGATTGCAATATCAATGTATCTTGGCAAATCAAGCTGATTATGAATAGCAAAACACAAGAACATGATGTGTTTTCAAACATACACACTTCTAGTATAACACAAGATTATAACCAAACACTCTAGCTGCAGACAAGCCCGAACATAAAAATGCTTAGATATCTCCATAATGATTTCCAAACTAGTTACATGAACAAAAAAATATAGTAAAAAAATGGTGTAAAATATAAATATGATAAAAGATGAATCCTTCTTAATTCAAATATAGTATGAGCGAAATTTTCTTATGCTTCAAGGCAGGGGCGGAGCCAGAAATTTTTCTAAGGGGTGTCATTTTTTAACGGTATTTAAAAGGGGTTAATTCTTTATAAAGAGGTGTCATTTTATTTATAAATGGGTGTCAGTTATATAATTTTTAATTTTTTCATATACAAATTATATAGAAAAATACGATTTCTAAAAAATTTTGGGGTGTCATCAGACACCCCAATCCTCTTAGTGGCTCCGCCCATGCTTCAAGGGCGGACATGAAATAAAGCATGATCAGTTGATAGAGCCATCTTAACACATTCTCAGATAAAATTAGAATGTGATTTCGGTTCAAAGGCCTAAAAGAAAAAAAATAATTCATAAAGAAAGCTCAATTCATAACATAAAATTGAAAACCCAACAAATATGCATTAAAATCAAGGGTGAAAAAAAACCCAAAAGAGATGAAGAAGAAAAGCTGACATGCTACATCAGCGTTACAAACATAAGTTAACGAGAGAGACCTTATTAAAAGCAGACTAAAAGTTTGATGACTATAATGCAAATTTTAAAAGTTCGGTGACTATAATACAAGTTTAAAAGTTTGGTGACTATAATGCAAATTTTAGCAATTTAGTAACCAAAATGAAAGCATCCTAAACATTTGGTGACTATTTATATAGTTTACCCTTAATTTTTAACACAAACATTTTTTTAATTAGATTAATAATTTCCCTTTAATCCACCCATCGTATAAAAATAGCTTTCCCTTAACTTCAAACTTCAATCATAAGGCAACGCACTCATCTTCCTTTCAACTCACTCACTCTTTCACTCACTTTCTCTGCCTTTTTCTTTCTCTAGAAAATACTCATTTTGATCCAAACAGGGAATCAACAAAGTTGTTATCTTTCTTCTTAATTTCCCCCAGAAAAATGAAAATTCTTCAGACGGTTACCGTTATTTCGACACTCCTGATGATGTTTTTGAGTTTAGTAACCGGTTCCGATGACATCAAATGCACCCCTTGCCAGCAAAACCCATCGCCTCCGCCACCGTCTCCACCGCCGCCGGCTGCATCCAGCTCCAATTACTGCCCACCACCACCTTCTCCACCCAGCTCTAGCGGTGGCGGCAGTAGCTACTACTACTCCCCACCACCACCAGCATCTCAATCCGGGGGTGGTAACAACTACTACGCTCCGCCGCCGCCCGGAGGCGTCATCGGTGGCATGTATTACCCTCCACCGACGTACAAAAACTACGGGACGCCGCCACCTCCGAACCCCATTGTGCCTTACTTCCCGTTCTATTACCACATTCCTCCGCCTCCTTCGGGGTGTGAACAATTGTTAGCTTGGTGGGTCTCAACTCTTGTTTCCTTGTTTGGTTTCTTCTTTTATGTCTTTTGACATTTAAAAAGACAAAGAAATAGCAGATCTGGGAAAATTTTCCGGCGGCTGCTGGGAGGAAGAAAATGAAGAAGATGGGTAAAGAAAGCTACAAAATATATGGAGTAAATTTTCTCGTCTTTTCTTTTCTTGCTGTAGAATGTAATGATCTGTGTAGTTTGATTTCTGATCATTTTTGTATAATTGGAA
Source organism: Hibiscus tridactylites (assembly GCA_958450335.1). Classification (NCBI taxonomy): domain Eukaryota; kingdom Viridiplantae; phylum Streptophyta; class Magnoliopsida; order Malvales; family Malvaceae; genus Hibiscus; species Hibiscus tridactylites. Next base: position 79,486,804 of record OY288283.1, on the reverse strand, counting down.
GCTAATAAGAAAATTAAACACTCTGGACAATAATTGAGCTTTTTAACTTTTGGATTATAGATTTCTTTGTTTTTGTGTCCAAACGTGTTGGTTCATGATGCAAGGTCAATTATGATTGTTAATAAACTAATTAATTAAGCCTTTTTTAATAGTGATTAGGTTTATTGAATTAGCATCGAGATTTACATGTTAATTGAGTTCTTTATGGTGTTAGCTTTTTTTTTTTGAAAAAAATATATGCGATAGTAGGATGTATAATATATTTTTTTAATTAAATAAAAAGGTGGTATTAAGGTTTGAACCAATAAAACAACATAGATATCATTGATCACTTACCAATTAATGGATTTTAAAATATGTTTAGCTTGGCTATTTGACCATTGCTCAAAATAGGTTGAACCTTCTTTTAAAAAATAAGAATGTACAGTGGCTCGGTCCATGGGCGGAGCCACCCATTAGTATGAGTGGTCATATGACACCTAAATTTTATTTAGGATAACTTCTTTATACATAATTTATATATATATATTAAAAAATTAAATAAATAATATTTTCTTTGAATATGCTGGTGTGATGCAAGAGTAACACATGTTCAATTTTTTTAGTTTTTTCAAAGACGGCACACACAACATGTATTACTAGTACTCGAATTCGGGTTTTAAAGGATGATAAACATATACCTTTGCCATCAGTACACAAAGGGATAAACAAATAAATGACATTTATTTATAAATAATTAACACCTTTAAATATAATCCAAAAAAATAACATTTTTTAAATAGTTTTTTGCACCGACCAACATGGTGGCGCAGCCGAAAGGATAATAGTAGAAAATGGATGGTTTTGATTATTGAATGGGAGTTCTGGCAGTAACCCTATCATCTCATCCCAATGGTATTTATGAGGCACCAACACTGACCACCAAATCCTCATCTTTGGGACGTATGATCCCAATCTTCGGAGGGTAGGGGTAGCCTATCTTTCCCTTCCTATTTATCACCATTCCCCACAATGTGAAGGGCCATTGTGGGTTCTCCATGGAAACTTTTTCTTTGCTTTCACAATGGCATTTTGTCAACGTGGAGAAAAGTTACAAATAACGGAAAAATTAATTTTAAGAGTAGACCATAATAACAAGTATTAAAAAGTTAGGCATTAAGAAATACAAATTGAAAAAAATTAATTTTAAGAGTGCTTAAAATGACAAATATTTAAAAAAATTGGGCCCCTCAAGTATTAGGAAAAATTGAATATTAAGAGTAAGACCCTAGTAATAAATATTGGAAAAAATTAAACCTCTATTAACAAATATTAAAAAGATGGATCTAATAAATTATTAAAAAATCAAACCATTAAGAACAAATACAATTCAAATAAAATTAGAAACGTGTAACTTTCTTGAGAGGTGGGCCCTGGGCGGGCGCCCTTGTTGCCCTTGCCCAGGGTCGAGTCTGACAATGCCTCGAACTCAAAAACTTTCTTAAGCCATACCAAGTTGTTTATCATTTAGACCAACTATGTTTAACTTGTTTTTATATTTTAAAATTAGTATCATAAAAATTAAAGACAAAATAAAAGATTGCTTCGAGGAGGAGAGTGATATGAGTCGGACCCAATTAATCTTAGCCATAAATACCCAAGTTTAAATGACCATAAAAAGAGAAGTTAATATAATGCGGAGATGGCCGTGGAGGAATACGATTTTTTTTTAAATATCGTTGAGTATCATAAGATTCTAATCGAATTCGAGTTATTTTTTTTAAATTACATACATAATTAAACAAAAATTAAATATAAGTGTTGTATGCATTCTCAATGCTCATAGATAATACACGATCATGATTTGATTTCTCTCATTATATTTTATTTAATGAAAGGTAAAAAATAAAATAAAATATTCACGACGATATCGTTTTATTAATCAACTTAATTGAATTGTTTGAATTAAGAATTTCAATCCGACTTGAATTAAAAAATCAAATAAAATAAAATATAATCAAAATTGTAGATGAGATGAGACAAATATTGATTATGTTTTAGTGTGAATAATGGTGAGAAAATCCAGGGGAGATTAGCTGGATGGCACGTAACATGTTGATGACAGTTGTGGACCAGCACCAGCCAACTCTAAGTAGGCTAAAGTGTTCCAACACCCCCAAGACAATTCGGCAATCCATGTTTACACCAAATAGTAAATGGCATTTCCAAAATAATATTATGAATGAATTGAGCAAGGTCGTCTTGGATATTTCAGGGGCGAAATCTCAAACTAGACTTATAGAATTAAAATAAATTTTATTTATTTAAATTATTAATTTAAAATTTCATTAATTATTCATAGAAACATGATTTAATCTTTCAAGTATATTATTTTCATTGTTTTATTGAAAATCATTTCAAATAAAGTTAATACAATAAAGAGCAACCGCTAAATTACAAGAATGTCACTTGAGAAAATTCGTCCTCCGAGCATTCTTTGATGCAAATTCATCAATCAAATCCTCATAAGGAACTTCATCCAAAATATCATTCTCGATTGCCACAAAAGCTAGTCCATTAAGCCTTTCCTATGACATAGAACTATGCAAGTAAGATTTGAGTAACTTTAATTTCGAAAAACTTTTTTCGGCTGTTGCAACTGTGACAGAAATAGTTAATAATATCCTATATGCAATAATTGCATTAGGAAAACAATCAACACGTTTCAAAAATTTTAAAATATCAAGAGCCCATAATTTTTCTTTAGGCAAAAATTCTTGGAGTAACTTCAACTCGATATATAAATCATAACCATGAATATCACATTTATCACCATTCTTAAGTGATTCTTCCAAACAACTACAAAAAGACCTTAAACTCGAATCATTTAGTGAATGCAATTTATCAGAACAAAATAAAAAACCAAACATATTTTCATATTGTTCAACCTCCTATCAAGTGATACAATTGCTTGATCAATAATACAATTAAAATAATTAATTTTAAAAGACTCGTATGCACTTTGTGAACTCTCATCATCTAAATTTTCATCAAATTGTCTTTTTCTTTTGATGTGACGTCTTTGAGGTAAAACTGGATCAATTTCCATATCAATTGCAAGTTTCTTAGCAATTTCAACAGCATTAGAAAAACCATTCTCCCTATACTCCTTAAAAAATAAAGTTATTTTTTTCACATCTTCAATGGCAACAGAAACAAGCATATCTTTTGATTGTAATTTTTTATTAACCAAATTAACAATATATAATAAATCATACCAAATAACAATAGCTACTATAAACTCAAAATCACCAAGTTCATTATTAGTTAAAGATTTAGCTTCGCTTCTTATTTTAGAATCTTTATCACTATCAGCAATTTCAAGTAAAGCTTCTCTTATACCCGAAATCTAAAATCGTATTGCTTTTACACTATCAAAACGACTTTTCTAACGAGTAGAAGACAACGATTTAGGAGTTACTTTTTTCACATTTTTTTAAAATCTGCCATCTTTTTGTGGAATTTGCAAATATAGTATAAATACGTTGTAAAACACCAAAAAAATCTCTAGCTTTTCCAGAATTGTTAGCCATGTCACACAACATTAAATTAAGGCTATGGGCACCACAAGGAGTGTAAAAGGCTTTAGGATTCAATTCTAAAAATTTTCTTTGCACTCCTTGATTTTTTCCTTTCATATTTGACCCATTATCATAGCTTTGTCCACGCACATCATCTAAATCTAGTTCAAGAACATTCAATTCATGTAAGAAAGCATCAAAAAGTCATTGCCCTCTTGTGTCATTCACATTCAAAAATCCTAAAAATGATTCATTTATTCTAACACAATCAGAAGAAATATCTACATATCTTAAAATTAAAGACATTTGTTCTTGATGGCTAATATCGAGAGTACAATCAAGTATCACAGAAAAATACTTAGCTTATTTTATTTTCTTAACAAATTCAGATTTAATTGTACATGCAAGCAAAAGAATCAACTCATTTTGAATGTTGTGACCAAGATAATGAACACGAATCTCATCACTAGTAATACAACGAACATGCTCTTGGATAATAGGATCAAAATCAGCTAACATTTCAATTAATCCCAAGAAATTTCCATTACTATTTTGATATAATTTCTCATTAGTACCACGAAATGCTAAATTATGCTTTCCAAGAAACTTCACAAATGAAATAATTCGCAATAAGACATTTTCAATGTTCTTTCTCCTTCTCAAGTTGTTTTTGAGCTACTTTGTCTATAGTCATATTCTTTTGAAGTCTTAAACGTAAATCATACCAAGTGGCCATATTTTGAACATGTTTCATACTTGTTTCATGCTCTCTAATTCTAACACAAAGATGTGCCCAATCACTATAACCCTCATTTGCTAATTGACCTTTACCACATATTTTCTTAAATAATTTACAACAAAAACAAAAAACTTTATTAAGTTCTTTTGAATATACAAGCCAATCTCTATCACATTTTCTCTATTTGGTAATATTCTAGTGTAAAATGAGGCAGAAAATTGTCTTCCAAATTTATCTTTAACACCTTTCACAATAGATAAATCTCTTTTAGGACCTTTTATCGCTAAAATATCAATTATTTGAGAACTTAAAGCGTCCCAATTTCTTAGATCGAATATATTAAATTTATAACATGTAATATCAAAAAAATACCAGCATTATTAGCATTATCAACATCATCAACACACTCAACATTAGAAGGACCAACATCATCACCAAATACATTTTTCTCATTTACAAGCATATTTTCATTTTTATCATTTATACGCATGTTATCATCAATATTATCATTGACATTACTAATATTAGAATCACCAACAACATTTTCATTTTCAGATATTTGTGATTCTTTGATAAAAAAATTATCAAGTGATCCTTTTTGAGATTTAGTTAATTCATCAATTTTTTTCTTTTTACGTTTCTCACATCCAGAGTCATATTTTCTTTTATGAAAAAATTTTATGTAAAAATTTAAAAAGTAAGAAAAACTAAAAATAAAAATGTAAGTAAAAAGATAAGAGTAAAAGCAACACAACCTGATTTCGATCAAAAAAGTTTCAAGAATTAAAGGAGACTGATATGGTTCTTCAAATAATCGAAAGAGCGAGATGTTGGTTCACTGTGAATATATCAGAGGCAACGACAACTCAAGTTTGAAAAGAAATAAAAGTTGAGTGTGAATAAACTATTTCTAAGGCAATTACTCTTAAGTGTTTTTTGGATATTCAATTAATAGAGAATAAATAAAAATGGAATGTCTTGAAATTTATTTTTAAAAATCAATCTTAAAAAGTTACCGTTTATTTTTTAAATATTGTAATTTTATTCTTTGAGTTTCTTTCCTATTTTCAAGAAAAAGAACGTTTATTTTCTTTCCTATTTTCAAGGAAAAACGTTTATTTTTTTTCAATTGATTATGCCAACAGCAGAATCAATGCTTTTTCAATTGTTGCATTAGTTAATAGGATTTGTGGGGCCCTTGTTATTATCGTGGGGCCCATATCATATAAAAAATTGGCTGAAATTTAATTGTGTTTTGCAGCTTTGGATTAGGCGGTAGGCATAAAGCAATTAAAATTTTAGGCCCCAAGTGAGTGGGGGCCCTGAGCAGATGCTCAGTCTGCTCCTGCTCTTGGTCGGGCCTGGAATTGAGGACGTGTTATGAAAATTGGTGGAAAATGTTTAAAATGATTAAATTATCTAACTTAGAGCAAATTAATCATAAAGAACTTAGTCATTGTATGGATAAATAATAATATTTATTTCATAACGTATAAAGGAATCGAAGTAGCAACAACTTTGATAAGAACTTCTTTCCCGGCTTGTGAGAGTAAATGGCTTTTTTTAACCTTGGAGCTTGTTTCGAACTCTGTCTTCAAGCCCTTTTGTGACAAGATTAACTCTATTATTGCTAGATTCTGGTGGGAAAATTCATTGGCTTAGTTGGAATAAAATGTGCAAATTTAAAGATAATTGAGGCATGGGGTTTAGGGATCTTTCATTCCTTCAATAAAACACTCACTGCAATGCAAACTTGGAGTTTATTTAAAAATCCAGATTCGTTGATCGCTCAAACCTTTAGGGGTCTTTATTTTCTAGGAGGTGAGTTTTTAATGCTCCAAAACACTAAAGTTCTTGGGCATGGAAGAGCATTTTAAGTGGTGTCGACACAATTAAGCTTAGGAGATGTTAGGAACGTGGGGAACGTGTAAAATCTAAATTGATTTTGATATAACAAATTGTATAAGGGCTTATTTGTAAATATAATAAATTTTTAAGTATTTCAAAGACTCACAAATTAACAAGTTTTTTTGAACCAAATGATTTTTCAAGACAAATTATTTCAAGTGTTCAAAAATTTTCTAAGTATTTTCAAGCCAAACTTCATCTCTACGCCTAGGCAATATCAATAGGGTTTTCCAACACTGGAAAATCAATTAACCAAGGCATACTGATACGGTTTAACCCCGTATCAATACGATCTTCATCTAGGCAAGCTATTAAGGCATAACACACCGATACGGTCTCACTCCGTATCGATACGATTTGGATAATGATAGCAAATCTTTGTTTTAAATGAGTCGAACGTTGGCTATCAGTTATTGGAATCCTAAATATTTTAAATGACCGTTAACCGTATCGATACGACTAGAGAGCATACTAATACGCTTTTTGTCAAAACACAATTTAGGATTCCAGTGAGCAAAAACCGTATTGATACGACATTTCGTATCGATACGCCCCTTATAACCGTACCGATACACCCTTCTCGCGTATCAATACACCATTGTTTTCAGTCACAATGACTCTCTCTTCTTTGAGACAGGTACCGATACGGTCTCGAGGGTATCGATACGCTATGTAGTTGAGGAGCATTTATTACGGGAAAAATACAGCCCAACGGCTAAATTAATGACCTCAACCACCCAAACGGCTAGAATTCAATGCAAGGGTATAAAAACAAGTCTCCAAAGCTACAATAACAACTATTGAACCTTCAAGTAACATCCAAGCATTTATTCCAAACCATTGAGCTTATAGAGTCAAATTTGTGTACCCAACTTGTAAAATTCTTCATTGTTTATCTATCTTTCAAGTTTGGGGGGGTGTTTGTTTGTAATCAGACAATTAATTAGTCTATTGAGATATACATTTCATATTGCATTTCTTTCTTTGTAATTGTGAGTGAATTTGATTAAGCTTTGGGTAAGAAAGCTTAATCGGTTTGTAAGGTTTCCTCCTAATCCGAGAAAAGGGGAAGAATCAATTAGTGAATTGGTTGAAAATCCTTAGTGGGAGCTAAGGTAGTGGATGTAGAGCTTGTTAGAAGCTTGAACCACTCTAAATTGTCTTGTCTCATCTTTTTCACTTATTCCTTTTCTTCTTTTAAATTTTTAATTGTCAATTCACCCCCTCTTGACCATTTGCAATTGTGTGATCAACTCAACAATTGGTATCAGAGCTACACTCATTGGAAGGATAACAACCCTCTTGAGTCGATTCTTGGAGAGTTCGCTCAACAACAACTAAAAGCAATGGCATCTACCTCCGGCAACAACTACGAGTGACAATCTATCACGAATCCCCCTTACTTCAATGGGGATAACTATTCCTATTGGAAGAATAGGAAGACACTCTTCATCAAATCTAATGGTTATCTCATATGGGATGTTGTGGAAGATGACCTAACCATTCCCTTGAAAAGAACTGATGAAGGAAGACTCGTTCCAAAGTCCAAGCACGAAATGACCGATGAAGAACGAAAGAAGCTTCAAATCAATGACAAAGCTCTACACATGATCTTTTATGCTCTTGGACCGAATATGTATTCGAAGATGTCTTCGTGTACAAGTGCTAAGGAGGTGTGAGATAAGCTAGAGACCACATATGAAGGAGCCAACGACATCACGGAGACCAAGATTGGGATCCTTAACTATAGCTATGAGAGTTTCAAGATGGAGCTCGAGGAATGCATCATTCAAATGTTCGATTGTTTCTCAGTCATCGTCAACGGTCTCAAGGGCTTCGGTGAGACCATTCCTGAAGACAAGCTAGTCCGGAAGCTTCTCTATTCTCTCTGCGATTCATGGGAAGGAAAGAGAACTGCAATCATCGAGGCAAAGAATTTAAAGACACTGAAGCTTGATGAGTTAGTGGGATCTCTCCTCACTCATAAGATCATGAAGAAAGGAAAAGAAGAAGAAAAAAAGAGAGAAGATAGAAGAGAGAAGAGTGGAGAAGAAGAATGTAGAGGAGAAGAAACAATGAATTTCTCTCAAAGCTTCACATGAAGAGAGTGATTCTGGCTTGAATGAGGAGGAGGAAGAATTGGCTATGATAGCCAAGAAATTCACTCGGTTCATGAAGTCCAATCAGGGAAGAAAGTTCCATAGAAGAGTAGACTTCAAGAACAAGAACAAAGAGGAAGAAAATGACTAACTCATATGCTATGAGTGTAAGAAGTCGGGGCATATTTGATTCAATTATCCTCAACTCAAAAGGAAGAGCTTCGGGAAGAAGAAGAAGCTCAAGGCAAATGTTGCTACTTGGAGTGACAAGGAGTCATCCAAAGAGGAGCAAGAAGTTGCCACCCTTTGCCTCATGGCCATTGACGATGATCCTATAATAAACCCTAACTCATCTACTTTAGATTTTTCACTTTTGATGAACTTCATGGTGCTTATGATGAGTTGGTTGAGAAATACAAAAAATCAATTTTGAAAAACAAACAAATGATTTCGGTTTTAAGAGCTTAAAACTATTCACTTTCTAATACCAACTCGGAACTTGAAAGAAGGTTTTGCTTTTACAAAATTCCTCAAATGAATTTGAAAAGAAATCCATTGATTTGAATAACCTTCTTGAAAAATACCATTTTATCATTATGAGGAGGTGGATAAACTAAAAGCTTCTTTCAAAACTATTGGGAAAAATAGTTTTGAAAAAGGGAATTCTTCAAAAACCCAATATGTAAAGAGAAATTTTAATAACTACAAACAAAGAAGCTCTCATAGGCATCCTAGAGGTAAAAGAGTTAGGAGTGTGTGGGTTACTAAGGAACTTGTAATTTCTAACAATATTAATGCTATATCTTCTTAGATTCCTAAGGGAACCAAGTATTTAGGAGCTAACTCACATGGACCCATTAGCAACTCCAAAGGTCATATTGAAGGAATATTAAAGCCTAAAAGTGGTGGAGTGATGACTTTCAGTGACAACTCCAAAGGTCATATTGAAGGAATAGGCTCCATTAGCAACCACTCTTCAATCTTAATTGAAAATGTTCTTTATGTCAACGGTCTAAAACATAATTTGTTGAGAATTAGTCAATTTTGTGATAAAGGTTTTAATGTTCTTTTCGATGTTAATGGTTGCAAGATAATGAACATTGAAACTAATAAGACTATGCTCATAGGTCATCACATAGGTAATATATATATATATATATATATATATATATATATATATATATATATATATATATATATATATATATATATATATATAGATGACATAAACATTTCAAATGCATGTTTGTAGCTAAAGATGAACATGATGCATGATTATGGCATAGGAAACTAGGACATGCTAGCATGAGTGTCTTAGAGAATTTGGTTTCCCAAAATATAGCTAGAGGTTTACCCAAGATAATATTCTCATTAGATAAAATTTGTGATGCATGTGCCAAGGGTAAACATAAAAGAACCTCATTTAAACATATTGATGATGTTTCAACTAGTAGGGTATTACAATTGATCCATATGGGCCAACTAGAACAATTATCTTGGGTGGAAAATCATATTCTTTTGTGTTTGTTGATGATTTCTCTAGATACACTTGGGTTCTATTTTTAAGTACTAAAGATGAGGCTTTAGAAAAATTAATTACATTTTCAAAAATCACTCAAAATGACCTTGGTTAAAATATTTCCCATATTATAAGTGACCATGGAACCGAATTTTAAAATCTAGGTTTTGATGATTTTTTTAATGAAAATGGCATAAGCCATAATTTTTCCGCACCTCACACTCCTTAACAAAATAGAGTAGTTGAGAGGAAAAATCGAACTTTAGAAGAAATGGCTAGAACTATGTTTTGTGAAAACAATTTACCTAAGTATTTTTGGGTGAAAGAATGTAACCCCCTCGTCCCGGCCTGGCCGGATGATCGGTCCGAGTAGGCTACACCGGGAAAACCGAGTGAAAACCCCTAAGGATTCCCCCTCGGTTAGCAACCCTATTTTTTTCATTTTAAAATTTTGTCTAAATGGATATTAAACCCTAAGTGATCATACAGCGGAACAACATATACAAAACAATCAAACGAACTCAAGCAATCATGTTACAGCCCAATTTTAAACTTAAACTGCAGGCAGTATCGATACACCTAAGGGGTGTATCGATACCCCTTGACTAAGTTTAAGCTTTGACTGCAAGCGGTATCGATACACTTAAGGGGTGTATCGATACCCCATTGACTATGTCAACTGGTCAAAGTCAATCCATAGAGACCGTATCGATACACCCAAGGATTGTATCGATACCCTCCCCAACGGTTGACTTCCCACGGTCAACGCTAAGATGACGGTATCGATACACCAGAAGCCGGTATCGATACCGAAATGGACAGTAGCTCCAGTGACCAAAATGGTATCGATACACCCCTTAAGTGTATCGATACACGAGGCCTGAAACAAGAAGGTGGTATCGATACCGTTCCAACCGTATCGATACCCCTGCTACGAACTTGCAGGTTTGAGCTGATTTAAGGCACAAGGAGGCCCTTAAATCCCTCTAAAACCCCAACCAACACACTAACATCAATCCTAAGGCAAATCAAACATAAAAGCATGCTTTAACTTGAAATCAAAGGCACAATCCAACACAAGATGATACACAAACCGTACAAGCAACATAAGCTTTCAAGCATGGCATTCCAACAAAAGGCATGTCAACATCTAAGGTCATACAAGGAACTCAAGCCTTAAGAGGCACAAGATAACACAAAAGAGGGTTGCACCAACAAGGCAACCTAAACATCTAAAGACATGCCAGCACACACAAGCATACATCAAAGCATAACAAGATTTACATGTCTTCACTACAACATAAGCATCCATAGGGCATGGCTTCCAAACAAACACATAGGCATCAATAAAAAGCCAACACAAATGAGTCTAGATACACGCTCCTAAAACACGTAGCATTTCCCATTGCTAAACTACTACATTATTTAATAAACCATACTTGAGCAATTACCACACGCTTGGACGCCCTTCTCTTGCTCCTTGCTAACTCCAAGCTAAAGATCTGCATTGTCGGAAAAGGGAGAGCGTAAGCATAAAGCTTAGTGAGCGGAGCTCTAGAACATAACTACGACAATGTAGGGTTCAAAGCTTTCTTTAAAATAAAGGTCAACGCATACAATTCATCCAACGACCTAATCCTTCTACTAACTTACAAGTTCAACCAAGGGTCAACAATATAGGCATTTAACATAGCAATACACTTCATGGTATGCATGAGGACATAATCCTAGATTAAAGCAAAACAATAAGAATACAATGATATAGTGAGATACAACATGAACATTACATGGCATGCACAAGCATAACCAAAACACACACGGTGGGACTACACATCACCGTTTCGACTAGTAGTTTTCCAATGAGACTACACATCAAAGTACTCTTCTACTAGTCACTACCGGCGGGACTACACATCACCGGAGTCTTATACCACTCGCTACCGGCGGGACTACACATCACCGGAGCAACGACAACCATCACGTGAGGTTCGACACCAACCATGCAACACAACATACAATCACTATCATGCGACATGTACTCACTATATCATGCACAACCAAAACAAGTTGTAACAAACCCACATTTAGGTATCACTTACTACTTACAATCTTACCAATCACAAATGGTCTTACTCACCATTTTCGTACATGACCTGCACCAACTTACACACATCTTGCAAGGTATATCAACAACACCATTATTATCATCATACAAAATCAACGATTTAATAAATAGCAACATGCTTCCTCCCAAAAGTATTTAAATTTCATGCTTAACAAACCATCTTTTCAAGCAATGAAAACAATGATAGAAAGGGAAATTAAAGAGGCATTTCACATCAACTTACTCTTTGAGTTTAAGTCACTTTCAAGCCCAAACTAAACTCTTTCAAAACCAACTTTGAACCAAAACGATACTTGAAAACGTTTTCACATCTACATGCTCGAACAAACCTTTGAAAATCAAATTAAAACATTAACCACTCACCTCACTTCCTTAAGCAAATCAAGCAAAGCCGACTCAAGCCTCCATGACTTCCGAAATCGATCCCGAAACTTTACCAACGCAAATCCTTGCTTCTAATCATCCCAACACAAGTAAATTAACCTCAAATTAGTCCACAACACAACGTAGCAAACCCGGAATGCAATTCAAACATCAAACACTTGTTTTTCAAACCAAGAACAACCCCAAAATGCAAATTCCCGAGCAGCCCTTTTGCACAGTCCAAAACCGATGATTCCAACTCTTTTAACACACCTAATAGCTTCCAAAACAACCTCTAACTATCATACAACCATCAACCCTCATTTCCCAACATAAAACACACCCAAAATCAACCTTTAAACCCTTCAAAAACCCCATTAAAATCCAAATTCGGGAAACTTAACAAAACCCTTTAAAAATCATATATGTTGAACCATTGGGTTCATAAACTTCATATCTATCACTATTAAATCAAAACTTTAAGTTAAACACAATAAAGCTACCATTTTTATTCAAATCTCCCAAAAATCCAAATTCTAAAACATGGATGAAAATGAAAACTACTTGTACTTTTGAAAAGAGGAAGGTGAGAGCAAGTCGAAAACGTGTTTACCTTTCAAAACCGAGCCAAAACGATGGAGAAAGGAGGTGGGATAGCCACTTGGAGAAAAACCTCTCCTTTGTCGTGAGAATGGAAATGGGGAGGGAAGAAGATGACAACATTTTGTGTTTTAAATCAAAAGTGGGGGTTTTTAATTTAGAAGTCCAAATATTTACACAAATGCCATTAATGAATGGCTATTGGGCTTGGTTTAAAAATTGGGTCCAACACCTTTGTTTTATTTGCAAACAAAACCCGAACCATTATTTAATTTATTTAAATTATAAAACCGAGCCCGAATAATATTAAAACATTATTTTCACCCGACCCCTAAACCCGGATGTTACAAAGAAACAAACACTTCTTTCTATATTATTAATAGAGTAATGATTATGCCACTTTTAAAGAAAACCCCCTATGAGATTTTAAAATCTAAAAAGCCTAACATTAGTTGTTTTCATCCTTTTAGATGTAAGTGTTTTGTTTTAAACAATGTAAAAGATAATTTGGGTAAATTTGATGCAAAAAGTGATGAAGCTATTTTCTTAGGATATTCTTCAAACATCAAAGCTTATCAAGTCTTTAACAAAAGAACCTTAGTTGTAGAAGAGTCAATTAATGTGATTTTTGATGATAACCTCATTCCGTGGAAGGATTCTTGTGATGATGGTGATGTAGGAATAATTGAAGCTAATGATGGTGGATAATCATCAAAGGTGCATGAAGTTCCAACCAAAGAGGAAGAAGCACAAGGTCCTCCCATAGAAGCCTTGAAGGACATGAATCTTGGCGAAAAGGAAGTGAGCTACCCAAGGGAACTCAACTATGTCAAAGATGGTGCAATCTTAGGTGATCCATCCAAGGGGGTAACCACTAGATCCTGTCTTAAACTTATAAATAATATTACATTCATCTCATGAATAGAGCCTAAAAATATCAAAGAAGCATTAAATGTTGAATTTTGGATATTGGCTATGCAAGAGGAATTGAATCAATTTGAGAGAAGTAATGTTTGGACATTAGTTGAGAGACCTAGTAATAAGTCTACTATATGAACTAAATGGGTTTTTAGAAACAAATTAGATGAGAGTGGTAATATAGGGAGAAACAAGACTAGGCTTGTTGCTCAAGGTTACACTCAAGAAGAGAGAATTGATTTTGATAAGACCTATGCACCCGTAGCTAGGATGGAAGCAATTAGGATGCTTCTTGCATTTGCATGCTTTAATGAATTCAAGCTTTTTCAAATGGATGTCAAGAGTGCCTTTTTAAATGGTTTTATAAATGAAGAAGTGTATGTAGAACAACCACCCGGTTTTGAAGATCCAAACTTTCCAAACCATGTTTTTAAGCTAAAAAAAGCTTTATATGGTTTGAAACAAGCTCCTAGAGCTTGGTATGAAAGACTTTCAAGCTTTTAGTTGAAAAAGGTTTTGAAAAAGGGAAGATGGACACTACACTTTTCATTAAAATAAATGACAATGACATATTAATAGTTCAAATTTATGTTGATGACATTATATTTAGTTCTACTAATAAGTTTTATTTCCAAGAATTTTCTAAGCTAATGCAAGGTGAATTTGAGATAAGTACGATGAGGGAGCTCTCATTCTTCTTGGGATTCCAAATCAAGCAAAATAAGGATGACATCTTCAACAATCAAGCTAAATACATCAAGGATATGCTTAAGAAGTTTGGCTTGGAGAATGTGAAGCCTCAAGCCACTTCTATGAGCTCATCAATTAAGCTTGACAAGGATGAAGTAGGTAAGTGTGTTGATTCTAAGCTTTATCGTTCCATGATTGGATCTTTGCTTTACCTTACCGCAAGTAGACCCGATATCATGTTTAGTGTCTATTTGTGTGCTAGGTTTCAAGCTAGTCCTAGAGAACCTCACCTTATAGCCATTAAGAGAATCTTTAGATACCTTGAAGATGCACCTTGTTTAGGTCTTTGGTATCCTAAAGACTCTTCTTTTGACCTTTATGCCTTCTTCGATGCGGATTATGAGGATGTAAATTAGATAGAAAAAGTACCTTCGGGATTTGTCAATTCCTAGGTAGTATGCTCATATCTTGGTTTTCAAAGAAACAAAATAGTGTAGCCTTATCTACCACCGAAGCAGAATACATATCGGTCGGGAGTTGTTGTGCTTAAGTCCTTTGGATGAAGCAACAACTCTTAGATTATGGAGTTGATGTAGGTACCATACCCCTTAAGTGTGACAACACTAGTGCAATATATCTCACTAAGAATCCCATCCAACATTCTAGAACCAAGCACATAGAAATAAGACATCATTTCATTAGGGATCATGTCTTAAAGAAAGATGTAGTTCTAGAGTATATTGACACCTTAAACCAATTAGCGGATATATTTATCAAACCTCTAGCAAAGAGCGTTTTTGGACTCTTAGGAGGGAGTTAGGTCTAACTAGCCTATCTTGACCTTTTTAGAGCCCTTAAGTGCAAAAATTTGCTTGAATTTTGAATGATGATCATGCTTATGTGATTTTGCTTCTTAATGCATCTATGCTTGTTGCTAAAGGGAATATTCATCAGTTTTAGTCTTTATATCTTGCTCATAAATCATCCACATGCATTTAAGGTCCCTTAAAGTTAGATTTTTGGACATATTTTTGTCCAAAATACATTTTCTGGCAAAGGCGTATCGATACGACTATATGCGTATTAATACGTGTTCTTACATGGGAGTTGATACAGTAAGCACTATATCGATATGATCACATGTATCAATGCGATATTTAAAAATAATTTAAAATTATAACAAGGGGGGTATCGATACGCTATGAAAGCGTATCGATACGGTTATGGCTGAAGCATTAAATCTGGCCTTTAAAGAGACTCAACTTTTAATTAAAACTCAAATCCCTTTTTCCCAAAAACACTAGTCAAAAAATCACTACAAACCCCCTCAAATCCCTTCAATTTTTCACACAAAACCTAAAATTCTTTGAGGGATTTTCATCAACTCATCAAAGTCAAGCTTTGCTAGCAATTTGGTGCATTCTCATCTCCTCATTCATCCATTCTCCATAAATCAAGGTATAAACCTTTTTCTTTTCTTTTTAATTTTTGTTTAATATCATTGGTTGTTTTTAAATTAATTTTTGTAAAAAAATATACATATAGTATGGGTTTTCAAGTTTTTGCAAAAAATCTTTAAAATCCAAATTTTTTTATTCGAATATAAAATTATACCATATATTTTCAAATATGTTTTTCAAATTTTTTACCAAAATTTTCTTTTATACTTGTATATATTTTTAACCTATAAAATATAGTGTTTTTATCAATACCTTAAATTATTGGAATCTTTCTTTGGATTGAATGTGATGATAATTGCATACATGTGTTTCGAATTGTTTTTGATGTTGTTTTTAGGATAATGACACCTAAAAAGAGAGCATGAAGATTTTTACCTTCTAGTTCATCAAATTCTACTCATGATGATGAGAGTAATGCCAAACCAAACCTCCCTTACATTATCCAACATAGTCTCCCTACCGCGTCGGTTATGGCCAATTATAATTTTTTTCAAGGTTTTACTCTTAAGGAAGAACGAGTTGTCTCAATTCCTTTTTTAAACTCTGCTTGCTTTAAATTTCAGTATCTTGGTTTACTTCAACAATGGAAATTCATGAAAATTTTGGGTTTGCCCCCGGTTTTATATCGAAACCTTGACATAATGTTCTTTTCAAATGCCATTTGCATTCATGATGCCCAAAGAGAACATGTTGTCGCTATTGAACCTCATCTTATGGGCAAAACTTTTCAAATTGACCAAGATACACTTTGTAAAGCTTTTGGTTTTGAAAATATCGGAATTGATGATGAAAATTCTTTGGGTCATGGTACTCTTGGTTCCGTAACCGTTTTGAATTCCCATGACCGAATCATTCACCTTATTATATCTTGGTGGATTCGTCCCTTCAGTGGGAAATTTTCAACTATTCACCAAGTCGATGACTTTTGGCTCCATTGTTTTCATGAGGGTAAGCGCCCAAATATTTGCTAAATTATATTTGTCGACCTTATGTATCTTGTCCAAAACTATCATACTGAACAAGTCAAATCTTTTTACTATGGGACGACTTTGAGTCATTTGTTTCATTCTCTAGAAATAGATTGCTCCTATGACTATCCTGAACCCCTTGACCTACCCATTGATGAATGTTCCCTAAACCGCTCTCATTTTGAGTTCATCAACAATGAATGGGTTCGTGTTCCTCGACCTCGTCGTCAACAAGATCAACCTCCTCTTAAAGCTTCTCAAGGTCCTCAAAATGCTCAAACCTCCATGGATAGTCTCATAACCTTTCTCATCAAGCAATTCACCACAATGCGAACGACCATGAACTTGGGATTTGCGGCCATGAGCTCTGGATTTGCGGCCATCGACACTCGTTTCACCGTAGTGGAAGATCATTTGAGGGAGATGGAACAACTTCAAGCCTCTATGGATATTTCTCTTACCGCTCTTCATGGCTCTTGGATCAATGCTAACCGTTCTCAAGCCACATGTGATGATGATGAGGATGATGGTGGGAACAAATAGAGCTTTGCATATCATGCCATATCATTTAGATTTCTAGTTTATGCACCTATCTTTTATGTTTAATAACATATGCTTTGTTTTTATTTTTTTAGGATATGAGTTTGGAATTATGTTTGAACTTTTGTTTGTTTTGGATATTTCTTGCTTAATGATATTATGTTGCTTCTTTATGCTTTAAATTGTGCTTAATGTTTATTATATCCCTATTTTATGCATTGAATCTTTTTGATCTAACAAAAAGAGGGAGAAGTGTAAAAAGAGCCTATTTTTTTTTTAAAAAAATTGAACTTTTTTTAAAACTTATCTAAAATTAAGGGGGAGTAAGCTTTTCAAAAGTTTTCACACTTAAAAATTTATACTTGGTTTTGTTATATCAAAAATGGGAGATTATAAAACCTAAATTGATTTTGATATAACAAATTGTATAAGGGCTTATTTGCAAATACAATAAATTTTTAAGTATTTCAAAGACTCACAAATTGACAAGCCTTTTTGAACCAAATGAATTTTCAAGACAAATTATTTCAAGTGTTCAATTTTTTTTAAGTATTTTCAAGCCAAACTTCATCTCTAAGCCCAGGCGTATCGATACGCTTAGGCAATATCGATACGATTTTCCAGCACTGGAAAATCAATTAACCAAGACGTACTGATACAGTTTAACCTCGTATCGATACGATCTTCATCTGGGCAAGCTATTAAGGCATAGCGTACCGATACGATCCCACTCCATATCGGTACGATTTGGATGATGATAGCAAATCTTTGTTTTAAATGAGTCGATCGTTGATTGTTAGTTATTGGAATCCTAAATCTTTTAAATGATCTTTAGCCGTATCGATACAGCTAGATGGCGTACCGATACGTTTTTTCTTTCAAAACACAATTCAGGTTTTTAGTGAGCAAAAACCGTATCGATATGACATTTCGTATCGATACACCCCTTATAACGGTACTGATATGCCCTTCTCGCGTATCGATACACCCTTGTTTTCAGTCACAACGACTCTTTCTTCTTTGAGACAGGTACCGATACGGTCCCGAGGGTACCAATACGCTGTGCAGTTGAGGAACATTTATTGAGAGAAAATGCAGCCCAATGGCTATATTAATGACCTCAACCATTCAAACGTCTAGAATTCAATGCAAGGGAATAAAACAAGCCTCCAAAGCTACAACAACAACTATTGAACCTTCAAGTAACATCCAAGCATTTATTCCAAACCCTTGAGCTTATAGAGTCAAATTTGTGTACCAAACTTATAAAATTCTTCATTGTTTGTCTATCTTTTAAGTTTGGGGAGTGTTTGTTTGTAATTGGGCAATTAATTAGTCTATTGAGAGATACATTTCAGATTGACTTTCTTTCTTTATAACTGTGAGTGAATTTGATTAAGCTTTGGGTAGAAAGCTTAATCGGTTTGTAAGGTTTCCTCCTAATCTGAGAAAAGGGGAAGAATGTAACACCCTAAAAATACTTTAGAAGAAATCCTAAATTAGAATCGAATAAGTATACACACTAGAATTATTCTAATGTAGCTATAAGATTAAAAGAATAAGTGTATGATAATAGTAAGAATTAAATAAAAGAAATGTATACATAAAATGTATACAAGACCGGTTACCTACAAGTATATATATATATATATATGAATTATACAAGTATTTATACATATGAAATACATAGAATTTCTATTATATTAGATTAATATTAAAATTATAATTAAACTAACAAAAATTAGTGAGTGGAGAAGCTTGGCTAAAAGACAATCCACGTGTCCTAAAACAAAAAGGACAACCGACTAGGAGGGTTAGATCAAGATAACACATTTCTAAGGTGTTGCCATCTTCCTCCTTCTCATTTCTCTTCTCACCGTGCAAACTAAACAAGAAAAGAGAGAGAAAATCAAGAGAAATTCTGGTATTATAGAGGTAGAAAGCTTGCATGTGAAGGAAATAATAAGGGAAATAGTATATAAGGTTCATGGATGCTAGATAAGTAAGTTTTCTCTAATAGCCGAAATTGTTATTATTCATTTAATGATGTTCTTGTTGATTTTATGATGTTATAATGGTTGATTCATGGCTGAAAATTTATATAGGAATGTTCACTAATTGGTGTGTAGAAGTATTCTGGATGTGTTAGAATGATTGATATGCTGGATATTTGCACGCATGTAGCTTAAATGTTAAATCTCCCCAGATTCGTACTAAATCGATCACCTGGATTAAAATGGACTTTTGACCAAGTTAGGGTTCGAATTAGGAAAATTACTACAGGAAAAAGTTGTAGAATATGAGATTTTACATAAGATAGAGGTCTCACATGCCTAAAAATGTTATTGGAATGTCTGGAAAAATATGTTAGAAGTAACAAGTTCTGTTTTGAAATGAAACTGGAGACTGCATGGGTTAATCACCATTTTGGAAATGTTTAGGGACTAATTTGAGGTTTATAAAATCTAGTAAAATTTTTAAGAAACAGGGGAATCTAGTAATGTTTTATTAGTAACATGATAATGGTATTAAATGACTTGAATTATATGTTTAAGGCCAATAAAATGCTTAGATAGTGAATCTGAACACATCTGAAAAATTTGCTAATATGAAGTCTTTAATGCCCCGTTTTTGATGAAACTGAAACATGGTTATAATGTACTTAGATGTGTTTAACAGTGGTTAAAAACTCAGAATTAAATGAGCTTTGAATCATAGGTGAATTGGCCCCTAAAGTTACAAGATAAAATCTGGAAACAATAGATCACTATAAATGCCCTGTTTTGAAACAATAAACTGTATTGATCTAGAACTAGGAAAAATATGAGCCATACATAGAATTAAAAATGTTTGAATAAGATTTCTAGAATGGTAAAGAACTCTTAATTTGAAGTTATGAGTAAAAAGTTATGGACATATTAGTGCAAAGAGGTCAAAACTGCTAGAATAGGGGCAGTTTCATATTGCATTGTGTATATGTTTGTAAATGTGATTGAATTTGACTTGGATTGACTTCTAATGGATATTCATTGTGTTTGTGGATTGTTTAAGACCAAGAAACTGAAGATTTATTGGAGGATGCTAGGCTTGAACAAGCAAAGAACAAAGGGAAAGACTTTCTAATCAAGGAAGCAAAATATGCATAGGAGTATTGTGAGTGTGGTTGCTTTAGGGTTAAGATTAACATCTTAACCACTTTTTAAATTGTTGTTGAGATCATATAAAGCATGAAATAAATATAAGCTATATTTGGTAATTCAAAATGGATTGGAAGAAGGTATAAAGAAAATGGATTGAGATTCTAATTTTGGATGCTAGATTAAGATCCTAGTATGTGTATGTTTCAAATAGATTAGTAAATGTTGTAAGCATGATCGTGGCTGTTGAAATAGATAATTGTATGATTACTATGCTAATGTTTTTAAGCATGAATTGAATGAATGCATGCTACATGGTTGCTGGAAATTTAAAAGAGTAATGACATGAGATAGCATAAAATGAAATGCACTTTGATGCTCATTGGGAATAAAGATGTTCCAGATCCATTTAGCAAAGTGACACTCACGCAAAACATGTAAACAATGTTCGTAAACAACTTGTTTGCTATGTTTGAAAACTTAAAAGATCATATAATACCTTGGCTAATTAGTAGTTCTTAGGTAGAAGGGCATGCCTTAGAGTCATTGAGCTCATTTACATGATCAGGTTGGTGGTTAGTCACCTAGATGCCTGAAGGTGGTTAGTCACCTTGTTATATGAATGGTGGTAAGTCACCATTGATGCTATGCATCCTCTGTTACATGATATGTGGTGTTGAGACACCTTGAGACCTTTGGTATCCAAAGTGATATGTTACATGTTTGACTTGATTACCTAGTCTACTACTCAACCAAGGAAAAACAATAAGAACTTGAATAAGACTTACATGAAAAGTAAATATTATAAGTGACATGTTATATGTTATATGTTCTGATATGTGATATGAATAGTGACCCATAATGGTTAATATGAATCTGAATGTGTTTAACGTGACATGCTACATGTAATTACAAGATAAAATGAATTGAATTAGTGCACAATGGTGATTGCTTCTATTCGAATGGTATAGAAAATTTAAGAGTGAAATGCTTGATTGTTATGGTTAAATGTAACCAATTATGACTTATTTTGGTGTGTCTGATTGAGTGCTAAATTAGATTGGTTGCTTGAATGTGAAGCATGACTATTTCAAGTGTATTTGATGTTACTTGTATGGCAAGTAAACTAGCTAGGCCTACTTATGCCTGAAGTAAACTAGCTAAGTAAACTTGGTGCCTAGTTAGGTAACCTTACAAGATGAAATAAAACTTTAAAATGAAATGGTTAGTTCTAAGAATCACCTCACTAAGTACATAATGTACTTACCACCTCTTGTTTCCTTCTTCACAAATAAACATGTTTTGAATTTTCGAAAGCTAATTGATCTTGATCCGGGATAAATACAAGCTAAGCAAACAAGTATGATATGTAGTTTTGTTTCTTGAACTTCTAGTTGGTGGCTAGTAGCATTTAGATGTCAATGTGCATATGGCTAAGTTTATAAGATGTTTTTACTTGTAAATGTTAAGTCAAGTTATATGTAAAGACTATGCGGTTAAGATTTATAAAAGTTAATATGGTTTATTGTGATTAATTGGTTTAGCATGTTTGTTGATATGTTTGGATTGTATGATTTCTTATGGTAACCGAATGTAATTCGAATATTAAGAAAGTGTTTGAATAATGTAAACATATATGTTCTTGTTAGATTAGTTATAAGATAATTTAAAGGTTAATTGGAAACATATACAAGTCTAAGCTTGACGTTTCCGAATGGTACTAGATAGGATATACTTGTTATTCGATTGCTTTTTTCTGGTACCTTTGTAGTGTAATTGATTGATTAAAAGATAATAAGGCTTGTAATGTATTAAAATGTGATTGTAAGATATTAGATATGTCATGGGATGTTTAAAACATAAGTGTCGAATGATCCTTATGTTCCCTTGATGATGTTTTGATTAATTATAAGTCAATGTATGTTGAATTTCATGAAAACCGAATGCCCCTTGAATTTAAATGATATTGTTTGATATTAGATTTTAGAATATATGTATAGGAACATCCGAATGGTATAATGAACTTACTTGACTAGTCGAATGCCTTAAGGGTCCTAAGTTAGAGTTGAATGGTTATAAGATAAATGTATGATAGTTAAAAAGGATAGTAATGTTTTGTGTCATCTTTTTAGAAGCTTAAACCACTCTAAATTGTCTTGTCTCATCTTTTTCACTTATTCCTTTCCTCCTTTTAAATTTTTAATTGCCAATTCACCCCTATTGGCCATTTGCAATTGTGTGATCAACTCAACAAAACGGTAAAGACATTCTCATTTGGGAGGAAATATGGATTTCTAATCTGAAAAATTTCTCAATCAAGTTTGCTCGTCTCTCCCACTATAGTGATTCCCTTGCAGTGCACCTTATCTTAGAAGAAGAGAGAGCATGGAATATTACTAAACTTCAATACCTCTTCTCGATGGAAGAAACTAATAAAATTAGATGGATTCCTATTAATGGACCTCATATTTGAAATGAATTGAGGTGGACCCTTAATAAAGATGGAGATTACTTGAGAAAAACTGGTTACCTTATTGTTATGGAAAGTAAACATGTATCTCCCCCTCATTGTTCTAGTGATGATCCCGAAAATGACGCTTTTTTTGGAGATCCATTTGGAGTCTTCAAGTCCCCAAAAATCAAAACTTTTATTTGGAAAGTTTGCAAGAATGCTACAACTACCAACATGAATTTATCCAAAAGGTATGTTCCTTTGTCTCTACGTGTTGTCGTGGTTGTTTAGATGATGAATGTACCAAGCACATTTTATTTTGTCTTTATGCTCAAGCAGTGTTGTAACACCCTAAAAATACCTTAGAAGAAATTATAAGAAAATGGAAAGAAAAGTGTAAACATTTTTTACACTTGAACCAGGATTACAATGAAACAAGATTTATAGCTAACCAAAATAAGCTATGTCACACTTAATTCACATTGAAAATAACTATAACATGAATTATATATATATAAGTTAAATGAAATGAAAATAAATATGAAACATATACATATATGTATTATATTACATTCGGTGGCCTGGTTAGGTAAACTACACATATGTATGTATATGTATAATATATGAAAGTAAATGAAGGCTATTATGTATATGTACGCATACATTTAATGGAAATTATTCTTAGGTATTATACTTTCGGTGGGATAATGATTTTGTATGTATACATAGAAAATAGATATTTAAAATCAAATAAAATAAATCATAATGTCATAAAATTTTAGTGTAGTAGAGAAGTAAGTGGTATTACGTGGTAAATAGACACTCAATGTGTCCTTGTATTAACCATAACCGGCCATGCATTGTAGAAAGGATAATAATTGTCCCAATTAATCTTTTATCATCTTCTTTTTCCATCTAAACCCACCGAAACAAAGTAGAGAGAGAGGGTGCTGAGAATTGAAGAATTATGCTGGAAAAGTTTAAAGAATTCATGCATGTTCATCCTAGACCTATGTAAGTGTTATAGTTGATCACCCGTTTTGTTTGTGATGTTCATATTGTTTTTGATTGAATTCTTATGAAATGGTTGCTGGAAAAATATTGTTGAATGCTTCAATATGTTGTTATGTTGCAGGGTTCATGTTAGACTTGAATAATTTTTGGAAAAATTGCATGAACATTAGCTTAGGTTGAATCTTCCCAGATTAGGTTCAATATGTTATATAGTTTAATAATTTGAACATAGTATATATATAGGCGTCTAGTTGTTCAATTAAAATGATAATGAAGTTTTTGAATGCTATGAATGTTTGAATTGGGTAATTCGAATGGTTCTACATTTGTTTTAGGTTGATTGAACATGCTAATTGATATGTATATTGAAGTATTAGTATGTTAGGATAGTCGATTGTATATAGGTTGTTTATATGTTAGCCGAATGTTTATCTTTATGAATTGGATTGGTTGATTGGCATTGAATGCTCAAGTGTATACATGATTAAGCATTGAATTATGTAATAAGTCATGTTATATGTTAGTTAATAAGTTAGATCACATGTTAAGAAAAATTTAAAATGGCCCACTTTAGTCTAAATGATCTGGTGTATATGTTAGTTTGATTCACATGTTGAAAGGTTCAAAGTAATGATTTGGATTGATTACTTTAGTTTCCTAAGCATGTTTGTATGATCAATTCTTATTATGTTATATGTTGTGTATTTAATTGACTATTATGGTTTGCCAAGCATGTGTATTTTGTTATATGTTTCTTGTTGTTCGAATGTGACATCTCTCGTTCTTAATCGAGCGAGGGGTGTTACATAATTTTGTTTCCGAGCCTTGGTTTAGTCGGTTCTCGGACTAAATCGTGCCTATTGCATCATATAGGTTAAACTAGGCCACCTAGGAGTCTTATACTGAACTGCTTGTGATTCTGCTCTCTAATTCCGATCTTGTTTGAATTCTTAATAGAATGTCTGCAACTAATCTAGCTCGGGACGATAAAAGTCTTAATGGATCATCAAACAACGAGGATAGTGTCAGGATGCACCCCCTAGAACCTCTGGTTCAACCGAAACAACCTCAAAAAAACCTCGAGAACCAGTCGTATAACAACCTGAAAATCTGACCCTTCAATATGCTTAATGCGAATGTCTCCTTAGCATGAAGGAGATGTTCGATCAGCTTGTAATGAACGTAAGGCGAGAACAACCAACACCTGTCGTTGCTGCCCTGAGTCGAGCCTCGATCGACAAGCTCGCGCAATACCGAGCGTATACATTCACTGGCGAGAATGAGGAAAAGCCGGAAGAAACTGAGAATTAGCTCGAAAGAACCACACAAATTCTGACTAGACAACTTCAATGCTCGGACGAGCATAAGCTTGAATGTGCGATTGCACTCTTAGCCGACGAAGCCCTAAGTTGGTTGGAAACCACGACTCTGACCGCCTCTGCCGAGTTAGTCACGTGGAAATTCTTTGTCGAAGAGTTTCAAGAAAAAGTACATTAGTGAACAATACCTTGCTGATCGGAGGAAGAAGTTTCTGTATTTGAAGTAGGCCAATCGGCCGATTGAACAATATGTCGTCGATTTCTGTAAATACTGCAAGTATGGCTCGGAATACATCAAAATCGAGAAAGACAAGTGTAGAATGTTCATTGATGGTCTGAGTGATAAACTGAGTCTGATGTTCACATCACTTGACATTACGGACTTTCAAATCCTCGTAAGTCAAACCATCACCACCGAATCTAAGATGAAAACTATCGAGAAGCGAAAGAGCGATTTCCGAGCTGATAAGAAGCGAAAGGCAGACGATAAGTCCCGGTGGTCAAAGAAGCAGAAATATCAGAAGAAATAATCATCCACTTATGTACATGTTGCTCGGAGTAATTCTCAATCTCAATACTCAAATAAGATGGCTATTCTGGTTGTTTCTGTCAATAGTACGGGAAATGCAGAAAAAGCTTCTACTTGCAAGTTTTGTCAGAAGCAACATTTCAGCCAATGCCGAGCCCAAGCTAATCTCTATTTTTCTTGTGGCGCTAATGATCACTATATCCAAGATTGTCCGAAATGAAATGATAAGTCTTTTGTTCGACTTTCCAACCCGAGCTCTGTGCCATCTAGTCGAAACAAGAATCTGAGACAAGCTCAGTCGGGTAATCCGGGGAAAGGCAAGGCTGCCCATTCGAAAGCTACTACTTATCAAGAATCCCGAGCCCTAGCTCATGTCTACCACATTCGTGGAAAAGAAGAAGAAGAGTCTCCCGATGTCATTGCGGGTACGGTTCAACACATTCATTTGTTTGTTCATATCTGTTAGATGAACTAAATTTGAAACCTGAAATTATAAAATCAAGCCTTCTAGTTTCAAATCCAATAGGAGGAAACTTGCCGATTAACTTGTTTTATAGAAACTACCAAATAACCATACAAAATGTACCCTTCTCTTGTAATCTATATGTATTGCCCAAATGTGAATTTGATCTAGTTTTAGGACTAGATTGGTTGGGAAAATATGAAGCCTAAGTAGATTGTCAAAACCGTAGGTTATATTTACGGGGTTTAGGAAAAGAATCCATCCTATTGATAAACAAGAAACCGATCTCTATTTTTGCCGCTATAGCACTGCAAGTCGAGATTGGTTTCGGTTTACTTGAAATACCTGTTGTATCTAAATCTTCTGATGTTTTTCCCGAGGAACTCCCTGGCCTTCCTCCAACTTGGGAAGTTGAATTCAAGATCAAAGTTCAACCCGGAACTAACCCTGTGTCCATTACACCTTATCGAATGACACCTGTTGAACTCAAAGAACTAAAGAAGCAAATTCAAGAACTCGAGGATAAGGGATTCATCCGACCCAGCATCTCTCTCTAGGGTGCTCCTGTCCTGTTTGTGAAAAAGGACGGTACGATGCGACTTTGTATCGATTACCGATAACTTAACAAAGTAATCGTTAAGAACAAGTATCCGCTACCGAAAATCGAAGATTTGTTTGATCAACTCAAACACGCTGTCGTGTTCTCCAAGATTGATCTTCGGTCCGATTACTATCAAATTAGGGTAAAAGAAGAAGATGTGCCCAAAATAGCTTTCCGAACTCGATATGTACATTACGAACTCCTAGTAATGCCATTCGGATTAACGAATGCCCCTACTGCGTTCATGGATATGATGAATCAAGTATTCAAGCCTTATCTTGACAAGTTCGTGGTTTTTTTCATTGACCACACCTTGTATACTCTTGGAACAAGGAAGAACACGCTGATCATCTTCGGATTGTGCTTCAGACGCTCCGAGATCACCAACTGTTTGCCAAATTCACTAAGTGTGAGTTTTGGTTATCTGAAGTTTCATTCCTCGGACACGTCATTTCTGCCAAAGGAATCAAAGCCGACTCGAATAAAGTTCAAGATATTCTTGATTGGAGACCTCTGAGAAATGTGAGTGAAGTTCGAAGTTTCCTCGGTTTATCCGGGTACTATCGAAGATTTGTGAAAGGGTTCTTTGTAATTTTCGCGCCATTAACCAAACTTCTTCAAAAGAATGAAGCCTTCGAGTGGTCAGAAAAGCAACAATGAAGCTTCGACTACTCAAACAAGCTCTAACACATGCCCCGGTCCTTATTCAACCTGAGTCGGGTAGAGAATTCGTGGTGTACAGCGATGCATTACACTCAGGCTTAGGTTGCGTTTTGATGCAAGAAGGCAACGTGATTGCATACGCCTCCTGACAATTGAAGCCACACGAATTGAACTATCCTACACATGATCTCGAGCTTGCGGCTATTGTGTTCGCGCTCAAAATTTGGCGGCACTACTTGTACGGTGAAAGATGCAAGTTGTTCACTGATCACAAAAGTCTGAAGTATTTACTCACTCAGAAAGATCTGAACCTTAGACAAAGAAGATGGTTAGAGTTGCTCAAAGACTACAACCTGACCATCGATTATCATCTCGGAAAAGCCAATGTCATTATCGACACTCTGAGTTGAAAACCGAACCTCTGTAAGTTACTCGAAATTCTCGAAAATTTGAAAACGTTCAATATTCAAATTTAAAGTGATCATTTGAATTCCTTCTTGATAGTCAAGGAATAATTTGAACACTTCCTTGTTTAGCAAGAAATCATTCAAATGAAATTTGGTAACCTAAGCAACGTCTTCAATTTGTTTATTTGTAGCTTCTTTGGCTATCAACGCTCATTTCCGGCTATGCAAGATCCAGAATGATCTGAATGAACTTAAAGTTCAATCTACTCTGATCACCAAGATCAAATAACTCCAACAAATTGATCTAGAACTTCAGAAAATCAATTCTAATATTGACTCTAATCTTGACTTCTCTGTTAAGTCGAACGATCTTCTATACTTCAAAGATGGTATTTGTGTCCCTAATAACAAAAAATTACAAGATGAAATCCTACAAGAAGCGCACCAAAGTTCTTTTTCGATCCACCCTGGATCAGTTAAGATGTACAAGGATCTCAAGCCCTTGTATTGGTGGCCGGGAATGAAAACAGCTATCAATGACTTTGTAGCAAAATGTCTGAACTGCCAACGGATTAAAATCGAGCACCAAGTCCCTACTAGTTTACTCTAACCTCTCAAATTTCCGCAATAGAAATGGGAACGGATCACATTGAATTTCGTAACCGGTCTTCCTTGTTCGCCAAGAAAGTGCGATGCTATCTGGGTGATCAATGATCGTTTCACCAAGTCAGCACACTTCATCCTGGTGAGAATAAATCTCAGTCTTGAAGCTTTAGCCGAGTTATACATTCAAGAAGTAATCCGTTTACATGGAGTTCCAATCTCAATAGTCTACGATCGAGATCCCCGATTCACAACTCGATTTTGGAAGACTCTACATAAAGTTCTCGGATCCAAACTGAATCTTAGCACAGCTTTCCATCTGCAAAGCGATGGACAATTTGAGTGAGTAATTCAAGTTCTCGAAGATATGCTCAGAGCTTGTATTATTGACTTCGGAAAGAATTGGGAGAAATCATTGCCTCTGGTTGAATTTGCCTACAACAACAGCTACAAATCATCTATTCAGATTTCCCCCTATGAAGTATTGTACGGCCGAAAATGTAGAACTCCCTTATACTGGTCTGAACTTGGAGATAATAAAGTGTTAGGACCACAATTACTTCGGGAAACTGAAGAACAAGTGCAAATCATTCACTCCCGATTGAAGCAAGCCTTTGATCATCAAAAGGCATACGCTGACCTGAAGCGTAGAGACATTCAACATCAAGTCGGAGATAAAGTGTTTCTTAAAGTCTCCCCGTGGAAGAAAGTATTCCGATTCGGCAAAAGAGACAAGTTAAGTCCTTGGTTTATCGGACCATTTGAAGTAGTTGAAAGAATTGGTCATGTAGCTTATCGACTCGATCTTCCTCTCGAGTTCGATAAGATACACACTGTCTTCCACGTCTCAATGCTCAGAAGGTATCGATCTGATCCGTCTCACGTCCTTGATCCTGAAGAAGTTGAGCTCAATCCTGATCTCTCGTACGAAGAAAATCCTGTTCAAATTCTTGATCGAGAAGTCAAGAGACTTCGCAACAAAAGTGTTCCTCTCGTCAAAGTTCTTTGGAGGAATCATAACATCGAAGAAGCAACGTGGGAACCTAGGGACACGATGAAGAAGCAATACCCTCATATGTTCGATTCAGATAAAATTCGAGGACGAATTTTCTTTAAGGGGAGGAGTTGTAACACCCTAAAAATACCCTAAAAGAAATTATAAGGAAATGAAAAGAAAGTCTAAACATTTTTTTACACTTGAACCAGGATTACAATGAAACAAGATTTATAGCTAACCAAAATAAGCTATGTCACACTTAATTCACATTGAAAATAACTATAACGTGAATTATATATATAAGTTAAATGAAATGAAAATAAATATGAAACATATACATATATATATATATTATATTACATTCGGTGGCCTGGTTAGGTAAACTACACATATGTATGTATATGTATAATATATGAAAGTAAATGAAGGCTATTATGTATATGTACGCATACATTTAATGGAAATTATTCTTAGGTATTATACTTTCGGTGGGATAATGATATTGTATGTATAAATAGAAAATAGAAATTTAAAATAAAATAAAATAAATCATAACATCATAAAATTTTAGTGTAGTAGAGAAGTAAGTGGTAATACGTGGTAAATAGACACTCCATGTGTCCTTGTATTAACCATAACTGGCCATGCATTGTAGAAAGGATAATAATTGTCCCAATTAATCTTTTATCATCTTCTTTTTCCATCTAAACCCACCGAAACAAAGTAGAGAGAGAGGGTGCTAAGAATTGAAGAATTGTGTTGGAAACGTTTAAAGAATTCATGCATGTTCATCCTAGACCTATGTAAGTGTTATAGTTGATCACCCAATTTGTTTGTGATGTTCATATTGTTTTTGATTGAATTCTTTTGAAATGGTTGCTGGAAAAATATTGTTGAATGCTTCAATATGTTGTTATGTTACTGGTTTCATGTTAGACTTGAATAATTTCTGGAAAAATTGCATGAACATTAGCTTAGGTTGAATCTGCCCATATTAGGTTCATTACACTGCCCTGTTTTAAATTGAAAATTCGAATAGGTTAGGGTTCGAATTAGCAAACTTTTTGTAAGACAAAGTTGTAGATCATTAAAAATACTATAAGATAGAGGCTTTGTAAGCATGAAAATGATATTGGAAATAGCTGGAAAATAGGTTACAAGCAGACTACTTCATAAAAGAATGAAACCGGAATTAGGTAAACTATTTTGAATAAAAATATAGTTTAGGGATTCTTTTGATCATCTATAAATTCCGAAAAATTTAATATGAAACAGGAGACACATTGAATGAATGAAAACATATGTATTTATAAGGAAAGTTAGCTTATATGAATGGTTAAACTGAGTTAGAACACATAGAATGTTAACTTGGACTAATCTGGAAAATGAAATAATTAAGGGACTTAAATGCTCTATTTTTTATGTTGCTGGAACTTTAAAGTAATGATATAAGATGTATAAAAATGTGGTTAAAAACTCAGAATCAAATGTTTAATAGATTATATGTTAAATAAGCACTAATGTCACAAGTTGAAAACAATGGGCAGAATAGGTCAATGTAAATGCCCTGTTTTCAAACAATAAATTGTATTGATAGAGAAATGATAAAAATATGTGCTATACATGGTTTTACAGCTGTGTAAATAAGCTTTCTAAAATGGTAAAGAACTCCTAATTTGGAGTTGTGTGTAAAACGTTATGAGCAGTTTAGTAAGTGTAGCTCAAACTACTAGTTTAGGGGGCAAATTCATGTACTTAAGTGATTGTGTTTGAGTAAATGAATATATATATATATATATATATATATATATATATATATATATATATTTGTGTGTGTGTGTGTGTGGTTGAATTGAGTTCAATGCGTGTTTTATATGTTATTTGATTGTTCAAGATCAAATTGGTGAAGATACTGTAGAGGATTCATGGGCTGAACAATACAAAAAGAGGAGCAAAGGCATTGCAATCAAGGATTCAAACTAAGCTTGGAGTATAGTGAGTGTAGCTAACTTAGGGTTAGGGTTAGCATCCTAACCAATGTGTTTATGTTTCTTTGTTGATTTAAAATGAGTTATGCAATGAATCTAATAATGGTTTGGTAATCTAAAATGTAAGGAAGAATGATAAAAGGAAACATATGATATCATTTGTCATACTAGTGTTAGTTACCTTTGTTATTGATCTATATGATTTGATATTCTTTGATGGCCATTGGTGCTACATGATAGGAACTTATAAATAATGTTTATCTATCGATCTTTGATGATTATATGATTGAAATGGCAAAGTATGCTTGCTGGAAAATTTGTGATCATGATCTTGAATGATTTTATCACAAAGTTGATATGAACTTGTTATATGAACTTGAAATGTGCTTGGTAAACAAGCAATTGATCTTGTTGAAATACTAAAAGATATAAGTTAATTCCTTGGTTGATTAGTGTCTTTAGGTAGAAGGGCATGTCTTAGAGTCATTGAGCTCATATGTTCTGTTTCAAGATGGTGGTTAGTCACTTATGAACCTGTAAGGTGGTTAGTCACCTTGATAAATGAATGGTGGTAAGTCACCATTGATGCTCATGCATCCTCTGTTATATGATATGTTATATCGAGATATTTTGATACCTTGGGTATCTAAAGTTACATGTTACATGGAAGACTTGATTACCTAGTTCATTAATCATCCAAGGCAAAAACATAATATGATTTTATGATATGAGATAATATGAATGAGTTGGGTAATGACCCAAATTGTATGATATGATTATTTGACCCATGATATGATATATTTCATGTATAATGCTTGCTGCTCAAATGATATGAATGATTGAATTGTTATATGATTCAAGTTTGTCTACCTTGATGTATATGTGAAACTAGCTAAGTTTACTTGAACATGATGGACTAGCTAGGTCATCTTGTGTATCCTAAGCCTAGCTAAGTAACCTTGAAGACATGAATAAGACTTTAAAATATACAAATTAGTAATGTTTAGGGCTGCCTCACTAAGTACATTATGTGTACTTATCACTCTATTGTTTCCTTCTTCCAAAAAACAGGTCCTCAGATATCCGAAAGCTAGCCATTTTGCTTCGAGAGCCGTCGCAAGCCAAAACACAAGTATGCTATAGTTTTGTTTAGTCTCCTAGATGGTGGCATAGTCTATGTTAATGTGTCACATGCATGGAAGAATATGTATTTTGATAGTTTGGTTTGTATAAGTTAAGACAAGTTAGGTTATGTAATAGAATTGATGGTTGATATGTATATATATGGATTTGGTGATATGAAGAAGTTATGTTTAAGTTATCTAAGCTTGATATGGATTCGAATGATATGATATGTACAAGTTGATTTATATGTTTGGTTTAGGTATTTGCATTTAGACTTTGCTATGGTTGTTACTTGTTTCGAATGATGCATAAAGTAATGGTTTCATATAGTTTAATAATTTGAACATAGTATATATATATAGGCGTTTAGTTGCTCAATTAAAATGATAATAAAGTTTTTTAATGCTATGAATGTTTGAATTGGGTAATTCGAATGGTTCTACATTTGTTTTAAGTTGATTGAACATGCTAATTGATATGTATATTGAAGTATTAGTATGTTAGGATAGTCGATTGTATATAGGTTGTTTATATGTTAGCTGAATGTTTATCTTTATGAATTGGATTAGTTGATTGGCATTGAATGCTCAAGTGTATACATGATTAAGCATTGAATTATGTAATAAGTCATGTTATATGTTAGTTAATAAGTTAGATCACATGTTAAGAAAAATTTAAAATGGCCCACTTTAGTCTAAATGATCTGGTGTATATGTTAGTTTGATTCACATGTTGAAAGGATCTAAGTAATAATTTGGATTGATTACTTTAATTTGCTAAGCATGTTTGTATGATCAATTCTTATTCTGTTATAAGTTGTGTATTTAATTGACAATTATGGTTTGCCAAGCATGTGTATTTTGTTATATGTTTCTTGTTGTTCGAATGTGACATCTCTCGTTCTTAACCGGGCGAGGGGTGTTACAAGTGTAGCGTGTCTTAGATTTTAATTTTTTCCCGAAAAAGGAGGAATTTCTTGGCTTTCCCAAATGGTAGTTTGCCATTTTGACAATGGGGGGCAATGAGATGAATTCAAAAGGATTGTGTATTTTATCTTTCTTATGTTGGTTTATTTGAAAAGCTCGAAATGATTCTCTTTCTTAGATCTATGGGATGACCCAGTTGAGACTTGGAAACAAGATGAAAGTGCTTTTGCTGAATTCTCTTCCGCAATTTTTAATAGTGATCCAGTGCATTATGCTCTTCCTATCTGTACTGCAGTTTGTGTAACGCCCAGAGTTTAGGGCCCGAGAGTTATCGGTTTTGATCTATGACTAGTTTCGGGTTAACTTGAGATTAAAATGCTAATTTTATATAAAAAAATGTCATTATTTACAATAACGTCATTAATGAAATTTGAAAAGGGGATTTTGAGATTGAAGAGTCATCTTCATTGCAAAAAAGAAAACCTAAAAGCTAAGCTTTCTCCTAAAATCTCTCCACCACCTCTTCCTTGGCTCAAAGGTTTTTCCATAGAAGATTTTCAAAGGTAATCATCACTTTTACCTTGGCTTTTACTTATTTAATCTTATATTTTTGAAAACCTAGCAAAGTATTGATTTTTCACTTTGGGTTCCAAAGTTTTGATGAAAAAGAGATGGGTTTGTGAAATTTTTGTATGGGTTTTTAATGGGTGCTTGGTGAGATGTTTTTGAACTATTTTTGGTTGCTAAATAATGTTAATAAGTAGCTTAAACCCATAAAACACGAAACTAGGTGCAATGGGTAAGTTTTGAAGGTGAAAAGTGGTGTTTTTGGCTTAGTTTTAGGGTAAAACGAGGGTTGGAGGTATACGAACCAAGGATGGGTGTTTTTAGATGTTAATTGGTGGTTTTTAGAATTAAAATGTTGGGTAAAGTCAGATTGTGTTTGGATAATGTTTTGGAAATGTTTCGGTTGATTTCGGCTTTGTTTTGATTGAATAAATGTGTCGATTGATGGACTATTGATTTTCAGTGAATTTATTGAAGAGTATGGGAGTAATACTTTGTTTTTTGTTGATTAGAAACATGAGAAATGAGTTTGGGTCCCTTGGACGCGATACCGGGTGTTACGGAGGCTTGAGATCGGTGATTCGGCTTTCGTTTGGGCTCTATCACTGAGTGGAAATTGTTTTGAGGCTTTAAATATGTTCAATGAAGGTTTCTTGGGGGTTTGGGTGGAGCCTTAGAGGCTAACATAGACCCAAGTCTAAGTTTATCTATTCTCGCCTTGTTTAGTTGATTGTTGGTGTTCGTGATTATGTGTGTTGTGGTGTTGTTTGTGGGTTGTTTTTATCTCGTTTTAATGTTGTTATGTTGTCGTAGTTGATGTCGAGCCTCACATGATGGTTAGTCGTTGTATACGGTAATGTGTAGTCCCACCGGTAGTGACTAGTAGATGAGTACGGTGATGTGTAGTCCCATCGGAAAAATGCTTGTTGTTGTGTACGGTGATATGTAGTCCCACCGGGGATGGTTGTGCTTGTGCAAACCATGTTTCGTCTATGTTTCCATTTCATTGTATCTCTTCTTAAATTGTTTTGTTTCCAAAACTAAGATTTATGTTTTAAATTGCATTGTTGTTGTGTTTTAGAGCTCTGCTAACTAAGCTTTTAAGCTTACGCTCTCTTTTTCCAACAATGCAGATCGTTAGAGGTTCCAGGAGGCAAGTGGGCAAGGGATGAGTTCTTGGAGTTCTTGCTAGCTCAAAGTATAGTTTTACTAGTTGTAATAATACTTAGACAATGGGAATACTAGATTTGTATGTTAGGGAGTTGGTGTTCAAACTCCAATGTTTGGCTTTGTTTAAGTTGCTTTCATGTTTTAAATGTAGATACCATGATATGTTGAGGCTTGTTATGGCTTTTAGTAGATTACCTTGCATTTTGACTTGTTAGTGTTTTTGAAACCAAGTGTTCTTGTGAGCTTTGAGTTTGAGATCCTTTTGTTGCGTGTATGCATGTTTGAAATCGTGTTTAGGGTGTTTTGCATCTAGATTGTTTGTATGATAAGTTGTTATGTGGTTTGTGTTGTTTCGGGGCAACTTTGGGGACGTTCGGAGATGCCAAAGTATGGTTTCGGGCCAAACTTTGTCCATGTGTTTTGGAACGCCTGATATGGTTTCAGAACGGTCGAGCTCTATGGGTACCCGTATCGGAACGGGAGTGGTGCCGTTTCGGTACGATTTTCCACTAGAGGTTCATGTTTCAGAACCATGTAGGGTCATTCCAGTACGTTTGGACACTAGAGGTGTAACCCCCTTAACCCGGCCTAGACGGTTGACCCGAATTAAGAAGTTTACACGGGGAAAACCAAAGTCAACCCGAAAGTCAACCTTGATTAACGACCCTTTTTTTCCTTTTTAATCTTATCTAAATGCACGTTAACCCTAAATATGTTCAAGAGATCAGCATACTCAAAGATCACCGCAATCAGAAAACATTTAGGGACTCGATTGCACAAAACATGAATTTAGGGACCAAAACGTAAATTCTGGAAATTACAAGGACTTAACCAACTTTTGAGTTACCAATATGAAATTAGTCATGTTTCATGCTTCCCTGTCAAATTTCAACCCCAACGGACTTCTCAGACTCATTCAATTGCATATACAAAGTTCAGGACCAAAACGCAAGGTTTTCAAAACATTTAACCAACAATTTCAGTGCCCAACGATCGGGTGTTTCGGAACAGGGATGAACCGTTCCGAAACGCGGGACCGTTCCGAAACAGAGCCTGGCAGTGGAAAAACCGTTCCAGAACGGTTCTACCCGTTTCGGAACGCCTAGGCCATTTCAGGCCCTCCGTTCCGATACGGTAGCTTCTGTTCCGAAATAGGCTGCCCAGATTGCAGAAACTTTGCTGGTTTATCTCACATTCGACCCATCAAACATGCTCCAAAGGCAACCAAATCATACCAGCAAGTCATTCAACACTCAAGGGACATAATTGCATCAAAAACTAGATACAAGACCACCCCTAGGTGCCCAACTCATTCAATACATCCAATACTCAATCATGCTTTTAAAACAAGAAGCATATCATATCGACTTAAGAATAAGAAGATTCAAAAATTGCAAGCGTTAAACCACATAGTTCAAAAACATCAACCAAACTTGACCAACATACACAATCTCATTAAACATCAACATAAGAGATTCACCCCCCATTGCCTTTATTATCTATAGCTATTAACCGAGACATACATCTCAAGTGGAGCTCTCCTTGAATCCCTTGCTTCCCGCTGTTCCAACCTCAAATATCTGCATTGATGGACAAAAAGGAGCGTAAGCACATAATGCTTAGTGAGGAATGCTCAAAACCAAAACACCATCAATGCAGCAAGTCATAAAACCACTTTCAAAAGTAAACACAATTCGATAAACCATAGCAATGTTTGAAAACCCCTTTTCAACAACTTGCTTAAAATCATGCATTGCTCAAACATAAAAACCAATCCTTAGCTTAGAAAAGCTAAGTAATCCTCTTCAAAGCACAAACTTGCGAAACCATCAATTTAACCTTTCCATGCATGAACATCATATACAAAGTTAAATACATGATCCTTGGAAAACACTCCCACTTCACATTATACTTTTCTCATCCTTGAAAATCATTTCAAAGTAAGGAACCCTTGAAAACCACTTACTCCTTCAATTAGTCACATGCATTAAACAAATGCAACTCATGAACCACAACTTAACACTTGCATTACATGCCTTTAAAACAAGCCTTCACAAGACTTCAATGCACTAAGAGATTTCATGCACACATGCACCATTCTCAATAGATAACAAACACTTGCTCAAGCTAACAAGTAAAACATGCATTCATAGAATATTACACACTTCTCATGCAACCATGCATCATTTCAAGCATCTCATGCTTCATCATAATCAAGAACTTTATATTGGCTTCCAAGTGATAATCCACAAACCATCATAACGCAAGACTCAATCGGATACGCGGATCACAAGCGTTGTCCCCACGCTTCATACACACTACCAATCTCAAGGTCCCTAAATGGAATTTTAACCACCATTTGACCTTACCATACACAAGGTCCTCATATGGACTTTTAATCACCATATGACCTTAACATTCACAAGGTCCTCAAATGGAATTTTAACCACCATTTTGACCTTACCATCACTCATTGGTAGTTGTATAACATCACTAACGAGATCACGGGACATTTAATACAAGATCCACACATGGACTTTACACCACCATTGTGATCTTACCATACCCAAGGTCCTCAAATGGAATTTTAACCACCATTATGACCTTAACATACACAAGGTCCTCGAATGGAATTTTAACCACCATTATAACCTTAACACAAGACCCACCCATGGAATTTTAACCACCATGGTGTTCTTAACCATCTCGTTAGTGTACTTGGATGGAGTTACCGGTTCAATCACAACCACTCCACATCCAAGGCGACTTTATTCACGGTGCACCCAATCCTATAGCCGGCTAACTATATCCGATTAAAGTAACCAAGAACCACTTACATCACTTGCCAATATAACCTTCTTACCACATTAACCCATTGTTTTACAAGCATAACCAAAATGCCAAAACCACCAATTACCATCATTAATCCACTGTTTTTGAAGCATTACACAAAGCCATTAAACAACATGCAACACTATGCAACAATTCCACAATTCCAATGTACAAAACCAAGGATCTCTTACCTTGAGCATCCTTCACACATGGCTTTCAAAATCAGCATTAAACCATG
This sequence comes from Hibiscus tridactylites, assembly GCA_958450335.1. Lineage (NCBI taxonomy): Eukaryota > Viridiplantae > Streptophyta > Magnoliopsida > Malvales > Malvaceae > Hibiscus > Hibiscus tridactylites. Next base: position 79,448,284 of record OY288283.1, on the reverse strand, counting down.
CTAAAATATGCTTTCAAAACAGAATTTAAAACATGCAAATCACATGCATTGCATCCAACAATCACAAGTGCTTTGAAAACCAATTCATAACACAACCAAGAGAGAAACTCCATTTACTTACTCTTGAGCTTAGCTAAGTTGTTTAGACTTAAACTAAGCTCCCAAAACCTTCAAACCTTGGTTTTAAAGCTGAAAACCCAACTTCACTCACCGATACACAAAACAAGGCTAGCCAACAAGCCTTCCAAGCATCCGAAACCTTCAACGCCACCTCTAATGCTCACAGATCATTCTCCCCTGTTTCAAGCACACAACAACAGAGGATTAATGCATCATTATGCACTAAAAACACCAGCAACACACCTAAACTCGCTGCTTTTTGCCAATTCAACATTTCAGCTACCAAACACAACCGAAATCACCTCCAAACACTCCCAAAACTTAACCCAGCCAAGATCCATCACTTCTAACCATTTATAAACAACAATTAACATCCAAAATGATCCCAACCACATCCTTATACCTCCAGCAATAAGAGATCATCAAAAACACTCCAAAAACAACCAAAAACTCAAGCAAAACTTAGGAAAATCAACCTATCCGGGATTGCATTGATCAAACCTCAATTTCTCATCAATCATACATTCATTTAACATCAAAAGACATCTCAAAACAATGCCCAATCAGATCATACGAAAATTCATCAAAATTAACTAAATCTTGCATTTTAAAGCCAAGATCAAGAATACATTTGCAAAACCTTTAACAAAACACAAATCAAGGATTGAGAACTTGGGAATTTCAGTAAAGAACTGAGAATTTAGAGGAGAAGGACGTTCATACCTCTAAACTTGAGTTTCTCCCTTTTTGGAACCAAGATTCTTGAAAATTCAATAGGCTAATGCCAAGGTTTTGTTGTAGAATTGATTAGAGATCAAAAGAGGATTGAAATCTCATATTTGGATGTCAAAATCAGAGGGAAATGTGCTAGAGAAATGTGTTTGGGTTGAGAGAAAAGTTGAGAGAAAAGAAAATGGAAAATTTGAGAGAAAAGTTAGTTAAGGCCAAAAATATCTTTCCCTCCCTTTTTCCTTTATTTGAAACCATTAATTAATTGATAAATATTCAGAAAAATCTGGAGAAACTCTTTTGGGTAAATAGCTCCTTAAAGATTCAAAGTTTCAATCCTTTTTAAAACAGTCACACAGTTTTCAAAAATTACATTTTGGTCACTAACCCAAAATGTCACCCTTCCAAACCTCATTTTGTAAAATTGATTTCACCTTTCTCTTATATATAATAAAAGAGGATTTTAAGACATTTTCCATATTTTTAATGCAACCCGAACTAGGCTTTCCTAAAAATCACCTTTTATATTCGAACCGCACTCTGACCGGCCCAGTCCAAGCCCAAAACTTCTAAGCCCAAAATTGGGGTGTTACAACTCTCCCCCCCTTAAGAAATTTCGTCCTCGAAATTTCAACTGGCGAAAAGAGAACAACCAAACTTCTCAAAACAACACACAAGACAACACAGGAGACTCAACCACCACTGAACACTCTCCAGACAAAACTCCACCAAACCCAACACCACCACATACTGTTCACGAATTCCAAAACACTCAAATGCTAACCACACCTTAACCTTTCACACTTCCGGACTGCACATAGCCCCAACAACAACCTGAAGAACCTCCAACTTTTACAGCATACACCACCTTAACTTATAACTTCCAAAACTTGTTCACACAGTGACACCAACCAATCCAGTTCAGCCACTATGTAACCCACAACCTTCGCTGCTTCCAAAACTCCTTGCAAAACTACTCAACCTCCTTCAAAGATTTTCACAACAAGCAAAAATTCTTAAGCATCAACTGCTTACCCAAACTTCTCAACGTATTGCTGATATTCCTTCACATCCGCCACTATCATTACCATAACGACTCACCAGGACTACCCACCCAACATCCAAAAATCACATCACAAGCCCCAACCTCGACTCCGCCAGCCGTTCCACACACCACCAGCTGTCTTCAGAAGGAATTTACTTAATCATAACCAGCCAACCACTTCTCACAAGAACCCGTCCAACCAACAATGGCTTTTGATCTTACATTGCCTTTCCACTTCAAGATTTGACTACAGCACTTGCCTTACTAGAACATCGCCCAACCTAAACATACATATCATCTTCACAACTCCTCGAAGGTTGCTACGAACCCTCACCTACATAAACAACCCTTCTACTACAACATCAATGCCAAGTTACCTCAGCACTCTAGACCACATCCACTAACCCACAACATCACTTAACTCCAAGGAACTACCACTTCCACCAGCTATTCAAAACCACCTGACCGGTTCTAACTTCAACCGGTAATCTCCTCACCACCACACCACTAAACTCATTAAACGTCAAACACTTTCCTTCTACCAACATGCTATATCGCACTCACCATCATTGACAACTCGCTTAATACCCTCCATTACTTCTAACTTTCACCCAGCACCAAAACAACCTTTAAAACCCATCATCCAACCTAACACTATTACAACACTAACGGACCCGACTAGCTATTAGCGAGTGTGAATGTTCGTATGCATGGTCACTTATATGCCCTACCAATGCCTGATGTACATGTATGCAAAACCTCTAATGTCATGTCACATGTATGCATGGACCAGCACATATATACATAATATAGCATATAACAATGGTTTTAACTGTGCATGCATGTCGGTTCACACCCACCAATAACATCCTCAGAGTCCGCCTAAAAACAACCTCCGATCTCACTTCCAACTTGTCTAACTCCATCATTCTAGCAACCCATTATCCACAAGATATTCACTAATGCCCTCTTCACACTAAAGTTGTTTTCAAACAACAACAACTATTACCCCAATATGCTAGCAACAAGACCATACCCACTACGCAAGGAAATACCAGCTGAAACCAAACTAAGATACTAGAGCAAAGATTACTTAACAAGGTTACCTGAAAACACCTCACTGCCCCGAAGCTTCAACAGACAAGCTCTCTTCCTCGCAGAACCATCATTCTCCAAACGCACCGCTGCAGCATCAGCCAACACACTAAGGTCATCACCATCTCCTTGCGGTACAGAACCCTGACTACCCCGAGCCAACTTCAAACAATTACGTTTCAGATGTCCAACAGACCCACAATTCCAGCAGATTTCATTTTCCAAGCTCCTCACAACTTTCTGCTCTTCTTGCCACCTTCGAACTTTGTCTCGGCCATGCCCACGACCCTTCTGCTACCACTGAAGCGGATCTCACCACTTGAGGACAATCTCGCTTCACATGCTCCTTAGAACCACAGTTCTAACAAACACCTGCGCTCTAACATCCTCCAACATGGCGCCTTCCACAACGGTCACACATCGACAACCTAGCTATCCCCTCTTGATCAAGTAGCACTTGCCCCAAATCTGCACTACCACTCAGACTTCGATTCAGGCAAAACCTTCCATCACGTAGCCTCTTACACTGACCGCTCCCGAGGTCAGTATCCACAACTCTCTCGCTTAAACTTTTCTCACCTTCATAAACAGAAACCACACCCTCACACTGCTTAACCCTTGGGAATTTCTCACCAAGATACCTTTCATAAAAGGCAGACACAAAGAAGTCCCAATCTATATCGTGGATGTGCGATGCCACAGCCACAGATGTCCACCAGGCACAAGCGTCCTCCAACATCAACGAGACAACACTTCCCAGCTTACAAGCATAGTCACAACCTTCCTGATCCAAAATCAGAACTACACTGGCTAACCAAGCCTCGAACGTCTCAGGTGTCGAACCATGATACTCCACAGCTCCCAAATCATGTAAACGCTGTTTCGACAAACCTGCGCATCCCGCAGCCGGCACGTCTACAGACCTTACTTTTGCCACAACCTGAGATGTTCCCAACACCTCTTGAATTATAGATGACGAACTCTTCATCACAGAACCAACTTCCTCCTCCTGCCTTACTACCTCAACTCCAGGCACAGAAGACTGAGACGAAACACCTCCATTAAAAGGTGAATTCCACGCCTTAACCACCTGCTCTAAAGCAGCAACCATCTCACCCAACTGCCATTCTCTCATCGATTTCACCATGCTATTAACAACAAACAATCATAACAAAACAAACAAATCGATCAGACCAGCTTTAAGCAAGGATTCAAGACTCCAACTCCAAAATAACACAATAGCTATAATAATAAGGCAATGGGTATCCCGAATCCTCCCCTTTTACATGACATAACAGTCAATATAAACATGGATATCACCACATCAAGCATGTCAATCAACATATTTCGATCATGCTCTCATCAAACAACATTCACTCGTAACAGCATAATATCAACATCTCATACCCATTACACTTCCATCACTCATAAAATCAGCTCACATCACCGGCATAACATCAGCACAAATCCACATTAGCTCAATGAAAATTCACAATCAAAAAGCATGCTAAAAACATCAACAACTCGCTCAAAAACATGCATTTCAACCGACTTTCAACCACATATCAGAATAAACATCAAACACACATTACAACAATTTACCATTTCCCCAAGCATTCGCATCTCAGCTCTGATACCACCAAATGTAACCCCCTTAACCCAGCCTAGACGGTTGACCCGAATTAAGAAGTTTACACGGGGAAAACCAAAGTCAACCCGAAAGTCAACCTTGATTAACGACCCTTTTTTTTCCTTTTTAATCTTATCTAAATGCACGTTAACCCTAAATATGTTCAAGAGATCAGCATACTCAAAGATCACCGCAATCAGAAAACATTTAGGGACTCGATTGCACAAAACATGAATTTAGGGACCAAAACGTAAATTCTGGAAATTACAAGGACTTAACCAACTTTTGAGTTACCAATATGAAATTAGTCATGTTTCATGCTTCCCTGTCAAATTTCAACCCCAACGGACTTCTCAGACTCATTCAATTGCATATACAAAGTTCAGGACCAAAACGCAAGGTTTTCAAAACATTTAACCAACAATTTCAGTGCCCAACAATCGGGTGTTTCGGAACAGGGATGAACCGTTCCGAAACGCGGGACCGTTCCGAAACCAGTTCCGAAACAGAGCCTGGCAGTGGCAAAACCGTTCCGGAACGGTTCTACCCGTTTCGGAACGCTTAGGCCATTTCAGGCCCTCCGTTCCGATACGGTAGCTTCTGTTCCGAAACAGGCTGCCCAGATTGCAGAAACTTTGCTGGTTTATCTCACATTCGACCCATCAAACATGCTCCAAAGGCAACCAAATTATACCAGCAAGTCATTCAACACTCAAGGGACATAATTGCATCAAAAACTAGATACAAGACCACCCCTAGGTGCCCAACTCATTCAATACATCCAATACTCAATCATGCTTTTAAAACAAGAAGCATATCATATCGACTTAAGAATAAGAAGATTCAAAGATTGCAAGCGTTAAACCACATAGTTCAAAAACATCAACCAAACTTGACCAACATACACAATCTCATTAAACATCAACATAAGAGTTTCACCCCGCATTGCCTTTATTATCTATAGCTATTAACCGAGACATACATCTCAAGTGGAGCTCTCCTTGAATCCCTTGCTTCCCGCTGTTCCAACCTCAAATATCTGCAATGATGGACAAAAAGGAGTGTAAGCACATAATTCTTAGTGAGGAATGCTCAAAACCAAAACACCATCAATGCAGCAAGTCATAAAACCACTTTCAAAAGTAAACACAATTCGATAAACCATAGCAATGTTTGAAAACCCCTTTTCAACAACTTGCTTAAAATCATGCATTGCTCAAACATAAAAACCAATCCTTAGCTTAGAAAAGCTAAGTAATCCTCTTCAAAGCACAAACTTGCGAAACCATCAATTTAACCTTTCCATGCATGAACATCATATACAAAGTTAAATACATGATCCTTGGAAAACACTCCCACTTCACATTATACTTTTCTCATCCTTGAAAATCATTTCAAAGTAAGGAACCCTTAAAAACCACTTACTCCTTCAATTAGTCACATGCATTAAACAAATGCAACTCATGAACCACAACTTAACACTTGCATTACATGCCTTTAAAACAAGCCTTCACAAGACTTCAATGCACTAAGAGATTTCATGCACACATGCACCATTCTCAATAGATAACAAACACTTGCTCAAGCTAACAAGTAAAACATGCATTCATAGAATATTACACACTTCTCATGCAACCATGCATCATTTCAAGCATCTCATGCTTCATCATAATCAAGAACTTTATATTGGCTTCCAAGTGATAATCCAAAAACCATCATAACGCAAGACTCAATCGGATACGCGGATCACAAGCGTTGTCCCCACGCTTCATACACACTACCAATCTCAAGGTCCCTAAATGGAATTTTAACCACCATTTGACCTTACCATACACAAGGTCCTCATATGGACTTTTAATCACCATATGACCTTAACATTCACAAGGTCGTCAAATGGAATTTTAACCACCATTTTGACCTTACCATCACTCATTGGTAGTTGTATAACATCACTAACGAGATCACGGGACATTTAATACAAGATCCACACATGGACTTTACACCACCATTGTGATCTTACCATACCCAAGGTCCTCAAATGGAATTTTAACCACCATTATGACCTTAACATACACAAGGTCCTCGAATGGAATTTTAACCACCATTATAACCTTAACACAAGACCCACCCATGGAATTTTAACCACCATGGTGTTCTTAACCATCTCGTTAGAGTACTTGGATGGAGTTACCGGTTCAACCACAACCACTCCACATCCAAGGCGACTTTATTCACGGTGCACCCAATCCTATAGCCGGCTAACTATATCCGATTAAAGTAACCAAGAACCACTTACATCACTTGCCAATATAACCTTCTTACCACATTAACCCATTGTTTTACAAGCATAACCAAAATGCCAAAACCACCAATTACCATCATTAATCCACTGTTTTTGAAGCATTACACAAAGCCATTAAACAACATGCAACACTATGCAACAATTCCACAATTCCAATGTACAAAACCAAGGATCTCTTACCTTGAGCATCCTTTACACATGGCTTTCAAAATCAGCATTAAACCATGCTAAAATATGCTTTCAAAACAGAATTTAAAACATGCAAATCACATGCATTGCATCCAACAATCATAAGTGCTTTGAAAACCAATTCATAACACAACCAAGAGAGAAACTCCATTTACTTACTCTTGAGCTTAGCTAAGTTGTTTAGACTTAAACTAAGCTCCCAAAACCTTCAAACCTTGGTTTTAAAGCTGAAAACCCAACTTCACTCACCGATACACAAAACAAGGCTAGCCAACAAGCCTTCCAAGCATCCGAAACCTTCAACGCCACCTCTAATGCTCACGGATCATTCTCCCCTGTTTCAAGCACACAACAACAGAGGATTAATGCATCATTATGCATTAAAAACACCAGCAACACACCTAAACTCGCTGCTCTTTGCAAATTCAACATTTCAGCTACCAAACACAACCGAAATCACCTCCAAACACTCCCAAAACGTAACCCAGCCAAGATCCATCACTTCTAACCTTTTATAAACAACAATTAACATCCAAAATGATCCCAACCACATCCTTATACCTCCAGCAATAACAGATCATCAAAAACACTCCAAAAACAACCAAAAACTCAAGCAAAACTTAGGAAAATCAACCTATCCGGGATTGCATTGATCAAACCTCAATTTCTCATCAATCATACATTCATTTAACATCAAAAGACATCTCAAAACAATGCCCAATCAGATCATACGAAAATTCATCAAAATTAACCAAATCTTGCATTTTAAAGCCAAGATCAAGAATACATTTGCAAAACCTTTAACAAAACACAAATCAAGGATTGAGAACTTGGGAATTTCAGTAAAGAACTGAGAATTTAGAGGAGAAGGACGTTCATACCTCTAAACTTGAGTTTCTCCCTTTTTGGAACCAAGATTCTTGAAAATTCAATAGGCTAATGCCAAGGTTTTGTTGTAGAATTGATTAGAGATCAAAAGAGGATTGAAATCTCATATTTGGATGTCAAAATCAGAGGGAAATGTGCTGGAGAAATGTGTTTGGGTTGAGAGAAAAGTTGAGAGAAAAGAAAATGGAAAATTTGAGAGAAAAGTTAGTTAAGGCCAAAAATATCTTTCTCTCCCTTTTTCCTTTATTTGAAACCATTAATTAATTGATAAATATTCAGAAAAATCTGGAGAAACTCTTTTGGGTAAATAGATCCTTAAAGATTCAAAGTTTCAATCCTTTTTAAAACAGTCACACAGTTTTCAAAAATTACATTTTGGTCACTAACCCAAAATGTCACCCTTCCAAACCTCATTTTGTAAAATTGATTTCACCTTTCTCTTATATATAATAAAAGAGGATTTTAAGACATTTTTCCATATTTTTAATGCAACCCGAACTAGGCTTTCCTAAAAATCACCTTTTATATTCGAACCGCACTCTGACCGGCCCGGTCCAAGCCCAAAACTTCTAAGCCCAAAATTGGGGTGTTACAAGAGGCTTTCGTTCCGGAACCAGATGGGACCGTTCCGAAACGGCCTGATGTTACTTCTTGAAAGAAGACTGCGTTTCAGAACGGGCAAGCCTGTTTCAAAACACATTTAGTTAAAATTGTTAAAACACATCTTTAAGGGTTCCAAATGTTGCGTTTTAGTCTCTAATGCTCGTATGTTTCCTAAATGAGTTATATGTGCCCATTTGTGATGGTTTTGCCTTGTGAGCATGAAATTTGACAAATAAGCTACTTGGTAAGTTTAAATTATTGTATGCCCTCTGATTGGTTCGTATTTCGTTTTTGCTTTTCGTTGTTGCCTTCACACATAGGATTAAAAGTGATATCTAGATAAGATAAAATGAAAAAATAGGGTTGCTAATCGGAGTGAGGCTTTTGCAGGCTTTGCTTCGGTTTTCCCTGTGTAACTCGTTCGGTTTAGTCTGTTAGCTAGGCCGGAACGAGGGGGTTACATTTGGTGGTATCAGAGCCTCGGTTACGAGGTCTTCTGAGAAGGTAAGTCAGGTAAGTTGGTTTTTTTGTTTGTTTGCCATTGCACAGTGTATGAAAGCATGTTTTATTGTTCTTATCGTTGGTTGAAGTTTAGTCAAGTGTTCCTATTGCTAGGTGTTGTAATTGGAAAATGGTTTTGGTTTAAAGAGCTTGAGAACTTGGATCATTGCCCTTGCTAACCTAATGTTTTCTTGTGTGTGATGTGTTTGTTGTCTTAGATTTTATCTTCGTTACGGTAAGACCGAGAGGACGGCCTAGAGCGAGTGACCAGGCACCCAGGGATGTGCCTTATGTTCACGATGGTAATGGGATGGATGTAGGAGGTAATGTGCATCATGTAACCCCCTTAACCCGGCCCAGACGGTTGAACCGAATTAAGAAGTTTACACGGGGAAAACCAAAGTCAACCCGAAAGTCAACCTTGATTAACGACCCTATTTTTTTATTATTTTAATCTTATCTAGATGCACATTAACCCTAAACATGTTCACAAGATCAGCATACTCGAAGATCGTAGCAATCAGAGAACATTCAGGGACTCAATTGCACAAATTAAGGAATTAGGGACCAAATTGTAAATTCTGGAAATTTCAAGGACTTGTCCCATTTAAAAGTTACCATTATGAAATTAACCATCTTTCATGCTTCTCTGTCAAATTTCAGCGCAAACGGACATCTCAAACTCATTCAATTGCAATAACAAGGTTCAGGACTAAAACGTAAATATTTCAAAACATATAACCATCGAATTCAGAGCCCAACGGTCGAGTGTTCCGAAACAGGGAGGACCTGTTCCGAAACGCGGGACCGTTCCAAAACGGGTTCCGAAACAAGGCTTGGCAGTAGCATTTCCGTTCCGGAACGGTTCCTCCCGTTTCGAAACGCCTAGGCCATATCAGGCCCCTGTTCCGAAACGGTTGCACCCGTTCCGATACGGCCTGCCCAGATTTGCAGAATTTTGCTGTCTAAACACACAATTGACCCATCAAACATGCTCCAAATGCAACCAAATTATACCAGCAAGTCATTTCATGCATAAGAAACATAATTGCATCAACCATACTCAAACATGGCATCAATTAAAGAAATCCCCAATTCTATAGGCATGCAACCTATTTGGTAAACCATTCAAGTATCATAATACCAAACCAATTTCACAAAGGCCAATCACATATTCCAACATCAATAACATCATAAAACCAACTTAGGGAGTCCAAAACATCTCCCAAAACAACAACATAGGTCCCACATTGCCAAATGCCCAAAAGCTAATAGTTTTAGGAAAATGTTCACCATACATGAGCTTAAATCTTCACTTGGATGCTTGGCTTCCTTGCTGCCCCAAATGCACTCCAATGCTCTGCATTATTGGTTTAAGAAAAGAGAGAGCGTAAGCAAATAGCTTAGTGAGGAATGCTCATTTAAAGCAACACAATAATGCATTTATAAAACACATTTATAAACCTTTGTTCAAATCATCATTTGTACATGCACATAAGCATTTAAAACAAGCAATCCATGCTTCAAGTTTATAACATGTCATATTGGCCACAAGTGATACAATCTACATAAGATCCACACATGGACTTTTAAACACCATTGTGATCTTACAATTCACAAGGACCACACATGGACTTTTAAACACCATTGTGTCCTTAGCACAAGAACCATCCATGGACTTTTAAACACCATGATGTTCTTACATTTCACAAGGACCACACAAGGACTTTTAACCACCTTTGTGTCCTTAACAAGAAACACCCATGGACTTTTAAACACCATGGTGTTCTTAAATATACAAGGCTCACACAAGGACTTTTAACCACTTTTGTGACCTTAACCAAGAACCAACCATGGAATTTTAACCACCATGTTGTTCTTAAAATACACAAGATTCACACAAGGACTTTTAACCACCTTTGTGATCTTAACCTTTCTCAAAACATCACTTGCCAATATACATCATTTAACAACAATATTCCACTGTTTTAAAGCATTTAACAAAGCCATAAACATCATGCAACATTAAGCATCAAAACCACATTAAACAATGTTCAAAACAAGGATCTCTTACCTTGAGCATCCTTCAACACATGGCTTTTAAAACCAGCAATAAACATGCTTAAATACGCTTTCAAAACAGAATTTAAAACATGCAAATCAACCTCATTGCAACAACCATTCCATGGTTCAACATAAAGTGAATTTAGCCGAAAACTTACTCTTGAGCTTAGCTAAGTTGCTCAGACTTAAACTAAGCTCCCAAACCTTCAAATTATTGGTTTCAAAGCCTTAAACCAAAATCCACTCACCGATTCCGTTTCGCCACTTGCCGAAACACCAATCAAGCTTCTAGATCACCACCACAAGGATCCAAAGATGACTCCCCTGTTTAAAACACATCAAAGCAGAGGATTAATGCATCATCATGCATTAATATCTTCAATGAAAGCACCTAAACTCGCTGCTCTCATCAACACTCCCATTTCGGCTACCAAACACAACCGAAATCACCTCCGAACAACACCACAACACTACCCAGCCATGATCCATCAATTCCAAACATTCTTAAACCTCAATTAACATCCAAAAAGGATCTAACCACGTCCTTATACCTCCAGCTATAACAGATCATCAAGATCACTCCAAAAACAACCAAAAACTCAAGCTAAACTTAGGAAAATCTACCTATTCGGGATTGCATTGATTAAACCTCAATTTCTCATCAATTAAACATTCTTGTAACATCAAAAAGACACCTCAAATCAGTGCCCAATCAGATCATACGAATTTCCTCAAAATTAAAGCAAATCTTGCATTTAAAAGCCAAGATCAAGAATACAATTGTAAAACCTTTAATAAATCACAAATCAAGGATTGAGAACTTGGGAATTTCAGTAAAGAACTGAGAATTTAGAGGAGAAGGACGTTCATACCTCTAAACTTGAGTTTCTCCCTTTTTGGAACAAAGATTCTTGAAAATCCAATTAGCAAATGATAAGGTTTTGTTGAAGGGATGATTAGAGATCAAAAGAAGATTGAAATCTCATATTTGGATGTCAAAATCAGAGGGAAAATGTGCTGGAAAATGTGTTTGGGTTGAGAGAAAGTTGAGAGAAAAAGGAAAATGGGAAGTTGGAAAAGTTAGTTGAAAATGCCAAAAATATCTTTCCCTCCCTTTTTCTTTTAATTAAAATCATTAATTAATCCTTTAATATTTAAGAAAATTTTGGAGAAACTCCTATTGGGTAAATAGCTCCTTAAAGATTCAAAGTTTCAATCCTTTTTAAAACAGTCACACAGTTTTCGAAAATTACATTTTGGTCACTAACCCAAAATGTCACTCTTCCAAACCTCATTTTGTAAAATTGATTTCACCTTTCACTTACATATAATAAAAGAGGATTTTAAGACATTTATCCATATTTTTAATGCAACCCGAACTAGGCTTTCCTAAATTCACCCTTTTACATTCAAACCGCACTCCGACCGAACCGGTCCAAACCCAAAACTTCTAAGCCCAAAATTGGGGCGTTACAACTCTCCCCCCTTAAGAAATTTCGTTCTCGAAATTTACCTGAAGGAAAGAGGTACGGAAACTGCTTCAGCATATCATCCTTCCGTTCCCACGTGGCTTCTTCAACACCACGGTGCTTCCACAACACCTTTACCAACTCAATGGTCTTGCCTCGAAGAACTTTACTATCCGAATCCAGAATCTTCACTGGTTCCTCATCATAGGTCAAATCCGGATTCAATTCCACTTCTTCCACAGGCATCACATGCGAAGGATCCGATCTATACTTCAGAAGCATAGAAACATGAAACACATCATGAATCTTTTCCAACTCCTGAGGTAACCTCAACTTGTACGCAACAGGACCCACACGCTCAATCACCTCGTATGGTCCAATGTACCTAGGGCTCAACTTACCCTTACGGCCAAACCTCATCACCTTTTTCCAAGGCGAAACCTTCAAAAACACACGGACACCCACCGCATACTCAATCTCCTTACGCTTCAAATCCGCGTAAGACCTTTGCCGATCAGAAGCTGCCTTCAAACGCTCACAAATGAGCTTCACCTTCTCGGTGGTTCCTTTCAACAAAGTCGGCATCGTAACCAACTTCTGACCCGTTTCCGCCCAACAAAGAGGTGTCCTACACTTCCTCCCGTACAAAGCCTCATAAGGTGCCATTTGAATACTTGCCTGATAACTATTATTATAGGCAAACTCCACCAAAGGCAAATGTTTCTCCCAAGAGCCCTGGAACTCAATCACGCAGCACCTCAACATATCTTCCAAAACCTGAATAACACGCTCGGACTGACCATCCGACTGAGGATGATAAGATGTAATGAAATTCAACCGCGTACCCAAAGCTTGATGCAAACACTGCCAAAAACGCGATGTAAACCTCGGATCTCTATCCGACACAATCGACTTAGGCACAACGTGCAGCCGCACAATCTCAGCAATGTACAGCTCCGCGAGCTTATCCAAAGAGTACGTAGTATGCACAGGCAAGAAATGTGCACACTTCGTCAGGCGATCCACAATCACCCACACCGAATTCTTCTTCGATGGCGACAAAGGTAAACCAGATACAAAATCCATGGTAACCCTTTCCCACTTCCACTCAGGGATTCTCAACGGTTGCAACAACCCTGAAGGAACTTGATGCTCAGCCTTAACTCGCTGACACACCATGCACTTACTCACAAACTCAGCAACATCCTTCTTCAAACCCACCCAGTAGTACTCATCACGAAGATCACGATACATCTTAGTACCACCAGGGTGCATAGCAAAAGGACTACTATGACCTTCAGTCAGAATAGCACACCTCAATTCAGCATCATTGGGCACTACTATTCGACTCCCAAAACACAACACTCCATCATTATTAAAACAGAAATCCGAAGGCTTACCCTCCGCAATATCCTGAACATACGGTACCAAGGAATCATCCAACAACTGTTTTTCCTTAATCAACTGAATCAAAGATGGTTTCACTTGCAACTCAGCCACAAGACCGCCATCACGCGAAATACTCAAACTAGCAAACATAGCCCTCAGCTCAACAGCTACCTTCCTACTCAAGGCATCCGCTACAACATTAGCTTTTCCAGGGTGATACTCAATCGTCAAATCATAATCCTTGAGCAACTCCACCCAACGTCGCTGCCTAAGATTCAACTCCTTCTGAGACATCAGATACTTCAAACTGTTGTGATCGGTGTACACAGTACACTTCTCACCATACATATAATGTCTCCAGATCTTCAAAGCAAAAACCACCGCAGCCAACTCGATATCATGCGTAGGATAATTGCGCTCATGCACCTTCAACTGCCGCGATGCATAAGCCACCACCTTACCCTCTTGCATTAACACACATCCCAAACCAACATAGGACGCATCACTGTAGACCACAAACTCTTTCCCTGATTCAGGCTGAACCAAGATCGGAGCTTGCGTCAAAGCTGCCTTAAGCTTCTCAAAAGCTTGCTGTCTCGCCTCCGTCCACTCATACTTAACACTCTTCTGCAACAACTTCGTCAAAGGTGCAGCAATCTTTGAAAACCCATCCACGAACCTCCGATAATATCCTGCCAAACCAAGGAAACTACGGACTTCATGAACAGACTTAGGAACCTTCCAATTCATCACTGCCTCAACCTTCTGAGGATCAACACGAATCTCCTCAGCCGAAACCACATGCCCAAGAAACACCACTTCCCTTAACCAGAACTCACACTTGCTCAGCTTGGCATAAAGCTGATTCTCCAACAAAGCTTGCAACACAATCCTCAAATGCTCTTCATGCTCCTCCTCAGTACGCGAGTACACAAGGATATCATCAATGAACACCACAACAAATTTGTCCAGGTATTCATGAAATACACGATTCATCATGTCCATGAAAGCTGCAGGAGCATTTGTCAAACCAAACGACATCACAAGGAACTCATAATGCCCATACCTTGTTCTGAAAGCTGTCTTAGACACATCCACATCCTTTACCTTCAACTGGTAATACCCTGACCTCAAGTCAATCTTAGAGAACACAGCTGCTCCCCGAAATTGATCAAAGAGATCATCAATTCTCGGCAATGGATACCGATTCTTGATAGTCAACTTGTTCAGATGACGGTAATCAATGCACATTCTCATAGTGCCATCCTTCTTCTTCACAAACAAGACCGGTGCACCCCAAGGTGACACACTCGGCCGAATGAAACCACGATCAAGCAACTCTTGCAATTGCGTCTTCAGCTCTTTCAACTCCTTAGGTGCCATTCGATAAGGGATAATGGACACATGAGTTGTATTTTCATACAGCTCAACCCCAAACTCCACTTCACGATTAGGAGGTAATCCAGGCAACTCCTCAAGAAACACACCAGGAAACTCTCGCACAATCCTGATATCTTGCACACGCAACTCCTTAGAACTGGGATTCATCACAAAAGCTAAATAAGCTTCACAACCTTGCCTCAGCATCCGGCTCGCCTCCAATGTAGACACCACATTGGCAAGAAACGTCACATTCTCCCCAACCACAACTACCTCATAATCATCCGCAAGCTTCAACGAAACTCGCTTATTCTCACAATCCACCACAGCACGATGCTCAACAAGCCAATTCATACCAAGGATTACATCAAAACCATAGAAAGGCAACTCCATAAGATCAACAGGAAAAACATGATCTTGAACAACCAAAGGACATCTTCTAAAAAGCTTTCGAGTCACAACAGTCTCACCAAAAGAACTAGTGACACGCATACCAACATCCAAAGACTCAACAGGCAAACCAAGCAATTCAGCATGCTCACGCAATATGTAAGAGTGCGTAGATCCAGAGTCAATCAAGGAAAGTAATGACAAGGATTGCAAAGTAAAAGTACCTGCGATCACATCCGTGTCATTCCTCCCCTCCCGCTGAGCATACACCCTAGCCTGGCCGCCACCCTCAGGCTGAACAGCTACACTATGGGCTACATTCCGACCACCTTCCTCTCTACACTGGAAGTTACCACGGCCGCGCCCACGACCTCTCTGTGGTGCAACAACTACAGGAGCACGCATTTGGCCACCAGCCAACATAGGACACTCTCTCCTCATGTGATCCGTAGATCCACAGTTCCAGCATGCATTACCAGTCGCCACAACAGGTGCTTGCACCTCCCTCACAGCTCGAGGACAATCACGTTTCATATGGCCACGCGAACCACATGTCCAACATGCGCTTGGATCAACTCTAGCCTTGCCTCCCTGAGCAGGCGCACCACCACCTCGCTTAACCGAAGACTGATACTTCAGATCACGTCCCCTCTTGTTCCGTCCACCACCGGAACTATATTCAGCAACTCGCTTACCAGCACCAGAACCAGCACTTCTAGAAGATAAACCCAAGTTCATCTCAATGTCCTTTGCCCGACCAACCAGCACATCGAAATCATTATACTCGGTAGCCAGCACATACATCTTTACATCCGTCACCAAACCATAACGGAACCTTTCACACCTCTCCCGCTCATCCGGAACAAGCTCAGGTGCGTATTGACTGAGTCGGACAAACTGTACTTCGTACTCAGCTTCAGACATGCTCCCCTGGGTAAGAGACATGAATTCCCTCTTCTTTTCATCTAGGTACCTCACACCTAGATACCTTCTCTTGAACGCATTCTGGAAGAACGTCCAAGTTACATCAGCTTCCGCCATCCCAGAGATAGTGGTTGTCCACCAAGTGTATGCATCATCTTGCAGCAATGACACCACACACCCCAGCTTCTGCACATCAGTGCAACTCATCTGCCCCAAGATTCTCTTGGTACTCTCTAACCAAGACTCTGAACCTTCAGCAGTCAAACTCCTGAACTCAGTCCCTCCTAGACTGCGGAAACGTTCCAAGGGTAGTCTAACTCCAGCATCTCCCTGATGCCCAGCTCCTTGAGCTCCAGCTACTGCCGCTCGAAAAGCACCAGCAATAGCTTGAACCAACATTGTCATTTCAGGAACAGCTTGCCTCTGACCAGCTTCAGGTCCAGCGACCCCAGCACCAGCTGCAACACCAGCTCCTTCGCACTCAGCACCACCACCACCAGGTGTAGGAGGTAAATCCACAGCATTCTCAGCGTTCTCTTCATTTTCATTTTGAGCCATAGCTCGCGTATTAACTCTCAACTCTCTACGAGGTGCCATACACTAACATTGCAATCACAATGCAATAAAACAAAGTCAAGCTCAGCAAGGTAAGCAATCCAAGTACTCAAGCTCATTTCCACTTAAAAACAATATCATTACATTAGCTTTGATTTGGCAATGGGTACCCACAACATGCTTCACCACCGCATACATTACCATTGTAACATATTTACAATTCATTCAACATGCTTTCACTCAACAAGCATACAAAGCATACATACTTTAATCATCCACGTAATGATTCCCAATTACTCGAGAACTCAGCTCTGATACCACCAAATGTAACCCCCTTAACCCGGCCCAAACGGTTGAACCGAATTAAGAAGTTTACACAGGGAAAACCAAAGTCAACCCGAAAGTCAACCTTGATTAACGACCCTATTTTTTTTTTATTTTAATCTTATCTAGATGCACATTAACCCTAGACATGTTCACAAGATCAGCATACTCGAAGATCGTAGCAATCAGAGAACATTCAGGGACTCAATTACACAAATTAAGGAATTAGGGACCAAATTGTAAATTCTGGAAATTTCAAGGACTTATCCCATTTAAAAGTTACCATTATGAAATTAACCATCTTTCATGCTTCTCTGTCAAATTTCAGCGCAAACGGACATCTCAAACTCATTCAATTGCAATAACAAGGTTCAGGACTAAAACACAAACATTTCAAAACATATAACCATCGAATTCAGAGCCCAACGGTCGAGTGTTCCGAAACAGGGAGGACCTATTCCGAAACGCGGGACCGTTCCGAAACGGGTTCCGAAACAAGGCTTGGCAGTAGCATTTCCGTTCCGGAACGATTCCTCCCGTTTCGAAACGCCTAGGCCATATCAGGCCCCTGTTCCGAAACGGTTGCACCCGTTCCGATACGGCCTGCCCAGATTTGCAGAATTTTGCTGTCTAAACACACAATTGACCCATCAAACATGCTCCAAATGCAACCAAATTATACCAGCAAGTCATTTCATGCATAAGAAACATAATTGCATCAACCATACTCAAACATGACATCAATTAAAGAAATCCCCAATTCTATAGGCATGCAACCTATTTAGTAAACCATTCAAGCATCATAATACCAAACCAATTTCACAAAGGCCAATCACATATTCCAACATCAATAACATCATAAAACCAACTTAGGGAGTCCAAAACATCTCTCAAAACAACAACATAGGTCCCCCATTGCCAAATGCCCAAAAGCTAATAGTTTTAGGAAAATGTTCACCATACATGAGCTTAAATCTTCACTTGGATGCTTGGCTTCCTTGCTGCCCCAAATGCACTCCAATGCTCTGCATTATTGGTTTAAGAAAAGAGAGAGCGTAAGCAAATAGCTTAGTGAGGAATGCTCATTTAAAGCAACACAATAATGCATTTATAAAACACATTTATAAACCTTTGTTCAAATCATCATTTGTACATGCACATAAGCATTTAAAACAAGCAATCCATGCTTCAAGTTTATAACATGTCATATTGGCCACAAGTGATACAATCTACATAAGATCCACACATGGACTTTTAAACACCATTGTGATCTTACAATTCACAAGGACCACACATGGACTTTTAAACACCATTGTGTCCTTAGCACAAGAACCATCCATGGACTTTTAAACACCATGATGTTCTTACATTTCACAAGGACCACACAAGGACTTTTAACCACCTTTGTGTCCTTAACAAGAAACACCCATGGACTTTTAAACACCATGGTGTTCTTAAATATACAAGGCTCACACAAGGACTTTTAACCACTTTTGTGACCTTAACCAAGAACCAACCATGGAATTTTAACCACCATGTTGTTCTTAAAATACACAAGATTCACACAAGGACTTTTAACCACCTTTGTGATCTTAACCTTTCTCAAAACATCACTTGCCAATATGCATCATTTAACAACAATATTCCACTGTTTTAAAGCATTTAACAAAGCCATAAACATCATGCAACATTAAGCATCAAAACCACATTAAACAATGTTCAAAACAAGGATCTCTTACCTTGAGCATCCTTCAACACATGGCTTTTAAAACCAGCAATAAACATGCTTAAATACGCTTTCAAAACAGAATTTAAAACATGCAAATCAACCTCATTGCAACAACCATTCCATGGTTCAACATAAAGTGAATTTAGCCGAAAACTTACTCTTGAGCTTAGCTAAGTTGCTCAGACTTAAACTAAGCTCCCAAACCTTCAAATTATTGGTTTCAAAGCCTTAAACCAAAATCCACTCACCGATTCCGTTTCGCCACTTGCCGAAACACCAATCAAGCTTCTAGATCACCACCACAAGGATCCAAAGATGACTCCCCTGTTTAAAACACATCAAAGCAGAGGATTAATGCATCATCATGCATTAATATCTTCAATGAAAGCACCTAAACTCGCTGCTCTCATCAACACTCCCATTTCGGCTACCAAACACAACCGAAATCACCTCCGAACAACACCACAACACTACCCAGCCATGATCCATCAATTCCAAACATTCTTAAACCTCAATTAACATCCAAAAAGGATCTAACCACGTCCTTATACCTCCAGCTATAACAGATCATCAAGATCACTCCAAAAACAACCAAAAACTCAAGCTAAACTTAGGAAAATCTACCTATTCGGGATTGCATTGATTAAACCTCAATTTCTCATCAATTAAACATTCTTGTAACATCAAAAAGACACCTCAAATCAGTGCCCAATTAGATCATACGAATTTCCTCAAAATTAAAGCAAATCTTGCATTTAAAAGCCAAGATCAAGAATACAATTGTAAAACCTTTAATAAATCACAAATCAAGGATTGAGAACTTGGGAATTTCAGTAAAGAACTGAGAATTTAGAGGAGAAGGACGTTCATACCTCTAAACTTGAGTTTCTCCCTTTTTGGAACCAAGATTCTTGAAAATCCAATTAGCAAATGATAAGGTTTTGTTGAAGGGATGATTAGAGATCAAAAGAAGATTGAAATCTCATATTTGGATGTCAAAGTCAGAGGGAAAATGTGCTGGAAAATGTGTTTGGGTTGAGAGAAAGTTGAGAGAAAAAGGAAAATGGGAATTTGGAAAAGTTAGTTGAAAATGCCAAAAATATCTTTCCCTCCCTTTTTCTTTTAATTAAAATCATTAATTAATCCTTTAATATTTAAGAAAAATCTGGAGAAACTCCTATTGGGTAAATAGCTCCTTAAAGATTCAAAGTTTCAATCCTTTTTAAAATAGTCACACAGTTTTCGAAAATTACATTTTGGTCACTAACCCAAAATGTCACTCTTCCAAACCTCATTTTGTAAAATTGATTTCACCTTTCACTTATATATAATAAAAGAGGATTTTAAGACATTTTTCCATATTTTTAATGCAACCCGAACTAGGCTTTCCTAAATTCACCCTTTTACATTCGAACCGCTCTCCGACTGAACCGGTCCAAACCCAAAACTTCTAAGCCCAAAATTGGGGCGTTACACATCAAGCCGGTGCGAATGCTGGAGGTGATGGTAATGGACCTCAGGCCGGTGAAAATGTTGGGGGTAATGGAGTTCAGGCGGGTCAGGGTCCGACAGGTGCGGACATGACTCATTTCATTCAGACTATAGTTGGGGCTTTTCAGACAGCTTTGGTCGATATGCATATTGCAGCACCACCTCAGGGTGCGGGGATTGGTTTGCCCCTTGAGAGACTTCGTAGTTTGGGTGGAGTTGAGTTTCGTGGTTTTACTCCTGAGGGTTCAGAGGCTTGGCTCGAGAGTACTACATGAATCTTAGGGCAGATGGAGTGCTCAGACACTCGTAAGTTGGGTTGTGTTGTCTCCTTGTTTCAGGGAGATGCGTATGCTTGGTGGACTATCGTTACTTCGGGTGTGGCAGAAGTGGATATTACTTGGGAATTCTTCAAAACTGCCTTTAAGAAGAAGTATCTTGGAGTCCGATATCAGGATGAGAAAAAGAGAGTGTTTATGGCTTTGGTTCAAAGTAGTAAGACGCTGCAGGGTATGAGGTTCAGTTTGTGAGGTTGAGCCAGTATGCACCCGAGTTGGTTCCCAGTGAGAGGGAACGATGTGAGCGATTCTGATATGGTTTGACTAGGGATGTGAAGATGTATATGCTCGTTTCTAATTACACTGAGTTTGTTGTTTTGGTCTCTAGGGCCAAGGATATTGAGCAGAACTTGGGCTCGAGTACTCGTGCTAGTGGGTTTGATTCCGGGAAGAGATACATAGATTGGGATAAAGATCATGCCAAGAGCCACAGATATAGGAGGTATCAGCCCGATTCGAGACATAGGGGCAATAATCATGGACGACGCCATCAGGGCCAAGAAGCTGTTGTTCACACTCTTTAGTGCACTAGATGCGAGAGACGCCATCCGGGTGAGTGTATGGGTACCTTTGGGGTATCTAAGAACTGTGGTTCCCGAGATCATTTGAGGCGTAACTGTCCACACTCGGCTAGAGGTGGACCGGCTCCAGCTAAAGGGCTTGAGCATCAAAGAGGCCGTGGGCGCGGTCGAGGTAATTTTCAACCGAGGAACGATGATCAGAGGAACTTAGCTCATGTGGTGGCAGTTCAGCCCGAGGGTGGAGGACCGACTAGGGTGTGTGCACAACGAGAGGATGGGAATGACACGGATGTCATAGCAGGTAATTTCTCGTTACGGTCTTTGACTTTACTTTCTTTGATAGATTCGAGTTCAACACATTCGTACATTTTGGGTGAACATGCAAGATCTCTAGGTTTACTGTATGAGTGGTTAGAAGTAGGTGTAATGTTACTAGTTCTTTCGGTGAGAACATGGTAGTTAGGAAAATGTATAGGAGGTGTCCTTTGATGATTTAGGGCTATGTGTTTCCGGTTGACATAATGGAATTGTCGTTTGATGGTTTTGATGTGATTTTGGGTATGGATTGGCTCGTATAGCATGGAGCTAGGGTAGACTTTGAGACCAAGAGAGTCTCCTTGAGACTTACAGATGATTTTGAAGTCGTAGTGGTTGGCGAGAACATTAAGTTCTTGTCCAATATTGTTTCTGCTTTTGAAGCTCAGAGATTGATGGATTCGGATTGTCAAGCGTATTTGGCTTATGTTATGAATCCGAATATGAGTGAGGTTAGACCGCAAGACATCAGAACAGTTTGTGATTTTCCGAGTGTTTTTTTAGAAGAGTTGTCGGGTTTGCCTTTGGATAGGGAAGTTGAGTTTGCGATTGAGACGTATTCCGATTCTGCACCAGTGTCTATTGCTCTGTATAGAATAACACCAAAAGAGTTGAAGACACAGCTTCAGGAACTATCCGATAGAGGTTTCATTAGGCCTAGTATTTCTTCGTGGGGTGCTCCGATTTTGTTTGTGAAGAAAAATGACGACAATATGAGGATGTGTATAGACTATAGGCAGTTGAACAAGGTAACGGTAAAGAACAAGTATCCCTTGCCACGGATAGATGACTTGCTTGATCAGTTGAGAGGTGCTTCAGTGTTTTCGAAGATTGATTTGAGATTTGATTACTATCAGTTGAAGGTAAAGGATGTGGACATACCGAAGACCACTTTCCTTACACGTTATGGGCACTATGAGTTCTTAGTAATGCCTTTCGGTTTGACTAATGCTCCAGCTGCATTTATGGATATGATGAATCGAGTGTTCCACGGGTTTTTGGATAGGTTTTTGGTAGTGTTCATAGATGATATCTTAGTGTACTCTAGGACCAAAGAAGAGCATGATGAGCATTTGCTGCTAGTGCTTCAGACTTTGCTTGAAAATCAGTTGTATGCCAACTTGAGTAAATGCGAGTTTTGGATTAAGGAGGTAGTCTTCCTAGGACATGTGATCTCGGCCAAAGGAATTAGTGTGGATCTCAAGAAGATAGAAGCCATAGTGAGTTGGAAGCAACCAAAGTCGGTGACCGAAATCCTTAGTTTCCTAGGCTTGGTGGGGTATTATCAAAGATTTGTCAAAGGATATTCGAAGATTGCGGCACCCTTGACTAAATTGCTTCAGAATAATGTTTTGTATGAGTTGGTCAGATGCAAGGCAACAAGCGTTTGAAAAGTTGAAGAAAGCTTTGATTGAAGCTCTTATTTTGATTCAGCTTGAATCGGGGAAAGAGTTTGTGATTTACAGTGATGCATCATATGTAGAGTTAGGTTGTGTACTTATGCAAGAGGGTAAGGTTGTAGCTTATACTTTGAGACGATTGAAGGTTCACGAGAAAAACTACCCCACTCATGATATAAAGTTAGCCGCATTAGTGTTTGCTTTGAAGATTTGGAGACACCACCTTTATGGCGAGAAGTGCACAGTTTATATCGACCACAAGAGTTTGAAGTACTTGATGACTCAGAGAGAGTTGAACCTTAGACAACGTAAGTGGATAGAACTTCTTAAGGATTATGACCTTACGATAGAGTACCATCCGGGTAAGGAAATATAGTGGTCGGTGCTTTGAGTAGAAAATGGAAGTTGAATTATGAGCCATGTTTGCGAGATTGAGTGTGTCAAATGATGGTGGTTTGATAGCCGAACTATAGGTTAAGCTTTCGTTGGTTTAGTTAATTCGAGAGAAACAGTTGCAAGACGAGTCTTTGGCACCTCACGTGCAAGATATAGCCGAGGGTAGACCCATAGATTTCTGCTTTGGTGAGAATGGGATCCTATGTTTCAAGGATATGATAGTAGTTCTAGAAGACGTCGGGTTAAGGCATATTATCTTCAATAAAGCCCATAACAGTCCTTTTGTTATGCATCCGGGTAGTACGAAGATGTACTGTGGGTTAAAAGAAAAGTACTACTGGATTGGGTTGAAGAGAGATGTGGCTGAGTTTGTGAGTAAGTGTATTGTATGTCAGCGAGTTAAGGCCGAGCATCAGTTTCCTTCAGGTTTGTTATAGCCGTTGAAGATTCTGGAATGGAAGTGGGAACGTATTACCATGGACTTTTTGTCGGGTTTACCGTTGACTCCTTTGAAGAAGATTTCAGTGTGGGTGATAGTCGATAGATTCACTAAGTGTGCCCATTTCATACCTGTTCATACTACCTACTCCTTAGATAAGTTGGTCGATCTGTACATCAGTGAGATAGTGAGGTTGCATGGGGTACCGAAGCCGATTGTATCATACCAAGATCCAAGGTTTACAGCTGGGTTTTGGGAGTGTTTGCATCGTGCCTTGGGTACTTGGTTGAACTTCAGCACTTCGTATCACCCTTAGTCAGATGGTCAGTTTGAGAGAGTTATTCAGGTGTTGGAGGACATGTTGATGTGTTGCATCATCGACTTTCAAGGTTCTTTGGAGAAACACCTACCGTTATTAGAGTTTGCTTACAAAAACAGTTATCAGGCTAGTATTCAGATGACACTGTATGAAGCTCTGTATGGTAGGAAGTGTAGAACACCTATTTGTTGAGCCGAGGCTAGACAGAAGCTTGTATCGATGATAGACTTGCTTAAGGGCACTACCAAGAAGGTAAAACTGATCTGTGATCGCTTGAAGGCAGCTTCAGACCGACAGAAATCGTATGCCGATTTGAGAAGAACTGAGATAGAGTATGCCATGGGCGAAAAGGTGTTTTTCAAAGTCTTACCTTGGAAAAAGGTGATGAGGTTTGGTAGGAAAGGTAAGTTAAGCCCGAGATTCATTGGTCCTTATGAGATAGTTGAGTGAGTCGGTCTCGTTGCTTATAGATTGAGACTACCGACATAGTTAGAGAAGATTCATGATGTGTTCCACGTTTCGATGCTCCAAAACTATAGATCGGATTCGTCTCATGTAATGCTAATGGAAGAGATTGAGTTGAACTCAAACCTGTTGTATGATGAAGAGCCGGTTGAAATTCTTGCTACTGATAGGAAAATGTTGTGTGGGAAATTCTTAAACGGTTTTGTTTCCAAAACTAATATTTATGTTTTAAATTGCATTATTGTTGTGTTTTAGAGCTCCGCTCACTAAGCTTTTAAGCTTACGCTCTCTTTTTCCAACAATGCAGATCGTTAGAGGTTCTGGAGGCAAGTGGGCAAGGGAGGAGTTCTTGTAGTTCTTGCTAGCTCAAAGTGTGGTTTTACTAGTTGTAATAATGCTTAGACAATGGGAATACTAGATTTGCATGTTAGGAAGTTGGTGTTCAAACTCCTATGTTTGGCTTTGTTTAAGTTGCTAGCATGTTTTAAATTTAGATACCATGATATGTTGAGGCTTGTTATGGCTTTTGTTAGATTTCCTTGCATTTTGACTTGTTAGTGTTTTTGAAACTAAGTGTTCTTGTGATCTTTGAGTTTGAGATCCTTTTGTTGCGTGTATGCATGTTTGAAGTCGTGTTTATGGTGTTTTGCATCTAGATTGTTTGTATGATAAGTTGTTATGTGGTTTGTGTTGTTTCGGGGCAAGTTTGGACACGTTTAGAAATGCAAAAGTATGTTTTCGGGCAAAACTGTGTCCAGGTGTTTCGGAACGGTCGAGCTCCAGGGGTACCCGTATCGGAACAGGAGTGGTGTCGTTTCGGTACGATTTGTAACTGGAGGTTCCTGTTTCGGAACCATGTAAGGTCGTTTCGGTACGTTTGGCCACTGGAGGCTTTCGTTTCGGAACCAGGTGGGACCGTTCCGAAACGGCCTGATGATACTTCTTGAAAGAAGCCCGCGTTTCGGAACGGGCAAGCCTTTTTTCGAAACGCATGTAGTTAAAACGGTTAAAAGGCATCTTTGAGGGTTTCCAAATGTTACATTTTAGTCGCTAATGCTTGTATGCTTCCTAAATGAGTTAAATGTGCCCCTTTGTGATGGTTTTGCCTCGTGAGCATGAAATTTGACAAATAAGCTACTTGGTAAGTTTAAATTATCGCATGTCCTTTGATTGGTTCGTATTCCCTTTTCGCTTTTCCCCTGTTACCTTCACACATAGGATAAAAGTGATATCTAGGCAAGATAAAATGAAAAAATATGGTTGCTAATCGGAGTGAGGTCTTAGCGGGTTTCGCTTCAGTTTTCCCCGTGTAACCCGTTCAGTTCGGTCTGTTGACTATGCCGGAACGAGGGGGTTACAGTTTGGAACCCACCTCCAAAAGGGTAGATTAAAGTTAATTGTGATTCTTCTTTTATGAACACATCTTGTTCTTCTAGATTAGATGCTATTTTCTGCAACTATGAAGGTTGTTTTCTTGGAGGTTCTTCTTCTCCATGTTTCTCTTTATCGGTTAATCAAGCTGAAGCTTTGGCTATCCATCTTAGTGTAACAGCTGCTACGGATAGTTGTTTTACTAAAAGTGCTTATTGAGTCGGATAATGAAGGGCTTATTAAACGCCTTGACAATCGTAATCATTCGAGTTGGGATTCAGCTTTAACTGAAGAAGATATCCTCGTTTTATGTTCAAGATTCGAGGAATCTTGTTTTTCCTATGTGAAACGTTCATGTAATCGTGCTGCAGATTGGGTGGCGGATCTAGAGATATTTTTGAGGGTAGACACAAGTTAAAATATTTTTTAGAGAGAGCACATGTCATAAGAATCTCAAAATTTCAGGTGGGCTGTAACCCCCGTAGCCCGGCCTAGACGGTTGACCCGAACTACGAAGATTACACGGGGAAAACCAAAGTCAACCCGAAGGTCAACCTTGATTAACGACCCTTTTTTTTTCTTTTTAATCTTATCTAGATGCACATTAACCCTAATTGTGATCACACAACATCATACTCAAAGATCACAAACATCAGAGATCAAACAGGGACCCAATTGAACAAATTACAACCTTAGGGACCAAATTGTAAATTCTGATAAATATGAGGACTTAGTACAAATTAAAGTTACCATCTTGAAATTAGTCAGGTTCCATGCTTCCCTGCGAAATTTCAGCTCAAAAGAACTTCTCAAACTCATTTAATTGCATAAACAAGATTCAGGACCAAGACGTAAACAAAACAAAACATAAAAGATACTTTTAACCGAATTAACAGACAGGTATCGATACGCCTGGTGTCGTATCGATACACGGGGAAGGCAGTAACCAAACTCTCAACACGGTATCGATACGAGTCTCCCCGTTTCGATACGGCATTCATACGGTATCGATACTAGTTCCCTCGTTTTGATACGGCATTCATACGGCATCGATACCCTAACAATCGTACCGATACGCCTGGGCAGAAATGTGCATATTTGGCTCAGGCGTATTGATACGCAAGCCCGAGTACCGATACCCCTGCCTGGAATTGACTCGTAAACAACATCAAACATGCTTTAAACTTCAAATTAACAACACCAAACCATATCACATGATCAACCAACATGCAAGGACCTTAATTGCATCACCAATTCAACAGAAACACATCATATATGAAAAACTCCAAATCTATAGGCATGCTTCCTACACAAGCAACCATTTGGGCACAAACCTTCCAAACAAACTCATTTAAGCCAATTCATGTTTCAACAACATTAACAACAGCATTTAAACATTCTTGATCAAACATTTACGATCACATTCACATAAACCCGAGAGATTCTACCCCATTGCCCTTATTAACTATAACTATTCACCGAGACATACATCTCCATTGGAGTCCACCTTGAATCCCTTGCTCCTTGCTGTCCAAACTTCAAGAATCTGCATTGATGGACAAAAAGGAGCGTAAGCACATAATGCTTAGTGAGGAATGCTCGAAAACCAAAACACCATCAATGCAGCGGGTCATTAAAACACTTTAAAACAAACCCGATTTGATTACCAAAGCCATGTTTGAAACCCTTTTCAACATCAAGCTCAAATCATGCATAAACACCATATGCCAAGCTTAAACAAAACCATGGAAACACTCCCATTTCACAACATACCTTTCTTAAACTTGAAAACCATATCAAGCAAGAAACCTTTTTAAACCATAGCATCAAATATTCCAACACATGCATTTAACCAAGGCAACATAAACCATAACATCATCCTCACATGCCTTTAAAAACAAGTCTCACAAGACTCCAATGCAACATAGATATTTCATGCTCACATGCATCATTTACCAAATGATAACCAACACTTGTTCAACTTAACAAGTAAACATGCATTCACTAGCATCATACACTTTTCATGCAACAATGCATCAATTCAAGCATCTCATGCTTCACATGCAACCATGCATCAATTCAAGCATCCCATGCTTCACATGCAACCATGCATCATTACAAGCATCTCATGCTTCACATGATCAAGAACATTACATTGGCTTCCAAGAGATCAACCTCATTCACTTTCCAACTCAACAACCCGATCAGATACGCGGATTCCGAGTGTTGTCCCTACGCTCCCTACACCCTACCCAATCCAAGGTCTCCCAAATGGGCAACAACCTCCATTTGACCTCAACATCCTAAGGTTCCCATGTATGGACTTTTAAACACCATACAACCTTAGCTTGCACAAGATTCTCCCGTATGGACTTTTAACCACCATACAACATTTGCATAACCGATTGGTAGTTGTAGAACATCATCTAACGAGATCCGGGACATCACACACAAGATCCACAGATGGACTTAACCACTGCCATTGTGATCTCAACAAGCACAAGGTTCTCACATATGGACTTTGAACCACCATATAACCTTTGCTCAACCAAGGTCCTCGAATGGGCAACACCTCCATTATGACCTCAAATAACCAAGGTCCTCCCGTGGGCAACAACCTCCACTATGACCTCATCTCGTTAGGAAACTTGAAGGGAGCTTATCCGGTCCACTCTTGACCACTCCACCTCCAAGGCGACTTTATTCACGGTGCACCCAATCCTATAGCCAGCTAACTATATCCGATCAACGAACCAAGAACCACTTACATCACTTGCCAATATAACCATCTTACCATATTAATCCAATGTTCCACATGCATAAACATAATGCAAAACCATCACAACATTAGCCCAATGATTCACATGCATAACCAATATGCAAAACCATTACATCATTAATCCAATGATTCACATGCATAACCAATATGCAAAAGGTAACATTTAACTTCATCAATTCACTGTTTTAAAGCATCATTCAAAGCCATTGATCAACATGCAACACTATGCATCAAAATCACAATTACCATATACAAAACCAAGGATCCCTTACCTTGAGCATCCTTCTCAAGTGGCTTTCAAAACCAGCATTAAACCAAGCTAAAACATGCTTATAAAACAGAATTAAACCATGCAAAACACATGCATTTCAATCTTCATCCACATTTACTTTTAAAACCAAATCACAACACAATTCAAGAGCAAAAATCCCTTTTACTTACTCTTGAGCTTAGCAAGTTATTTAGACTTACACTAAGCTCCCAAAAACCTTCAAACCTTGTTTCAAAAGCTGAAATCCCAACTTCACTCACCGATAACCAAACAAGACTAGCCAACAAGCCCTCCAAGCTTCCGAAACCTTCCGCAAACACCTTCAAAGCTCACGGATCAAACTCCCCTGTTTCAAGCACACAAAAACAGAACATTAATGCATCCTTATGCATTAAAACACCAGCAGCAACAACACTACTCGCTGCTCAACACAAATCTAACAATTTGGCTACCAAACACAACCGAAATCACCTCCAAACATCTCCAAAACTTAACCCAGCCAAGATCCATCACCTCTAACCATTTTTATACATCAATTAACATGCAAAATGATCACAAACACGTCCTTATACCTCCAGGTATAACAGATCACCAAAAACACTCCAAAAACAACCAAAAACTAAAGCCAAACTTAGGAAATTCAACCTATCCGGGATTGCATTGATTAAACCTCAACTTCTAATCAATTTAGCATTCATTTAACATCATTTTGACACTCAAAAACACTGCCCAAACAGATCACACGAAAATTCCACCAAAATCACCAAATCTTGCATTTTAGCCAAAAATCAAGATCTCATTTAAAAAGCCATTAATAAAACACAAATCAAGGATTGAGAACTTAGGAATTTCAGTAAAGAACTGATAGTTTAGAGGAGAAGGGCGTTCTTACCTCCAAACTTGAATTTCTCCATTTTAGAGCCAAAAAGCTTGATGAAACAACTTGCAAATTGAGAGGTTTTGTTGATGAGATGATTAGGAATCAAATGAGAGTTGAAATGAGAGATTTAGATGTCAAAATCAGAGAAAGAAATCTGGAGAATTTTGTTTGGGTTGAGAGAAAATGAGAGAAAAGAGAAATTGAGAGAAAATGGAAAATTAGTTAGGAAATTGGTTAAAATGATTTCCCTCCCTTTCTTAATCTTTAAAAATCAGAATAAAGCCTTAAAATATCTTAGAAAAATCTGGAGAAATCCTTTTTGGAATAATAGCTCCTTAAAGATTCAAAGTTTCAATCCTTTATAAAACTGTCCCGCAACTTTCAAAAATTACATTTTGGTCACTAGCCAAAATGTCAACCTTCCGAACCTCATTTTCCAAAATTGATTTCACAGTTCACTTATATATATTAAAAGATGATTTTAGAGCATTTTTCCATATTTTTAATGCAACCCGAACTAGGCTTTCCTAAATTCACTCTTATATATTCGATCAGCACTTTGACCGAACCGGTCAACACCCAAAACTTCTGAGCCCAAAACCGGGGCGTTACAACTCTCCCCCCTTAGGAAATTTCGTCCTCGGAATTTCAACCGGCGAAAAGAGAAACAACAACCTTCTCAAAGCAACACACAAAGCAACACAAAAGCCTCAACCAACACCACTGACCACTTTCCACATCAAACCTCCACCATACATTGTTCACAAATCCAAACTCTCAAAGGTAACCACGACTTAACCTTCCACATAACCGGACCGTACACAACCCCAACATCAACCTGAAAAACTTCAGCTCTTACAGCAGACAACACTGTAACACACAACTTCCAAGACTTGTCTACACAAAGACAACAACCAATCCAACTCAGCCACTAGGCAACCTCTCTGCTTCTAAAACTCTTGCAAACTCCCAAACCTCTTCCAAAGATTTCCCAACAAGCAGAAATCCTTAAACACCAACTGTTTACACAAGCTCTTCAACAAAGCAGACAATCCTTCACATCCGCCACAAACATTACCATGACAGCTCATCAGGACTACTCACCTGGATACCAAAATCACATCACAACCCCAACTTGAAACCGTCAGCCGTTCCACACACCACCAACTGACTTCAAACAGAACTTCCTTAACCACAACCAGCCAACCACTTCTCACAAGAACCCAAACAACCAACGAAAGCCTTCGATCTTTCACAGCCCTTTCTCTACAAACTTCAACCAGAACACTTGCATTACCAGAACATTACTTAACCAAAACACACATAACAGCTTCTGCACTCCTCAAAGGTTGCTAAGAACCAACACAACCCTTTCACAACAACTTAAAAGCTAAACTACCTCAGCCCTTGGAAACACAACCTCAAACTGCAACATCACTTATCACCAAGGAACCACCACTTCTACTTAGCTAAACAAACCACTTAACCGATACTAACCTCAACCGATACCCTTCACCACCAAGCCACTAAACTCTCTGAGCATCATCACTATCCTTCTACCGACAGGCTATTCCACTCTCACTATCACTAGCAACTAGTTTAACAAACTCCAGCACTTCTAACTCTCACTCAGCACCAAACAACCTCTAAAAACCCATTATCAAACCTAATCCAACCACAACACTAACAGATTCGATTAGTTATTAGCGAGCGTGAACATCGTATGCATGATCACCTACATGCCCTATCAATGCCTGATGTACATGTATGCAAAACCTCTAATGTCATGCCACATGTATGCATGGACCAACATATATAATATAACATATAACAATGATTTTAGCTGTGCATGAATGCCAGTTCACACCCTCCAATAACATCCTCAAAATCTGTCTAAGAACAACCTCCTAACTCACCTTTAACTTATCTAACTCCATCATACCAACAACCACTAACTACAAGATATTCACCCAAGCCTTCTTCACACCCAAGATGTTCCCAAACAACTACCATTACCCCAAACATGCTAGCAGCAAGACCAGACTTACCACACAAGGAAAACCAACAGAAACTAAACTAAGGCAACTAAAGCAAAGATCACTTAACAAGGTTACCTAAAAACACAACACCATCCCGAAGCTTCATCAGACGAGCTCTCTTCCTTGCGGAACCATCATCCTCCTGCCGCACCATTGCAGCACCAGCTGACACACCAGGGTCACCACCAACTCCTTGCGATAACGAACCTTGGCTATTCCGAGCCAACATCAAACAATCACGCCTCATGTGTCCAGCAGACCCACATTTCCAGCAAACTCCATCTCCCAAACTCTTCACAGCCTTCTGCTTTTTCTGCCACCTCTGAACCTTGCCCCGATCGTGCCCACGACCTTTCAAAGATCCTTTGGCTAACATTAAAGCTGACTTCACTCCATGAGGACAATCACGCTTAACATGCAACTTAGAACCACAATTCCAACAAACATCTGCGCCCCAACAATTTCCAACATGTTGCCTTTCACAACGGACACACACAAATGACTGAGCTTCTACTCCTTGCTCAAGCAACACTTGCTCAACAACAGCACTACCCGCGCCTTGCTTAACCCTTGGAAATTCCCTTCCAAGATATCTCCCATAAAAGGCCGATACAAAGAAATCCCAATCAATATCATGGATATGTGACGCCACCGCCACAGATGTCCATCAGGCACTCACATCTTCCATCATCAAAGAAACAACACTCCCCAGCTTACAGGCATAATCACAGCCCTCCTGATCCAAAATCAGAACCACATTGGCCAACCAAGCCTCAAACATCTCCGGGGAAGTACCATGATACTCCACAGCACCCAAATCAAGCAAATGCTGCTTCGGCAAACCCTCACATCTAGCCAGCACATCCACTGACTTTACCTCAACCGCAGCCTGAGATGTTCCAAACACCTCCTGAACAACAGATGATGAACTTTCCATCACAGAACCAGCTTCTTTCCCTTGCCTTACCATCTCAACTTCAGGCACCGAAGACTGAAACAAAACACCGTTACAAAAGGGCGAATTCTTTGCCTTAACAACCTGCCCCAAGGCAGCAACCATCTCCCTCATTCGCCATTCCTCCATTGACTTTGCCATACCACTAACAACAACAAACATACAATCACAACAAGCAACAAACCAGTTAGACCAACATTAAGCAAGGATTCAAACTCCAACTCCAAAAACACAATAGCTATATTAATAAGGCAATGGGTATCCCGAATCCTCCCCTTTACATGACATAACAGTCAACACAACATGGATATCACAACATTAAGCATATCAAACAACATACCTTGATCATGCTTACACCAAACAACATCCAAATGCACCAGCACATTAGCAACATAACATGCCCAAAACACATTCACCATGCATAACATCAGCTCATAGCATCAGCACATATCCACATAACTCAACCAAGATTCATAACCACAAAACATGTTTGCATACATCAGCAACATGCTCAGAAACATCAAACACACATCGCAACCACTTATCGTTTTCCCCAACCTTCGCAACTCAGCTCTGATACCACCAAATGTAACCCCCGTAGCCCGGCCTAGACGGTTGACCCGAACTACAAAGATTACACGGGGAAAACCAAAGTCAACCCGAAGGTCAACCTTGATTAACGACCCTTTTTTTTTCTTTTTAATCTTATCTAGATGCACATTAACCCTAATTGTGATCACACAACATCATACTCAAAGATCACAAACATCAGAGATCAAACAGGGACCCAATTGAACAAATTACAACCTTAGGGACCAAATTGTAAATTCTGATAAATATGAGGACTTAGTACAAATTAAAGTTACCATCTTGAAATTAGTCAGGTTCCATGCTTCCCTGCGAAATTTCAGCTCAAAAGAACTTCTCAAACTCATTTAATTGCATAAAAAAGATTCAGGACCAAGACGTAAACAAAACAAAACATAAAAGATACTTTTAACCGAATTAACAGACAGGTATCGATACGCCTGGTGTCGTATCGATACGCGGGGAAGGCAGTAACCAAACTCTCAACACGGTATCGATACGAGTCTCCCCGTTTCGATACGGCATTCATACGGTATCGATACTAGTTCCCTCGTTTCGATACGGCATTCATACGGCATCGATACCCTAACAATCGTACCGATACGCCTGGGCAGAAATGTGCATATTTGGCTCAGGCGTATCGATACGCAAGCCCGAGTACCGATACCCCTGCCTGGAATTGACTCGTAAACAACATCAAACATGCTTTAAACTTCAAATTAACAACACCAAACCATATCACATGATCAACCAACATGCAAGGACCTTAATTGCATCACCAATTCAACAGAAACACATCATATATGAAAAACCCCAAATCTATAGGCATGCTTCCTACACAAGCAACCATTTGGGCACAAACCTTCCAAACAAACTCATTTAAGCCAATTCATGTTTCAACAACATTAACAACAGCATTTAAATATTCTTGATCAAACATTTACGATCACATTCACATAAACCCGAGAGATTCTACCCCATTGCCCTTATTAACTATAACTATTCACCGAGACATACATCTCCATTGGAGTCCACCTTGAATCCCTTGCTCCTTGCTGTCCAAACTTCAAGAATCTGCATTGATGGACAAAAAGGAGCGTAAGCACATAATGCTTAGTGAGGAATGCTCGAAAACCAAAACACCATCAATGCAGCGGGTCATTAAAACACTTTAAAACAAACCCGATTTGATTACCAAAGCCATGTTTGAAACCCTTTTCAACATCAAGCTCAAATCATGCATAAACACCATATGCCAAGCTTAAACAAAACCATGGAAACACTCCCATTTCACAACATACCTTTCTTAAACTTGAAAACCATATCAAGCAAGAAACCTTTTTAAACCATAGCATCAAATATTCCAACACATGCATTTAACCAAGGCAACATAAACCATAACATCATCCTCACATGCCTTTAAAAACAAGTCTCACAAGACTCCAATGCAACATAGATATTTCATGCTCACATGCATCATTTACCAAATGATAACCAACACTTGTTCAACTTAACAAGTAAACATGCATTCACTAGCATCATACACTTTTCATGCAACAATGCATCAATTCAAGCATCTCATGCTTCACATGCAACCATGCATCAATTCAAGCATCCCATGCTTCACATGCAACCATGCATCATTACAAGCATCTCATGCTTCACATGATCAAGAACATTACATTGGCTTCCAAGAGATCAACCTCATTCACTTTCCAACTCAACAACCCGATCGGATACGCGGATTCCGAGCGTTGTCCCTACGCTCCCTACACCCTACCCAATCCAAGGTCTCCCAAATGGGCAACAACCTCCATTTGACCTCAACATCCTAAGGTTCCCATGTATGGACTTTTAAACACCATACAACCTTAGCTTGCACAAGATTCTCCCGTATGGACTTTTAACCACCATACAACCTTTGCATAACCGATTGGTAGTTGTAGAACATCATCTAACGAGATCCGGGACATCACACACAAGATCCACAGATGGACTTAACCACTGCCATTGTGATCTCAACAAGCACAAGGTTCTCACATATGGACTTTGAACCACCATATAACCTTTGCTCAACCAAGGTCCTCGAATGGGCAACACCTCCATTATGACCTCAAATAACCAAGGTCCTCCCGTGGGCAACAACCTCCACTATGACCTCATCTCGTTAGGAAACTTGAAGGGAGCTTATCCGGTCCACTCTTGACCACTCCACCTCCAAGGCGACTTTATTCACGGTGCACCCAATCCTATAGCCGGCTAACTATATCCGATCAACGAACCAAGAACCACTTACATCACTTGCCAATATAACCATCTTACCATATTAATCCAATGTTCCACATGCATAAACATAATGCAAAACCATCACAACATTAGCCCAATGATTCACATGCATAACCAATATGCAAAACCATTACATCATTAATCCAATGATTCACATGCATAACCAATATGCAAAAGGTAACATTTAACTTCATCAATTCACTGTTTTAAAGCATCATTCAAAGCCATTGATCAACATGCAACACTATGCATCAAAATCACAATTACCATATACAAAACCAAGGATCCCTTACCTTGAGCATCCTTCTCAAGTGGCTTTCAAAACCAGCATTAAACCAAGCTAAAACATGCTTATAAAACAGAATTAAACCATGCAAAACACATGCATTTCAATCTTCATCCACATTTACTTTTAAAACCAAATCACAACACAATTCAAGAGCAAAAATCCCTTTTACTTACTCTTGAGCTTAGCAAGTTATTTAGACTTACACTAAGCTCCCAAAAACCTTCAAACCTTGTTTCAAAAGCTGAAATCCCAACTTCACTCACCGATAACCAAACAAGACTAGCCAACAAGCCCTCCAAGCTTCCGAAACCTTCCGCAAACACCTTCAAAGCTCACGGATCAAACTCCCCTGTTTCAAGCACACAAAAACAGAACATTAATGCATCCTTATGCATTAAAACACCAGCAGCAACAACACTACTCGCTGCTCAACACAAATCTAACAATTTGGCTACCAAACACAACCGAAATCACCTCCAAACATCTCCAAAACTTAACCCAGCCAAGATCCATCACCTCTAACCATTTTTATACATCAATTAACATGCAAAATGATCACAAACACGTCCTTATACCTCCAGGTATAACAGATCACCAAAAACACTCCAAAAACAACCAAAAACTAAAGCCAAACTTAGGAAATTCAACCTATCCGGGATTGCATTGATTAAACCTCAACTTCTAATCAATTTAGCATTCATTTAACATCATTTTGACACTCCAAAACACTGCCCAAACAGATCACACGAAAATTCCACCAAAATCACCAAATCTTGCATTTTAGCCAAAAATCAAGATCTCATTTAAAA
Organism: Hibiscus tridactylites; assembly: GCA_958450335.1. Taxonomy (NCBI): domain Eukaryota; kingdom Viridiplantae; phylum Streptophyta; class Magnoliopsida; order Malvales; family Malvaceae; genus Hibiscus; species Hibiscus tridactylites. The sequence goes on along the minus strand of OY288283.1, from coordinate 79,411,010 downwards.
AGCCATTAATAAAACACAAATCAATGATTGAGAACTTAGGAATTTCAGTAAAGAACTGATAGTTTAGAGGAGAAGGACGTTCTTACCTCCAAACTTGAATTTCTCCATTTTAGAGCCAAAAAGCTTGATGAAACAACTTGCAAATTGAGAGGTTTTGTTGATGAGATGATTAGGAATCAAATGAGAGTTGAAATGAGAGATTTAGATGTCAAAATCAGAGAAAGAAATCTGGAGAATTTTGTTTGGGTTGAGAGAAAATGAGAGAAAAGAGAAATTGAGAGAAAATGGAAAATTAGTTAGGAAATTGGTTAAAATGATTTCCCTCCCTTTCTTAATCTTTAAAAATCAGAATAAAGCCTTAAAACATCTTAGAAAAATCTGGAGAAATCCTTTTTGGAATAATAGCTCCTTAAAGATTCAAAGTTTCAATCCTTTATAAAACTGTCCCGCAACTTTCAAAAATTACATTTTGGTCACTAGCCAAAATGTCAACCTTCCGAACCTCATTTTCCAAAATTGATTTCACAGTTCACTTATATATATTAAAAGATGATTTTAGAGCATTTTCCCATATTTTTAATGCAACCCGAACTAGGCTTTCCTAAATTCACTCTTATATATTCGATCAGCACTTTGACCGAACCGGTCAACACCCAAAACTTCTGAGCCCAAAACCGGGGCGTTACTTGGGCACAAGTCATAAAAATTTAAAAAAGGATTAACTCGTAAAAATTAAAAAATTTAAAGCTAAATTGTGAACTTTAAAAAGTTCAGGGTGGGCATGTGCCCACCCAACCTTATATATAGATACGCCACTGTTAAATTTCTATGGTTTTTGTCGATTGAACTTAGTTCAGTTGGCATTGTCATTGGTATAACACACATGAGAATGGAGGATCAAGTGCTCAATATCCTTCGATTTATGGGTGGGAAGAAATCTGGGTAGTATAGGCATTATACTAATTGTATTTAAAAAAAAACTTTCTATGATTTTTAGAAGTGGCATCAAACTTTTTAAATTTTATACTTTTGACCTCAAAATCATCAAAATTTTGTAATTTGGTCATAATTTTGTTATAATTCACAATTGAACCCTCAATGTTACAGATTTGTTAAAAAAAGTACCTATGTACTTAAAAAACTTACAAGTTAATTCTCAAATTCCAATTTTCTCAATTAAACCCATGTGACATGAAAAATAAAGAAATATGAAAAAGGACTGTGGGGAATGATCTTGGGACATTAGGAAAAAAATCTTAACTCTCGACCACCAAACTAAGCACGAGATTTTCTTATATGTTGACAAAATAATATATTTATGATATAATTTGATAAAAAAAATAAGAAAAATACATAGAAGATTTAACAAGGATTGGACCTAAGACCTTAGATAGAGGTATGCAACACTTAACCACTAAGTCGAGCAAAGATTTTGATTTAATTTAGTGTTTAAGCCAAACTTTTGTATGTTAATTAGTTTTATTTATCTTATAAATTTACATTAATCGTAACATATATATTTATTAAATAATATAAAAATATTTTTTAGTAAAAAAATCAATTGAAATATGAGATCTACTTATTGGCCTAGTGGCTAAGGATACTCATATTATCTCATCTTGTATGTGTTCTAATTTTGGCATGAGAATGTAATTTTTCTTTAATAAAAAAATCAATTGAAATATATTAATTTTATAAATATTATTTATAATTTATATTTTTATAAAATAAATAAAAGTGATTTATCTGTCACAATTTAATCTAAAAATTATTTATTTATGTCATATCGACCTCAAATATTAATATATATTCAAATTTTAAAATGTTATAGTTCATTTTATAAATATAAATTATATTATAAAATTTAATAATTTATATTTTTATAATATAAGTAAAATTAATTTCATAAATTAATCTAAATATTATATTATATGAAACTCAAATATTAATATATATTTAAATTTTGAGATCCACTAATTGCCCAGTGGCCAAAGATGCTCATATTGCCCCCATCTTATATGGATTTGAATCACGGTATGAGAATGTAATACATCTCTAATTAATCAAAATCTATATTTAAATTTCAAAATGTTATAATTTATTTTTAAAATATATTATAATAAAATTTGTAGAATTTAAATATAGATTAGGATCCACTTACCCAACGTAAAACTCACAAAAATTTTACATTACGTAAAAAATAAAAGTGTGATGGTTAAATTGTGAATTCTAGCAAAACCAGAACCAAATAAAAACATGATAAAGGTGTCTGTCAAATAAGAGAAGTTTTTTTTTTTTTGTTCAAATTCAAATGATTCAACCTGTTAATCAATGGCCTATCAATTTCCAAAGGCCCATACCTGGGCAGTCTAAACTTGGACGTAAAGCCCATTAGATGACGATTGAAGATGGCAATTGAGAAAGACCCCTCAATTTTTACTCTTAACAATTTTTTATCTGATCAATTAAAATTAAAATTTGATCTGATTCGAATGACTGTTAATAGTTAACAAATTTAATTTTAATTTGTTCGAATCTGATATAAGTTCAGAATTATCAAAATTGAAAATATCAAAATCTGTGGATAATTCTACAGTAAATGACATGTACCGCAATGTATCACTATTTATATGTACCGCAATGTACAATTAACTGTTTTAATTAGTTTTTAAATCTTAAGGACATAAATTGTTATTACCCCTTTTAAAATATTTTTTTAAAAAAATAATTTTTATATTACTTTTTCAGATTTTCTTTTATTTTTTAATTAAAAAAATTAAACTTTTATTACTATAACAATTGCGTCAAAATGAGCATTAAACTTTTAGTTTTACTTCAAATTGGTCACCGAGTCGTTAATGGTTGTTAAAAGGGTGCGCTTATCTCCAACTCGTGAACTTAACCGAAACAAAGCTATATGATAGTACCCAATTTTGACCGTTAACAAAATTTGTATAGTAACGCATTTAGTCCTCAAATTTTGCACATATAAACAATTTAGTCATAATTCAAAAAAAAAATTAACTCTCGTTATTTAAACATATATTCAATTTGGTCATATTTTTAATTAAAAATAATTTAAGAATTCTATTAAAAATGAAAAATGATTTTCAAATCATTTCCCCATAGTTAAAAAAATTAATAAATAAAATACTTATATAATATATTAGTTAACAAATGGTATCATATTAGTGACGCAATTCAAATAAACCTGGACTAAAATTTAATTTATTAGGAGTTAAAAAGTTGACTAGTTGACTTATTCAACTTAGATAAATTATAAATTTTGGACCAAAACGCCTACATAGTCATTTACAAATACTGGGATGGATCAGAATCCTTTTTTCACATGATTTCCATAGTTATTTGGCTTTTCCTGTTAGCTCTTAGCTTTGTTTTCACCTTCGGTAACTCTCAAAACTCTAATCCGACAGCTTCAAGTTGTTCAGATAGAGGAAACTTCACCGTCGGCAAACCTCAACACCCTCCCCTCCTCTTTCTCTAAAATTACTGCAAATGATTAACACACTTTGGTAGAATATAATAATCAAAGTAAGTGATATGACCATCAAGAACAAGGACCCAAAGAAGTACTCAAGTGACCCCATTACACGTGCACGAGCCAAAGAATTTCAATCAGCTATAGAAAGCTTGTTTACAACAAGCCATGAACGTGAGAAAGAAGAAATAATAAGGGAAAAATACCTTACCTTGCTCATGCATGCATTTGCATGAGAATTTAAGTATTTCGTAACTTCTATTGCATTGATAAAGTGTGTTGGTCATTAAAGCATGCACTTCATTTATAGTTTTAGTTCATTTAGGGAAGTAGTAATTATGTATCTTAAATGATTCGCTAAACTACTTCATTCATGCATTTAATTAAATTCAATAAAGTTAGTTCTTTAATTAAACTAGTTCATTCATTTAACTAGTTCACTCAATTAACTAACTCTTTAATTGTTTCATGCATCTATTATTTTAAGTTTAAATAAATCATTTGTGTGTGTCTAGGTTCATGTGACGTGTGGATTAAAGAAGAGACTTTTCAACTTCAACTTGGAAACAAGTCATTAATGACCATCTTTACTCATGCAAACAAGGCAATTCAAGGCTGAATTCTTTTCATCTTTTTAAGGTTGTTCATCTTCTTAGAGTAACAAAGCATTTGAGCTTCATAATTCACCCAATCAAGGTTGAAATTATGAACTAATGAAGGTCATTCACGCTCAAGAGAAGGGACATGCAATAATCAGCATTCAAATTATGCATTCAAGGCCTTTATTTATTATTTTTTTGAAGGTTGATCATATTCCACAAATGAACAAGCAATGAAGGCTGGTTTATTGTCATTTAATCATCAAATTAAGTGATAAATCAGCAAGGAATTTAAAGAGACAAGCTGATTTGGACGTGTGGGATGTCTACATTCATCCTATGTCTACATCCATTCCATTTTATCCATTTGCAAGTAAAATGAAGCAGTCCAAGAGTCACCACTCCTTTTGGACGAATTTAAGGTTAAATTCATCTCAATTTAAAGTAAAATTCATCCATCAAAAGGATAAGAAAAAAACATTTTATTTATTTGTTTTCAATAGCATTTAGATGAGCATTCATCTCTCTTTTGTGTGACTTTTCATATGGTGTCTGGCAACACTATAAATAGGCACCTTAGGTTCATTTGTAAAGACTTTTATTTTTTCTTTGGAGAATATAAACCTTTGAAAGATTGCTTTTATCTTGTTCTTGCGAGAACTCTGTCGGCTTTAAGTTGTGCTTGTAGTCTTCTATTCATTTCATTTTAATATAGCGTTGGTTCCAAGCTCTCTTATAGCTTGTGGGTCACGTTCCACACTCCTCCACCTCGACTCCATCAAATTATATTGTTGGTTCCTAGCTCGTTATAGCTAGCGGGTCACAATTCGCTATCCTTGCAACCATACAAATCCACGCCACCTTTAGCATCTCTCATCACTCATTCTTTGATTTACACCTTTCCACGATTATCATCCTCCATCCTTAGCCACCATACTATCCAAATTACCTATCCAATTCTTTTCTTTATTAATTTTTTTATTATATTGCTATTCATCTCACAAGTATGTTTTATGATATCTCAGAGTTCAAAGCGTAGCAAAGAATATTTCTTACTAGAATCACGATCGGGCACATCTATATGACTCGGGTCACATTACCGGGTTCATATCAGTAAGTTTATGATATTATTTATTCCCATAATTTTTTAATTATGGAGAAATAGTTTCGAAAATATTTTCATTTTTAATAGAACTATTAAATTATTTTTAATTAAAAATATGATCAAATTAAATGAATGTGTAAATAACGAGGGTTAAATTTATTAATTTTTTCGAATTATGACTAAATTGTTCGAATGTGCAAATTTGGAGGACTAAATGTGTTATTATACAATTTTGTTAACTGCCACGTCACCTTTTAACAGCCATTAACGGCTCAGTGACCAATTTGAAGCAAAACTAAAAGTTTAATGCCCATTTTGACGCAATTGGAAGTTTGGTTACCGAATTGTATAATTTACTAAAGTCTAATTACCCTTTGTGAACTTTACCCAATTATTATAGTAATAAAAGTTTAATTATTATTTGAATTAAAAAATAAAAGAAAATTTGAAAATAAAATAAAAATTATTTTTTAAAATTTTTATTTAAAAAGGAGATAATAACACTTTTAATCCCTAAAATTTCAAAACTAATTAAAACAATTAATGGTACATTGCGATACATGTCATTTAGTGTAGAATAAAATTATCCTAAAATCTCTAACCATTCTATTCAAAGATGGATTAGTTTTAAACCTAAATGTCTCGAACCCAAATTTAAATGATCTTAAATAACATAAAACTAAAAATCTAAATCTAATCTGGTTTAACATCAATACGATCTGTCTTGTGGGGCTTAATTCATGTACACATCGGGGATTGAAAACGGGGATTCGTTAAGTTTATCGGTGTTGCTCTGTTGTGAAGGCGAAATTGTGAAGTGTATATATTATCGTTTTGTATGCGTGGGAGTTGAGACATCAACATATCATTCTTGAAGTCGATAATTTGATTGTTATGCGCATGCTGAAGATGGATTCGAACTGCAAGGAAGGTCTTGAGAGAACAATGAGCGATTGGATCATGTTTATCGGGATAGTAATAAAGTGGCTGACGCTTTAGCCAAATCCGCTAAGTCTGATAGTTTTGCAGTTGATCACTTTGCGCTCCCCCCACCTGAGATTAGTTCCTTGTTGCAGGATGATATAGTTAGTTAATTGTTAGTCTGAAGTGTGTTTTAGTTAGTGTTATTATATTTGATTTTTTTTCGACGTGTTTTCTTTATAATTTGACTCATTAATTATTATCACGTGTACTATTTTTTTTAATTACAATTAATTTTTTAATAAGGCATATGGTAATAATTCATTTTTTTATAAAAATAAATCAATATGATCCGTTTAAATTGAAATAATGTTTTTATAATAGATATTTATAATACTCGGTTTGAATGAGCAAATCAATAAATGCGAATAATTATAAAAGAAAAACTTTGTTCCGCCAGATTGAGTTTGACCATCTATCTGGTCCAGTGTTGGTGGCTAACCGTAAAGTAAATCTTCATTGATAGCACACCTACAAGTTATAGCCGACAAATACTACCAAGTAGGGTGGCAAAATTTAAAGGCTTTGTTTTTTTGCTAATCCGAAAATTTTGAAACTTCCACGGGATATAATAAAAGTATAATTTGACCCCAAGATTTTAATAAAAAAAATTGATTAAACTTGATCTAACCCAAAGAAAATTAATAAAAATGTTAAGGCTTTGTTTGACAATTAGCGGGTAGTTGAATGCTAATAGCAGATTGCATTAGCTGATAGTTGATTTGACTAGCGGATTGTATTAGCTGATTGTATAAAAGTGTTTGGTAAAATTAACCGATAGCTGATAGTTGTTTGATTATTTAAGCAAGCAAAATGACATATAAGGACATGACTATATTCGATACTAATTTGAGTTATAAAAACCCGTCGGTTTCGGTTTTTTGCCATCCTTATTTTAGATAGGTGACCAAATTTTTTTCAGGCCAAATAGGTGTCTAACGTTTTCAAAATTTCTATTAAGGTGTATTGTTGTTAACATCCGTTAAAAAATTTTTTGTTAGCCAATAAAAATATGACACATGGCATGTTTTACATTAAAAGATATCCTAAAATTTTAAAAAATCTTCAAAATAGTCCCCAAATTCTAAATTCTTAATTGCCAAATCTCAATTCCAGTCGTTGCAGCCGTCAATCGCCGACGGTGTGCCCACCACTTCTGTCACCGAATCCCACAATCATTTCCTCCCATTCTCCCGTCGCCGATAGTCAATGGACGACGTGTCTATCGTCGAAATAAAGTCGAAATTTTGAAAGTAAAAAAAATGATCAACGACAAATGACAGCCAATCGGCTGACAAACAATGTTTGAGTCTTGCGACAAGAGAATAAAGCTTCATTTTGTCATTCGCAGCATGATCAACGATGACGATAATGGCAAGATTTAGGGATCTAGAGATTTTAGAGATATTATGAATTTTGGTAAATATAGAGATTTTTTAAAAAATAAGTTAACGACGGGGCACCTAAACAGATAACTATGAAAACGTTAAACACTTTGGGCTAATTTTTTTATAGACCTATCTAAAAAATAGGTATGGTTTACGCACTTATTTAACACTTAATCAAATTTAAGCTCTTACGTTTACTTTTCCACACTTTTCCACTTTAATTATTACAGGACAGCCTCCAGATAGAGACAGATGCAGCACTTTGAACTTTTTTGGGGATGTTTCTTACCTTTTTTGCTTTTTGTCTTTTATGTTTTGCATGAATAAAGACATATAATACTAAATATTTTCAGCCTATTAAATTTAATCATGGGCTTTTTAATCAAATATACTCAATAATTTTCAACCATTAATTCTCGAAATGACACTCTTTTCTAGGCAATGAACAAAAGTTTAATTTTCAGGTACATATGGAACACTCTTGTCAGGAATGGCTAGAACACTCTTGTGCTATCTTGGACCCCCGATGTTTTTATTGGGGTTGTGGTGTTATTGTTGAACATATGGAACCATCGAAATGTGAAGGTACATGACAATATGAAGCCATGTTGCTCGCACTTGACCGAGGATGGCTCAAGATCGAGGATGGACCAAGGGGTGCTGAAGGCAGTCGCTCCCTTTAAAAAATTTAAATTACTTTATAGTATAAGCATTTTTCTGTATTTTGTTGTCGTTATTTAGTTTTGCACCCTTAAAAATTATAATTTTGCACCTTTTAAATTTCATTTGAGGTAAGCCGAGGAAAAAAATTATAATTATGATTGTTATTTTGCATTGACTTGTGTCCAGGGGCGGATTTGTAATTGTGCAAGGTAGTGCACTTGCACTACCATTAATTATATAAAAAAAATTACTTTTACCTTTATTCCTTTCTATAATTGCTTATTAAAGCTATGGTTTTTTTTAGGGAAAAGTCAACACGTTTAAATGCTTATTTGCAAAAAAAAAATTTACTTTTACATTAATTATTGCTTTACAGCAATTTCCCACATAACTTTTAATAACTTTATTTATTTCTCATTTATGGTAAAAAAAAATCTTTTAATAATTTTATTTATTTATTTTGAAAGTTGTTTTATTACCCAATTTCCCACATAACTTCCGCTAAATAGTTAATTACTTTTACACAACAAGGATGATTCTGTAATTTAATTTTTTTCAAAAAAAACTTATTTAACTTCTCTAGAATTTTCACTTTCCCCAATTCTCATTCTCTAAAAAAAAGCTTCCGTCGTTTTCTCTCCAAATTTTTTTCTTTCATTCATCCAAATTTCTCTTAATTTCTTTCAAGTTTTGTGATCACTAATCAGGTACATATTTATTTTCTTTTATCCGTTAGTGAACTACCAAATTTATATTTCTAGATCCGCCCCTGCTTGTGTCACCATAGTTTATATAAAAGTTTGCACCCGTTAACATAAAATCATGAGTCCGTTCCTACCTAAAATCATGATCGAGGGTGATGCTGCAAATGTGGTCAATCAACTTAAGTTCCCCTCTGTTGGCGTTTGGTTGCTCGCACTTAATCTCGGTGACCCAATTGCCCTTCTTGACTAGCACACGCACATCACCGTGGCATACGTTCTCCATTCGACGAATGGGGCGGCACATACACTTGCAAATTGGGCGTTCTCTTGTAATTCATGTTCTTATTTTTACTTTAAATGTCCTTATTGTATTTTCTCAGTTGTACTTCATGATGTCATTCATGGTCAATTAATGCACAAGTTTCTTCTAAGAAACCAAGATGTCCTTATATGTAACGTTTTCATATAAAATGTCTCTAAGGTGAAATTTTTTAAATTATCGTAAAAATATATACATCTCATTTCATTTAAATATCCAATCAAAACGTCGCCTATGTTTTTGAAAACACAAGTAATTGAAGAAAACTTTGGCCGCTATTTTCTTCCTTCCCCCAATTTCCTCTCAAAAAAATCCTCAAATCGCAAAAAAATTGGAAACATTCATTCTCCCCTGCATTTGTCATTCGAGCTATCGCCAACTTTATTCGATCATCGATCACCGTTGCAATTCATTTCCTATTGGGTCTTATTATTATTATTATTATTATTATTATTATTATTTATAAATATAACATATACATAAATATGGTGGAAGGTGGGTTTTATTTTTTTATTAGGTATTTGAATTTAGGTCGGGTTTATCTACAACCGAGTATTTTAAAAAAATAAAATATTTTTATTTCATATTAATTTTTTATTAAATATATTAGGTTTTGTATGAGGATAGAATTCGGTATTATTATATAAAAAACTCATATAAATAGTTATATACGTAAATGACCTCCAGCTAATATTATTTAGAGAAATGACTTTCAAATTGTGCACGTAAGGCAAACTCGCGTTCTACAAAAAGCGAGTTTCAAAATTCATTTTCTACAGAAAGCGAGTTCCATGTTAAAAATTGCGAGAAATTATTTTTTTTTCCTTTTTTACCAACTTACTCAACGTGGAACTCTCGTTTTGTAGAAAGCGAGGTTCGAGTTCACCCTACGTGGACGATTTGGGGGGTTATTTTTCTAAATAACATTGGCTGAGGTCTTTTACGTTAATAACTATTTAAAAAGGTTTTTTATATAATAATGCCATAGAATTCATGTCGGATCGATAATGTATTTAGGTATATAAATGAGATTACTTTTATACGTCAGAAAAATGTCCTAATGTTTGATTAAATAGTCACTTTGGTCTTTATTCTTTTTTCTGAAGTATTTTAACCCCCAATGTTTCATTTTGTGTTAAAACGACCCCTCTGCAGATGAAATATGTTAGTCAAACTAGCGGTAAATGACTTGAAATGACGTTACAAAGCTACATAGCAATGTACACTGACATGACAATGCCACATGGACAAAGATTTTTGACTTGAAAAAGTATCACATCATTCAAAAAATAATTATATAAGATTATTTATCTTATGATGTGTCATTTTGTCAAATCATTTCAAACTGTTTATTGTTATTTGATTAATAGTTTTCAAGCATAGAGTGACTATTTTGATAAAAAATGAAATAATAAGGGTTAAACTACATAAAAAAATAAAAACAAAAAAGACTGTGGAATCAAACGTTTGATACATTTTTTTATACAGACATGCGGAACTGAAACTTAAATGGTGTGAAGTCAAATGTATTCCCAAAGTATATTATTACTGCATGTTCCAGCTTGAGCAATCTGTCCACGACATCATATGCTTTCTGCATGGGAGAATCTGTGTCTCTCCTCATTCCTCAATAATTTCACTCCTAATTACTCAATCATAATTACATCATTTATCTTTTCTTCACTTTTTCTACAATCCAATTCCAAACCTTCTTCCATTATTCATTTCTTACATAATTCATCATTTAATTATTAATCATTTCATGCATCATCAAGTACAATTACACTTAATTGAAGTAATAAATACTTATTTTAAAATTTTAATTAATAACCAAGTTTTTTTTAATTAAGTGAAGATGTAATTACATTTTAAAATAAATATTAAAATTTAAATTCATACATAATAAAATAACATAAGCATCATTGACCGTACAACATTTTAGTTTGACCAGGGTCATAATAAATAAACCACATTTTCCATATAACAATAAATAATTAGTACTAAACTGAAAATACAAAATACAAAATAGAGCAGATCAAAACAAAGAATGAAAATGTTCCTGGGATTCTTCTCTACCAGTGTCAGTTAAACCCTAAAACAAAGAAGTACAAATTAAAACACATGAAAGGTTAGATACTATCATTCTTGCTCTAAATATATATCCTTTTACAAGGAAAAAACAAACAAATTTATGCATAAACAGAGCCATATGAGAGTGCCATTAGCAGCACAGCAGCTTGTTCTTCTTCCCCTAGCTTGGTTCTTTGATTCTCCACCGTTGATCTTTGCATCAAAACTTGTCTTCCCAAACATAATAGCCTCTGCTTCAAGTTATCGCTTAAGTTTCTAGTACGGTTACTGCTGCTGTTGCTGTGGGTTGGTTTCTTTGATTTCTTCATCTCTTCTGCTTTGTTTAATCCCAGCATTGCCCTTCTCTTTTTCCTGCTTCTGATCCCACATGCATTACAAAGTGACTGCCAAAATATAATAAAAAAACAGAATCAGATCAAATACAAACACAAATTCAAGATTAAAAAATGGATTTTTTAGGAAAAGTGGTAAAAACCTTGGGGCCAGCCGGGCCACCTCTCCAGAGTGGGGTTTTAGAGGTGCCACAATCAGCACAAGTTTTCTTGGTTTCATTGCTAAGTGAAATCTCTTCTGGGTTGTTGTTGTTTTGATCTTCAGAATCTGATCCCTGCAGGAAAAATGAAAAAAAAGAAGCAAATGATCATCAGTTTTTTTTTTATTTAAAAAATACAAACAAACAGTGGAAATGAAGAGCTGTGATCACTAACTTGTTCACTTGGATCCATCATTTCTAGCCGTTGTTTTGAATGTATGAAACAGAGGAAAAGATTATTGTAAAGGAAAGCAGAGAGAAACAGAGGAATGAAGTAGAGGAAAAGAAAGGGAAAGGGAGAGAGAAAAGAGAGGGATTCAAAATCAGAGCAGCAGAAAGCACCGCACGCTGGCGGATCTGGAAAATCTGTTTATAAACGGGAAGCCAAACCCTAGATCGGTGGAGGTTAAATGACTTAAATGCCATTGTTGCTGAGGGTATTTACCGCATGTTGCCACCCGCCAAATAAAACGAAATCCTGAAATGATGAGCTTTGCAGAAAATGAGAATCCTGGAACCTGAAAATGGAAAGGCAACGGGGACGATTTTTTGCTGCCCGGTCTGATCTTTACTACATAAGTACGGCTATTTGAGTCAACTCGATCAAACACCATTTGAGTGAACTCGATTTAACACCATCTGAGTAAACTCGTTACATTGTATGTAGAAATAATTCTATTAAAAACTCAAAAAATAATAGAACTGGTCAGATCAATCTGATGGGTCACTTAAAGGTTGTTGATTGGAAAATAATTTTGTAAGAGTAACTGAAAAAAAAATTAATGATGATATTTGGGTAAATTCACCCATAACTACATATATTAATTATTTATTTATGAGTAATTATTGTATGCATAAGTACATATGTAGTTTAAACATTTATTTTATTGTTAATCTAATAAATTATTTGAAATTTGTGGTTAGCGTCTATATTTTATATGGGTAAACAAAAAGTGAAAATTAGTCATTGAACTCGTTTCAATTGATACCTTCAAAAATAAAAAAAAATCTGGAGAATTAACAATATGTATTGTTTAATGTTATATTTTGATAAACAAGTTGTGTAAAAAAATTACACAATAATTTTATTTAAAATATAAAATCTAAAACCCAAATCTTAAACTCTAAACCTTAACATCTAAATTTTAACCCTAAATCATAACTTCTAAACCCTTCAACATAAACTCGTAACTTTAAATCCTAAACTAAACCCTTAAACCCTAAATTGACAAGTTTGTGTATCAAAGTATTTTCTATTTAATTAAAATTTAAAACCAAATTAAAAAAAAGTTTAAGGACTAATTTGAAAAAAGTTTCTAAAGTCAAAGGTTACTTTTTATATTAAACCTTAAAAATTATATAAAGTTAGTTGCAAAATTAACAACTGATGAGTATTTTAGCAAATTAATTAAGGCTGAAAAATGAATTAACCTGAACTTAACTCGATTTTAAAAATTTTAATGAAAAATCGACTCATCTTATAAAAATTTAAATAATACTTATAAAAAAATACTCGAAGAAAAAATACATATAAAAAACCAATGGACACACAACTTAAAAATCAACAAGTTAATCGCTTAGTTAAAGTTTTATATCACTAAATTTAAATAATATATTAATGAAAAGTATATGATATAATGGAACGCTCGCAAGAAAATAAGCGAGTTAAGAATCCCCGTCGTCAACGTGAGGAACAGTCAAACGCCGGCGGCAGTGGATCTTCTTTGGACAACGTTGTGATGGGCTCGGAGCTTGATCGTACACCCCTGTTGATGTTACGATTTCAACTGAGCCCCCCCTAATGTCAAACTCTGGTGGCTTCTTACAAAGATATTATGTCTATTGACAATGATAAAATTTAACATTATTTATCCAAGTTAATCTAAAAATTTTAAATTTATCAGTGTCTTTTTTAAAATTTAGAGTCCGTTCGGCATAATTTTTCTAACAAAATTTTAACTGCCGAACGAAGAAGTTGTAATGAACGATCACAAAGAGTGTTTCAAACGAGTATTTTTACACTTGATTTAGTCCTAAATGAGCTTTTGACTATCGAACGAAGAAGTTATACCAAACAATAAAAAAGAGCTCTTCAAACATGTATTTTTACACCTTATTTAATCGCAAGCGAGCGTTTTAAAAGTCAAATTTTTTAATTTCTCCCCAAACGGTCGTTCACTGTTGTTTGAGAAGATGTGTCAAACGAAGCCTTAATCTTATGTGATTATATATATAGAAAATATCATTGGTCGGAACAATGTAAAAGAATTAAGGATGATTAAAATTCGACTCAACTAAAAAAATTAAAATTTTCAATTCGAAAAATTGAATTTGTCGACTCGACTTGATTGAAATTTCATAAACGCGACTTGAAAAAACTTCAAATAAACTTTACTTATAAAATGAGACTCGAATAACTCAATTTGTTTAATAATTATTGCATAGGTTTTCACGTTCGAGTTGAATCTAACAATTCAATTTTTTACTTGACTCGATTTGATCGAATGATACATAGAACAAAATATTATCTAACATAACTTATATTTATAAATAGTATTAAAATTATAAAAATTTCATTCCTCAATTATTTAAAATACTTTTATTATCTACATCATTATTTAAATAACATCAAAGTACTTCCTTTAAAAAGTCATAAAAATATTGAACTTAAATTTATTTATTTAAATTATATCTTCTTTCATAAGTTTCAACTAACTTGAAATATACAATACATTATTATCCTCTTTTGAGTTATTTTTTAAAGACATTAGAGAAGGGCCATATGATTCTACTAAAAAAATATTTAACTTTAATTTTAATTTTAATCGAGATTTTACATTTATTTTGTTATTTGTATTTTGTATGAAACTCATTTTTGAAAAACATATTGACTAAGTAGCAACATATATGCTTAAAATATTTTTTTATTAAAAATAATTATATGTTATTTATAAATGTAATGAAAATACAATCAACTTTATTTTTTCCTTCTATTTTACTTATATTTTATTTTTTGAGTTAATTCAATACTTAAAATATTAAATCATACTTCTATATTTCTATATCGGACCATCTCTTTTGCGTTATTTATTCAAAACTTCAACATATATATATAATATAAATTCTATCAAATTTATATTTTATATGATTTTATAAAATTATTTGTTGACTGATGTAACACTTTTAAGTAAACACATTTGTTTATATAACACTGCTAGGTTGGTGTGCACTTCCATATAAGTTTGTCACATCTTTTCGAGCCATTTACCGTTAGCTAACTAGCAGTTTTTATCCGCATAGGAACATTTCGACCCAAAACAAAACATTAAAAATTAAATTGTTTAATAAAAATAAAGACCAAAATTACTATTCTATTAAATATTAGATTTTTTTTTGACATTATACCTAATAATAAAAGAAGTTAGGCTTATATTAATTGCGGCCAGATCTATAAGAAGTACAGCTTGTAAGGTTTAGAGATTCAAGAACAAAAGAGATTTATTTATAGTGACATAAACTCTTTGAAGCAAAAGTCATAAGAAAAAACAAATGGGTTTGATTTTTGAAGTACTCGGGGAGGTTTCTTGCACTTGTCTCTCTACTTGTATTTGCTCCCAGTCAAGCAGAAGAAGGTATGGTATATAAAAATACAAATTTGAATTTGAATCGGTGATTTTCAATCGATATTAATTTTAGGAAAAACTACATTATTTAGTACCCTTCGCGTTACTATTTTAGTACCCCAATTATTATTTTTAGTAAAATGGTACCTAACGTTACGTTTTTGTTCTGTTTTAGTACATTCGTCGTTTAAAATTAACGAAAATAGTGTTGTGGCTTGGGTTAATAACAAATTTTGTCCAAAAACTTATACAATCTATCAATTTAGTCTAAAATTTTACCAATTTAAACATTATTTTAATTTTTGGATTAAAATTGTAAATTTCTCATTTTTCATCTTCTTTCCGTCGAACACTTCTTTTGGGTTTTGGAGTTTAAAAAACACACTAGGGACAGTTAAAATTTTAAGATTGGGGATCAATGGGGTCAATGCGGGGTCTATTGGAGGACCCGAACTCCACGATTGAGATACCAATGAGAATACGAGGGGTGAGAATACGAGGTGTTTTAGACTAAAACTGTGACTATACCAAACCACATCATCTTTGTAAGTTTTTAACGGTCGAATACTAAAATAGAACAAAAACGTAATGTTAATTATTATTTTATCAAAAATAATAGTAAATGTACCAAAACAGTAATACGAGCATAGTTGGGTACGTAGTTTTTCCTTAATTTTATTTTGTGCTTTAAATAAGAGTAAAATAATATGCTTTTGCAGCTCCAAATTATAGCTTTATCCAAGAAGCAACCTCTGCTCCACAAGTCTCATTCTACGACTATATAATCGTAGGCGGAGGAACCGCCGGCTGTCCGCTAGCAGCGACGTTGTCCACACGGGATGCAAATGTTCTAGTCTTGGAAAGAGGGGGGTCGCCCTACGCCAACACCACCAAAATAAGGATGGAAAACTAAATTTATCACCACTCTTACCGACAGCTCCCCGGATTCATTCTCTCAAGCTTTCATATCCGAGGACGGAGTTGCCGGCAACCGAGCAAGAGTTCTCGGAGGTGGAACGGCCATTAACATCGGGTTTTGCTCGCGAGCCGAAACATCATTCCTGAGTCTCATAGGTTTGGATGGAGAATTAGCAAAAGAGTCGTACGAGTGGGTTGAGCAGAAGTTGGTGAACAAGCCAGGTTCGTTCGAATGGCAATCCGTAGTGAGAAATGGGCTGCTCGAAGCTGGAGTTTTACTCGATAATGGATTTACGTATGCTCATATTAATGGGACTAAAACAAGCGGAACTATTTTTGATACAAAGGGAAATCGACATACTGCTGTTGATTTGCTTGGTTATGCTAATCCAAGGAGAATTAAAGTTTATTTGCATGCTGTTGTGCACCGGATCACGTTCAACACTCAAGGTACTCAAACCTTTTCCTTCTTTTAAAAATTGAATTATATTCGATGCACCGTAGTGAACTGAACGATGACACACCTTTATAAACTTTAAAACTAAGTCGATGACACACCTTTTTCTTTCTTTTAGTCACCTGTAGTCGTTAAAATACTCATGGAAAAACAGGAAAACGAGAATAGTTTAATGACCAAAATAGGAAAGAACCAATAAATTGATGACCAAAACCGGAAAAAAGTAAC
Organism: Hibiscus tridactylites; assembly: GCA_958450335.1. Classification (NCBI taxonomy): domain Eukaryota; kingdom Viridiplantae; phylum Streptophyta; class Magnoliopsida; order Malvales; family Malvaceae; genus Hibiscus; species Hibiscus tridactylites. The sequence goes on along the minus strand of OY288283.1, from coordinate 79,393,903 downwards.
ATTAGTGACCAAAATAGAAAAAAATATAACATTAGTGACGATTTTGCACAAAATAATACTTTGGTGACCAAAGCAGGAAAACATAAATAGTTTAGTGACAGATTGTGATGTTTATCCTATTAACAACTACTTGATTTTGTAGGATAAATCATTAGATCCCTTAAGTAAAGTTAGATTATAAATCCCAACGTTGTGAATAAAGTAAATTGAGTTGGCAGGGGCACTTTTATAATGAATCTATGTTGTACTTGACTCGAATTAGCCAGCCACTAAATTTAACGTAGATGCGTATAAAAAGAATAATGTAATTCATATGTACACAAGTTCAGTGAATTTTTTATGAACCATTAATGTTCCCACTTCCCATCCATGTCTTAAAATCTAACAAATTATCACAATAAATTCTTGATTCACTTATGAGTTATTTGATCTTATAAAAATAAAATGAGCGGTAGATCGAAAGAGATCAAAAGCTGAAGGGGTGATCTTTTACGATGCGAATGGAGGAAAGCACGTCGGCCGAGAGATGGGTGATAAACCATTAAATGGTCTTATAATTCCTTATCCAAACTGCACTAAGCTCTCACTATCTACAATTGTGGGAATCGCAAACTCTGGCAAAAATTACATTTACACGTTCAATGGATTTGATCGGTTGTCAGGGCCGGTCCGGACTATTTTTTGGCTCGGGGCGAAATTAAAAAAAATAAGCCCTTAATTTAAAAATAATTAAAATATACGTAATATAAAATTTCTATTTATTAAATTAAAAAATCATCTGCATCAACATCCGATAAATTATTATGATAAAAAATAATCTTAAAATTATCACAACATTCTCTTAATTTATTATCATCTAATGACTTCAACCTTGTAGAATCAATTAAAAATCTAAAACAATTTTCAAAAAATTTTAATTGTTCAAATCTATCTTTTAAAGAAGCAATAGCCATATCAACAACAACAAAAAAATAATTAACTCTAAAAGACTTTTCTGGTGATTGTATTTCTTCATCATAATTATTCTCTCCAAATTATTTTTTTCTAAAAATACGACGCTTAATTGAAAAGGTTGACTCTATGTTCATATCCAAGGTAAGACTTTTGGCAATATTTATATTTGCTTCAAACCCCTCATTCTTATAATTTTCAAAATATGACATCACACCTTGCAACTCCTTTATGGTAGTATCAATGCACATTGATTTAGATTGCAATTTCTTACTCACCATGTTGATAGCAAATAAAATATCATACCAAATAACCATTCCAAGTAAGAAATTAAAACTTTGAAGGGCATTAGTCAAACTTTCTGCTTCACTTTTTGCTTTAGTATCATTACCACAAGATTCATATAATTGTAACAAAGCTAACCTTATTTTAGGAGTATGACATTTAATAGCTTTGACACTTTTAATTCGACTTTCTCATCGAGTATCAGATAAAGATTTTACAGTTTCTGGAACATTATCACATAAAATTTTTCACCTTTTAGTAGAACTTACAAAAAATGAATATATACGTTGCACAATCCCAAAAAATGAAATAACTTTAACACAAGAATGTGACATATCAGAAAGAGAAAGATTAAGATTGTGACACACACATGGCATATATGAAGCTCTAGGATTTATTTCAAGCAATCTCTTTTGAATACCTTGGTGTTTTCCTTTCATGTTAGAACCATTATCATATCTTTGCCCCCTCACATCATCAGCATTTAACTCAAGAGATTGCAATGCATTTACTAATTCATTAGAAAGCCCCAATCCAGATGTATCGTCCACTTTCAAGAACTCTAAAAAAAATTCTTGTATTTTTATTTTGTTGCTTGTCATATTTACGCATCGCACTATTAGAGTCATTTGTTCTTGATGGCTTACATCAGGTGTACAATCAAGAATAACAGAGAAATATTTTGCCTTTTGTATTATTTTTAGAATAGAAATTCTAATACTATAAGCCAAGAGAGATTAGTTCATTTTGAATTTTATGACCAAGATAATGATAATGAATATTTTCATCTTGAATACGTTTAATATGGTCTTGCATTGGCAAATCAAATTCAACAATCATTTCAATTGACCCCAAGAAATTTCCATTACTCTCATCGTAAAATTTCTCATTAGATCCTCGAAAAGCTAAATTATTTTTAGCAAAATATTTTACAACACTTATTATTCTTATTAGAACTTATCTCCAACATTCTTTCTCCTTTAAAATTCCTAATTGTAAATCTTTATCAAGTGTTTGATTAGTTTTTAATCTCACTCGTAATTCACTCCAAACATTCGTGTTAGTCATATGCTCAATGCTATTTTCATGTTGTTCGAGTCTTTCACTAAGATGCTTCCAATCATTACATCCATCATTTGCTAAACAAGTTTTGTTGTTTTGATTTGTAAACAATTTACAACAAAAACAATAAACTTTGTACACATGTTTAGAATAGACCAACCATTTTCTATCGTTAATTTCTCCATTACTCAACTTTCTAGAAAAATAGGCATACGAAAAATGCCTAAAATTATTAGCTAAGGGAAATTTTAAATTTAATTTTTTTATAGGTCCCTTTTCAACTAAAATTTCTCTAGACTTATTATCAAGATTACCCCAATTTTTAGAATCATAAATGTCCAAAGGAGGGATTAAGTGTTGATCAATTTCAAAATCTTCAACATTAGACTCATTTTGGGCTTGATTATGCTCATTTAAATTAGAAGCATCATTATTGATATGATTTAGAACATTATCATGATCATTTGCATCAGTAGCACCCACATTAGTATGATTTGGAGAACTATCTAGATCATTTAAATTTACAATAACATCATTTAAATTTTCATTAGAAGGCTCTCCTACTCTATTTTTAAAGAATTTATCAAGTGCTCCCTTTTGTGATTCTATTAACTCATCTCTTTGTTTTCTTTTTTCACTACCAGATAAATGCTTTTTAGGCGACATTATATGGCAATGCAATTAATATAAAAAAGAACAATAGCACCTGTGAAAATGGAAAGATCCTCGATCGAAATATTTATACACCAAATCCGCAACACCCCAATGACTGAACTCTAAAACAATAGCACCTATTGTAACACCCTAAAATCACCCTAGTTGGAACAGTAGAAAAATAACAAAGAAAATGTAAACATCATATAATTTAATTAAGATTGAAATGAAACCACATAAGCTATGTCCTATTAAATTACAACGGGATTAAAACAATATGTACGATCATATATAGACTTATAAGTAATAGAATTTAACATGTGATACATGTATGTTACATATGTATTAGATAGTGAAAAATTAATAATGGATCAACTTTATAATATGAATTATAAAGATATGTTAGTGGGAATTAAAGTATATACATGTATACTTTAAAATTATAATAAATTAATATTAGATTAAATTACATACTAATATATATGGCTGATAACTAATATGATAATATAAAATAAATATAATTAACATAGTGGGAAAACAAGGTAATAAAGGCATCCATGTGTCCTTGCAAGGACCATAATCGACCATCATTAGAATTAAGAAGTAAACAAGTGTAAACCACTTCCCTCTCACATGCATCCATCTTCTTCATTCATTCTAACAATCGAAACTGAGTATAGAGTGAGAGAGGGAGCTGTGAACTGAAGATAGGTGCTGGAAAAATTAAGAATAATTGCATGCATGTTCATCTAGTGTACAAGTAAGTAACTTTGTGTTTAACCGATTCTATTTTGAGTTTTAGGGTTGTATTGTTGATTTGGTTGTGAATTGCTGCTGGAAATGTGTTGCTAGATGTTTTATATTGATGATAGGTAGCTGGGTTCATGTTAGAATAGCTAAATTTCTGGAAAATTTAATATGAACATGAACTTAAATTGAATCTGTCCAGATTAGGGTTCATGCATTGCCCTGTTTTGAACTTGAATTTTGAATGGGTTAGAGTTCGAATTAAGAAAATATTTGTAAATAAATGTTGTAGAGCTGAATGAGTAATATAAGAAAATGTCCTCTTGGGCATGAAAACGACATAGGAAGTGACATGAAATTGAATTACAAAAAGACTGCTCAGAATTGAATGAATCTGAAAACTGCTTAGGTTAAATTATAATTTTAAAAATGTTTAGGGGTTTAATTGATGCCAATAAATTTTGGAAAATTTGTTAGAAACATGGTATGTATTTTAGGAATAAAAAATAAATGGTCTAGCTTGAATTATATAACAATTGATAGTTTAAATATCATTAGAACACATAGAGGATCAAAATGGACTAGTTTGTAAGGATCGATAATTTGAGGACTTACATGCCCTGTTTTTGTGGTTTTTGGAACATAATTATTATGTTAATATATTTAGGTAAATGTGGTTAAAAGTTCAAGATTAATGGTGTAGTGAAACATAGGTTATAAATGCACTAAAGTCACAAATTAAGCATAGGCAGATTAGGTTTCTGAAAATGCCCTATGTTCAAGTAATAAAAGGTTTTGATAGGGAAATGATAAAATTATGTGCCATACATTGTTGTAAAGGTGTGTTTATAAGCTTTCTAAAATGGTAAAGAATTCCTTATTTGGAGTTGTGAGTAAAAAGATATGGCCAGTTTAGTAGATGTTACTCAAACTGCCAGTTTAGGGGGCAGATTCACTTGTCTAGGTGATTATGCTTGAGTAAATGAATTTATATGTTTGAATTAATTACTAATGGATATTGTATATGATATTTTATGTTTTAAGATCACATTGGTGAAGAATTTCAAGAAGATTCAAGGAGTGATCAAGCAAAGAGAAGGGGGGAAAGGAATCATCATCAAGGATAACAACTAAGCTTGGAAGTATTTGTGAGTGTAGCTAGTTTAGGGTTGAGATTAGTGTCTCAACCAATGTGTTTATGTTTCTTGGATGATTTAAAATGAAGCATGTAATGAACTTAATAATGGACTGGTAAATTTAAATGCTAAGGAAGAAGGACTAAAGGAATGAACTATGAACTAGGTATATGATGCTATTTAGATATGCTAGTTGATGTCTATATGGGTTGCTTTGTGACATGAATTGTTTGAGCCACTTGAATTGAATTAATGGATGATTTAGCTACTGTTTGAAGATGTTTATATGATTGAAATGATGCTAAATGCTTGCTTGAAATTTGATTGAGCATGGCTTGAATGTGCATAATGTAAACATGATTTAATGTGTACATGACTTTGTGATATGTGTTTGATAAACAAGTAAAATGCTATTGTTAATAAAGAAAGATAAGTAAAGTCCTTGGTTTGATTAGTGTCTATAGGTAGAAGGGCATGCCTTAGAGTCATTGAGCTCCTCTGATCTTTGTTACAGGATAGTGGTTAGTCACCTATAAACCTGATAAGGTGGTTAGTCACCTTGATAATTGAATGGTGGTAAGTCACCATTGATGCCTATGCATCTTATGTTATAAGTTGAAATGAGAAATGGATACTTTGAGTATCTAATGTTACATGTTACATGAAGACTTGATTACCTAATTCATTAATCATCCAAGGCAAAACATTATTAGAACAATGATATATGTTTAAATGAACAAGTTGGGTATTAGCCCTTATGATATGGAATGAATATGTGTTCTTGGTTGAGATTTAAAATGAACTATGTTGTGATGTGAAACTATGAAATGTATATGTAGTTTGCTGCCCAAATTGGTGTGTTTTAAATGAAATGGTTGCTGCCCAATAAGTCATAGTACATGTAAATGTTTGCTGCCCTATTGGTTAGTACATGAAACTAGCTAAGTTAATTTGGTTTTGGTAGAACTAGCTAGGTATTTCAATATGTGCTAAGCCTAGCTAAGTAACCTTAAATATGGAATAAGACTTTAAAAGATTGAAACTAGTAAAGTTTAGGGCTGCCTCACTAAGTACATTATGCGTACTTATCACTCTATTTGTTTCCTTCTTCCAAAATAACAGGTCTGTTGATATCCGAAAGCCATCCGTTTTGTTCCGAGAGCTTCGCAAGCCAAGAACAAGTATGATATAATCTTGCTTAGTCTCCTAGTTGGTGGCATAGTCTAAGTTAGTTTGTCATGCATTATGGAACATGTAATTGATAAGTTTGGTTTGTATAAAACTAAGACATGTTATAATACGTAATGACTTGATAAATGTTTATGTAAATATGGATATGATGATATGAATGGACTATGTTTGAAGTTAACTAAGCTTGATTTGAATTTGAGTATCATTTATATGGTTCATGCCCTTGGTGGATTTGAATGGTTGAGTATGTATAAGTATTATATCTTTATTGGAATTAGGAAGGTTGCATCTAGAATTGTTGTTGGATGACTTGTATAGTTCGAATGGTAATAGAATATTAGAATAAGATGAATGCTGATTTCGAATACTAATGTATATGATTTAGGTTGTTTGAAAGTTGTTATATGTATATGTATGATTGTGTTGTAATATGAACTAAGATATGTATATAGATAATGTTTGATTGTCTTATGTATTCGAATAAGAAGCATTGGTATACTTGAATTAAACGTTCATGAGTTTGATTGAATACATGTTTGCTAGGTCTTATACATATGTTAGATGATCACGTGTAAGGATTAGGCTAATAACAAGTTTGATATCATGTAGACCAAATGTATATAAGCTTATATTAGATTAGTTTGATTTGAAATTAGATCACATGTATGTTAGTTAGGCTTGTTAATATGCATTTGCAACATGTATATAGGATTCATGATAGAAAAGTTTTAAATTGGCTCACCTATTTGTGTTTATGATCTTGTGATTGGATAAATGATTATATGATTGTTTGTTTTGATGCTCGTTAAGTATGAATTGAATCTCATATAATTGTATGTTTGATATGTTGACATGTATGAATCTGTCCATCACCCGAATAGTAACATCGCTCGCTCGTAACTGGGCGAGGGGTGTTACATAAATTGGCATCAGAGCTTTAGGTTATAGGTCCTAAATTTTTTTGAAACATGTCATGCATCATATAGGTTAAACTATGCCATCTAGGAGTTTTATATCAAACTGCTTGCGATTGCGCTCTTTAACTTCGAACTTTTCTGAAATCTTATTAGAATGTCCGAATCACGTATGGCTCGTGATAATGGAAGTTCTCGGGAATCATCTAACGAGTGTGGTAGCGTTAGGATGAAAACCAACGCTCCGGGACAATCTAATCCTCCCGAGCAAGCGGACCCTCCGAGAAGATCGGAACCGCGAGAACCGACTCCACTCCCTGAACCTAATCAGACAACTCCGACAATTCCGACTGTTCAGAGTGCTCAACGGGAATGTCTCCTAAGTATGAAGGAGATGTTCGATCAATTAGTAATGAACATTCGACGAGAACAACCGACTCCGGTGGTTGCTGCCCCGAGTCGAGCCCCTATCGACAAGCTCGCGCAACATCGAGCAACTACATTCACCGACGAAAACGAGGAAAAGCCGGAAGAAGCTGAGAACTAACTCGAAAGAACCACTCAAATCTTAACTCGTCAAATTCAATGTTCGGATGAACATAAACTTGAATGTGCGATTGCACTTCTAGCCGATGAAGCTCTAAGTTGGTGGGAAACCACGACTCTGACCGCCCCTGCCGAGTCAGTTACATGGAAATTCTTCGTTGATGAATTCAAAAAGAAATATATTAACGAACAATACCTTGCTGATCGGAGGAAGAGGTTCTTACATTTAAAACAGGCCAATCGGCCGATTGAACAATATGTTGCCGATTTCTACAAATACTGCAAGTATGGCTCAGAGTACATCAAGACCGAGAAAGATAAATGCCGAATGTTCATCGACGGGCTGAGTGATGAATTGAGTCCGATGTTCACAACACTTGACATTACGGATTTTCAAATCCTTGTGAATCGGGCCATCGCCACTGAATCTAAGATGCGGAATGCCGAGAAACGAAAGAGTGGATTCCGAACTGATAAGAAGCGGAAGAGTGACGACAAGTCTCGGTGGTCTAAGAAGCCGAAACATCAGAAGGAATCATTCTCCACCTATATACCATCTACTCGGAATAATTTCCAACCACAACACTCCAACAAGATGGCTACTCCGGTTGTTTCCGTCAACAGTACTAGAAATGTCGACAGACCTCCTGTTTGCAAATTCTATCAGAAGAATCACTTTGGCCAATGCCGAGCCCAGGCGAACCTCTATTATGCTTGTGGTGCTGACAATCATTACATCCGAGACTGTCCAAAACGAAATGATCAATCTTTTGTTCGATCGGCTAACCAAAGTTCTGTACCGTCTAGCCGAGGCAAACATCCGAGACAAGTTTAGTCGAACAATCCCGGGAAAGGCAAGGCTGCCCAGTCAAAAGCCACCACTTATCAGGAGTCCCGAGCCCCAGCTCGTGTTTACCACATTCGTGGCAAAGATGAGGACGAATCTCCCGACGTCATTGCGGGTACGGTTGAACTTAACCTTAAACCTGTTTATGCATTGATAGATTCGGGATCAACCCATTCATTTATATGCTCATACTTGTTAGATGAACTTAAGTTGAAACCTGAAACTATACAAACTGGGCTAATTGTTTCGAACCCTATAGGAGGTAGTATGCCTATAAATTTGATTTGTAAAGATTGTCAGATAACAATCCGAAATGTACCCTTTCCTTGTAATCTATATGTATTACCCAAATGTGAATTTGATCTAGTTTTAGAACTAGATTGGTTGGGAAAACATGAAGCCTGGGTAGACTGTCAAAACCGTAGGTTATATTTACGGGGTTTAGGAAAAGAATCCATCCTATTGATAGACAAGAAACCGACCTCTATTTTTGCCGCTATGGCACTGCAAGACGAGCTTGATTTCGGTTTACTTGAAACGCTTGTTGTATCTGAATTTTCCGATGTTTTTCCTGAGGAACTCCCTGGCCTTCCTCCAACTCGAGAATTTAAACTCAAGATCGAAGTTCAACCCGGAACTAATCCTGTGTCCATCACACCTTATCGGATGGCACCTGTTGAACTCAAAGAACTAAAGAAGCAAATTCAAGAACTTGAGGATAAAGGATTCATCTGACCTAGCATCTCTCCCTGGGGTTCTCCTGTACTATTCGTGAAAAAGAAGGACGGTACGATGCGACTTTGTATCGATTACCGGCAACTTAATAAAGTAACCATCAAGAACAAGTATCCGCTACCGAGAATCGAAGATTTGTTCGATCAACTCAAACACGCAGCCGTGTTCTCTAAGATTGATCTTCGGTCTGGTTACTATCAAATGAGGGTAAAAGAAGAAGATGTGCCCAAAACAGCTTTCCGAACTCGATATGGACATTACGAGTTCCTAGTAATGCCATTCGGTTTAACGAATGCCCCTGCTGCGTTCATGGACCTGATGAATCGAGTATTCAAGCCTTATCTTGACAAGTTCGTGGTTGTTTTCATTGACGACATCCTTGTATACTCTCGGAACAAGGAAGAACATGCTGATCATCTTCGGATTGTGCTACAGACGCTCCGAGATCACCAATTGTTTGCCAAATTCACTAAGTGTGAGTTTTGGTTATCCGAAGTTTCATTCCTCGGACACATCATTTCTGCCGAAGGAATCAAAGTCGACTCCAAGAAAGTTCAAGCTATTCTTGATTGGAGACCTCCGAGAAATGTGAGCAAAGTCCGAAGTTTTCTCAGATTAGCCGGCTATTACCGAAGATTTGTGAAAGGATTTTCCACTATTGCCGCACCATTAACCAAACTCCTCCAAAAGGATGTAAACTTTGAGTGGTCAGAAAAACAACAACGAAGTTTTGATCAACTCAAGAAAACTTTGACACACGCTCCTGTTCTTATTCAACCCGAATCGGGAAAAGAATTCGTAATGTACAGCGATGCATCACACTCGGGCCTAGGTTGTGTTCTGATGCAAGAGGGCAATGTGATTGCATACGCCTCCCGACAACTGAAGCAACACGAATTGAATTATCCTACTCACGATCTCGAGCTTGCGGCCATTGTGTTCGCGCTCAAAATTTGGCGACACTACTTGTACGTTGAAAGATGCAAGTTGTTCACTGATCACAAAAGCCTGAAGTATTTACTCACTCAAAAAGATCTGAACCTTAGACAAAGAAGATGGTTAGAGTTGCTCAAAGACTACGACCTAACCATCGATTATCATCCCGAAAAAGCCAATGTTGTTGCCGACGCTCTGAGTCGAAAACCGAACCTTTGTAAGTTACTCGAAATCCTCGAAAATTCGAAAACATTCAATCTTCAAATTTAAAGTGATCATTCAAATTCATTCTTGATAGTTAAGGAAGAATTTGAACACTTTCTTGTTTAGCAAGAAATACTTCAAATGAAATTTTGTAACCTAAGTAACGTCTTCAATTTGTTTATTCGTAGCTTCTTTGGCTATCAACGCTCATTTCTGGCTATGCAAGGCTCAGAATTATCTGAATGAACTTCAAGTTCAATCTACTCTGATCACCAGGATCAAAGAACTTCAACAAATTGATCCGGAACTTCAGAAAATCAATTCTAAGCTTGAGTCTAATCCTAACTTCTCTGTTAAGTCGAACGGTCTTCTATACTTCAAAGACCGTATATGTGTCCCTAATAACAAAGAATTACAAGATGAAATCCTACAAGAAGTGCACCAAAGTTCTTTTTCGATCCACCCTGGATCAGTTAAGATGTACAAGGATCTCAAGCCCTTGTATTGGTGGCCAGGAATGAAAACGACTATCAACGACTCTGTAGCAAAATGTTTGAACTGCCAACGGGTTAAAGTCGAGCACCAAGTCCCTACTGGTTTGCTCCAACCTCTCAAATTTCTGCAATGGAAATGGGAACGGATAACAATGGATTTCGTAACCGGCCTTCCTTGTTTGCCAAGAAAGTGTGACGCTATCTGGGTGATCGTTGATCGTTTCACCAAGTCAGCACACTTCATTCCGGTGAGAATGAATCTCAGTCTTGAAGTCTTGGCTGAATTATACATCCGAGAAGTAATTCGTTTACATGGAGTTCCAATCTCAATAGTCTCCGATCGAGATCCCCGATTCACAGCTCGATTTTGGAAGACTCTACATAAAGCTCTCAGAACCAAACTGAATCTTAGCACAGCTTTCCATCCGCAAAGCGATGGTCAATCCGAACGAGTAATTCAAATTCTCGAAGACATGCTCAGAGCTTGTATCATTGACTTCAGAAAGAACTGGGAGAAATCGCTACCTTTGGTAGAATTCGCCTACAACAATAGCTTCCAATCTTCGATTCAAATGGCTCCGTTCGAAGCGTTGTATGGCAGAAGATGTCGAACGCCTTTGTGTTGGTCTGAACTCGGTGATAATAAAGTTTTGGGACCACAATTGCTTTGGGACCACAATTGATAATAAAGTCTTACGCTGATCTGAAACGTAGAGACATTCAACATCAAGTCGGAGATAAAGTGTTTCTTAAAGTCTCCCCGTAGAAGAAAGTATTTTGATTCGGCAAAAGAGGCAAGCTAAGTCCTCGGTTTATCGGACCATTTGAAGTAGTTGAAAGAATTGGTCCTGTAGCTTATCGACTCGCTCTTCCTCCCGAGTTCGATAAAATACACAATGTCTTCCACGTATCAATGCTCAGAAGATATCGATCTGATCCGTCTCACGTTCTTGAGCCTGAAGAAATTGAACCCAATCCTGATCTTTCATACGAAGAAGAGCCTGTTCAAATCCTTGATCGAGAAGTCAAAAGACTTCGAAATAAAAGTTTTCCTCTTGTCAAAGTTCTTTGGAGGAATCACAACGTCGAAGAAGCGACGTGGGAACCTGAGGACACGATGAAAAAGCAATATCCTCATCTGTTCGATTCAGGTAAAATTCGAGGACAAATTTTCTTTAAGGGGGGAGGAGTTGTAACACCCTAAAATCACCCTAGTTGGAACAATAGAAAAATATCAAAGAAAATGTAAACATCATATAATTTAATTAAGATTGAAATGAAACCACATAAGCTATGTCCTATTAAATTACAACGGGATTAAAACAATATGTACGATCATATATAGACTTATAAGTAATAGAATTTAACATGTGATACATGTATGTTACATATGTATTAGATAGTGGAAAATTAATATTGGATCAACTTTATAATATGAATTATAAAGATATGTTAGTGGGAATTAAAGTATATACATGTATACTTTAAAATTATAATAGATTAATATTAGATTAAATTATATACTAATATATATGGCTGATAACTAATATGATAATATAAAATAAATATAATTAACATAGTGGGAAAACATGGTAATAAAGGCATCCATGTGTCATTGCAAGGACCATAATCGGCCAGCATTAGAATTAAGAAGTAAACAAGTGTAAACCACTTCCTTCTCACATGCATCCATCTTCTTCATTCATTCTAACAACCGAAACTGAGTATAGAGTGAGAGAGGGAGCTGTGAACTGAAGATAGGTGCTGGAAAAATTAAGAACAATTGCATGCATGTTCATCTAGTGTACAAGTAAGTAACTTTGTGTTTAACCGATTCTATTTTGAGTTTTAGGGTTGTATTGTTGATTTGGTTGTGAATTGCTGCTGGAAATGTGTTTCTAGATGTTTTATATTGATGATAGGTAGCTGGGTTCATGTTAGAATAGATAAATTTCTAGAAAATTTAATATGAACATGAACTTAGATTGAATCTGCCCAGATTAGGGTTCATGCATTGCCCTGTTTTGAACTTGAATTTCGAATGGGTTAGGGTTCGAATTAGGAAAACATTTGTAAAAAAAAGTTGTAGAGCTGAATGAATACTATAAGAAAATGTCCTCTTGGGCATGAAAACGACATAGGAAGTGACATGAAATTGAATTACAAAAAGACTGCTCAGAATTGAATGAATCTGGAAACTGCTTAGGTTAAAATATAATTTTGAAAATGTTTAGGGGTTTAATTGATGCTAATAAATTTTGGAAATTTTGTTAGAAACAGGGGAGGTATTTTAGGAATAAAAAATAAATGGTCTAGCTTGAATTATATAACAATTGATAGTTTAAATATCATTAGAACACATAGAGGATCAAAATGGACTAGTTTGTAAGGATTGATAATTTGAGGACTTACATGCCCTGTTTTTGTAGTTTTTGGAACATAATTATTATGTTAATATATTTAGGTAAATGTGGTTAAAAGTTCAAGATTAATGGTGTAGTGAAACATAGGTTATAAATGCACTAAAGTCACAAATTAAGCATAGACAGATTAGGTTTCTGAAAATGCCCTATGTTCAAGTAATAAACTGTTTTGATAGGGAAATGATAAAATTATGTGCCATACATTGTTGTAAAGGTATTTTTATAAGCTTTCTAAAATGGTAAAGAACTCCTTATTTGGAGTTTTGAGTAAAAAGATATGGCCAGTTTAGTAGAGGTTACTCAAACTGCCAATTTAGGGGGCATATTCACTTGTCTAGGTGATTATGCTGGAGTAAATGAATTTATATGTTTGAATTAATTACTAATGGATATTGTATATGATATTTTATGTTTTAAGATCACATTGGTGAAGAATTTCAAGAAGATTCAAGGAGTGATCAAGCAAAGAGAAGGGGGAAAGGAATCATCATCAAGGATAACAACTAAGCTTGGAAGTATTTGTGAGTGTAGCTAGTTTAGGGTTGAGATTAGTGTCTCAACCAATGTGTTTATGTTTCTTGGATGATTTAAAATGAAGCATGTAATGAACTTAATAATGGATTGGTAAATTTAAATGCTAAGGAAGAAGGACTAAAGGAATGAAATATGAACTAGGTATATGATGCTATCTAGATATGGTAGTTGATGTCTATATGGGTTGCTTTGTGACATGAGTTGTTTGAGCCACTTGAATTGAATTAATGGATGATTTAGCTACTGTTTGAAGATGTTTATATGATTGAAATGATGCTAAATGCTTGCTGGAAATTTGATTGAGCATGGCTTGAATGTGCACAATGTAAACATGATTGAATGTGTACATGACTTTGTGATATGTGTTTGATAAACAAGTAAAATGCTATTGTTAATAAAGAAAGATAAGTAAAGTCCTTGGTTTGATTAGTGTCTATAGGTAGAAGGGCATGCCTTAGAGTCATTGAGCTCCTCTGATCTTTGTTACAGGATGGTGGTTAGTCACCTATAAACCTGATAAGGTGGTTAGTCACCTTGATAATTGAATGGTGGTAAGTCACCATTGATGCCTATGCATCCTCTGTTATAAGTTGAAATGAGAAATGGATACTTTGAGTATCTAATGTTACATGTAACATGAAGACTTGATTACCTAATTCATTAATCATCCAAGGCAAAACATTATTAGAACAATGATATATGTTTAAATGAACAAGTTGGGTATTAGCCCTTATGATATGGAATGAATATGTGTTCTTGGTTGAGATTTAAAATGAACCATGTTGTGATGTGAAACTATGAAATGTATATGTAGTTTGCTGCCCAAATTGGTATGTTTTAAATGAAATGGTTGCTGCCCAATAAGTCATAGTACATGTAAATGTTTACTGCCCTATTGGTTAGTACATGAAACTAGCTAAGTTAATTTGGTTTTGATAGAACTAGCTAGGTATTTCAATATGTGCTAAGCCTATCTAAGTAACCTTAAATATGGAATAAGACTTTAAAAGATTGAAACTAGTAAAGTTTAGGGCTGCCTCACTAAGTACATTATGCGTACTTATCACTCTCTTTGTTTCCTTCTTCCAAAATAACAGGTCTGTTGTAACCCCCTCATCCCGGTCTGGTCGGATGACCGGTACGAGTGAGCCACACGGGGAAAACCGAAGCGAAACCCAAGGGGTTCCCCCTCGGTTAGCAACCCTACTTTTTTTTTATCTTGTTTAGAGGATGATTAACCCTAAGTGATTCACAACAGCGGAAACATACAAGGAAGACACATTCGAACTCCGGCCATGCATGAACAGTCCATTTTTAAGTTTACAGGCAGGCAGTATCGATACCCATTCAAGGGGTATCGATACCCCCTTCCAGATCAACCCAGAAAATCAACCCCAGATGACCGTATCGATACCCTTACCAGGGGTATCGATACCCTCTTCCTCGGTCAACCTCCTTGGTCAACAAGATATATCCGTATCGATACTCGGGACCTCGTATCGATACGCTCTATTCTAACCCCCCAAATCCAGATTACAGAGAGTTTGGACCCCAGGCAAAATATGAGGCCATTGGGTAAGACAGTATTGATACCCTAGCTAGGGTATCGATACCCCCTGCACTGCAACTCCACGATTTTTGCACAAGTGACCCTTAACCCAACTCTAAATGCATTGTTGGACTTCCCTAAGAACAAGCAACATACATACACCAAACCACAGTCACAATTTAACATGTGAGGCATTTAATCTAATGAAATTCATACGAAACAAGCTTCATGCAATTTCACCCAAAAGTGCATACTTAACAAACATGAACTCCTCACAAAGGATGGTCAATTATAAGGCATACAAGGCCAGCAACACACATAATAAGGCACGTTCACATAAGCATCGTACCAAGCATAAATAACAAACCAAGAAGCAAAGCATAACATAACATAGAGTTTAACATACTCAATATAAATTCCTAAGGAGTTTGACCCCAACTCCTACACTCTATACCCCATTGTCTAGGCATTATTACAAAAGTAAACCATACTTAAACTTGCTTGAGAACTCCCAAAAGCTCCTCCTTCGCCCGCTCGCCTCCCGAACTCTAACGATCTGCACGTTAGAAACAAAGAGCATAAGCAACTAGCTTAGCGAGAGAGGCTCTATAATTCACAACATGTAGTTTTCCAAAACACGATTTATATGCAAGAAAGCGATGGATGCACGAGGGTTAATCTCAACAACAACACATGGTTTGCACAAGCACAACCATCATACACACACGGTGGGACTACACATCACCGTTTCGACTAGTGGACTTCCAATGGGACTACACATCAAAGTACTATCCTACTAGTCACTACCGGTGGGACTACACATCACCGTAGTTTAGACCACCATCACGTGAGGCACGAACTCAACTCGACTACACAATTAACAACTCAAAATGCACTTAATGAACATGACATATAAGCATCCAACACATCACAACAACATGGGAGTAGAAAGGCTTACACACGGGTTTAGATGACCCCTCAAGGTCTCACCCAAACCCCAAAGGAATCCATATCGAGCTCAATGCAAAATCAACGATTCTACTCACCGTTACTACCCAAGAGAAGATCGAAGACCGAGCTCAAGACTCCGAAATCCCCGGATTTGTCCCCGAAGCTTCTCCAACCAAAATTCTTGCCTCTAGCCAAGCCAACACCAAGCAAATAATTCCGAATCAGTCCATGTTCTAATAAAACCAACCCGGATAACATACTAAGTGCAATACACCAATTTTTTCCATTGAAACAAGCCCAATTTCTCAAAAATTCGAGCAGCCCTTAAGCACTCTTCAAAAACATCGATTTCAACCCTCTAATTACTCCTAAAAGTCTCCAAAACACCACTCACATATAGCCTAATCACCAGCCTTCAAAATTTCACCTCTTAAACCCCCAAAACCCATGTTAAAACCTCCCAAAAACTTCATTTTTACCCAACTCCGAAAATTCCATAAAACATTGTAAAAATCGGTTTTGTTGGACCCTTTTAGTTGTAGGCAACTCATATGACTTAAACAAATAGAAAGCTTAAGTTAAAGACTCCAAAGGCAACATTTTTAATCCAAAAATCCTTCAAACCTCCATTCTCAAAACATGTCCAAAAATGAAAACAAATGGTATTAACTTGTAAGGAATAACGAGGGTAAGTCAAAAACGTGTTTACCTTTGCGAAATTCTTCAAAACGGGCAAGACATTTGATGAAATAGTAACTTAAGGAGAGGGGGGGTCTTTAGACGTTGGAGTGAATAGTGAGGAGAGGTGAAGAAGATGACTCAAAGTAGTATTTTAGGTTTATTTGAAATTAAAAGGCCAAAGACTTAAATGCCCTTAATGAATCAAGGGAATTACAAAGGATGACACCCATGGCTATGTGGGCTTGTTTAAAATATGGTCCAACTAAATTTTGTTGTCTTAAAACCCGAGGCCCAAAATTATTTTTAATTACAAAACCGGACCCGGAAATAATATTAAATTATTATTTTTCACCCGACCCCTAAACCGGGGCGTTACATCTGTTGATATTCGAAAGCCATCCATTTTGTTCCGAGAGCTTCGCAAGCCAAGAACAAGTATGATATAATCTTGCTTAGTCTCCTAGTTGGTGGCATAGTCTAAGTTAGTTTGTCATGCATTATGGAACGTGTAATTGATAAGTTTGGTTTGTATAAAACTAAGACATGTTATAATACGTAATGACTTGATAAATGTTTATGTAAATATGGATATGATGATATGAATGAACTATGTTTGAAGTTAACTAAGCTTGATTTGAATTTGAGTATCATTTATATGGTTCATGCCCTTGGTGAATTTGAATGGTTGAGTATGTATAAGTATTATATCTTTATTGGAATTAGGAAGGTTGCATCTAGAATTGTTGTTGGATGACTTGTATAGTTCGAATGGTAATAGAATATTAGAATAAGATGAATGCTGATTTCGAATACTAATGTATATGATTTAGGTTGTTTGAAAGTTGTTATATGTATATGTATGATTGTGTTGTAATATGAACTAAGATATGTATATAGATAATGTTTGATTGTCTTATGTATTCGAATTAGAAGCATTGGTATACTTGAATTAAACGTTCATGAGTTTGATTGAATACATGTTTGCTAGGTCTTATACATATGTTAGATGATCACGTGTAAGGATTAGGCTAATAACAAGTTTGATATCATGTAGACCAAATGTATATAAGCTTATATTAGATTAGTTTGATTTGAAATTAGATCACATGTATGTTAGTTAGGCTTGTTAATATGCATTTGCAACATGTATATAGGATTTATGATAGAAAAGTTTTAAATTGGCTCACCTATTTGTGTTTATGATCTTGTGATTGGATAAATGATTGTATGCTTGTTTGTTTTGATGCTTGTTAAGTATGAATTGAATCTCATATAATTGTATGTTTAATATGTTGACATGTATGAATCTGTCCATCACCCGAATAGTAACATCGCTCGCTCGTAACTGGGCGAGGGGTGTTACACCTATAAACACATGAAAAAATAGGCATTTAAATTATTACATCAAACAGTAAATAATTTAAAAAAAAAAGAGATTAATTTGTTCCCAAAATCTGAATAGGAAACAAACAGTAATTAATTTTAAAAAATTAATTCAATCAAAAGTTTGGAATACTCAACAACCCTACATGTTAAACTGAGGAGAAAATAAAAGATTCCCATCAAATATTTCCCTTTTGTGGGGCTAATCATGTCCCTACCTTTTTTTTAAAACTAAATTTAGTATTATTTATTAGGTTATGTTATATAAATTACTTATTGAAGTTTTGTTAAATATTATCTAATACATTTAATATCAGTGATAAAAATTTTAAATTTAATTTTTATTATATAATATTTATAATTAACAAAAAATGTATTTGGAAATTTGCAATCAATTAATTTTTCTAACACTTTAACTAGACAATTTTACTGATAAATAAAATAAAACCAGAACATAATCTAATAGATGTTTTAGAATATTAAAAAAACAAAAAAAACAAAAAAATTAAAAAGAAAAGATAAGGTTGGTTCTAGAAAACATTTATTTTTAAAACGGTAATAAAAGAGAAAGATGAAGAATGACAGCAAACAACAAATCATATTAATTCAAGTTCTGTGACAATAGAAAAACAAAAAAAAAGAAAAAAAGTTAAATTAAGCCGCGCATTAAACCAAACTACTTTAGAAATTGGGCAATACAACAAAAAATATTAAAAATAGGGCAGTCAGGATGAGTTTGTTTAAAAGAAATCAATAAAAAATTAACTCTCATAAAAAACAAATCTCAACAAGAATTTTACCTTCAAAGTTATGTTTGAATCTGAAATTGAATTGAATTGGAGTTGAACCAACGAATGAAGAGGAGAATCTGCATATTCATACCCAAAATTTATTAAACAAATATAAAAAATAATCTTAGAATTTGAAAATATATAAAAATAAGAAGAAAAAAATATTAAAAATATGATCTTACCTAAAATCTTAAGAACAAACTTCAATAGGATTCAAGCACCACAATTGATGATAGGTAATTGTATTTGTGATTGTGTTTGTGAGAAATTGAATTTTCAGATTAATTGTAGAATATGAAAGAGAAGAGATTGAAAAATTAAAAAATATGTTTGAAGAATTGATAGGAAATTAGGAGATTGAGAAATTAGGAAATTTAGTATTAAAAGAAAAAAAAAACTAACGTTCAGAAAATTAACGTTGATATGGAAAATTGGAAAAGTGGTTTAATGAATTGATTGGGAGAATTTAAAAAGTCAAAAGTTTAATCGGTTAATTAATATTATTTTTTAGAAAGAAAACTTTTAATTAGTGTTTTTTGGGAAACAAAATTATTATTAATTGATACAGAGATTTAATAATGGGCCCCATTATTCTATTTAACAGCCTTTTTAATTATTATAAAAATTTAGGCCCATTATTTAATGTAGCAATTTTTTAATTATTATAAAAAATTAAAGTATATTAATATTATTTATTTATAAAAAAATTGGGCCTTGGGCAGGCGCCCCTACTGCCCTAGCCCAGGGCCGGCCCTGTCTGTTGCTCCTTTCTGTTTCCAAGACATTCCGAGAAGCAACGTCGAATTCAACGGCAAACCTCGGGTTTGTCGCGGGGACGATTAGAGGTCTGATATCAAAAGGCTATCTCAAGCTTCGAAACACAAATGTGAGTAACAACCCTAGGGTGAGATTTAACTACTTCCAGGCCGCAGAGGACTTAAGGAATTGTGTCCAAGGCATGCAAACTATTATCGACGTCATGAATTCGAGATCGCTGTCGAGATTTCGTTTCAGAAACACGACGATACGAGATCTTTTGGAGATGATGGTGAACATGCAAGTGAACCTGAGATCGAAAAATCCCAATGCCACGACTTCCCTGGAACAGTATTGCATAGACAATGTGATGACGGTGTGGCACTACCATGGCGGATGCCGAATCGGGAAAGTTGTTGATAAGGATTTCAAGGTATTTGGAATGGATGGACTTAGGGTTATAGATGCTTCTACCTTTAGTTTCTCTCCCGGGACCAATCCTCAAGCTACAATTATGATGCTCGGAAGGTAATTCAAATTTCCCATTTTTTTCAACAAATATACTCCCTCCGTCCCACTTAAAATGTCTCTTTTGTGTTTTAAAATTGTCCCACTTAAAATGTCTCATTGAAAAAATCAACTACTTTTACAAGGTGCATTTCCCTTTCTATCCTTTCTTTTAGTTTTCCAACAAAACAAACTTTAACTTTTAAGGGTAAAATTGTCTTTTTAATTAATTTATATCACATCTCTTACACAAACTTTTTTCTTCCTAAAACTGCGTGAAAAGTCAACAATGGACATCTTAAATGGGACGGAGGGAGTATTTCTCTTTATTACATCGACATGATTGCATTTTGATGCAGAAGCACGGGACGAAGGATTCTGCAACGTAGGAGAAGGTGATCCATTATTGGTTAATATACATGAGAATTTGGATATAGGGAAAATCAATGGAATCTCTTTTCTCTCTCATTTACCGTGCTTAATATGGAGGGGGTTAATAAATTCAACTTATCTATCTCAATCAATTTCTAATAATTTTGTTGTTTTGTTTAGTTAGATCATTTATTTATTAAACGAACGAACATGAACAAGATTTTATGTTCGTTAATTAAATGAACGAACATGTACAAAGGGTTCGTTCGTCTATTTGCGTTCGTGTACGATCGACATTTCATTCGTTCATGTTCTTCTAAATTTATTCATATATGTCAATTTAATATCATTTACCGAATTATACCCATTTAATCGAATATTTATCGGTATCATCCCTTAAACATAAATTCCATCAACTCATTCGAACCAACATTCAAGTCATCACAATATATCAATCAATCAACCAATCATCAATTTATTATACGAGTGTTTCAAACGACCCTACACGCTCTCTAAAGACTTTACAAGTCTCATCATATTCGTAACATCATCATGCATCTCATAGATATCAAGTCTCGGATTAGCGATCCCTAATCATGCTTATTTATCGTCTACCTAGTTTGCAGGCACTAGCACACAAAGTGATCACATTTATGATGCTCATGAAACATTAGGAGTTCGAGGTGTACTAACCTCAAGCAGTAACCGATAACTCCTTAATCAAGCTCCTTAAAACGTCCCCTTAAATCCAACATTTGCGTCCGTATAATCCTAGCTAAGATAAAAACAAATACGAACATATAAGCAATTCTCACAATCGAACCTCTCTAGCAATTAAAACGCGTAAAAACAACTTATTGGGTTTGAATTTGAAAATAATGGACTGAGCCAATAGACTTAGAACGTCAAAAACTCCCCGAGTAGGGTTCCCGAACAATGTCAACGGTCAACGATGACGTCAAAAATTATCTCTTAAAAAATAAAAATCAAATTTAATAGTTACTTTATAATATTTTTTAATAGGTTAGAATCAAATATACCCAATTTACCGACGACCTGATTGTATTTTACGGAGCTAATGAATATGAATTGAAGAACATTATTCGCATTCTTAAGGGGTTTGAGTTGGCTTCGAGCTTGAAACTTAACCTTATTAAATCCAAGTTGCTGGGAGTAAATGTGGAGGAAGCTGTTATTGGTGATTGGGCGTCAAATATTCAGTGCAAAAAGGAAAGCTTACCAAGTTCATATTTAGGTCTACCCTTAGGCCAACTGAAGAACAAATGTGCAATATGGGATCTGGTGGTGCAGAAAGTCAAGTCCAAGCTAAAAGGGTGGAAATCTAAAACGCTTTCATTCGCTGGCAGAATAACTTTGGTAAAAGCGGTCATCTCCAATCTTCCGATGTATTACATCTCGATTTTCAAAATGCCTTCTAAAGTGTGCAAGGCTCTATCTAGCTTGATTGCTAATTTCATTTGGAACTCGACTGAAAAAAGGGCAATACACTGGTTCAAATGGGAATACCTTTGCCTACTGAAAAATATAGAGGCCTGGGCTTGGCATATTTTAGATTGAAGAATGATGCGATGCTGGCCAAATGGATCTGGCGATATGGTACGTAAACAAACAGTTTATGGCGCAGGGTGATAAACGCCAGATATGAAGGAAGCTCTCAGTCGTTTATTCCGCAAAACATCGATAGTAAGGCTCGGTCAGCAATATGGAAAAGTATATCCTCTACGCTGGCTGCTTCGGACAATAAAATAGTGGAGAACATTCGATTTATAGTCGAGAATGGTAATAAAATTCAGTTTTGGGAGGATATATGGATTGGTGATGAGCCCTTATGGTGAGATTCCCCATAATATATGCCTTAGCATGGCAAAAGAAAGGAGTATTAACGAATTTTGGAAAGGTTAACGAAGGAGTATGGACATGGCATGTCCCCTTGAGAAGAAGATTGTTCGATTGAGAAACTGAGGTTTGGAGTTCATTCTCGAACACTATCAGAAACTTTAAATCTGATCACTCTATCCCTGACAACATTCGATGGAAAACAAACTCGAATGGGGTATTCTTTTTCAAATCATTTGCAGAAACAAACACTAAACACGATGACACTAAAGATGAATATTGGACTATGATTTGGTCTAGTTTAGTCCCTCCAAAAGTGTCAGTATTCATATGGAAAGCAGCACACGACCGTCTACAAACAAGGTTTAATTTGCATAAGCGAGGTATCCTTCATATCCCTCATTGTTGTGTCTTTTTTGTGATGATGGTATAGAAACCGTATATCATATTTTCAACAAATGTTTCAGAATTTGGTCATTATGGCAGAAATGGTGTTCTCTTTGGGGGGTGCATTTGATCATTCCAGAGACTGTTAAAGGACTAATTAAATCATGGTTTCATGCTTCGCCTCCATGTTTTAATGACTTAGTTTGGCATATGAGTTTCTTTGCTTTTGCTTGGTCATGTTGGCTTTACAAGAATGAAATGGTGTTTAAAGGAGTTAAGTTAGATGTTTCATAGCTCTATGACACGTGCACTCTTAGATTGGCTTGGTGGTGCAAAGGGTTGTGGCCGGAAACTATGAGTTCTGTGCGTGAACTAACCACCCACTCTCAAAATTTCGGCTTTGTCAATCGTAGGACGTAGGGGCAGAAGAGGGTTACTTGGAGACCACCTGAGAAGGGAGAATTAAAATTTAACATAGATGGTGTAGTTAACGGAAGTTATGGTCCAACAAGCATAGGGGGAATGGAATTATGCGAAATGATAAGGGTATGTGCCTAGCTATCTTTTCAAAATCACCCGGATTAATGGACCCTTCTTCAGCAGAGATATTGGTTTTCAAGGAAGCAATGCCGACCTTAAAAAACAGTTTGGGTTGATTACATGCAATCGAAACGGACAACAAGCTGATGGTTGATTGGATTTCTAGTCCAATGTCAGCTCCTACAGTGTTCAAAGACTTAGTGTTCTCGTGTTTAAAGGCATGTACATTTATTGAATGGCACTTATCTTTCATTCCAAGGGAGCAAAATCTATGTGCAGACAAGCTGTCAAAGTGTGGCATTGGAAGAAATGTAGATTATGTGGAGATAAAGAGAGGTTAACAAAGTTTAGAAAGGTATCTTTTGACCTATGCTGAACGGAGATGGTTTTTATAGTTATGGAATTCGAGCTTTTGACGATGTAAATATTGATACGTTGCACTCTTTTTCCTCCAACTAGGATTATGGAGGTTTTTTAATGAGGCACGTATCAATATTCGCTTTTATTGATAGAATAATAAAAATTCCCCCTTTCAAAAAAAAAAACATTTCGATCTATTTTAAATTATTTTGAATTTAAATTTACTTAGGTCGAGTACACTTAGTTGAATTCAAGTAATAATTAATTGGATAAAAACCTCGTAGGTACCAAATTGAATTCAAACCCAAATTCAAGAAACAATTTAAACTAAGAAGATAAGTTCAAGTTTTTAACTGGATCGAAAAAAAAATTTAAGTATCAAATTGAACTTTATCAAAATATATTTTACCCTATTTGTTAAACTTATTCATACAACTTTTCATTGATTAATCTCGAGGATTCGTTTAAAATTATTCATTGTATCATCATAAGAAATATATCATTTACAAAAATTAAATAAAAAGATTTTTTTTCTTTCTGTCAGTCCAAAGCAAATAAATATTTATGTGCCAACGGCAGCAGCATGAGATTCAATTGGCGAGCCTCTTCTAGTAGCTTATCGAAGGCATAAGGTGTAAGAACGGCAGCAACATGAGATTCAATTGGTGAGCCTGTTTTAAGACACATTTTATTTGCTTCTTCCCATCTTCAGATTGTTTCATCTGTGGCAAGTAAAATCCTGAGTTCGATGGCGTCTGATTGAGTCGCATTGTTTGGCAAAACTGCAATAAAATTCATAAGCAACATCTGTTAAAAAATGGCGTTAATAATCCAAGAAAATAATAAACAATAAAAACAAAATACTAAAATTATTTCTGATAAATCCAATAGGTCATATATAAATTTAATACAAGAATCTTCATAATATAAATCGAATATAACCATTTACTTGTATTCAGAAATTTTAACCTAATGGAGCATTTAATATTAAGAATTAATCGATTCTTTTAGAGAGTAATTTCTAAAATTACTATATGAATTAAAGATAACTTTCAAATTTTATCCTTTTAATTCTAAAATAGAATTTGGAAAACATATGCTTTTATTTTAAGGAAAAAATTATTTCAAATTTGGGTCAAAATATCCGCAGGCCTACGGAGGACCCGACCGGTCTGGGCATTTGCATTACCCACGTCGTGCACATCTGCACATTTACGAACCAACAAATGGTTTCACGTTTCCCCTCAACAACGTTTGAATCAATTTCTCATTCAAAGCTCCAAAAATATTAATTTTTCCAACAATCCCCACATGAATGAAAATGATCATTTAATCAAAACATTTTGACTCGATGTGGTGATAGATTCTACGATTGATAGCTGCATAAGATAGGTAGGTGTCCACCCTTGAACCTTCCCTTGTGAAAGTATATTTACTTTATTGGCTGATCAATAAACGCGATGTATGTGAATTGTTCGTCGTTTGTGTAAACGATGATATACCTCACACGACTAACTCCATGACGAGGTTTTTAGTTCACATGTTTATGTTCATATGGCCGTGAACATCTCTTTGGTTCTGCAAGAGTTTGAGAGAACTATGCCCCAATAGTCTCCTTGAAGCAACCCCACTTCACTCTCACATAGGTGATTTATGTTGCTCGACTCACCGAAACACACAATGGTCATTAAAAGCTTTGCTTAGCCTATACCAATTTTGATCACTGTTTACATCATAGGAACGAAATTGGGAGAGAACCCCCATAGTGATCGCACAAGGTTTATGCAATTAAGTTTTCCCTTTGTACCTAGATCTTGGGATCTCCAGTCAACTAGGTAGGATTTTCCTTCACATAGCGCCTTAAAATTTTCTTGGGCTTTAGTCTCATTCCTTTCGATATTTTTTCAAGTTGATCTTGATTTAACCTTTTGGTTAGCGGATCCGCAACGTTATCCTTTGATTTTACAAAATCAATAGAGATAACTCTATTTGAGATCAGTTGTCTAATGGTATTATGTCGACGACGCATATGTATTGACTTACCATTATACACAAAGCTCTATGCTCTACCAATTTTTGCCTGGTCATCACAATGTATGCATACTATGGGCACATGCTTTAGCCATTCATGAATATCCTCCAAGAAAATCTAAAGCCATTCAACTTCTTCTCTAGACTTGTCTAAAACTGCAAACTTAGATTCCATTATGGATCTGGTTATAACCATTTTTCTTGAGGATTTCCATCCACTTGTGCCTTTGATATTTTGAATATCAGATATCCAAACGACATCAGAGTATCCTTCTAAACAGTAGGAACTTTGGAATAATGGAATCCAGAATCTCGAGTATATCTAAGATATCTCAATACCTTCACAATCGCTTTCCGGTGGTTTTCACCCGGATTGCTTGTGAATTTGCTTAAGCTGCTCACAGTAAAAGCAATATTTGGTCTAGTGCATCTCATTAAACTGCCTATGACTATTATTTGATTTGCTAATAATGATAATTATCTGACATTTAAAGAAGTTATATTTAATGAATATAAAATAATGTCAAGTATTGAAAAATTATAAAATTAATAATAATTTCAAGTATTAATAAATTACTAACTTAACTTCAATTAAAAGATAAATTGAATTAATAATAATTCTAAGTATTAATAAATTGTATTTCTAATTAACTTGACTATTATTTTAAAATAACTTCAAAGATAAACTATTATACTTAATTAACTTAAGTGGAATGAATAACCATTATTAAATTAAAATTTTATACTTAATCAAAATAAGTTAAATGAGTAAAAATTATTAAATTAAATCTATATTCTTAATTAAAATAAGATGACTTAAATTTTTTATTATAAGAATAAATTAATGCTAAATAATTAACTTGCATTCATTTTAATTGAAGTTAAGTTAGTTATTAAATTAACTTAACTTAAGATTAAAAATAAATTTAATTAACTTGCATTCATTTTAAGTTAAGTTAGTTATTAAATTAACTTAACTTGCATTCTGATAAAGTACTTAATTACATAAGTTGAATGAATAACCGTTATGAAATAAATTTTTTATACTTAACTAAGCGAAATAAAGAATTGTTAATTGCATTATATGTCTATAAATTACGATCCCTGTTTTTTTCTTCTAATTTTTAATTTCATCCAAATTTTGATTTTTATTTTAAATTAATTTTAAACATTTAAACGTTTCAATTCCTAAACTATGATCATCATTATAAATTAATCCATAAACTTTTGAAACATTTTAATTTCATCACAAACTATCGATATATGTTAATCATGTTTTATGGTAATAAAATCATTATGTGTCATCTAACACTTATGTGTATTATGCAATATTATGTTGTGTCATAGATGATAATTAATATTGTATCACCTCCATGGAAATCATTATTTAAAATATTTTTTGGTTTTTGTTACTGCTCCATCACTTTGTTTTTTTATCCTTTATACTTTTATTTAAATCCAACATCAATTATTATTTATATCACATCATATTATTACATAATGTAACCCCTAAACCCGACCTAGAAGAAATAGTCGACTTTAGGAAGTCACAATTGAAAACTTTTCCCTCAAGAAATCTAATTTTAGAAATTATACTTTTAACTTAAAATAAAATAACAATGATTTAATAAATATCTTATCGTAAATAAAAATAGAAAATTTCATAATAAATATTATAATGTTTATGTAAAATCTCTAAAATAAAATCATAGTAAAATGATTCTAGAAAAAAAATAATCTCAAAACATAAATAGCCTAAAATTACATACATGTCCCAAAATAATAAATTAAAATCGGATTAAACTAAAATAGTTTCGTACTGAATAATAAAATAACCGAATAAAATGTGAGATCCTCCAAGTACCACGTCGTCTAAAGCCCAAAGATATCTGTAAGAGAAAACTATGGGGGAGTAAGCTAAAGAGCTTAGTGTGTCTCTAAAGTGCAAGAAAAATCATAATTATAAAACATAATATTATTTTGAATAAAATCTTTTAAAACATAACACAAATCACAAGCGCAATGCAATGCAATGCACCCAACTACATTACCATCCGAAGAGTAAGGTTCCCCAGAACCACTCTCTACATCGTCACCAGTCCGAAGTGGAACTCAACCCGAAGGGTGGAACCACTGATCCAAAGTGGAATTCAGCCCGAAGGATGAAACCACTGAACTTCCTCCATACAAATCCCAACCCATGCTCATACATATATGATATTTAAAAATCAAATTCCATAAACACAGTTCCATAAATCCGATATTCCGTAAACATAATTCATAAACCATAGTCCATAAATTCATAAATCATAGTTCTGAAAATCCGATGTTTCATAAATCAAATATTCTATAAATCATAATTAAAACACATTCTGAAATCGTATGCATATGATGTCAACCATACAAACCATAATACATATAAATAATCACAAAGAGGTAACACACCAACACATAGAAAAATAGTATATAATTTTATTATAGCACTGGAAGAAAACACACCTTAAGCGGCAATATCTCTAACGATGAACAAAGGGAGGTTGCAACTTCGATGTAAGGTGATGACAACGTCAATTCGAGAAGAATTCATAAAACAAGGGAATAACTAAAAGCGACAACACTTTAAAACTTAAGGCTTAGGTTTATTTCTGTACATAATAACTATGACTATATATAGAGATAGTTGAGAGTTGGTAATCTAAACAAATTAGGTTTATAATAATAATAATAATAATAATAATAATAATAATAATAATAATAATAATAATAATAATAATAATAATAATAATAATAATAATAATAATAATAAAACAAGAATTTAAGTTGAAAAAGGAGAGTAAATTTAGTCATGAAAAAAATTAGAATTCTATTTGAATTAAAAAGATTGAAAAAAAATAAATTAAACAAAATAAAATAAATAAAGAGACGTGAGTTCTTTTAAAAGGGACGGTGAGCTTTTGAAGGAAATTGAAAATCAATTTGATAAAAGGGCTATTTATGAATCCAGTCCTTAAATTTTCAAGAAATTTCATATTAACTTCCAAGTTTGATAAAAATTCTTATTTAGTCCATCATAGAAAATTAGGGTTTTTAATTAAAAATTCCCAAATCATTAGGGTTTGAAGAATTAGAAATTTCAAAATTAGAGATTTTTTGAATCTAGGGTTTACAATTTGGTCGTAATTTTTGGGGTGTTACACATAATATATATCGTTGTTTACATAATAATTAATAAATTTTAACGATTTTACTAACAAAGGTTATGATTACCATGTACTTATAGTTTGAGGATAAAAGTAAAATTTCTAAAATTCAAAGACTAATTTGGAATGAGTCATAAATTAGAGATGTAATTGAAATATTTAAAACTTTAGTGATTAATTTAGAATAAATGTCATAATTTGAAGACTTATGGTGCAATTAACTCAAAAAAATAATTTTTTTACATAAAATATAAGGACAAGACAGTCATTCCATCCAAATAATAAAAGATTAGGGATGCTTTTTTATTTTAAGTTTAACCTCGAGAAATTAAAATATACATATATATTAGAAGACTTTGAAGGGGGAAATAAAATAACATAAAAAGGGAAGAAAATCTTGCAATCCGACACCAAAATCTTTAATACAGTAAGGAAACAGCAGACTTTTTGTTGTTTTTCTTATATTAAAAAGAGGGGTCTCCCACGCCGTTTTAACTTTTCCCAACATCTTCACGCTCCTCCGCTTGTGTACATCCTCCCCTCCCATCGGTGCCTCACGATTGGTTATCTCGACACGTGGAAGAATCATGGTGGTTCAATGTCACTATACAAAATAGTGAAAAAAATTGCTTTGGCTTTATAAAATGTCATTTTTATTTAAATTAGTTGACGTGAAAAATAATGTTTTTTAAATTTGAATTAATTTTCTCATTAAAAGGATATTACAGAAATTAGATAAAGTTCTTATAATTTTTTTGTAATTTAAAAATCATATTTTATCACCGTTCAAATTGATTTTTATTTCCTGAAAAACAAAACGCTACATCAGCAATTCAGCATCAGCGAAGGGATTTTATTAAAGAGGCGCATGCATTTGTGCAAGCTTCGGCTCGCGGTTTTATAACAAGTAAGAAAGAGAAAATATTATTATTATTGATTATTATTATTGATTTCTTTTAAGAGTGTTTTATCTGTTGGGTCAAAGTAAAGTGTTATTAAATAGCCTAACATGCACGCGAGTGATAGAGTTTAATGCTTAGGGTTTAGAATTAGACATTAGGGGTTTAAACCCTAAACCCTAATATTTAATCAATGAACCATAGTCCCTAATCCTAAACCCTAAACAATAACCACTACCCTTTAAACTATAAAACCCTAATATTTAACCTATAGCTCATAGTCCGTAATCCTAGATCGAGGGTTTAGTGGTTAGGGTTAATTACTCATGCTTTAGGGTTTAGAATTAGACATTAGGGGTTTAAACATTAAACCCTAATATTCAATCAATGAACCATAGTCCCTAACCCTAAACCCTAAACAATAACCACTACCCTCTAAACCATAAAACCCTAATATTTAATCTATAGTTCATAGTCCGTAATCCTAGATCGAGGGTTTAGTGGTTAGGGTTAATTACTCATGCTTTAGGGTTTAATGCTTAGGGTTTAGAATTAGACATTAGGGGTTTAAACCCTAAACCCTAATATTTAATCAATGAACCATAGTCCCTAATCCTAAACCCTAAACAATAACCACTACCCTTTAAACCATAAAACCCTAATATTTAATCTATAGCTCATAGTCCGTAATCCTAGATCGAGGGTTTAGTGGTTAGGGTTAATTACTCATGCTTTAGGGTTTAATGCTTAGGGTTTAGAATTAGACATTAGGGGTTTAAACATTAAACCCTAATATTCAATCAATGAACCATAGTCCCTAACCCTAAACCCTAAACAATAACCACTACCCTCTAAACCATAAAACACTAATATTTAATCTATAGCTCATAGTCCGTAATCCTAGATCGATGGTTTAGTGGTTAGGGTTAATTACTTATGCTCTAGGGTTTAATGCTTAGGGTTTAGAATTAGACATTCGGGGTTTAAACCTTAAACCCTAATATTCAATCAATGAACCATAGTCCCTAACCCTAAACCTAAACAATAACCACTACCCTCTAAACAATAAAACCATAATATTTAATCTATAGCTCAGAGTCCGTAATCCTAGATCGAGGGTTTAGTGGTTAGGGTTAATTACTTATGCTTTAGGGTTTAATGCTTAGGGTTTAGAATTAGACATTAGGGGTTTAAACCCTAAACCCTAATATTTAATCAATGAACCATAGTCCCTAATCCTAAACCCTAAACCCTATACATTTAATTACAAATAATAATAATAATAATAATAATCATAAAACTAATAATAATAATAAGCATAGTAAATATATAATAATAATAATAATAATAATAATAATAATTGTATTTAAGTATATAATAAATTAATAATAATAATAATAATAATAATAATAATAATAATAAAAACTAATAATAATAATAAGCATAGTAAATATATAATAATCATAATAATTGTATTTAAGTATATAATAATAATAATAATAAACCCTAACCACTAAACCCTAAACCCTAAAACCTAAACGCTAAAACCTAAACGCTAAAAACAAAAACCATAATCCATCAATATATATATATATATATTACATGTACGTATGTACGTATCATTTTATGAACAGTAAACCCTAAACCCTAAACTCTAAACCCTAAAAACCATAATCCATCAATATATATAATACATGTAGGTATGTTTGTATTAATTTAAGATCAATAAACCCTAAACCCTAAACCATAAAAACCATAATCCATCAATATATATATATAATTAATGTAGGCATGTTTGTATTAATTTAAGATCAGTAAACCCTAAACACTAAACCCTTAAACCCTAAACCTTAAACCCTAAAAACCATAATCCATCAATATATATATATATAATTAATGTAGATTGTAGGCATGTTTGTATTAATTTAAGATCAGTAAACCCAAAACCCTAAACCCTAAAACCTAAAAACCATAATCCATCAATATATATATATAATTAATGTAGGCATGTTTGTATTAATTTAAGACCAGTAAACCCTAAACCCTAAACACTAAACCCTAAAAACCATAATCCATCAATATATATATATATAATTAATGTAGTCATGTTTGTATTAATTTAAGATCAGTAAACCTTAAACACTAAACCCTAAACCATAAACCCTAAAAACCATAATCCATCAATATATATATATATATATAATTAATGTAGGCATGTTTGTATTAATTTAAGATCAGTAAACCCTAAACCCTAAAAACCATAATCCATCAATATATATATATATAATTAATGTAGGCATGTTTGTATTAATTTAAGATCAGTAAACCATAAACCCTAAATCCTGAAAACCATAATCCATCAATATATATATATATATATATATAAAATTAATGTAGGTATGTTTGTATTAATTTAAGATCCCCAAACCCTAAACCCTAAACCCTAAAAATAAATCAAATAGTACCAACTATATATATATATCACATATACGTAATCCCCTAACCCTAAACCCTAAACCGTCAAAATAAAAATCATAATCTGTCAATATATATAATACACATAACACAATAAACCACAAACCCGAAGGAACCCGACCTGAAATGAACCCGACCTGAAACGAAACCGATCTGAAATGAACCCGACCTGAAACAAAACCGACCTGAAAAGAACCCGACCTGAAACGAAACCGACCTGAAACGAACCCAACCTGAAACGAAACCGACCTGAAATGAACCCGACCTGAAACGAAACCGACCTGAAACGAAACTGACCTGAAATGAACCCGACCTGAAACGAAACCGACCTGAAATGAACCCGACCTGAAACGAAACCGACCTGAAATGAACCTGACCTGAAACGAAACCGACCTGAAATCAGCTTGTCAATTAACCGTTTTGACCCGACCTGAAATGAACCGACCTGAAATGAACCCGACCTGAAATGAACCCGACCCGAAATGAACCCGACCTGAAATGAACCCGACCCGAAATGAACCCGAACCCGAACCGAATCGAATCAAAACAAAAAATGACCCGAAATGACCTGTAACCGATTTGACCCGACCTGACAGAGCCCGACCTGAAACCCAACTGTTGACATGTTTTTACATCCCTAATGGAGATGAAGAAGAGAAGAATCTTATTAGATTTGATTATGAATTTAGAGCTATACATAGATAATCGCAAAGGAGAATAATAATCCAAACATCGTCCCGTTAGCAAAGGATAAAGGAATTTGAATTTAAATTAATTTGAGTTATAGTATCGAAATTTAAATAGATTTGTATGGCAAGAGGTAAAGGCAGAGTTCCGATTGGTGGTGAAATTTGTGATTAATACAAAAATTAACCAAACAAAAATTATACCGAGTCCTGATATATTGACTAATTTTAAATGTGTGCAAGACCTAATGTAACTAAAAAAAGTGACCCAACAGATGGTGCATACCGCATACGGTAGCGAAGGTCAAAACCAACAAAGGAAGCACAAAAAACGGGAAAGAAAATATATGAAGAAGATTGAAACACAACCTACAATTCATATAAGAAGGAGTGAGATCGCTACATACTTTGTAATCCATAAACCTCCTAGCATGAATGAGATAGAAAAGAATGTAACCCCTGTACCTGCCTATGCGTTACACCTAAGTTACAGAGGATCATCATAACATATATAACACATATATTTAACTTTCATGAAAACCAGACATGTCTCAAGATGTGATTTGAGTAGAAAACCTGTTGGAAAAATATATTATCCAGTCTAAAGTGTAAAATGACATAACTCGCTATAGAGCGATCAAGATAATAATAGGTAAAAACATATCCATTCTAAAGTCTCGTAACGATGATACACACATACCATCGAATCAACTATGAAGTACACAGTCTAAAACCGTTTCAGAGTTTGAGTTACAAAATGATGTCATCATGGATAATTAGTAAAGTATATCATAACAAAATATAGGCTCATGTCACCCAAAATAGACGGCATGGTGGATAAGAACATTACAACAAAAGTATAATAAGAATGTGCCGATCCTCCAAGTGTCAAGTCCACGGGTAGCCTATCCAAAAGTATCTGAAAGAGGAAAGTTTGGGGGTGTAAGATAGGAAGCTCAGTGTGTTCTAATAAGTGCATATAAAACATGTGTTCATAAACTCATACACAATTCAAATATACGATTCATCAATTCAGTTCAAAGTATCAAGACAATCAAAGTTTCATTGAAACCTAGCTACCCTCCAACCGAACTCCAAAATGCAATTCCCCCTGAACTGCATACAAAAGGTCTTACCCTAGGCCTGAGGCGTAGGAGCCTACCTAAGGGAATGCCTTAGGTCCAGAAAGACTTACCCTAGGCCCGTGGGCGTAGGAGCTTAACAGAAGGGTTTACCAGCTGGATCAGGGTTGTACCTGCAGACACTTCAAAGCATAACCCCAGAGTATACCCCCAAGCAGTACAATTTTGTTCGATATACATAAGCATCAAAATTCAGATGGCAGACATATGTTTAATTACATCAACCAAAAATCAGATATTTCAATTCCAGATCAGACATGAGGGATACTACCAGACATTACACGACTATATTCTCAAACAATAATCATGCTTTCAACAGAATAGTCATGCTTTCATCAGAAACATAATCAAGCGTTAACAGAAAGGTAGTCAAGTCCTCAGTTCAAAAATTATCTCATAGTTCATACATGTTCATATTTATGTTCAAATAAGTGCATTCAATAGTACAAGAAAAAAATAGAAATGTAGCACACACGAGACAAACCTCAATGAGCTAGTCAGGAGGGTCTAACGGACACTTGTCTCGCCACGCTCTACCACTGAGCTAGATCCTAGATCACAAGTTTACAACAGAATAAGTTACTACATGGATTAAGTTCTAACTTAGATTTCATTCACAAAGTCTATAAGGTCGTACTAGTTACCACGGGAGCGTGAGGGAGAGCGGGTCGGGAGGAACTAGGCTGAGTAGACGATCGGTCAGGGGAGTGTTGAGTACCTTCAAACAACAAGGATTTATATCAGTTCGTTATTCAATATAATCACTTGTTAAAATATTAATGATCTAATACATGTTCAAGATTAAGGTCATATTTGGAGGTCTTCGGGTTAGAATTTCGCAAAACGGGCTTCAAAAATGGTTTCAGGACGTCGAAAAACATAAAACGGGAGTTTTCAGAAAAATTGACTTTTTGGTCAACGGTCAAAGTCAACGTTGACGTCAGTAGGTCAAAGGTCAACGAGGTCAGAGTCAACAGTCAAGGTCAATTGAGTTGACTCGACGAGTTAACTCACTAAGTCATCTTGGGCGAGTTGACTTATTGAGTTGAATCAGCGAGTTAACTCAGCCGGGTCGGATATAGGTCAGATGCGGTTGGGTCGGACTCGATCATGGGTCAGTTCTGGGCTGTTGGGTCGACCGGTTCAGGCTAGATCAGATCATTTCAAGCCGGTTCACCTACCCAAAATGGAATGAGTCACTAGAAGTTGGCAGAAAGGTCGCTGGAGACGTGTTTGGTCGTGATTCTACCGAAAAGAGATAGATCGTTAGCCCAATGTTTCAACCCACTCATCAAGACACAAAAATAAGCCAGAAATCCACCGAAAATTACCTAACATGAAATCGAACGTCCAGAAAACGACGAGGCTTCGATAAGCCTGTACCTACCGTCGAAAAAATGATTTGTTGGCTGGGCTTTGTTCAGCTCAGCGAGAGGAGTCCGGCCGTCACCTTAACACCACGAACGGGGGACTGAAGCGGCTGGAAACTAGGAATGACCGGAAAGCCCTTAGGGTTCTCACCCTCTTCGACGCTTTCAAGGACTCTCCACGGTGAAAGACAACACGACGCTGTGCGTGATGATGTGGGCTGCGATCAGAATGGAACGACGAATTGTTTGGCGGTGACGGTGTCACGCACGGAGCGACAGTGAGGCAGAGCGATGGTGGTCAGAACGGAGGTGGGATGGGGGTTCGAGGAGAGTTTTCGAGAAAGAGGGGAAAGAGACCGAAGCATTAATTTGGTGGTTGAGAAGTCATATTGGCTTTAATTATCCTATGCAGGCTAGGTACGCTTCAAAAGAAAAAGGGGGAATCTTAAACACCAAGAGCTGCTTAGCTCAATTGGTTGGGTCACTAGCCTTGGACCAAGAAACAAAACATGTATATGATTTATAAGAAGCGCAAATCTAAACATAATTAACCATAGCCAAAAGGCCAGGGAATCAATGAAAAATACCAAGGCCATAAAGACCAGGAAATAAGAGGCCATAAAAAGCCAATAAACCCAAGCACTAGCAGTCTACATGAAACAGAAAAAAACCTTCGTCCCTAGGGTATTACATATTGGAATATTTACATACAACCCAATATGAGAATCCAAGAAAGTAACAACAAAAACTCAGTAGAAGAATCACCCCCATCATCGAAAATGGCCCTAAAGGAGCTAATCAGATATAGAGATACATAAAAGAATGCCGGTATAGCTAGGAAAAACTAAAATCAAAAGAATCAAATCTAACGATTTGGGATAATTATATTGAAAACCATTTATAGGCCTCACTAAAAGATAATACATATATCTTCGGATCTGAAGTCCGAACCAGAGCCGGAGCATGAGGAAGTTTTGTTGATAACGTCGAGCCTCTAGAATATTTTGTACTCAACCGCAACCAGAGCCGGAGCATGAGGAAGTTCGCAGGAGCAAGCGATCGTCGCCGGTCGGGAGTATCAATTTTTATTGATAAGGTGAGCAGAAGGATCCATCCAAAAACACTGAAGGAGGCACTTCAAGTCTACGGAGTGGTGACTGATATATTTATAGCGTATCGGAATTGAAATAGAAGAAATAAGCCAACAACATTTGCTTTTGCTCGGTTTAGCAATGAGGAAGAGGCTCAGTCTGCTGTAGTGAAAGGTAATGGTAGAGTTATGGACGAATATAAAGTCAAAATATTCATGATAGTCCAGAAGTCGATGGAGAAACCAAAGGTCAGAATTCCTGTGAAGGAAGCACCAAGACGTCCCGTGGTCCTACGCGATTGGAAGTCATTCAAGGAAGTCTTGCTCGGGGCTCAGGCAGGCAATAAACTTCATGTCAACCAACCTAAGACTGACATAAGAGCGGAGACTGGCGAAGCCGCGGCTGGTGACGGTGTACCGTGTTGCACAAGCTCAGAGGAATGGGTCAGGGTCCAGACGGTGGAGATGGGGGAGACTAGATGGGATGATCGTAACTCGGGAAAATCGAAGTCGTGTATTAAGATCTCGAAAGAAGAAATGGGTTGGTTAAAGTTCTGTATAGTGGGAAGGATAAAAGCGATGTATAACGTAGAGATAGTACAAGAAGCTCTACGCTCGGATGGCCTTGACATCATAGTCTGTCCTTGGTACGGTTTGTTGGTAATAGTTCGCACGACTAGTGAATGGGTTCTGAAGAAGTTATGGAGTGCAAGAGAGGAATTATTAAGAACATGGTTCGATGAAGCGGGACTCCTGATTGGGTATGAAGGTAAAAGACGGGTGAAGGTTTGGATAGAACTCACAGACGTGCCTTTGCAAATGTGGAATAGGGAGTTCTTCTACAAACTGGATAAAAGATGAGGAAAGGTGATTAAAATCGATGATGAAACGCTGTGGCTCAACCGTTTTGACAAAGCTAAAATCCTTGTGGAAGTTCAAAATGCTTCTGCAATACCGAAAAGAGTGTGCATTTTATCTAATGGCGTTAGTTCACGGATCAAGGTGATGGTTCATGAGTATGAGGACGAGAGGGTCTTCATCGACGAAGGTGGTCCGGTCATCCAGTCGCCACAGGGGGGTTGCGACGCTTCGTGGAACATCCCCTGCAATAATAGGGGAATGAATGCGCAGGAGGAGCCCGAGATTCAAGAGTCGGCCATTGGGACTCCAATATTTATAGAGGAGAAGATTGCGGCCAACAATGGGACCCAGGTGTCAGTAGGGTGCCATTCCGGTTTCTCGGCATTGGGGGGTGATGGATGGTCTAAGCGAGGGTGGGCTTCACGAAGTCCAGGTGAATTCGGCAGAGACTATCCACTTTGAGGCTGGGATCACGGGCTTCGGGAACAATATGGGGCGGCCCATCAATCAATGCATAGAGGTGTCTGATGGATCCAAGTTGGTTGATGTAGAAGTGGGCCTTGCAAATGAAAGGAACGATAGGCCTGCTGGTTCTTTGAGTACCCTTGGCAGCCGAGGAGGGTTGATTAACCATGTTAGGGGTGGTCGGCGGGGCCTAAGAGCCGGTTTGGACAAGGCTTGTTGGTCGGCCAAACATGCCAAATTAAAGGAGAAAAAGGGATCATAAAGTCTAGTAAAAAAATTCAGAAAAAGAATCGACCAATGAGAGTTATGCCTTTGCTTACGCCGATTTCCCTGTTACCCAATCCCACTGTTCGTGAGGCGAAGCGGGACGTAATCGAGGAAGCCATAGCCACCATGAATACAGGCAACCTGTTGGGGTGTCGTTCAAAGTGCCTGATGAGTGTGTAATTGCGCGATTGGTAGAGGTGGAAGTTGGGGTGGACGCGGAGTCAAGGTAAGAATCGAGTTGGCTTTGAGTGTGTGGATAGAATACTTCTGATGAATTCTTTGGTTCTAAGCTGGAATATAAAGGGGATGGGCAGATCCGAGAAAGTAAGGGCGTTGGTTAATTTATTGAGGTCTGTCAGATGCAAGGTGTGTTTTGTGCAGGAAACCAAGTTGGGTTTGATAATACTAAGTTTGGCAAATCGATTACGGGGAAGGTGGTACGGTGGCTTTATTTTCTCCCCATCAGAAGGGGCGTCCGGGGGACTCATTTCGCTATGGGACGAGTCTTTCTTTGTGGCGGAATCGACTATGGTTAGCAACAGATTCATAGCTATTGTGGGGACACTGGTATTGTCAAAGAAGATATGTTGCTTGATAAACCTATATGCACCAAACGATCCAAATGACAGGAAGTGCTTCTTCGAGGAGATCTCAACGCTGATTGCTAATGTCCAAATCCTAGTAATTGTGGGAGGCGACTTTAATTCTATTAAGAGTGCTGAGGAAAGATTTGGGGCAGAGGTTTGGTCTGATCGGGGGTCGGTACTGGCGAATTTTATTCATCAGAATTCCTTGGTTGATTTACCATTGCAGGGCGACAACTACACTTGGTTTAGAGGGGGAGCTTCATTCTCGGCGAGCAGGCTAGATAGATTATTACTGTCTCATGAAGTTTTGATTTGGTTCCCTAATGTGGTCCAACGAGCGCTTCCAAGGAGTCTTTCTGATCACAAACCAGTAGTGGTGGGGGAAGAGAGAGCCAAAGGAGGTGCCAAGTCCTTTAAATTGTTTTCACACTGGGTCGAAGAGCCAGAAGTGACTGCCCTCATCGAGAATACCTGCTTTGCAGCTAGAGGTAAAGAGCCTGAGCTTCACTCTGAAGAAAGTAATGGAGGCCATTAAAGTATGTGTAAAGAATTTTCAGGCCAAAGAAATGAGCAAGACCAGTGAATTAGAAGAAAGAATCTCAAGGTTGGAAGAGCAGATGTGTGCTAATGGTTACAATGAGGCTGCGGGCACTGAGATAAAGAATTTAAAAAAGGAGTTGTGGGCTGTGTATAGAAGGGAAGAAAGGGAATGGCATCAGAAGTCACGTGTGAAATGGTTTATAGATGGGGATAGGAACACGAAGTATTTTCACCTTGTGGCATCTCTTCGACGCAGTAGGAATCTGATACATACGGTGGAATGGAAGAACGTTGTAGTTTCTAAAGAAAAGCAGGTTGTAAATGTGTTTGAGGAAGTCTTCAGAAGCCACTTCAGCAAATCTGATACGTTACCAGTAAAGAGTTTTGATTGCGAGCTGAAACAACTATGTGATGTGTCAAGCAGGAATCTAGAAGCCCCTTTCACCGAAGAAGAAATAAGAATTGCAATCTGGTCCGCTGATGGAAATAAAGCGTCGGGACCAGATGATTTTAATCTGGATTTTTATAAGAAATGCTGGCCTTGTGTAAAGGATAAATTATTGCAGTTCTTTAATGAGTTCTTTGATGGGAAGGTAAAAGATAAATTCTTTAATCACTCTTTCATTTCCTTGATACCAAAAAAGGATTCCCCAGTATCTGTGGATGACTACATGCCTATCTCTTTAGTAAGTAGCATTTATAAGATTTTGGCAAGGGTTCTATCCAGGAGGCTTGGGCAGTGTTTACATGAGGTTATTGGGGAAAATCAGTTTGCATTTATCCATGGCAAACAAATATCGAACTGTGTTTTGATCGCAAACGAGGTGATAGATGATTTAAGGAGAAGGAAGAATGAATCCATTGTATTCAAGGCAGACTTTAGACGTGCATACGATATTGTGGATTGGTCGTTCCTTGACTTTGTTCTCCAGAGAATGAGTTTTGGCGTTAGGTGGAGAAGGTGGATTAATCTGTGTATTTTCACTGCTTTGATCTTGGTAAAGGTAAACGACAAATAATTGAAGCTATTCCCTATGAAAAGAGGGTTGAGACAGGGTTGTCCGTTATCCCCGCTTCTTTTCAATATTGTTGGGGAGGCTCTCAACGCATTACTTCATAAAGCAGTGAATTTAGAGATAATTGAATGTGTACGGGTCGACAATGCAGGAATGAGATTTTCTCATATCCAGTTTGCTGATGATCTTATCATCTTTGCAAAAGGCAGTCGTGAAAATGTGATCAACATCAAGAGATTATTAAGAATTTTCGAACTTGCATCCGGGCTTAGTCTTAACATCAAGAAAACCAGTGTAGCTGGTATTGTCATGGATCAGGGTTGCGTGGATGAGTGGGCAAATAAGCTGGGGTGTATGGCGGGTAGGCTACCTTCGACCTACCTTGGATTACCGTTGGGTGCCTCCAAGAATGTTGTGCAGTTGTGGAACCCAATAATTGATAAAGTCTTGGCAAGATTGGCAGGGTGGAAAGGTAAGTGTTTATCCATTGCCGGGAGAATTTGTTTAGTAAGATCAGTCCTAAACAACCTTCCTATCTACTTTTTAAGTTTATTTCAATTTCCTAGTGTGGTTGCGAACAAGTTAAATAAGCTAAGTGCTCAGTTTATTTGGGGGTCGAATACTTCCAAATCTATTTATTGGGTGAAATGGCAAAACATAGCTAAACCAAGAAATACAAGTAGATTCGGCATAGTTGATGCCAAAATTAAGAACCGAGCCATGTTGAATAAGTGGGTATGGCGGTTTGGCCAAGAGGCAGATTGCCTTTGAAGGAAGGTGATCAATGCCAAGTATGGGTATCATGGGAGCAGTCTGCTGCCAACAACCAATGGTGAAAGAAAACAGTCATGGGTGTGGAGGAATATTTTGAGACCTTTGCACAATCAAGATGATGTTTTCACAAAGAACATCTCTTACAACCTTGGCGATGGGAAAAAAGTTAAATTTTGGGATGATAAGTGGACGGAACACTCGTCTCTAAGGCTGGCATTTTCGAGAATTTTCAACCTCGCCATTAACAAAAAAAGGATGGTCTGTGAGTACGGCAGGGTGGTGAATGGTAGATGGTCGTAGATCATGGAACTTCGGAGAAGACTCTTTCAATGGGAGGAAGAGTGTTGGGATCAGTTTATGAGAACTATCAACAGGTTTGTTGTTATACAATCTGCCCCTGATTGTTTAGCATGGAAGGGTTCGAAAAATGGGTTATACAAACCGAAGGATTACTGTGATCTGGTTGCTTCTAATGGTAACGTGGGAGAGAGGGTATGTAAGTTGGTTTGGTCCAACCTTGCTCCCCCGAAGGTCGAAACCTTCATGTGGAGAGCTGTCCTCAATAGATTACCGACGGTAAACGCACTAAGAAGAAGAGGCGTTGAGATTCAGGGTGAAGGTAAGTGTGTTTTTTGTGGCATGTGTGAAGAGACCGGAGACCACATCTTCTGCCAATGCAGCTTCACATGGAAAATTTGGCAATTCTGGTGCGAAGCGTGGGGAGTCCAATTGGTAATTCCAGCCAATATAAGGGAGTTTTTGGTGTTGTAGAATCATATTCCCATAAGAAGTTCAGCCAAACCTATTTGGTCTCTTGCATTTTTCGGCATTGCGTGGTCGATTTGGTTGGAAAGAAATGAAGTGATATTTAAACAGAGTATTGTGTGTGAAAAGAAAATGCGAGACATGATGTTAGTTCGTATCGGGCATTGGTGCCAATGCAGATGGTCGTTGTCTATCCCGTCTTTACTAGATTTTTTCAAATGCCCCAACTTGTGCAGTGTGAATGTGTCTAAAGTAAGCAGGAGGAGAAGATAGTCATGTAATGCCCCAAGGTGAGCATGTTGTGTCTGCAAGTATGCTTGTGGGAGGTGGTGTATCTGGATAGTGTGGTTTAGGGAGAGGGGGGTAAATCGCCTGTTTTATGAGTAGGAAATTGAGGCAAGGCCTCAGGTAGGTTTGGTGGTTTGTCACGGGCATGTCATCAAAGTGATGGTGAGGATGAGGGAGGGTGTTTGTATTCGATAGGTTATGCTTTGATGTATGTGTACCTCTGAGTTCGTATGAATAAATAGGGCACTCTTTTCCCCCTACCTAGGTTTAGAGGGGTTTTTTAATGAGGCCCGTCAATTTTCAAAAAAAAAATACATATATCTTCGGTTGCAGAGGAAATATAATCCCCAATAGAATCTATTCCATAACTGTCAAATTGAAGATGAAGAAGAGTAGTGTGATTGAAGAAAATTACCTCAAAAAAACTAGATGCCAATTGGAATCCAGAGATCGGAAGGCATAACCCAACATCTACTACCCCAAAACAACCATGGAGAAAGTGGTGGCAGAAAAGTTCTATTTTTGGTGTGGATTAATAGGCCATGAGTTTGAGCTTTGCCCTATAATTCCTTCTATTGCTAAAAGGGGGCAGTTTCAGTATGGCCCCTGGTTAAAGTTTGCTTTTAAGCCAAGAAATGCAGTTGCTGATAGACCAAAACCAAGTATTGTTGATTTCAAAGATGTTGATAATGGCTCTGGAAAGTTGAAGAAAGTATTGGAAGTAGTGGATGATAATAATCTAACTTTAGGAGTTAATTCTAATAGAGGAAAGGCTTTGGTTATCTCTTGTTACAAACATAGAAGTGTGAAGAGGTCATTGCAAGGGAAAACTGAAGGCTGTAACCCTATAGGGACAAAGAAATCTAGATCTATTTCTGTAGCAGTTTCAAACACGATAGAGGGAGGTGT
Organism: Hibiscus tridactylites; assembly: GCA_958450335.1. Taxonomy (NCBI): domain Eukaryota; kingdom Viridiplantae; phylum Streptophyta; class Magnoliopsida; order Malvales; family Malvaceae; genus Hibiscus; species Hibiscus tridactylites. The sequence goes on along the minus strand of OY288283.1, from coordinate 79,350,745 downwards.
TGAAGTTGTATCTCCAATTAAAACTCCTGAACTAAAGGTGGAGGCTGAAACTCAGCCCCGCTGAGAGCCATGAATCTCCTCAGTTGGAACTGTCAAGGGCTTAGGAACCCTGAGACAGTTCGAACACTTTGTCATTTAGTGGCCTCTAAAGATCTTAGTGTGGTGTTTTTATGTGATACAAGATTGAATAAGAGTAAAACAGATGAGGTTAAAAAAACTAAACATGGTGGGGAATATAGTGGTTGAAATATCAAATGATTGTATGGGTCTGATGATGTTATGGAGGAATGATGTTCAAGTGAGGTTGCTTTATTTCTCAAGGGCTCATATAGATGTGGGAGTGGAACAAGGAGAAGATTTATTTAGACTTACTGGTATGTATGGAACCTGGAACATAACAAGAAAGAATGGAGAATGGGTACTTTTGGATGCTTTGAAAGAGACATCAGACTTGCCATGGTTGTTATGGGGAGATCTAAATGAAAATTTGGAGTTCAATGAGAAGGATGAGGGTAGAAGAAAATCAAGAGTAGAAATTGAAAGTTTCAGAGATGCTTTAGAGAGAAATGGTTTGTGAGATATAAAACCTAGTAATGGCTGGTTCACATGACATAATGGGTCAAATTCTGTAAATAAGGTCAAAGAGATATTAGATAGGTTTGTTGCAACAATACCCTGGTTACAAAAGTATGGTTAGGGTGAGGTGATCTCTGAATACTCTCCCTATTCTAATCATCACTACCTTCTTTTGAGTACTGAAGCTCAAAGGCAGAGGTTAGGAGGGTTTGTAGACCATTTTAGGTTTGATAATTTTTGGGCTGATGAAGAGGATTGTGAAGCAACTGTGATTCAGAACTGGAACGGAACCCTTGGCTCTACTTTAGAGAAATTTAAAGTTGTGGGGGAAAGTTGAAATTGGTGGCAAAATTGTAGGAGGAAGGCTCAAAAGAGGAAGAATGTTATGCTAGAGAAAATTGAGGAACTTTTAAAGGGAGATTCTTCTGATCAACATTTAGAGAGCTAAATTCTGCCAAAAAGGAACTAAAGACTCTGATGGATAGGAAAGAAATATACTGAAAGCAAATTTCTAGAGTTTTTTGGCTGAGAGAGGGAGATAGAAATACCACCTTTCATGTTAGAGCAAATGGTAGAAAGAAGAAATACCTCATTAAAGGTCTGGTGGATGAAGATGGTATTTGGCAGAATGATGAGGAGAAAGTGTTTGGCATAGAAAAAGGGTTATTCTTGAAGCTTTTCCAATCCAATGGTGGGACTTCCTCAAGCTTGGTCCTGGATTCAATCAAGCATTGCATTACACCAGACATGAATGATGTTCTATGCTCTGGATTCACTACAGGGGAAGTCAAAAAAGCTTTTCTTCAAATCCACCCCTCTAAGGCCCTAGGTATTGATGGTTTTCCTTCATCTTTTTATAGAAAGTTTTGGCATATTATTGGTGATGACTTTATTAAACTGTGTCTTGTTTTGTTGGAAGGAAAAGTTTTGTTTAGTGGGGTAAATAAAACTGTTATTGTGCTTATCCCTAAACTAGTTAACCCCACCCAAATCAAACAATTTAGACCTATTAGTTTGTGCATTGTGGTTTATAAAACTATTTCAAAAGTCCTTGTAAATAGGTTGCAATCTGTTATGCCCATTTGCATAGATGAGAACCAAAGTGCCTTTGTGCAAGGGAGACTTATATCTGACAATGTTATGGTTGCCCACGAGTTATTACATTACCTGAAAGGTGCTAGAAGTGGCCCAAAAAAGGGGCTGCTATTAAGCTGGACATGGAAAAGGTATATGACAAGGTAGAATGGTTTTATCTGCATGTTGTGATGATAAAAATGGGTTTTGCACAACAATGGGTTGATTTGTTGATGGCATGTGTAACCTCTGTCTCCTTTTGTTTGAAAATTAATGGGAAGCTTTCAGAGGAATTTAGACCAGGCAGAGGCCTTAGACAGGGGGACCCTTTGTCCCCTTATTTGTTTCTCTTCTGTTCTCAAGGACTTTCAGCACTTTTTCTAAGGGAGCAAGAAGCAGGCAGAATTAAGGGCTTAAAGGCTAGCATGCATGGTCCATTGGTGAATCACCTTCTTTATGCAGAAGATTGTTTGTTGTTTATTAAAAATTCTGTGCAGGAAGCTACTAGGATGAAAGAGATGTTACAAGTGTATGAGGAATCCTCAGGTCAAAAGGTAAATGCAGATGGGTCCTATATCTACTTCAGTAATGGTATGGCACAACAACACAAAGACTCTATCATTGCAGCTTTAGGTATGAGGGAAGAATCTGAAATGGGCACCTACCTAGGGTTACCTCTAATAGTGGGAAAAAACAAAACTGAGGTACTATGGTTTTTTTTAAAATATGGATAAATGAGTTCGAGGTTGGACAAAAAACTTGCTATCCTTTGGTGGAAGGGAAGTTCTAAAATATGTTGCTCAGGCTCTTCCCACCTATGCAATGTCTTGTTTTCTATTACATGACTGTTTTGTTGATCCAATAGTGGCTACAATGAGATCCTTCTAGTGGTCTAGAAGGGCAGGAGAAATAGGTTGGACACACGTTGCTTGCCAAACGTTGTGCAGGCCAAAAAAAGATGGAGGGCTGGGTTTAAAAGATTTGAATGTTTTTAATCTAACTCTGTTAGGGAAACAAGTTTGGAGACTGTTAACTTGCAATGAGTCCTTATGCTATAAAGTGTTATCTGCTAAATATTTCCCTTCTGGAAATTTGTTAGATGCAAAACAACATGATAAGCCATCTTTTGTGTGGAATTGCATCTAGAAAGCCAAAGAGGTGTTTAAAATAGAGTTTCATTTGAGAGTAGGCCTGAACAGTCCAACCTTGATGTTTAAAAGCAAATGGGGAAGTGACTCTTCTATTCATCTAAATGGATCTTATCTAGATGGAATGGATAATCCAATGACATGTGGATAATTTATGATTCCAGATGCAACTTTATGGGATGAAGGAAAGGTGAGAAGTGTGTTTACAAAGGAAGATGCTAAAAAAATTCTTAGATGCCATATTGCTCCAATTAATGAGGATATTTATCTATGGGGTCATCATTCAAGTGGCTCGTTTACGACAAAAATAGGTTATAGTTGGATAGAGAAAAGTAGGAATGTGGAAAGAGATGTTTCTTGATAACTTCATAAATATCATTATTTTCATACCTTTTTGCTATAGCATTTGCATGTTCTTGAGTTCACACCATAGCATTTAGACAGCATTTAGGTTGCATTTTCTTCTTCTGGGTGCATCTTTATATTTGTTGGTTATTGGTCCATATTGAGGGGTACTGCTCGGAAGGTTGGTTTTGGTTGTGGTGGTGCGCAGGAAAGGAGTCAAGAGAGAAAGCCAATGTCAGGAATTGCTATAGCATGAAGGAAGTGGATATTGGCCAGCACGTGAGATACACGTGAGCCGCAGAAGCACGTGAACATGCAGAAAAGGACGATCTGACATGTGCAGCGGCCGGTACCCACTTGTAGACTGTCCTCCTTGTCCCCTCGTGGCAGACCTTGTCGGTGGATATTCCTTGGGATTATCAAGGCATCTTTAGGGCACCAAACCCTAGAAGCCCCCACTATATAAAGGGGAGAGAAGCTTGGAAAAAAGGGTGGAGTGTTGTGTAGTGTTGCAAAAAAGAGAGGCGGAAGAGAGAGAAAAGGAGAGGGAAGTTTTCACCTTCATCTTCTCCAGCTTGGTGTCCTCCATCATTGAAGCTCTGAGGAGTGGCCTCACCGGCCTCATGAGAGGCGGTGAGCCTAAGACAGTCGGGCAGTCCATGGCGAAAAGAGAGTTCACCTTTCTTTCTGTCAATATAGAAATTTCTTTTCATATCTTTATATTTGGTGCTGTTATCGCAATGATACGTTAGATGATATTGCCCAGCCACGAACTATTTTAGGTGGCTTGGGTTTGATGGGATGATTTTATTTTGAGTACTTTAAATGCATGCTATAGCTTTTTTAGTGTTTATCATGATTCTATGCTTTGCTTATGCATTTCTCATTTCCTTAAAGTTGTAAGAGCTTAGGGTTGTAAGTGCTTTGAGAGATAGGCCCTACCTTAAGCGCCTTCGAGAGTTGGTCGTTCTTTAAGTGTATGTTAGGGTTAGTAATCGAGAGAGCTAGCCTTAGAACCCTTATAAGCAATGGAGTGACTGTTAAGAGGCAGACTCTAATCTACCTTAGATAAGTGATAGGTTTCAAGGGCTAAAAATGATAGTTCGTGAAGGGTAGGGGAGTGTTAAGAGTTTACGCCGAGAGGTATGGTTGTAGCATTTATGACTCCCAGTTTCCTGGCTAGAGATAGTTTAGGAACACTCTTAGTATATCCCGCCTAGCATAGAAGATAGCTGAAGAGCCTTAGTATCATTAAGAAGCTTGGGTTAGGTTGTCCATCATTCACAGCCAGTCATTCCATAGTGAGTTTCGCATACGAAAGAAGACATGTTTATCATATTATTATCTCATCTTTCTCTGCACTGTTTTGCTTAAGCATTATTTTACAGCATCTCTTTTACTATAGCATTGTCATCTGCAAAAAGTTCAATCTTTATTGTTACAGCAAACGTGAATACCTCCAATCCCTGTGAAGACGATACTCACTCATCACTTTATTACTCGTTCGATGTGTATACTTGCACCATTTGCGTATCATTTATAGTACTGCACGAACATGAACATTTCTCTTGTGTGGAAGGCCTTACATAATATGCAAACTCTTCCCAAGATAAAATTTTTATGTAGAGGGTTTATCACAATGCATTACCAGTTGGAGAAAAGTTGCAGGCAGCTCATTTGGGCCCTGAGATATGTTCAATGTGCCAAGAAGAAACTGTAACTCTGATTCACGCTTGTTGAGAGTGTCCTAAGGTTAAGGGGCCTTTGATTTGTGTAACACCCCAATTTTGGGCTTAGAAGTTTAGGGTCTAAACCGGACCGGTCTGAGAAACGGTTCGAGTATAAAAGGAGGTTTTAAGGAACACCTAGTTCGGGATGCTTTAAAAATATAGAAAAATATCTTAAATTCCTTATTTAATATATATAAGAGAGTGGTGAAATCAATTTTACAAAATAAGGTTTGGAAATACTACATTTCGGTGTAGTGACAAAAATGCAATTTTTGCAAAGTTTAGTGGTGACTGTTTTGTAAAGGATTGAAACTTTGAATCTTTAAGGAGCCAATTTACCCAAAATGTTTTTCTCCAGATTTTTCCTTAATTTGGGTGATTTAATTAATGTTTTAATTAAATAAAAGAAAGGTGAAAAACTAAATTTTGAATTTCATAACTACCTTTTCCTAATTTTCTCTCATTCCTTTTTCTCTCAAAATCCCATCATCAAAACACATTTTCTCCAGCAAAATTCACATTGATCTTCTCTTCAGTTGATGATATTTCCATCATCTATTGGTTTCTAATCAATCTTGCAACAAATCCTTTTGATTTCCACATTGCATTTTCATGGAATTTTGCCCAAATCAATGAAAAATCATCATTTAGAGGTAAGAATGTTCTTCTCCTCTAAATACTCAATTCTTTACTGAAATTCCCAAGTTGTAAATCCTTTATTACAGTTTTATAAAAGGTTTTGCTGTTAGAAACATGATTTTGGCTTAAAACTCAAGATTTTGGAAGAGATCTTGAAGAATTTCGTTGTGATTGATTGGGCTCTGTTTTGAGATGGTTCTTTAATGTATTTTGGATATTAAATGATGTTAGAAATGAGGTTTTATCAATCCAATCCCGAATAGGTTGTGTTTCCTAAGTTTTTGCTTAAGAAAATGGTGGTTTTTGAGGTGTTCTTGGTGTTCTGTTATAGCTGGAGGTATAAGGTCGGTTTAGAATTGTTTTTGATGGTGATTGATGTTTAGAAATGATTAGAAGTGATGGATCTTGGCTGGGTAAAGTTTTGGAAGAGTTTGGAGGTGATTTCGTTTGTGTTTGGTAGCCGAAATGTTGGTTTTAGGTAGAGCAGCGAGTTTAGGAGTGTTGGCTGAAGATTTCAATGCATGATGATGCATTAATCCTCTGCTTTTATGTGTCTAAAACATGGGAGACATCTTCGGACACTTTCAGAGTCGATCCGGAAGCTTAATTGGTGTTTTAGTAAGCAAGCGCAATGAAATCGGCGAGTGCGTTTGGTTTAGAAGTCCATGAGGAAAAAACACAAGGTTTGGGGATTTAGGAGAGGTTTGAAACACCTTCCTAAATACGGAAGTAAGTATGATTTGTTTTGGTCTCTCTAAAGTGGTGATTTCCCCTAAAACGTTTTTACACGCTCATGATTTGTGATGGTTAAATTCCTACTGTTTTTATGCATGTTTTGGAGCATGAGATTAAGCTTGTAGCGATGTCAAGAGATGACATGTTGCATTGATTAGATTTGAGCTTTTGGTTTAAAGCAAAGTATGATTTATGATTTGATATGTGTTGAGAAAACATTTGAGATATATTGCATGAAAAACAGTAGGTGTGATGATAATTTAACACATTATATTGGCATAGAGGTTGAGAAACTTACCATATATAATTGATCGATCAATAGGATGAGAGTGCACTATAAACTAAAAATTCGTACGTGCTCTTTGGTTAAGCCAAAGGGAGATTTTCCGATGATGGGCATTCCACCGGGTAGGACTTGGTGAAATACGCAAGCTTTGTGGCGATGAGAGATTCCGCCATGTGAGTACGGTGATGAGAGATTCCACCGGAAGTTGTTGCTAGACAAGTGAGTACGGCGATGTGAGATTCCACCAGAAGCGTCTAGTGTAGAAATGTGTCCGCATATCCGAGTATTAATGAGATGCTAAATGCCAATATAAAATATTAAATGGTTTTGTTACATATGTACCTTTGGTGAGATGATTTATGCAATGAAATATGCATATGTGGTTTATTTAGAAATGCTTTGACAATACAAGCATGTGAATGGTCTTGCCATGAAATTTACATTGGTTTTAATGCATGAGATAGAATGAAGGTACATGTGGTTTCAATGAGTTTGCATTAAAGTTTTCCAAGCATGAGAAAGAGATGAGCATGTGGTTTAAAAGCTTTGATGAAAGTGTTTTTCTAAAATGCATTATGGTGTTGGTTTTCTTTAGAGCATGCCTCACTAAGCATTTGTGCTTACGCTCTCTTTTACCAATAATGCAGATAATTGAGGTACTCAAGGGCATCAAGGAAGCTAAGTTCATCCGAGGAAATCCAAGCTCATGTATGGTGAAGTTTTCAAACACTATTAGTTTTGATATATTGGCAATGGGAACCTAAGATTTGTTTTGGGAGATGTGTTAAACTCCATGAGGTTGTGGCATGTTTGCCTTGATTGTTTTGAATTGTAAACGGCCTTTAAATGCTTGATTTGAAGTTTGTTTGCCTATTTGGTTTTGATAATAGGAAGCATGCCTCTAGACTTGTGAGATTCCATGTTTGATGATATGAATGTGTTAGGGCGTCCTAAATGTGTACCATATATGTATGTGGACTTGTTGACATGATTAGAGAGTCATTAGGATGTATTTGAACAGGTTTATGCATGAAAAACCAGCATTAAGTGCAGTTTCTGGGCAAACCGTATCGGAACACCCTCTAGTGTTTCGAAACGGGGGCCTGAAATGGCCTTCGTGTTTCGAAACGCTAAAGGTTGTTTCAGAACGTTTTGGCTACTAGAATGCCATGATTCAGAACTGGCCTCGAAACCAACCCGCGTATCGAAACGGTCAACGTCGTTCCAATCCTGCATTTCGATACGACAGGTGGGTGTTTCGGAACAGGTGACCGTTGGGCACTGATTTGAATGGTGTTGTGGTTTGCAAGCTTTACATTTTAGCCCCAAATGTCGAAGTTGCAATTGCTTGAGTTTGAGATGTCCAATTAAGATGAAATTTGGCAGAGAAGCATGTAATAAGACTAATTTCATATTGGTAACCTTAAAATCAGTAAAGACCTTCTAAATTTCAGAAATTACATTTTGGTTCTTAAATTTGTGATAAGTGCAATTGAGTCCCTTTTTGTTATCCGATCGCTGTGCCTTTTTCAAATAAGTTTTATGAGTACTCACTTAGGGTTAACGTGCATCTAGACAAGATTAAAAGAGAAAAAGGGTCATTAATCAAGGTTGACTTTCAGGTTGACTTTGGTTTTCCTCGTGTAATCTTCGTAGTTCGGGTCAACCGTCTAGGCCGAGCTAAGGGGGTTAAATTTGGTGGTATCAGAGCTTAGTTCTCGTATCTTTGGGATTTGTTATGTGGATGATGTAAGTGTAATTGCATGATGAGCCTTTTGGGTGAAAGAGTGTTGTGTGAAAAGTGATGCATGGTTTTAATTGTAATGTGCTTGTGATGTTATGCTATGTTGGAGTGTGTTAGAGGATCCCATTGTCATATCAAAACTAATGAAAGGAATTTGTTTTCAAAAATGAGCTTGAGTACTTGGATTACTTACTTTATTGTGCCTAATTGTGTTTATTGCATTTTTGTCAGTGCATTGCTTTCTTTTTAAATGGGGCCACGTAGAGAGATGAGAGTAAATACAAGAGCCATGGCTCAAAATCAAAATGAGAATGATGAGAATGTAGAGAACATTGTGGATCTACCTCCTCCTCATGGTGGTGGGCCACCTGGTGGTGATGGTGGTGCTGGAGTGGGAAATGTTGGTGCTGGTGCTGGGATTGCGGGACCGGAAGGTGTGCAGGGGCAAGATGCTCCTGATATGACTGTGTTGATTCAGGCTATTGCTGGAGCCTTCTAGGCAGCAGTAGCTGGAGCTCATGGAGATGCGCATCAGGATGATGCTAATGTGAGATTGCCTTTGGAACGTCTTCGCAGTCTGGGAGGGACTGAGTTCAGAGGTTTATCTCCGGAAGGATCTGAGTCTTGGTTGGAGAGCACCAAGAGGATTTTGGGGCAAATGAACTGCAATAATGTGCAGAAGCTGGGTTGTGTGGTGTCACTGCTGCACGGTGATGCTTATACGTGGTGGACGACCACTATCTCTGGAATGGAGGACAATGATGTGACTTGGACGTTCTTCCTCAACGCGTTCAAGCGGAAGTATCTGGGGGTGCGATACCTAGATGAGAAGAAAAGAGAATTTATGTCTCTTGTGCAAGGAAGCATGTTAGTAGCTGAGTATGAGATCCAGTTTGTCCGCCTTAGTCAGTATGCACCTGAGCTGATCCCTAATGAGCGGGAGAGGTGCGAACGATTCTGTTATGGGTTGGTAACGGATGTGAAGATGTTTATGCTTGCGGCTGACTAAACAGATTTCGATGTCTTGGTCACTAGAGCCAAGGACATTGAGTCAAATCTTGGTCTCTCTGGTCGAGCGGGTGGATCTATCTCTGGGAAGAGAGCGGCTGAGCACGATTATGGTAGAGATCGCAACAAGAGGCGTAAGGATTGGAGGCCGCATAATGATGCTAGGCGTGGAGGTGGTAACCCTGGTAGAGGTCAGCAAGGGCATAATGTTGTTTTTAAGACTCCTGAGTGTAACCGTTGTGGTAGACGACATGGTGGCGAGTGTTGGGGTAACCTTGGTACATGCTGGAATTGTGGAAACCGTGGACATTTGAAGAAGGATTGTCCTCAGCCTTTGAAGGAGGGACAAGCTCCGGTGGGAGCAGCTAAGCCATAGAGAGGTTGTGGGAGCGGCCGTGGTAATTTTCAACGTAGAGATGATGGTGGGAGAAATGTAGCGCATGTTGTGGCCGTTCAACCTGAGGGTGGTGGTCAGGCTCGAGTGTATGCTCAGCGTGAGGGAAGGAATGATACGGATGTGATTGCAGGTACCTTTACTTTGCAATCCTTATCATTACTTTCTTTGATTGATTCTGGATCTACACACTCGTACATATTGCGTGAACATGCTCAAATGCTTGGTTTACCTGTTGAGTCTTTGGATGTTGGTATGCGTGTGTCTAGTTCTTTTGGTGAGACAGTTGTAACGCGAAAGTTGTATAGAAGATGTCCCTTAAAAGTGCAAAACCATGTTTTTCTTGTTGATCTCATGGAATTGCCATTCTATGGTTTTGATGTAATCCTTGGTATGGATTGGCTTGTTGAGCATCGAGCTGTAGTGGATTTTGAGAGCAAGCGACTTTCGTTGAAACTTGCGGATGATTACGAAGTGGTGGTGGTTGGTGAGAATGTGAAGTTTCTTGCCAATGTGGTGTCTACATTGGAAGCGAGTCGCATGCTGAGGCAAGGTTGTGAGGCTTACCTAGCTTTTGTGATGAATCCTAGTTCAAAGGAGTTGCGCGTTCAAGATATCAAAACTGTACGGGAGTTCCCTGGAGTGTTTTTGGAGGAGTTACTTGGATTGCCGCTTAGTCGAGAGGTGGAGTTTGGAATTGAGCTATATGAAAACACAACTCCAGTCCATTGCTCCCTACCACATGGCACCTAAGGAGTTGAAGGAGTTGAAGACGCAGCTTCAGGAGTTGCTTGACCGTGGTTTCATTCGGCCTAGTGTGTCACCGTGGGGTGCATCTGTCTTGTTCGTGAAAAAGAAGGATGGCACTATGAGGATGTGCATTGATTATCGTCAGCTGAACAAGTTGACTATCAAGAACCGATATCCTTTACCGAGGATTGATGATCTTTTTGATCAATTTCGGGGAGCGGCTGTGTTCTCCAAGATTGACTTAAGGTCAGGATACTACCAGCTTAAGGTGAAGGATGTGGATGTACCAAAAAGAGCCTTTAGAACAAGGTATGGGCATTATGAATTCCTTATAATGCCGTTTGGCTTGACGAATGCTCTTGCTGCTTTTATGGACATGATGAATAGAGTGTTCCATGAATACTTGGACAAGTTTGTTGTGGTGTTCATTGTTGATATCCTTGTGTACTCTCGTACCGATGAGGAGCATGAAGGTCATTTGAGGGTTGTCTTGCAAGCGCTTCTGGAAAACCAGCTTTATGCTAAGCTGAGCAAGTGTGAATTTTGGCTAAAGGAGGTTGTGTTCCTTGGTCATGTGGTTTCAGCTGAGGGGATTCGTGTTGATCCTCAGAAGATTGAGGCGGTGATGAATTGGAAGCCTCCTAAGTCTGTTCATGAAGTCCGTAGTTTCCTTGGGTTGGCAGGATATTATCGGAGGTTTGTGGATGGATTTTCGAAGATTGCTGCCCCTTTGACGAAGTTGCTGCAAAAAGATGTCAAGTATGAGTGGACAGAAGCAAGACAACAAGCTTTTGAGAAGCTTAAGGCAGCTTTGACGCAAGCTCCTATCTTAGTTCAACCTGAATAAGGAAAATAGTTTGTGGTGTATAGTGACGCATCCTATGTTGGTTTGGGGTGTGTGTTAATGCAAGAGGGTAAGGTGGTGGCTTATGCATCGCGCCAGTTAAAGGTGCATGAGCGCAATTATCCTACGCTTGATATTGAGTTAGCTGCAGTGGTTTTTGCTTTGAAGATTTGGAGACATTACCTGTATGGTGAGAAGTGTATTGTGTACACGGATCATAAGAGTTTGAAGTATCTGATGTCTCAAAAAGAGTTGAATCTTAGGCAACGACGTTGGGTGGAGTTGCTTAAAGATTATGATCTGACGATCGAGTACCATCCGGGAAAAGCTAATGTTGTGGCAGATGCCTTGAGAAGAAAGGTGGCGGTGGAGTTAAGGGCCATGTTTGCCAGCTTGAGTATTACGCAAGATGGAGGTCTTGTGGCTGAATTGCAAGTGAAACCATCTATGGTTCAGTTGATAAAAGATAAGCAGTTGTTGGATGATTCGTTGGTGCCACATGTTTAGGATATCGCTGAGGATAGACCATCAGATTTTTGTTTTAATGATGATGGGGTTCTATGTTTCAGGAGTCGGATAGTAGTGCCAAATGATGCGGAGTTGAGGCGTACTATTCTGACCGAAGCTCACAGTAGTCCTTTTGCTATGCACCCTAGTATTACAAAGATGTATCGTGATCTGAAGGATGAGTACTATTGGGTGGGTTTGAAGAAAGATGTTGCGGAATATGTGAGTAGGTGTATGGTTTGTCTGCGGGTTAAAGCTGAGCATCAGTTTCCTTAAGGGTTGTTGCAACCGTTGAGGATTCCTGAATGGAAGTGGGAAAGGATTACCATGGACTTTGTGTCTGGTTTGCCTTTGTCGCCATCGAAGAAGAATTCGGTGTGGGTGATTATTGATCGCCTTACGAAGTGTGCACATTTCTTACCTGTGCATACCATGTATACTTTGGATAAGCTTGCAGAGCTGTACATAGCTGAGATTGTGCGTCTGCATGGTGTGCCAAAGTCTATAGTATCGGATAGAGATCCGAGGTTTACATCACGTTTTTGGGAATGTTTGCATCAAGCTTTGGGTACGCGGCTGAATTTCAGTACTTCTTATCATCCACAGTCGGATGGTCAGTTTGAGCGTGTTATCCAAGTGCTTGAGGATATGTTGAGGTGCTGCGTGATTAAGTTTCAAGGCTCTTGGGAGAAGCATTTGCCTTTGGTGGAGTTTGCTCATAACAACAGCTACCAGGCAAGTATTCAAATGGCACCTTATGAAGCCTTGTATGGGAGGAAGTGCAGAACTCCTCTTTGCTGGGCTGAAACAGGGCAGAAGTTGGTCTCAATGCCGGCTTTGTTGAAAGGAACCACCGAGAAGGTGAAGCTTATATGTGAGCGGTTGAAGGCAGCTTCTGATCGACAGAAGTCTTACGCGGATTTGAAGCGTAAGGAGATTGAGTTTGCGGTGGGTGACCGTGTGTTTTTGAAGGTTTCGCCTTGGAAAAAGGTGATGAGGTTTGGTCGGAAGGGTAAGTTGAGCCCTAGGTATATTGGACCATACGAGGTGATTGAACGTGTGGGTCCTGTTGCGTACAAGTTGAGGTTACCGCAAGAGTTGGAAAAGATACATGATGTGTTTCATGTCTATATGCTTCGAAGGTATAGGTCGGATCCTTTGCATGTTATGCCTGTGGAGGAAGTGGAGTTAAGTCCAGATTTGACCTATGATGAGGAGCCGGTTGAGATTCTAGATTCGGAGAGTAAAGTTCTTCGAGGTAAGACCATTGAGTTGGTTAAGGTGTTGTGGAGGCATCGTGGTGTTAAGGAAGCCACGTGGGAAAGAAAAGATGACATGAAGAAGCAGTTTCCTTACCTTTTTCCTCAAGGTAAATTTCGAGGACGGAATTTCTTAAGAGGGGGAGAGTTGTAACACCCCAATTTTGGGCTTAGAAGTTTAGGGTCTGAACCAGACCGGTCTGAGAAACGGTTCGAGTATAAAAGGAGGTTTTAAGGAACACCTAGTTTGGGATGCTTTAAAAATATAGAAAAATATTTAAAAATCTTTATTTAATATATATATAAGAGAGTGGTGAAATCAATTTTACAAAATAAGGTTTTGAAATACTACATTTCGGTGTAGTCACCAAAATGCGAATTTTGCAAAGTTTAGTGGTGACTGTTTTGTAAAGGATTGAAACTTTGAAATTTTGAATCTTTAAGGAGCTAATTTACCCAAAATGTTTTTCTCCAGATTTTTCCTTAATTTGGGTGATTTAATTAATGTTTTAATTAAATAAAAGAAAGGTGAAAAACTAAATTTTGACTTTCATAACTACCTTTTCCTAATTTTCTCTCATTCCCTTTTCTCTCAAAATCCCATCATCCAAACACATTTTCTCCAGCAAAATTCACATTGATCTTCACTTCAATTGATGAGATTTCCATCATCTATTGGTTTCTAATCAATCTTGCAACAAATCCTTTTGATTTCCAGATTGTATTTTCATGGAATATTGCCCAAATCAATGAGAAATCATCATTTAGAGGTAAGAATGTTCTTCTCCTCTAAATACTCAGTTCTTTACTGAAATTCCCAAGTTGTCAATCCTTTATTAAAGTTTTATAAATGGTTTTGATGTTAGAAACATGATTTTGGCTTAAAACTCAAGATTTTGGAAGGGATCTTGAAGAATTTCGTTGTGATTGATTGAGCTCTGTTTTGAGATGGTTCTTTAATGTATTTTGGATATTAAATGATGTTAGAAATGTGGTTTTATCAACCCAATCCCGAATAAGTTGTGTTTCCTAAGTTTTTTCTTAAGAAAATGGTGGTTTTTGAGGTGTTCTTGGTGTTCTGTTATTGCTGGAGGTATAAGGTCGGGTTTAGAATTGTTTTTGATGGTGATTGATGTTTAGAAATGATTAGAAGTGATGGATCTTGGCTGGGTAAAGTTTAGGAAGAGTTTGGAGGTGATTTCGGTTGTGCTTGGTAGCCGAAATGTTAGTTTTAGGTAGAGCAGCGAGTTTAGGAGTGTTGGCTGAAGATTTCAATGCATGATGATGCATTAATCCTCTGCTTTTATGTGTCTAAAATAGGGGAGACATCTTCGGACACTTTCAGAGTCGATCCGGAAGCTTAATTGGCATTTCGGCAAGCAAGCGAAACGAAATCGGTGAGTGCGTTTGGTTTAGAAGTCCATGAGGACAAAAACACAAGGTTTGGGGATTTAGGAGAGGTTTGAAACACCTTCCTAAATCCGAAAGTAAGTATGATTTGTTTTGGTCTCTCTAAAGTGGTGATTACCCCTAAAACGCTTTTACATGCTCATGATTTGTGATGGTTAAATTCCTACTGTTTTTATGCATGTTTTGGAGCATGAGATTATGCTTGTAGCGATGTCAAGAGATGGCATGTTGCATTGATTAGATTTGAGCTTTTGGTTTAAAGCAAAGTATGATTTATGATTTGATATGTGTTGAGAAAACATTTGAGATATATTGCATGAAAAACAGTAGGTGTGATGATAATTTAACACATTATATTGGCATAGAGGTTGAGAAACTTACCAGATATAATTGATCGATAAATAGGATGAGAGTGCACTATAAACTAAAAATTCGTACGTGCTCTTTGGTTAAGCCAAAGGGAGATTTTACGATGATGGGCATTCCATCGGGTAGGACTTCGTGAAATACCCAAGCTTTGTGGCGATGAGAGATTCCGCCATGTGAGTACGGTGATGAGAGATTCCACCGGAAGTTGTTGCTAGACAAGTGAGTACGGTGATGTGAGATTCCACCGGAAGCGTCTAGTGTAGAAATGTGTTCGCATATCTGAGTATTGATAAGATGCTAAATGCCAATATAAATGATTAAATGGTTTTGTTACATATGTACCTTTGGGGAGATGATTTATGCAATGAAATATGCATATGTGGTTTGTTTAGAAATGCTTTGACAATACAAGCATGTGAATGGTCTTGCCATGAGATTTACATTGGTTTTAATGCATGAGATAGAATGAAGGTACATGTGGTTTCAATGTGTTTGCATTAAAGTTTTCCAAGCATGAGAAAGAGATGAGCATGTGGTTTAAAAGCTTTGATGAAAGTGTTTTTCTAAAATGCATTATGGTGTTGGTTTTCTTTAGAGCATGCCTCACTAAGCATTTGTGCTTACGCTCTCTTTTATCAATAATGCAGATAATTGAGGTATTCAAGGGCATCAAGGAAGCTAAGTTCATCTGAGGAAATCCAAGCTCATGTATGGTGAAGTTTTCAAACACTATTAGTTTTGATATATTGGCAATGGGAACCTAAGATTTGTTTTGGGAGATGTGTTAAACTCCATGAGGTTGTGGCATGTTTGCCTTGGTTGTTTTGAATTGTAAACGGCCTTTAAATGCTTGATTTGAAGTTTGTTTGCCTATTTGGTTTTGATAATAGGAAGCATGCCTCTAGACTTGTGAGATTCCATGTTTGATGATATGAATGTGTTAGGGCGTCCTAAATGTGTACCATATATGTATGTGGACTTGTTGACATGATTAGAGAGTCATTAGGATGTATTTGAACAGGTTTATACATGAAAAACCAGCATTAAGTGCAGTTTCTGGGCAAACCGTATCGGAACACCGTCTAGTGTTTCGAAACGGGGGCCTGAAATGGCCTTCGTGCTTCGAAACGCTAAGGGCTGTTTCGGAACGTTTTGGCTACTGGAATGCCATGTTTTGGAACTGGTCTCGGAACCAACCCGCATAACGAAACGGTCAACACCGTTCTGATCCTGCGTTTCGATACGGCAGGTGGGTGTTTCGGAACAGGTGACCGTTGGGCACTGATTTGAATGGTGTTTTAGTTTGCAAGCTTTACATTTTAGCCCCAAATGTTGAAGTTGCAATTGCTTGAGTTTGAGATGTCCAATTAAGATGAAATTTGGCAGAGAAGCATGTAATAAGACTAATTTCATATTGGTAACCTTAAAATCAGTAAAGACCTTCTAAATTTCAGAAATTAGATTCCTTAAATTTCTGATAAGTGCAATTGAGTCCCTTTTTGTTATCCGATCGCTGTGCCTTTTTCAAATAAGTTTTATGAGTACTCACTTAGGGTTAACGTGCATCTAGACAAGATTAAAAGAAAAAAAAGGTTGTTAATCAAGGTTGACTTTCGGGTTGACTTTCATTTTCCACGTGTAATCTTCGTAGTTCGGGTCAACCGTCTAGGCCGGGCTAAGGGGGTTACAATTTGTGTGATTTGAGTAGTTTGATTCCTATGGACCCTGTGAACAGTTGTAAACATTGGCTAGAGTCTTATTTGGAGATCATGGATAAAGACCAATTCACCTTCCTGTATGTCCTAATCTGGAACCTGTGGAATAGAAGGAATACTTTTTTTTGTCCATAAATCTGTGTTGCTTCCTATTAGGGTTGTGGTTGATTATGTGCAGTTGCTTGTAACTGATTTTGTTGCTGTAATGACTTCTCTATAGATCATGTCTCTTACAGCAGGTTAAAAAATTGGAAGTGCCCTCTAGAAGATGTCTTCAATATCAATGTAGATGGAGCTTTCATTCCTGAATCTGGAGCAGCTGCGATTGGGGTAATAGCTCGTGATAATTATGGCTTCATGGTGGATGGATTTGCACAGACCCTCAATGGCACCTTCACAGTTGAGATGGTGGAAGCCATGGTCTTTGCGGAAGGGATTAAGATGGCTGCCTTTAACGGTGGACAAGAGTGATTATAGAAGGAGACTGCCTTTGTGTTATCAATAGATTATCCTCTTTAGCCCCTAATTGATCTATGGTTGCGGCTCTTCTCCATGAAGCAAAACATATTTTATTTTTGAATCTAGGGTTTTAGTTCTTCATGTTAGTGGAGATGCAAATAGAATTGTCCATGCTTTAGCTCATTCGATTTTCTCTTGTAATGAACCTTTTTTTGTTTTGGTAGATGTTCTGGATTGCATTGTAAATGGCTTGGTTGATGATGCCATTTATTGAGGTTAATGAATGTTTAATGTGTTTATCTTTAAAAAAAAGAAAGTGGTGGCAAAACAAGAGATATAAACGACCAAGGTCTCTCTTTCGGAAACCACCAAAGGTAGACAATAGATGACGAATCCCAAAGCAAGACGACTATATTGTGGTGGCTGGAGGAGAAGAGAGGAGGAGGCGAGGGGAAAGAAAGGAAGGGAAGAGGAGAGAAGAGGGAGTTGAGAAGTTAAGAAGTACTTCAACCAAAATTCCAAGCCTATGATGAAGGTCAGTGTTACGGCCATATGAAAACTAATCTTGCTGAGGCTATAAACTCGGTGCTTAAAGAAACACACCATTTCTCAATTGCAAGTATTGTGTGAGAGACTTACTTCAGATTGGGTAAAGTTTGGTGCGACAAAAGGAAGGAAGTAAACTCTCATATAAATAAATGACAAAATTGCTCTAAAACCCTACAGAATATCATGATCGAACTTCAAGCGGAGGCAACTTCTATGAGAGTCAGAACCTTTGGCCCAAATGGTGCATAATTTACTGTCAAAGCTAAGGTCTCATCAATTGGAGGGGAGCATAGATTGTGTCGACTAAACCTTAATGAGAGATGCTGTGATTGTGGTCATTTTTAAGCATTTAAATACTCATGCTCTCACGCACATGCCACATGTATGCATATTTGTATAGACCCTTACACGTATGCAGAAGAGTGTTTTAGCCTACACATTATGGCATATATATGAGGAATGGTTACCAAATCCAGTGCTTCGTAGAAAGTTGAAGGGTCGGCCGAGTTCGTCTCACATCCATACTAATATGGATGATCCAGATGACAGAGAGGGAGTTCAAGTTAAGCATTGTACTCTTTGTTGGGGAGCAGGTCACACCAGAAACAAGTTTTCTAACAAATCCAATATTTCCAAGTACCGTGTTGGACCATCAACTTAATATTTTATTAATGTAAACTTAATATTCGTCATGTAAACTTAATATTTTAGTTTGGGATTGCTATTAATTAGATAACTTGTTTTAAAGTGCTTTTATTGGTTGAGAAATATTTGATTTTCTTTGTTTAATGTTAGTAATGTAATAGTTATGAAAAATGAGAAGTTTAAGAGAATAAAATAAAATAATTTTTTTTATCAATCAATAGTCGAATTTTAAATATATTCTAAATAATCTAAAATTGTTTCTCAAACAAACAACATGTGCAACATGGAAATTAAAATATATTCCAAATAAAATAAAAATATTTTCTATTTCCACCCCATTCTCGGAAATTCTTGTCGGTGTAGGGATGACGTATGATCATACCATCGAGGGGGTTAAACCATTCTTCTTGGTTGATCCAGAGTCTGCTCGTCATAGAAAATAGATCATCTATCATTTGCATAGAAGGTGGTTTACCATATATATCTTCTGGATGAAATGACGAATTGCTAATGGTCGTAGTCTACAACAAAGATGTCATACTACTAACACCCATACCTTCCCTATATACGAATGTTTGAGGATACTCAAATTGCGGTACGTATCCCCCATCATCATTGTAAGCTGGATAAAATGATGAGCTGTCACCAAATGAAAAATAGGTTGGTGGTTGTTCCCGAACATTACCAAGTCTAAATGTTGGATGAAATGATGAGTTGTCACCAAATGTTATGTGGACTACTGGATACCCATGCTCTATTGATTGTTCTCAAGGATCATTGCTTGCATGTCTTGGGGCGGATTGCACCAGAGACCATGAAAAATGTCAAACCGTAGAACAATCCATCCTTGATTCGTCTGTTGGTTCTTGTGAGCGATGACCAAACCCATATGACAGCTCTACATGTTTAAATGAGCACCGCAAATCATCAAGCCATTTATTTCCAGCTTCGAGGGATACTAAGAACAGTTTTCCATTTTCAAAATACCACGAACAGTACTTTGAATTCAAATCAAAATCATTGTATTCGATTAGATTACAACCTTCTAGCCACCGTGTATATTTTTCATCCCAAAAGCAATGAAACTGGCTTGCTTCACAACCCAATATTTATCGAATTTACCTTTTCCTGGTCCACTATGGATATGTTCAATACCAGGTGGAGCTCTAGGAATGGGTTGATGAATGTTGAACTGCTGCAATACTATATCAACACAATGATATTCAACAGTAGAAAAATGGATCAAAGGCACAACTACACCTAGAATGCAGAAGATTCATGCACACTTTGTGGTATGCAAGCCTTGATTGTTGGATTCTCGTATGCCAGCCATATAAACTGTAAAAAAAATATTAATATACATACACAAACATTATTTTAACATATACTAAGTTAGAAAATTAATTTAAAAATATTATGATACCTCATTTTCCCTATTGTTTGGATCTTTAGTCTTATATCTCTAACATTGTTGTGCAGTACCCCGTGTTCTTCAACTTATGTTTTCATCTGCAAAGATATTGAACTTATATTTCTAAGTTATTCTAAATAAATATTAGATCAATAAAATATTTATAACAACTGCAATCATAGTATTACCTTCCAGCAAGAGGAAATTACACGAGTGCTTCAACAATGGACATTAGATAAGGAAGACTATACCATGCTCAAGATTGGAGTAAGATTAGGCATCCACCAATATTTGATGTCTTCTTCTCACCAATCATAATTGAGACCTTGCACATTTCATGGTACAAGAATGCCAATATTGCAAATCCCAACTATATTCACGAGATGTGTTAAAATCATCCAAGAACGACAAATATTGTGTGTGAACGAGATTACCTAATGTATTTAGCATCAATATCCCACCAATGATTTGCAGCAAATATGCTCGAGTTGCATATATAAGTTCTTGCCGAGTAGATCTCTCTGTTACAATGAATTCACCTTACCATGTAATTTTCACACGTAAACTTTTACATCTGTCTCAGAAGAATTTTTTTGAGAAGCTGAGTACAAATAGCAAATACATCTTCGAGAGTTATCGCGAAAATGAAATGTGTACGTTTCTAGTCTCCATTGTTCAATCATTCCAGTTATCAACTCAGGGAAAACCTTAAATCCACGAAGAAACGAAGCATTATAAAATTCGGCTTGGTGGAAGTAATAAACTATGAGGTTGGAAGGTTCCTTGATCTTCGTTCTTCAATTGCAGAATGTATGCTTCTAACCCTATAATTAGTTTATTATAATAAATTATATCTTGTTACACATGACATAATAAATTTCATATTACTTACTTCTTCTTCTTCACCAATATGAGAGGAAATGTGTTCATGGTCACAGTACAACAAAACTTGTCTAGATGTCATTTTCAAACAAATCTGTAAAACAATTGTTTTAAATATATTTATAAAAATTTTACGAATATATCTTACATCTATTTATAATATTTTGAATCGATTTAGAATATTTTAATTTTTTTAACAGTGGCATCTGAATTTTATTAATCACCATGAAAAAGAATATAATGCATCAAAAAGAGGGGAAAAAGAGACAAGTCCATTAAAAATCTCTTGCAATTGTGCAAAGAAAAGCAAACACTTCCATCGAGATTAGCATACCAAAATTCAAAAAAAATTTATGATTCTCCTTGTCTTTATCCAAACGAGACGTTTTACGGGGTAAAAAAGAGTGGTGAGCGAACTAAGCTATCAGGCAGATTGCTCTGCTACCCAAGTCTGATTACATCGGCAACCAACCACCAACTGAGTGGGGATCCAGCTTTCTAAGACCATCGATGGAACCATAATCGGAGATAAGCATCGTGAAGATCTATGTACGAGTATCAACCAACCGCTAAGGTATGTTAAAATCATGCCACAAGGACATATGAAACGAAACACGAAAAAATCAAAGAAAAACTTGTCACGAGGACAGTGGAAACACATGCCAAAAAGGCATATATTCTTATTAAAATAGGAAAAAAACAAAAAAACAAAGACAATAATAGACCTGGTGGTCGACAACCAATACTAAGAATGGTTGCCGACCACAAACCAAAGGAAGAAAAACAAAGTTGCAGGCGGCAGAGATTTAAGAGAGAACAGTAGAAATTTGAAAGAGAGCAGCTAGAGAATGTTTTAATTTTTAATACTAAATCTTTTGAATCTATTTAGAATATCATAATATTCTTATTTTTAATACAATATCTTTATAATATATTTAGAATACGTTAAAATTTTAAAACCTTTTTCTTAAATATTTTAAAATTTTTATAATATCTTCAAAATTTATCTTACATATTTTAAAACTTTAATACTAAACTCTTGTATTAAATTTCAAAAGTTTCAATTTATTTAAATTTACGTTTATATATATATATATTACAATTACGTTACGTTAATATATACATTTACATGGAAAAAATCTAAAAACCTATATATATATATATATATATATATATATATATATATATATATGGGATAGGATCAAATTACACGGTGTAAAACTCTCTAAGTTTTACACCTTTTTTGGATCGTTGGATGAGTGAAACGGATGGATAAGATTAACAGTAAAATATGTGAAGATTATCACTTGGGAATTAAAAACACGGAGTTAATCTCAACCATCCATTTCCCCCATCCAACGATCCAAAAAAGGTGTAAAACTTAAAGAGTTTTACACGATGTAAATTGATCCTAACCCTATATATATATATATATATATATATATATATATATATTACAATTAGTACCTAAATGAATGTTGTTAAAGAAACAACTACCATATTTATACATTATTTCCCTAAATAATGTATATATACACTTACATTAATATAAATACATTATGACACTAAATAAACCGTTTAGGGGGCGTTTGGTTGACGGAATGCAAGAATACCTTTGAGAATAGGATTACCGGAATGTAACATTACCTGACACATTACTGGGAATAATACATTACCTTGTTTGGTTTATTTAATGGGAATATAAGAGTGTAATGTTTCGTTGGAAGAATATAAAATTAATTGGAAGCAAAATTTACCCATTTATATATTAAATAAAAATATTTAATAAATTTACACCATAAATAATTAGTCACCTAATTAAAAATGTAATAAAGGATCAACATGAACATAATTCATTATCTTAAGGGCAATGTTGTCCAAAGGGGAAGGAATTGTGTAATACCTAAGAAAATGGGGAATAACATCCCCACCATTTGGGGGAAAAGATTCACTATTGGGAAAAGAATAATACCTTATAGTGGAAATCCTCATAAACCAAACATGTGAATGTAAGTTTAGAAAAAAATATTACCTTTGGTAATCATCTTTTCCGCGAACCAAACACACCCTTAATGTTGTGAAAAAAATAACAACTACCATATTTATTATTATTAGCACCTAAATGGCTGGGGTTATAATTAATTAATGGGTAAAATACTAAAATCGTCACTCAACTTTAGTCATTTGACATATTTTAGTCACTCAACTTTAAAAACGCTCAATTTACTCGTTCAACTTTCAACATTGAAATTTTTTCATCATTCAACCGTTAAATAGTTAACATCGTTATGAAGTGTCATATATAATTATTAAAATAATAATAAAATTACACGTCAGTGTACTGAGAGCAGGGTTAATTTTATCGATTAAGAAAAATTAAACCGTTCCTATTCTCCCATTAGAGATTGAACTTTTGAAAATTATATTTGTTCTTTGGGATTTTTTTCTGAACGTTAAGAAATTTAGGGTTTGATATTTTGTTAGAGATTTGAGGAACAATTGGGTGCGAGTGGTATTTTGAAAATCGAAGTTGAAAGATCATTTGGGTGGAAAGAAATTTGGTTGAGGGAACTACTGATTCAACAATGTGGCTGCAAATCAGAGTAATGAACTGTCGTGTATTGCGTGCGAGGGGTATGAAAAGCATGTCATATGGTAAGTTCTTCATATCTTTTCGATTAAAGCTTGTAAATTTAGGGTTTATGGTATGTGTAACAGAAGCAATTTGTTTTGATTTTATTGAATAAAGTTACTTACTTTTTCTGTGTATACTGAAACTTTGTGTATACTGAATGAGTTTGAAACTTTGAGTATACTGAAATTATTGAAATTTTGTGTTTAGTGGATATACGTATACTAAAATTATTGAACAAATTATTTGTGAGTTGCTGTGTAAAAATCTTGAATATATGTATATTGATTTGGTTTGAAATCTTGAATATTTTGTGTATGCTAGTAAATGGGGATCTTGAATATATTTATATTGATTTGGTTAGAAATCTTGAATATCTTTTGTATGCTAGTAAATGGGGATCTTGAATATATATATACTGATTTGGTTTGTGAGTTGTTGTGTAACATGGGAATATATTCAAAATTTGGTGGATATATGTATACTGAAATTATGTGGACATGAAAATATGTTCTGAAATTTAGTGGATATATGTATACTAAATGGGGACATGGGTTTGAAATTTTGAATATATTCTGAAATTTGGTGGATATATGTATATATGTATAATGAAATTATGTGGACATGAAAATATATTCAAAATTTGAGTATACGGATAATATACATATATTTTGTGGGGACATGGGAATGACAATATCATGCATATTCTGTAGGGATGTGTATTATATGTGCATGTGTATATTACTTAAATATATTATATGTGTCTGTGTATTGTGCACATGTAGGTTACATTAGAATGTGTAGGGATATAGGAAGATCATACATATATATCATATGTATATTCTGTGAATGTGTACTGTGGGGATATAGGAAACATGTGGGGATATGGGAATGTTTTTTTTTTTTTTTTTTATCTTTTTATATATTGGTGGGGGACCATTAGAATATGACAAAAATGTATGTGTTTTTTTATCCTTTTATTGTGTTAGTGGGGATAAGTATTTTTTTATCATTTAATGTGTTAGTTGGGGACCATAAACTATTACAATAATGAACCCCAAATTGTTAAAGTACAAAGTTAGTAGTGCAGTCCCTATTTCCTTACACTGTTAGAAATTAAATTAATTTTTTGTTATAGTTTTACTAATTTATAAACTTACAGGTGAGTCCTAATATATATATATTTTTATTTTTTGCAGGTCAAACTTCAGAGCATTGTACTATAGCTTTTCATCATGGAGGATTTATTGTAAATCATCCTACTGTGACATATACTGGTAAAAATATTTTTTTTATATGTGTCACATTGACTCTATGTGCTTGAGGTTTATGACATGGTTAAGGAGTTAGTATATGATAGGCCACATGATATTTATTGGCAATCACCATGTGGTGTTTTAAGTGTCAATGCATTGAAAATTGATTCTGATATTTTATCTATGCTTGCTAGTATGGCTAGGAATTAGTATGAACATGTTTACTTACAAGAAATAGTGGAGGAACACTTGCATGATTCGAATGATGAAATTTCTGAACATATGGACACTGTTAGGAATGTAGAAACAAATATACCTAGTGATGCTGAAACTGTTAAAAATACTGTTAGGAATACTGATTTTTCTAACAGTGAGGATGAAGATACTGACAATGTTGGTTCTGAGAGTGAGCAATCTGACAGCCCCTTTGAAGATAGTGACAATGATTTAGTTGATGATGATTTAGTTTGTGAGGTGAATGTTGGTGTTGGGAGGGATATACCTGGATTTAGGGCAGGTTCAACTGAAGATAGTGATGAGAGTGTAGATAGTGAAGATGAAACTGAATCACTGCACAGTGCATATGATTCTAAAACAGAAGCTGAAAAGAAAAGATTTCATGAGTTTGACAGTACTTTAGACATGAAAATCCCAAGTTTAAAAAAGGTTTATTGTTTTCTAATCAGAAAGTTTTCAAAGCTGCTTTAAAACAATATGCAGTGAAAAATAGGTTTAATATAAGGCTAAAGGTTAACGACTCTGCAAGAGTGCAAGCTGTGTGCAAGGATGGGTGCCCATGGATAGTTTGGGCATCTAAAATGCACCTTAAAGATAAGACTAACAGTACATGACATATTAAGACATATATTGGAGAGCATAAATGTGTTAGAGATACAAAGAATATGAATTGTACTTTTAGGTGGTTGGCTACAGAGTACTTAGAGAAATTCAGAGTTGACCCAAACTATTCCGCCAAGTCCCTAAAACATGATGTGATGAAAGACCACATGCTTCTAGTTGAAAGGTCTAAATGTATTAGGGAAAAAGAATTGGCCCTGAAGATGATTCTTGGGAATCAAGATGAACAATATGCAAGAATCTATGACTACCTTGGGGAATTGAGAGGAACAAATCCTGGGACAACAACCATACTTCATTTAGATAATAGGTTGTTTGTCAGAATGTATGTATGTCTACAAGCTTGTAAAGATGGATTTAGGGTTGGATGTAGGCCACTGATTTGCTTAGATGGATGTTTTTTAAAAGGCCATTACCAAGGATGGCTTCTGGCAGCAATTGGGATAGATGAAATTACTGCATCTATCCTTTGGCTTATGCTGCAGTTGAGAGTGAAACGGGAGAGTCCTGAACTTGGTTTTTACAGATTTTGGAGACTGACTTGGGGCTCACAAACTCTTTCCATTATACATTCATGTCAGACAAGCAAAAGGTAAATAATTTACTTTTTATTTTAGATATTTTCCTTCATTGTATTATAGTGTTTGACTAATATTTTATTGTTTTTACATGGTCTAATAGATTCAATTTTAGAGTTGTTTCCTAATTCTAGCAGTCGAACTTGTGTGAGACATTTGTACAAAAATTTCAAGCTGCAAAGTCAAAATCAAGGCAAGGCATTAAAAGATGCTTTATGGAAGGCAGCAAGGGCAACATACATGAAAGAGTGGACTGATGCAATGAATGAACTGAAAGCCTTGTCAGAACCTGCATTCAACTGGTTGGTGGCTAAAGACCCTAAGAATTGGCCAAAGGCTCATTTCTCAACTAACTGCAAGTCTGACATGCTCTTAAATAACTTGTGTGAGAGCTTTAATAAGGTAAATAAGTTTACTAACCTAACTTGTTTAAATTGAATTTTTCATTAAAGATCTAATCTTTTTGTTTATTGGCAGATAATTTTGGAATCAAGGGACAAGCCAATACTCACTATGATGGAGATGATCAGATGCAAAATATGACAAGATTTGCATCTAAGAAGAAAGATGCTAAAAAAATAATTAGAACACTTTGTCCAAAAATTTTAAAAAAGCTTGAGAAGATTCTTGAACAGTCTATAAGGCATTTTTAACTTTAATTAATTACTTTTTGTTTTGATTATTTATTTACTTTAAATAATTACTATTTTAACAATCCAAAAACTAATTGATTTTTTGATCAATGCTGACAGGTGTTGGCCTAGGAATGCAGGTGGGCAAAGGTGGGAGGTTTCTGCAGGATTTGAAGACCAACATGCTGTAGACTTAGAAGCTCAAACATGCAGTTGCAGAAAATGGAAACTTACAGGTATATTTTGCAAAGTTCTTGCCAAGTTTTTCATTTGTGTAAGTGGTAATATATAATGTATATAATGTAGTGGATTGCATCATATGATAAGTTTTGGTTTATAATTTCTCTTGTATTTGATAGTTTTTTCAAAGTTTTTTATTTGTGTAAGTGCTAATATATAATGTACTGGACTGCATCAATGGTCTGTTTTTGAATATTTATTCAAATATAGCCTTAAACTTAGGTTGTGATTCTTAAGTTTTTCATTTCTATAAGTGCTAATATATAATGTAGTGGACTGCATCAATGGCCTGTAATGTCCTTTCTGAGCTTTTAGTGATCTAAAAATGCCATTCTCCTTTGTAGGGATTCCTTGTATACATGTTGCATATGTAATTTTGCATATTGGAGTTAGGCTAGAAGATTTTGTCAATCCTTACTACAGAAAGGAGACTCAACTGGAGATCTATTCTCATATGGTTAAACCAGTTCGAGGTCCAAAACAATGGGCTCATTATCAGACAGATGGACCAATCCTACCCTCTATAATTCGAAGGCCTGTTGGCAGGCCTCAAACAAAAAGAAGAAAAGAGCCTGATGAGCCAGTTAAAACAACTTGAAAATGAGTAAGCTTGGAGTCCATATGACTTGTTCAAAATGTGGAAGTAAAGGCCATAACAAAAGATCTTGTAGGGGACAAGTTGGTGGCAATGCAAGGACTGCAAGGATGGCTCCAAGAAGGAATGCAAGGCCTAGTAGGTCTAATACCTCTGAACCAATGCCTACTGGTCATGCAAGGGTGACTTCAACAATGCCTACTGGAAGGGCTAGAACTTCCAAACTACCTGTAAGATTGATTAACTAATTAATATCATTTGTTTTTAAAACTTAAACTCAAATTCTAATTAACTCTTATTTATCAATGCAGGTTAGGAGACCAACATGTTCCAATTCAGCAAGTTCTAGTCACCCTACTAACAACCAACATCATGAACAAGGGAGTCAAAGAACATTGAGACCAGTAATGACTGTCAGATGGATGCCATCACAACATAGCACTGTTCAAGGATCTCAAACACAAGAAAATGTGTCTAACATGCAGAAGTCTACTTGAAAGGAGACTTATGGATGTCATTTTGAGACTGTTTTAGTTATTTTGTCAAAGAGGCACAAATAGCATTTTGTGAACATTGTTGATCTAGTAAAGCCTTGTGGAAACTGTTCTAGGCTAGGCTTTTTGTGGTCTTTTGTTCATCATTTTATATACCTTTTTGTTGTCTTTTGTTCATCTTTTGTATACCTTTAGTGACAACATTGAAAAAAAACAGTGATATGATCATTATTGTCAAAATGTCATTGTTCAACATTTGTAGCCTCTCCCATTTGGGATAATATTAATGGAAATTGAATTTACAGTTTCTACTTTCTAATTGTTGGATTAGCTTATGATCAATGATTGGTTGAAATGTTGCAAGTTGAGCATTATCATTGGTTTGAAAAGTTTGCTTGGGCATAACCACTTGATCATTACCTTTTTGTGGTATTTTTTTTAATTGATTAACAACAACAAACATCTTTTTTTAATAAACAACATTAACAACATTAACAACAAACATCTATTTTTATAAGAACAACAACAAACATCTTAAATGATCACTTGAGCATAACCACTTGAGCATAACACTTGGGCATAATTTTCAATTGCTAAGTACTCATTAATCACAACAATTAACAACAAACATTTTTTCATTGAATAACATCCCATTACAACATACTTCAACATACATTAACAACAAACAATTTTTTCATTCAATAACATTCCATTCCAGCTTCTAAATGATCACTAACACATTTTCAGCTTCTAAATCATCACTAACAGTTATGAAATAAATAAGTCACTAAAACAATACATATTAAAGCAACAATCCAAGCAATTCTCTCATTTCTTCTTCTCCTCTCATTAGTTCTGATCTTCTTTCGGAGACCATTAATAAGAACTTTCACACGTGGATTCATCGGTGGATCATACCACTAGAAAAAACCACAAGATTTGCGAAAATTTTTACCATAGTTACTACACCCAAAAAATCGCCTTCCTGGGTTGTTGTTTGTCCAAGAACTCTTCATCGTCGCTGGCTTCTCACACCAGCAGATCGAATTTTCATTCCCTTCAGATGACTACATGTCTTCAACTTCAACCGGCTTCTCAGACTTGCTCATCGGTATCGTTGGTTTTCCCCTTTTTCAAGTGTTGTAAATTTTAGGGTTATAAAGGATTTTCATTACTTTAAGTACCCCAAATATTTTATTTATTTATTTCATTAATCATTTTTTTAAAATGCCTCAAATCCAACATGGCATAAGAAATTAGTAAAACGAGCCATGTCATTGTACAGTAACTGAGTTAACGGTTGAATGATGAAAAAATTACAATGTTGAAAGTTGAATGAGTAAATTGAGCGTTTTTAAAGTTGAGTGACTAAAATAGGTCAAATGACCAAAGTTGAGTGATGATTTCAGTATTTTACCCTTAATTAATTAATACATTGTATATATAGAATCATCATATTATTCATTCTATTTTATAAGTCAAACTTTTATTAACATTATCATATACATAAATAACAACTTTAACTAATTAAAAGTTTCATTAAACAAAACAAATTACGTACTTGTGATGATAAACCGAGAAGCTTTTTAGAAAATATCACCAAATTTTTTAACTCAAACTCTCTCAATCTTTTTTTCTCAAATAATAACCCTATACTATATATATATACAACAAACTTACCTGCCCTGCCTGTGCCATCTGCCCAGCTGAGGAGGAGGACGCCATCACCAAATGGCGTCCTCGACTGCATGGTTCTCTAACACCGCCAGCTGCAATTGGCATCCTCACGTGAAAGCTGGCTCCCCTACAGCCGACAACTTTATTCAGCTGAAACAATCGACTGCATGCATGAAAAATAAATGGAAGACGCTGTGTGTAGGTGGCGTCCTTCCACCCCCCCCAATATCCTATTTTCCCAATATTAACTTGAAGTTAGATTATCCACCAAATTTTGCCTATCAAAACAGTCTGGATATGAAATAATATCGGAGAGAAAAAAACCAAAGGTACAATAGCAAAAGTTAGTTTGGTTTCCATTCCATACTCCTAAACACTATATTATTGCTTGGATGACCATTTTAGATTAAATACCAACAAAAAATAGACTCGGACAAATGGGAATCGTTACAGACGATGTGGGCAGGTTGTGTGGTGTTGTAACGGAATCCAGAAGCCATTTATTCCTTGAATGTCCATTTTCTACATGTGTTTGGGGTAAGATTTTACATGAATGTAGAGTGTATAGAACAACTATGAGTTGGGGAGATGAATTAACGTGGGCCGTAGCAAATTTGAAAGGAAAATTCTTTATCGTTTTTATACTCAAGCTAGCTTAGAGTGCTTATATTTATAGTATTTGGGAAGAGCAAAATTTCAGACACTTTCTGAGGATTACCCGATCCACTGATGTTGTTTTTACTTGTATAAAGGATATAGTTCGATTCAAATTTCATAGAAAATGTATAGACAAAAGTGATAGGTAAACGAGCAATTTTATTTAGGGTAAACTACACAGATGACCACTGAACTATGGGTTTGGTGTCAAAATGACTACTATATTATTTTTTGCCGCAAATGCACCACACAACTATTTAAATAGTTCCATTTTAGCCACACGCCGTTAAAAAAACGAAAAAGTTGACGGATCTGTTAAAAAAATTGGTATAATTACACATTTGGTCATCTATATTTATACAATATATCAATTTAGTCCTAATTTTAATCTAATAAAATAAATTAATTATTCAATAAGATGGTGACACGTGTCACTAGGGATTTAAAAAGCTGACCTGACCTGGAAACCTGACTGAAACCTGCTCGAGTCAGAACCTGATTTGACCCGAGGATTTGATGACCCGAACCCGATCTGTAACCGACTGTTGTTGAATCGAACCCGAATTTGACTTGTGTTGTAGTAATTGAACCCGATCTGCGTCAGACTGAAAACGACCCGAACCCGAATTGGACCTGTTACTGTGGACTTGAAACCCGACATGCGTCCGACTGAAACGAACTCGAAGCCGATCTGGCAGATAACCGAATTTACCCGACAGAATTGACCCGATATCCGATTTTACCCGACCTGAAATGAACCCGACCTGAAATGGACCTAACCTATTTTGAACCCTACCTGTTTTGAACCCGACCTGTTAAGTGACCCGACCTGTTGTTGACCTGAACTGATAAAATACAAGAAGTTTGTTTGTAATAATATTAGCTCTCAAATCTTATAACAAAAACATAGTTTATCTCACATAAAATACTTTATTTCAATACAAAGGAGAAATCAAGATTGAACATTTGGTGGAATTATAATATTGAATTTTAAAATTACAAGGACTTAATAAGTATTCAAACTCAAAATTTAGGGACAATACATAGTTTATCTAATAATTATACTTATAGAGTCCTAAATTGTTATTAGACCAAAAAATTGAGGACACATGTGAGTTGTGACATGCTCATCCTTCTTTTAGTTCAGCCATGTTTAATTAAATCTAAAGAAACTATACCAAAAGTTAGCACTAAAAAAAACAAAGTAAAACTTAAATAATCTAAACCCTAAGCATCTAATTAAGGAATGGCCTAAAGGGTGATTAACCCTTAAATAAAAAAATTAGGCATCTCTCTTTTCAATTTAGAAAAAAAAACCCTCCCCCATCAATTTTCCCCCCAATTTTTTTTATCGAAATTCCCCCCCCCCCCAATTTGGCTGCGCAAACTTTCCCCCCTAAATTAAAAATTAAATTATTTTTAATTTTTAACTTTCCCCCCTAATTAAAATTTTTAATAAAATAAAATTTTAATTTAATAATCATAATTAATAAAATGATTTAAATTTTAAATAATTTATTTTTAATTCATCCACCACAAGTTAATAATTTAATAAAACTTTTAAGTTATTAACTCCACAAATAATTTATATTAAATGAGTTAGTACTAAGCATATTGAATTATTTAATAAAATTTAAAACTTAGAAGCGTGAAATAAATATTTAAATACAATCTTTTTTATACAAATATATTAAATTGATTATATATGTATATTTAACAGAAAGATTATTTAACACTTTAAATTGATTATATATGTATGTATGTATGTATGTATGTATGTATGTATGTATGTATGTATGTATGTATGTATGTATGTATGTATGTATGTATGTATGTATGTATGTATGTATGTATGTATGTATGTATGTATGTATGTATGTATGTATGTATGTATGTATGTATGTATGTATGTATGTATGTATGTATGTATGTATGTATGTATGTATGTATGTATGTATGTATGTATGTATGTATGTATGTATGTATGTATGTATGTATGTATGTATGTATGTATGTATGTATGTATGTATGTATGTATGTATGTATGTATGTATGTATGTATGTATGTATGTATGTATGTATATGTATGTATGTATGTATGTATGTATGTATGTATGTATGTATGTATGTATGTATGTATGTATGTATGTATGTATGTATGTATGTATGTATGTATGTATGTATGTATGTATGTATGTATGTATGTATGTATGTATGTATGTATGTATGTATGTATGTATGTATGTATGTATGTATGTATGAACCCTAAACCCTTAATCAATTTTCGCTACACCCTAAACCCTAAACAATAAACCTTAACACTAAACCCTAAACCATAAAGCCTAATAAATATAAGTATGTGTGTATATAGCTATCAATGTTTGGGCCCTAAACCCTTAATGAATTTCTCCTTAAACAATTAACCTAAACCCTAAACCCTAAACCCTAATATATGTGTGTATGTATATATGTACCTATCAATGTTTAAACCCTAAACATTTAATGAAGTTTTCATAAAACTCTAAACCCTAAACCCTTAAATCCACAACCTAAACCCTTAAAACATAAACTCTAAACCTTAAACCCTAATGTATGTAAGTATGTTTGTATCTATCAATGTATGAACCCTAAACCCTTTATGAGTTTTCGCTACACCCTAAACTCTAAACCTTAAACTCTAAACCTTAAACCTTAAACCTTAAACCCTGATGTATGTAAGTATGTATGTATGTAGCTATCAATGTATGAGCCCTAAACCCTTAATGAGTTTTACCCTAAACCCTAAACCCTAATATATGTATGTAAATGTACCTATAAATGTATGAACCCTAAACTCATATTCATTATTTTTTTAATCCGTCCATTATTTTATAATTTTAATTTGATATTTTCATCATTCTAGACCCTAAAACTTTATTTTTATTCTAAATTGACCCACATTTATTTTTTTAATTTTTCCAATGTTTTACTATTTTAATTTAATATTTTTTTCATTCTAGTCCCTTAACTTTATTTTATTTCCGTATTAACCCTTGTATATATTTTAATTCATCATGTTTTATAATTTTAATTTGAAATTTTGTTCATTCTAGACCCTAAAACTTTATTTTTATTCTAAATTGACCTCTACTTATTATTTTTTTAATTACTCTAATTTTTATACTTTTAATTTGATATTTTTGTTCATTATAGTCCCCAAAACTTTATTTTTATTCCAAATTGACCCATTTTCCTTGTTTTCTTTTAAATTTGTCTAATGTTTTATAATTTTAATTTGATATTTTTGTTCATTATAATCTGTGAAAGTTTATTTTTAATCCAAATTGACCCCTTTTCAGTCCAAATTGACCCCTTTTCATTATTTTTTTAATTACTCCAATGTTTTATAATTTTAATTTGATATGACTTTAAATAATTAACTCAAAATCAATGACGATTGACGAAGGCCAACCTAAAGTCTATCAACTACTTATACGGTTGTACCGAACTCAAACTCAATACGAATTCCAATTCCGAAAATACCCCGACCTGAATTACCCGACCTAAAACTACTCGGCCTAAAATTACCTGACCTGAAATGCACACAACCTGAAATGCAATCGACCTGAAATGAACCCGACCTGAAATGAACTCGACCTGAAATGGACCCGACCTGAAATGGACCCGACCTGAAACGGACCCGACCTGAAACAGACCCGACCTGAAATGGACCCGACCTGAAGTGTATCCGAACCTGAATTAACCTATCAATTATCTGCTTCGGACCCGACCCGTTTTGACTCGATCTGAAATGGACCTGACCTGAAATAGACCCAACTTGAAATGGACCCGACCTGAAACAGACCCGACCTTAAATGGACCCGCACCCGACCCGAGTCGAGTCAAAACAGAAAAATGACCTAAAATGACATGTATCCGATTTTACCCGACCTGACAGTACCCGACCTGAAACCTGTCTGATTACATGTTTTTACATCCCTACGTGTAAGGGTGAGCAAAATTCGACTCGAAAAAATCGATATTTTTTTTTCAATTTTGAGTTATTCGAGTCGAGTTATTCGAGTTGTTCGAGTCAACTCGATTAACTCGAAAAAATTTCGATTTCGAGTCGCTTTGGAATTTGCCCAACTCGAAAAATTGAAAAACCAAATTTTACAGTTTTGCAATTTAGTCATTGATTTCATTTTTCTTCAATTCCTGCTTCATTTTAAGTCCATTTTTGACCAAATTTGAACCACGTGTTCCTAAACCAGCGTAGAATACGTATTTATCTTCAATCTATATTTTTGAAAATAAATTTCATATTTTTTTCAATTCAGCCCCTTAACTTTGTATGATTTTCTCATTTCTTCAATATCTCCTTCGTTTTAAGTCAATTTTGACCAAAATTGAACCACATGCTCTAAACCAATGTAGAAACTAGAATACCTATTTATCTTCAATTCATATTTTTAAATTAAATTTCCTACTTTTGTAATTTAGCCCCTCAACTTTGAATGTTTCCCATTTCTTTAATTTCTCTTTCGTTTTAAGTCTATTTTTTTTATCAAAATTAAACCACATGATTCACTAACACTATATAATATCTATATAACATCAATTCATATTTTTAACAAATTTATTCTTTTTTTAATTTAGCTCTTTAACTTTATATTTTATTCAATTTGATCATTCAACTGAATTTTTTATAATTTTTTTCTTTACATCAATTCATTGACTCATTTATACCCCCATCAGTACTTTATCCTCAAAAGTTCCATATTTAAAAATAATATTATAAATATATTTTAGGAGTTTAGATGATATTTTTTTATTAAATAACATTACAAATCTTACTTATGCATGTGAAAAATAATATGAAGAAATATATATATATATATATACGCATATCTTATATGAATAGAGAAAGTCGTTTAAATTGGAATCAAATCGTACTATAACATGGTAAATAATTACAATTAAATTTGTATAGAAACTCGAAAACTCGACTCGAACTCGACTCGAATTTCATAAACTCGACTCGAATCGAAAAAATTTCAAATTAAGTTCAAGTCGTAAAATATGACGCGTCAACTCGAATAACTCGAAATTTTTTGACTCCACTCGCTCACCCCTACCTACGTGTCACCACCTTATTGGAAGTCTTTAATTATTTTTATTTATTTTATTTAATTAATTTCCACCTCCAATCAGGTGGTAACACCTGTCACACCCAATTGGAGGTGGAAAAATGTTTACATGAAGATTGCTTCCAAGGGGAATTAAACCTGGTGTGAAACAAATATTTTAATTTTGATATAACTAAAAACCTAAGGACTAAATTGAAAATGTCAAAACGAATTTTAAGTCCTCAAAATATCCCTGTATAATTTTAAGACTTTGCCCAAGTTAAAAACAAGCTTTTCAAACATTTTTTTCTAAGTGTTTCAAGTCAAAACAGTGAATTTTAACCTCCTATTTCGAAACGGCCCTCAGGCGTTTCGAAACGTTTTCATCACTGTCGACCACCGTTCCGAAACGTGTATCGAAACACCTTACCCCGTTTCGAAACGATATCACTCGTTTCAAAACTGTTCTTCATATTTGATTTGAAAAAGCTAACGGTTGCAATATTTTTTCTGATTTTTTTAAGATATAAAGGGGTGTTTCGAAACGGATCAAGCCCGTTCCGAAACGACCCTTGGCAGTAGCAAATCCGTTTCGAAACGGATTCATATCGTTTCGAAACAGGTCTCAATATTAATTTGAAAATATGACCGTTAAGAGTTTTTAACTAACTTTTTGGAAACCGTTAAGGCGTTTCGAAACGGGCTAAGACTGTTCCGAAACGACCCTTGACAGTGGAAAAATCGTTCCGAAACGGTCCTAAGGCGTTTCGAAACGGGCTCTTAAATGCACCCCAACGGCTCTTTCTATTTTAGTCCGTTCCAAAACAGGTACCCCGCATTTCGAACGGGTTGGTGCAGACTGCATTTATGGTGGCAAGAGAGGGTTCCAACGGCTCCATTTATGTTCCCAACCACCCAAACGGCTAGAAATCAATGAGAAGGTATAAAAGAGACATCCAAAAGCATCAGCAACAACTATTGATCCTAAAGCAAACATCCAAACATCAAATTCAAGCAATTGTGCAAAAATCCCACTTTGTGTAAAATCCCAATTTGTAATCTTCATTCATTCTTTGTCAAATTGGGTTGAGTGCTTGTATTGGGGCTATCATTTGTATTGAGAGATACCTTATTAGCCTACAAATTTCTTTGTTCTCTTGTGTGAGGGTTGGGTTGATTTTTGGGTAGAAAAATCAACCGAAATTGTAAAGGGTTGCCTCCTTGTCCTAGAAAAGGGGAAGATCAATTTAGTGGAATTGTTGCAAATCCTTAGTGAGGCTAAGGTAGTGGATGTAGAGTTCATTTGGAACTTGAACCACTCTAAATCCCTTGTCCATCAATTTTTAATTTGCAAATTTCCACCACAAACCTTTAAATTTCCAATTCACCCCCCCTCTTGGTCAATATCGATCTTTCGATCCACTCAACAATTGGTATCAGAGCTTAACTCTTTGAGGATTAACAACCACAAGAGGAGATCCTTGGAAGAGTGTGATCATCAAAATATCAAGAGATGGCTTCAACCTCCGGTTCCGGCATGTACGAGTCACAATCGACCACAAAGCCTCCTTTCTTCAATGGTGACAATTATTCTTTTTGGAAGAATAAAATGTGTCTATTCATCAAGTCTAGTGACTATCTTGTGTGGGATGTCATTGAGGATGGGCCATACATTCCATGGAAGCAAGACGGTGAAGGCAAGATGGTGTTGAAGAAGAAAGCCGAAATGAGTGAAGAGGAGAGGAAAAAGATTCAAGTCAATGATAAAGCTCTCCACATGCTATTTTGTGCTTTCGGTCCAGACATCTACTCAAAGGTCTCATCAATTGAAAGTGCCAAGGAAGTGTGGGACACTCTTGAGACCACTTATGAAGGCACCAATGATGTCAAAGAAACTAAGATTGGACTTCTCAATCTTAGTTATGAAAATTTCAAAATGGAGCCCGATGAGACGGTGTCAAAGATGTTTGATCGTTTCTCCAGATTGTCAATGGTCTAAAGGGCTATGGAGAGATCATACCGGAAGACAAGCTTGTCCGGAAGCTACTCTATTCACTTCCCGAATCTTGGGATGGGAAGAGAACCGCTATCATCGAAGCAAAGAACTTGAAGACATTAAAGCTTGATGAGCTTGTGAGTTCTCTCCTTACTCATGAGATCATGAAGCAAGGAAGGGAAGATGAGAAGAAGGAAGAAGAGAAAAGGGTAGAGAAGCTTGAGGTTGAGAAGAAGAAGAAGATGGGAATAGCTCTCAAGGCTAAAGCTTCACAACTTGATGAGAGCTCATCTAGTGATGAGGACGAACTTGAAGAATTGGCTATGATAGCCAAACGGTTCTCACGTTTCATGAGGTCCAACCGGGGAAGAAAAATCCAAAGAAAGATGGAATTCAAAGGGAAGAACAAAGAAGAAGGAAAGGATCCCATCATTTGCTATGAGTGCAAACAACCCGGCCACATCCGTTCGGAGTGCCCTCAACTCAAGAAGAAGGGCTTTGAGAAGAAGAAGAGACTCAAAGCCAAGCTTGCTACTTGGAGAGATGAGGAGTCATCAGAGGATGACGAACAAGAAGTGGCTAATCTTTGTCTCATGGCACTTGAGGAAGATTCCTCCTTGGTAACCTCTAACTCATCTACTTTAGATTTTTCATATGAAGAGTTAAATGATGCATATGATGAGTTACAAGAGGTATATGATGAATTAGTTGAGAAGTTTAAAG
This sequence comes from Hibiscus tridactylites, assembly GCA_958450335.1. Lineage (NCBI taxonomy): Eukaryota > Viridiplantae > Streptophyta > Magnoliopsida > Malvales > Malvaceae > Hibiscus > Hibiscus tridactylites. Next base: position 79,312,820 of record OY288283.1, on the reverse strand, counting down.
AGTCGGTCATTAAAAACAAGAAAATCATTTTAGAACTAAATGAGAAAAATGACTCACTCACTCAAGCTAATTCTAAATTTGAGAAAAAGATTTTAGGATTAAAAGATGAACTTAAATTTTTTCAAGATGAAAATGTTGATCTTAATAATCTTTTATCTCAATGTAATAGTGAACACCAAAAGGTGTTGGGTGAGCTAAATGAGCTCAAGAAGTCTTTAAAAAATGTTGGTAGTGCTAAGCATGAAGTAGGAGAATCATCTAGAACACACCAACCTAGGAAAAAGACTAACTACTACAAACAAGGTAGCTACCCTAGACATAGTAGAGCTAAAAGAATTAGAAGTGTATGGGTTCCTAAGGAACTTGTAAAATCTAATAATATTATTGCTATGTCATCTTGGATTCCTAAGGGAACCAAGGTTTGGGGAGCTAACACTCATGGACCCAAAATGATTTGGGTACCAAAAACCAAAGTTTAATATCTTTGTTTGTAGGGGGAGCATTGCTACAAGGCCAAGGCACAAAGTCAAAACTCATGGTACCTTGATAGTGGATGCTCGAGACACATGACCGGAGACAAGAGTCGATTCATGGATCTAAAGCCAAAAAGTGGAGGAGTAGTAACATTTGGTGACAACTCCAAAGGCCACATTAAAGGTATTGGCTCCATAGGTAATCACTCTACCATTCTTATTGAAAATGTCTTATATGTCGATGGTCTTAAACACAATTTATTGAGCATAAGTCAATTGTGTGATAAAGGATTTAATGTTTTATTTGATAAAAATGGATGCAAAATAGTAGACATTAAATCTAATAATATTATGCTCATAGGTCATCGCATAGGAAACATATACATGGTGCATTTAGATGACATACATACATCTCATGCATGCTTAGTTGCTCAAAATGAAAATGATGCATGGTTGTGGCATAGGAAGCTAGGACATGCTAGCATTAGTGTTTTGGAAAAACTAGTCTCTCTAAATCTAGTTAGAGGTTTGCCCAAAATAAAATTTTCAAATGATAAAATTTGTGATGCATGCTCTAAGGGTAAACAACATAAGTCTTCCTTTAAATCCATTAATGATGTTTCTACTAGTAGATGTTTACAATTAATTCAGATGGATTTATTTGGGCCAATTAGGACTTTGAGCTTGGGTGGTAAATCTTATGCTTTTGTGCTAGTTGATGATTTTTCTAGATTTACTTGGGTTCTCTTTTTAAGTACTAAAGATGAGGCTTTGAAAAAATTCATCACATTTTCAAAATTAACCCAAAATGATCTTGAACTTAGAATTTCACATATTAGAAGTGATCATGGAACCGAGTTTCAAAATTTAGGGTTTGAAGAATTTTTGAATGAAAATGGTATTAGCCATAATTTTTCGGCTCCTCGAACTCCTCAACAAAATGGGGTAGTTGAGAGGAAAATAGAACTTTACAAGAAATGGCTAGAACTATGCTTTGTGAAAACAATTTACCTAAATATTTTTGGGCGGAAGCCACAAACACCGCTTGTTATATTGTAAATCGAGTAATGATTAGGCCAATTTTAAAGAAAACCCCTTATGAGATTTTAAAATCTAAAAAGCCTAACATTAGCTATTTCCACCCTTTTGAGTGCAAGTGTTTTGTTTTAAATAATGGAAAAGACAACTTAGGTAAATTTGATGCAAAAAGTGATGAAGCCATTTTTATAGGTTACTCTTTAACCTCTAAAGCCTATCGAGTATTTAACAAAAGAACTTTAGTAGTAGAAGAATCTATTCATGTTGTATTCGATGATAACCTCCTTCCTAGGAAGGATTCTTGTGATGATGATGATGTAGGAATCATAAATGCCTTTGATGGAGGTCAAACTTCAAAGGAGGATGAGATTCCAACAAAAGAAGAAGACACACAAGATCCACCTCTTGAAGCCTTGAAGGACTTGGCTATTGAGGAAAAGGAAGTGAGCTACCCAAGGGAGTTGAACTATGTCAAAGATGGTGAAATCTTGGGTGATCCATCCAAGGGGGTAACCACTCGTTCTTCTCTTAGATTAATGAACCATGTTGCATTTATCTCATGCATAGAGCCTAAAAATATAAAAGAAGCATTGAAAGATGACTTTTGGATTATGGCTATGCAAGAAGAGCTAAATCAATTTGAGAGAAGTAATGTATGGACATTAGTTGATAGGCCTAGTAATCAATCTACAATAGGAACTAAATGGGTCTTTAGGAACAAACTAGATGAGAGTGGTAACATTGTGAGAAATAAAGCTAGACTTGTAGCACAAGGTTACACTCAAGAAGAGGGAATAGATTTTGATGAAACCTATGCACCCGTAGCTAGAATGGAAGCCATTAGGATGTTGCTTGCATATGCATGTTATCATAATTTCAAGCTTTTTCAAATGGATGTTAAAAGCGCATTTTTAAATGGTTTTATAAATGAAGAAGTGTATGTGGAACAACCACCGGGTTTTGAAGATTCAAAATTTCCAAATCATGTTTTTAAACTTACCAAAGCTCTTTATGGTTTAAAACAAGCTCCTAGAGCTTGGTATGAAAGGCTTTCAAATTTTTTGATTGAAAAAGGATTTGAAAAGGGTAAGGTGGACATTACACTCTTTATAAAAATGTATAAAAATGACATCTTAGTAGTTCAAATTTATGTTGATGATATTATTTTTGGTTCTACTAATGAATGTCATTGTCAAGAGTTTGCTAAGTTAATGCAAGGTGAATTTGAGATGAGCATGATGGGGGAGCTCTCATTCTTTTTGGGACTCCAAATCAAGCAAAAGAAAGATGGCACCTTCATCAACGAAGCAAAATACATAAAGGATATGCTCAAGAAATTTTGGCTTGGAGAATGCAAAGCCTCAAGCCACTCCTATGAGCTCATCTACAAAGCTTGACAAAGATGAAGGAGGTAAGTGTGTTGACTCTAAGCTTTATCGTTCTATGATTGGATATTTGCTTTACCTTACCGCAAGTAGACCGAATATCTTGTTTAGTGTTTGCTTGTGTGCTAGGTTTCAAGCTAGTCCTAGAGAGTCTCACCTTATAGCCGTTAAGAGAATCTTTAGATACCTTAGAGACACTCCTTGTTTAGGCCTTTGGTATCCTAGAGACTCTACCTTCAACCTTCATGCTTACTCGGATGCGGATTATGGGGGTTGCAAAATTGATAGGAAAAGTACTTCGGGAACTTGTCAATTCTTAGGTAGTATGCTCATATCTTGGTTCTCTAAGAAACAAAATAGTGTTGCCTTATCTACCACCGAAGCCGAGTACATATCCTTAGGGAGTTGTTGTGCTCAAGTCCTTTGGATGAAGCAACAACTCTTAGATTATGGAATTAAAGTTGGAACCATACCCCTAAAATGTGACAACACTAGTGCAATATGCTTAACTAAAAATCCCATCCAACACTCTAGAACCAAACACATAGAAATAAGGCATCATTTCATTAGAGATCATGTCCTTAAGGAAGATGTGGTTATAGAGTACGCAGACACCTTGAATCAATTAGCGGACATATTTACAAAACCCTTAGATAAAGAGCGTTTTTGGTCCCTTAGGAGAGAGTTAGGTCTAGATGGCCTATCTTAACCTCTTAAGACCTCTTTTGTGCTTAAATATGCTTGATTTTGTGAAAATGCCATGTTGATGTGTTTAAACTCCTAATTTCATCCATGCTTATAGTTAGGGGGAGTATGTTTATGCTTGAATATGTTTTGCCTGCTCATTCATGACATTTATGCATGTTAGGCCTCTTAAAACTTCATTTTTCTGCACTTTTAGAGCCTTTTCTGCACTTCCAGGCCCAGGTGTATCGAAACGGGTGACCCTGTTTCGATACGGATACCTTAAATCCTGTTCTGAGAGAAGGGCGTTTCGAAACGCCTCAAAGGCGTTCCGAAACGTTTTTGCTACTGCCAAGGGGTGTATCGAAACGAGTTCTGATACGGGTCAAAGGGGTTTCGATACAGTCAACACCATATCGAAACAGTCAGCTTATGGTCTTAAAATGGTCAAAACCCTAGCCGCCCGTTCCGAAACGGTCTTGACCGTTCCGAAACGGCATCGCGGACTGCTTTAAATTAGGGCTTTTAATGATAAAGTTAACTTTATATCAAACTCTTAAAACCCTAAACCGCCTCCCTCTCTATAAATACCCTCTCAAACTCTTTGATTTTCACAAAATTGTGAGGGGTTTTACTCTACAAATCAAGTCTAAGCAAGTTTCATCAATCTTGTGCAAGGATTTTAATCAAATCATCCAAAATCCCAAACTAAGGTAATTTTTCTTTTTTTTTTCTTTCAATTTATGTTCGAATCTTAGGTTAGAAAATTTTATTTTCGTATAAATTATATGTTTTTAGTTGTGGGTTTTCAATTTCTTGTAAAAATTTTCCAAATCTCAAAATTTTTTATTCAAATATAAAATTTTTCAGTCGTATTTTTTTTAAACTGTTTTTTTATTTTAATTTTGTTTTCAAAAACCTAAGTGGGATTTATTATTGGATTGATTTTAAATATCAATGCATACACTTAATTTTAAAACACTTGCTTAATGTTTTTAGATGGCGGATCAAGCTAACAAGAAGCGCAAAGCCATTCAATCCGGTGATTCGAGCATTCGTCCGAATCTCACTATGCTTTTTCAGAAATCCCTTAAAACTCCGGACGCGCGTGCTCGCTTCTCCTTTGTCAAGGATTTCGCGGTTCGTAAAGAACGTGTCATTGATCTTGAGTTCCTCAATTCCGAGCGATTCCTTTTCCGTTATCTCCATCGTTTGGATGAATGGAATCTTCTCTTTTTCTTGAGCATTCCGGATGTTCGCTACAAAAACATGGTACTCCTCTTTTACTCTAATGCTCGTTTTCTTTATGATGAGACCAAAACCGAGATTATAGGAATTGAGTCATCCTTATTAGGCAAAAAGTTTGTTGTTAATGTTGCTCTTTTGGAGTCTGCTCTTAAACTTAAGGATGAGGGTATTGAGGATGAACGCCACTTTGGCACTTTCACCGGTAAGGCACTTCATTTGGATGTGCACGATCGCGTTCTCCACTTGATGGTTTCTTGGTTTATTCGACCTTTCGGAGGTAAATACTCCCACATCCGTCAAACCGATCATTTTTGGCTAGAGTGTTTCCGTAAGGGTGAGCGCCCAAATGTGCCTAAGATTATTTTTGCCGAGATAGTCAATAATATCAAGCTTATTGACACAAATGAGTTGAAGTCGTTCACCTATGGTATTGTCTTAAGTTACCTCTTCAATGATCTTGGTATTGATTGTACCTACAACTCTCCGGAACCTCGCAAGACCACAATTGGTGAGTCATCCCTTTGCAAGTCCGGGTTCACATATGTGAATGGTGTTTGGGAAAGAGTTGATAGAGAAGCGGTTCCTCCTCCTGTTGCTCCTCCACCGCAAGTTCAAGTTGCAAACAATGAAGCCCTCACGGCTCTCATTACCGAGTGGTTCAATGCTTTGGACACTAGCATTGCTTCGGGTTTTTCGGCCATGGACAATCGTTTTTCGGCCATGGACAATCGTTTGAAGAATGTCGAGGATCGTCTTCTTACTCTTGAGACTTCTCATTCCAACTTGGACCTATCCTTCTCTACGCTCTATGGGCAATGGACGAAGTTTCGCCGTTCTCAAGCCAAGAGCGATGATGATACTTCGGATGATGATGACGAGGCCTAGGATCTTCATATCATATCATATCATATTATCTATGCATTTTAGGATTAAGATTGCATCTTTATGTTTTCTCATGTTTTAGGAACCTATGCTATTGGCTTTTTATTTGGGATTTTATGTTGAACTTAATGTTTGATTTATGTTTTGGATATTTTGATTATGAATTAATATTATGGTTGCTTATTATTGCTTATTGGTACTAATCCTTTATCTTCTCTATGAGCTTTCATTGTTCTTTTTGATCTAACAAAAAGGGGGAGAAGAAATTTAAGAGCCACACTAAAATTCGTTTTAAAGGTTTACAACTTGGATTTCAAATTAATTTTTTTTTTAACTTTAAAAACCTATCTTAAATTAAGGGGGAGTTAGAATATTTTTCAAAACTTTCAAAATTCTCAAAAATTCTAACTTTGGTTTTGTTATATCAAAAAGGGGGAGATTGTGAAACAAATATTTTAATTTTGATATAACTAAAAACCTAAGGACTAAATTGAAAATGTCAAAACGAATTTTAAGTCCTCAAAATATCCCTATATAATTTTAAGACTTTGCCCAAGTTAAAAACAAGCTTTTCAAACATTTTTTTCTAAGTGTTTCAAGTCAAAACAGTGAATTTTAAGCTCATGTTTCGAAACGGCCCTCAGGCGTTTCGAAACGTTTTCATCACTGTCGACCACCGTTCCGAAACGTGTATCGAAACACCTTACCCCGTTTCGAAACGATATCACTCGTTTCGAAACTGTTCTTCATATTTGATTTGAAAAAACTAACGGTTGCAATATTTTTGCTGATTTTTTAAGATATAAAGGGGTGTTTCGAAACGGATCAAGCCCGTTCCGAAACGACCCTTGACAGTAGCAAATCCGTTTTGAAACGGATTCATATCGTTTCGAAACAGGTCTCAATATTAATTTGAAAATATGACCGTTAAGAGTTTTTAACTAACTTTTTGGAAACCGTTAAGGCGTTTCGAAACGGGCAAAGACCGTTCCGAAACGACCCTTGACAGTGGCAAAATCGTTCCGAAACGGCCCTAAGGCGTTTCGAAACGGGCTCTTAAATGCACCCCAACGACTCTTTCTATTTTAGTCCGTTCCGAAACAGGTACCCCGCGTTTCGAAACGGGTTGGTGCAGACTGCATTTATGGTGGCAAGAGAGGGTTCCAACGGCTCCATTTATGTTCCCAACCACCCAAACGGCTAGAAATCAATGAGAAGGTATAAAAGAGACATCCAAAAGCATCAGCAACAACTATTGATCCTAAAGCAAACATCCAAACATCAAATTCAAGCAATTGTGCAAAAATCCCACTTTGTGTAAAATCCCAATTTGTAATCTTCATTCATACTTTGTCAAATTGGGTTGAGTGCTTGTATTGGGGCTATCATTTGTATTGAGAGATACCTTATTAGCCTACAAATTTCTTTGTTCTCTTGTGTGAGGGTTGGGTTGATTTTTGGGTAGAAAAATCAACCGAAATTGTAAAGGGTTGCCTCTTTGTCCTAGAAAAGGGGAAGATCAATTTAGTGGAATTGTTGCAAATCCTTAGTGAGGCTAAGGTAGTGGATGTAGAGTTCATTTGGAACTTGAATCACTCTAAATCTCTTGTCCATCAATTTTTAATTTGCAAATTTCCACCACAAACCTTTAAATTTCCAATTCACCCCCCCTCTTGGTCAATATCGATCTTTCGATCCACTCAACACCTGGGACCTTGGAATGCAAAGGGAAGGTGCTTGCCACTGGGCCAAGCACTTTTTTGTGCTATGAAATACAGTCTTTAATATATATTTAAATGATAAATCCTTTAGTTTTAATCTCATGGCCTTGAAGTTCCCTGTCTATATCTGTGTGTTTATTATTTTGCTTTCCCTTAAGATATGGTTGATAGCGATAAATACAAAGCGAGGATTTTTGTTCTTTGCTTGTAATGGAAGTCTAAAAACATGTTATACTTTCCCAATCTTTAAGGTTCCAATGCAACTGTTTTCATTGCACAAAACCCACTTAACAGATACAATTCCTGAAAGAAAATGTAAAGGTGAAGCAATGGCAAAGGAAGTTCCCTATGGTTTAAGATAACACAGAATTAATGTAAATATGAGAATGATCATATCATTTCGTGTTGCAGAAAGCTTCGGGTCGAATCGAAAACCGGGGTATGCGTACATCGTACATCGCTTAATACTAGCAGGTTGATGCAATGGCCTCTAAGAGTGTAGCTACGAATTGCATATGTGTCTCTTCGTTGATTCTCGAGAAGAGGGGAACATGAACGAATAGAGATTTGTGACCCTTTTGTTCCGCGAAGCGGAGAGAGTGATAGTAGACATAGTTGCATACGAAAAGGCCAGCGTCATTGGATATCGTCACATCATACTCCTTTTTCTTTAAGAACTTTAGAATTGCATCAACGGAACATGTCGTCTTCAAGAACCAAAAGATTCACCATGTTAAACAAAGTTTCCGAAAGACAGAAGCAACAAGCTAATTGAAATTTAGGGATGCATGACTACTTCCGGATAGGCAGATGCTCAATAAGTAGGCATGAGATGGTTTGTTTGATGTAGTGGTGTGTAAAACATAAGAAATCTAAATGTACAGGAAGATCACAAAGTATCTCTCGTTTCTGGGAAGTTCCTTCATCGTCGGCAACAATCGGTTGTTGTTGGAGACATCAAAGGGAAATAATAAACACACGGATATAGACATGGAACTTCAAGGCCATGAGATTAATACTAAAGGATTTATCATTTAAATATATATATTAAAGACTGTATTTCATAACAGAAAAAAGTGCTTGGCCTAGTGGCAAGCACCTTCCCTTTGCATTCTAAGGTCACAGGTTCAATTCCCCTTGGAAGCAATCTTCATGTTAACATTTTTCCACCTCCAATTGGGTGTGACACGAAATTAATTAAATAAATTAAATAAAAATAATTAAAGACTTCCAATAAGAGGGTGACACGTGTCACCATCTTATTGAATAATTTATTTATTTTATTAGATTAAAATTAGGACTAAATTGATATATTATATAAATATAGATGACTAAATGTGTAATTATACCAATTATTTTAAAAGTTCCGTCAACTTTTTTATTTTCTTTAACGGCGTGTGGCTAAAATGGAACAATTTAAATAGTTGTATGGTGCATTTGCGGCAAAAAGTAATATAATGGTCATTTTGACACTAAACCTATAGTTCAGTGGTCATCTATGTAGTTTACCCTTTTATTTAGACTGGGAGATTTTTTAGTTTAGACTGCCCTTGTTTAAGCCTCTAATATTCTTTTGTAGTAGCTTTCTGCTTCTTAGATAGTAAAGCAACATTTTATCCAAAAAGAAAGAGAAAAAAATTAAAGAGATTAATTCTCAATAAAAAAATTAAAGAGATTACTACTTAAAAATAAGAGGAAGGGATCTTAAACATTTGTAAACACTTATTAAATTACTATCTCTAAGTTCGGTTTTGGGTAATATTATATTATTTTTAGAATGTATAATTCTAGGAATGATCAAATAAAAAATTGAGTATGAAAATTTGGTCGGTTGATTAAGCTGTTTATCTGTGTTCTCTTATATTTTTTTTAGGTCAGAAGTTCTAGACTCACTAGGAGCATCCCTTCCTTCCTAAGTAAGATTAAGATCAGAATTAGAATTTGTCAAAAAAAATAATCAGATACGCTACCGATAGATCATATGACGGTTGAAACTTTAATTCATTTTCTTTCTTTTTTTCATTTTTTTTAAATCCATTTTCTCTAACCGTTCACTCTATACACATAATTGAAGGAAGACTTTGGAGAGAAACTTTAATTCACCCAATGGTTAGACCATCTTTTTTTGATGTTAACAGACACTGTAAAGTATGGGATATGTCGAAAGGAAAAGATGCTGAAAGTGAAACCTCACGACTTGGTTCCAAGAAACGTCTCAAAGTTTCGCACGAGTGCTTGTCCTCTATCCATAAACAATAAAAGTTAGATTCACAGACAGTGAACTCCAAAACTCTGCCTATTGTTTTGGATATGGTTCAACCCTTTCAAGGGTATTTCCGTCACTCTGCATGGCTATATAACCCTATGGACAATCCTAAGAAGAATCAATACATCAGAAAAGGCCAAACCACCCATTTCAATGAGTGCATCAAACGACAATGGCGCCACTCAATCTTCTCCAACCATGAAGCTTTTCGGTTTCCCGGTTTTTGTCGAAAACAAAGCTGCTGGAATTGATTACAAGAGGTTCGAGTGCCAATTCTGTCACCGGGGATTTGCCAATTCCCAAGCTTTGGGTGGCCATCAAAATGCGCACAAAAGAGAAAGACGAGCCCATCACCATCTTCATCAACACAATCGACGGTTTGTGACTACTGGCCCTCTTATCACTGCGCATTCAGCTCGGTCAAGGCCGTTGATGCATCCGAGATCGGGGTCGACAAGCTCGATTACGCCCGATCGTGTGGTTGGGTTCCGGGGTCTGGCTGCACCATCTTTGCCTATGCTACTACTGCCTCCAAGGGGTCCTGTGGGACCTTTCCAGGTTCAAACGGATTTCGGCGTGGGCTCAACATTGGATTCATCTTTAGCTAGAGAAGTACATGAAGAAGGTAACGTTGATCTCCATTTGAGGTTAGCACCGTCCGGTACTACCTCGAGTCGATTCGGTGGTCCAAAGCCTGACAAGGGACTCAAATAGTTCGATTGATATTGTCGTTGCTTCGTTGATACAATATATAAGAAGACGTGAAATAAGTATACGTAAGCGCTTAATAGTCTCCTATTTATAGATTAAGAGGAGTCTGAGTAGTATAGCCTACTGTGTATATATCAATCGTAATTAACTGTAGTAACATTCATTATATACTAATGTAAACAAATAAATAACCAGTTAAGGTATTTATATTAGAAAATAGTTTTGATATAAATAGTCAAACGAAGAATTCAATGAATAGTTTCAGTGAAAAGCGAATAATATTTTATTAGGAGATTCGGGATCGACTAAATTTACATATAAGATGTATGTAAGTTTTATCGAAAATAAAAATAAAAGGCTTAGTAAAAAATAAGTGGCCCAAATGTGATTAAAATTATGTCTAAACTATTTTTTTTGGTAAAAATATATACCTAATGTTTCATTTCGTTAATTTTAGGTGTGTGTGATAGTTGACTGATGTTAGAAAAAAACCGTTAACCAATTAAAAGTTAACTTATGGAATGTTTTAGTTTCTAATTTCTTTTCATTAATTTTTTATTTTAAAAATTTTAAAATCTTTCAAAAAAATCTTGAAATTTTATAAATTTCTAAAATAATCCCTAAATCTCAAAACCCCAAATCCTCACCGCCGATCGCTACAGTCGAACACACTCCTTTAGTCGCCGGACCCAACCGACCATTTCTCCCAACTCACTATTGTCGAAAATTGACGAACGACATGCCAGTTAAACATTGAACGACAGATGTGAAATCGCCAATCGGCTGGCACGTCGTTCGTCGATTTTCGACGATGACGAATTAGGAAAAATGGTCGGTTGGGTTCGGCAATCGAAGGGGTGGGCTTGGCGACAGACAATCAACCTCAACAAGAGTGAGGATTGGGGTGTTGCGATTTTTAGGAATTTGGGGAGTGATTTGGGAATTTTTGATAATTTTGGGAACTTTATAAAAATTTAAAGTTTTTTTAAAGTTAAAAAAATTAAAATTATTGCCACATGTCAAGTATTGATAGATAACGGAGTATTCTAAATGACTTTTAGCAACCAGACACCTAAAATTCTAATGGTATAAATATTAGACACATATATTTAACAAAAATAATTTAGGCATTTAAAAAATATATAATTTAAATATTTATTTGTATATTGCATTTCGGGAGCAATGATTTATTGTCGTTTCATGGGTAGTTTTAGGGTGACTAACTTTAAATTTTAAAAATTTCTTGGGTAGTTTAGAAATTATTTATTGTCTTTTCTTGGGTAGTTTAGACATTTATTTGTATATTGCATTTCGGGAGAAATAATTTAAAATCTTTCAAAAAAATCTTTAAATTTTAAATTTTCTAAAATAATCCCTAAATCTCAAAACCCCAAATCCTCACTGCTATCATCGTTGATCGCTACAATTGAACCCACCCATTTAGTCATCGAACCCAACCGACCATTTCCTCCAACTCACTATCGTCAGAAATCGACGGACGACATGCCAATTGAACATTGAACGACGAATGTGAAATCGTCGATTGATTGTCACGTCATTCGTCGATTTACGACGAAGACGAATTGAGAAAAATGGTTGGCTGGGTTCGGCGATCGAATGGGTGGACTTGGCGACAAATGATCAACATCAACAAGAGTGAGGATTGGGGTCTTGCGATTTTTAGGTATTTGGGGATTGATTTGGGAATCTTTGAGAATTCTTGGAATTTTTTAAAATTTTGAAAGTTTTTTTTTTCAAATTTAAAGAAATTAAAATTATTGTCACGTGTCAAGTATTAATTGATAACAAATTAGTTTAAATGACCTTTAACGACCAATCACCTAAAATTCAAATAATATAAATATTAGAAATTTATATTCACCAAAAATAATTTAAGCAACTAAAATAAAAATATATATATAATTTAAACTTTTAGTTGCATATTAAGCCAAAATAAAATAGATATTAATCATGAAAACATATTAAGAATGTTGAAATATAACAAATAGAAACACCAAGCCCATAATTTCCGTATCTGACCAAAAATTTGGCCCACTATGCAATTATTGAATATAGCTACACAGTAGTAGAACATCCTGAAATAAATTTTCTTGAGCATCAACACTGCAAACATTGAGGAAGATATTATATTGCATTTTGGAATGCAGTCGTTTGAATTAATTTTCGGGGTTTTAGTTTTATAATTTTTGGGAAAGATGGTGAAAAATAAAATTTTGAAAGTTTAGGGGTTAAATTAGAAACTAATTTTTTTAAGTAACGGAGACTAACGACCAAGTGACCAAAATAGAAACGATTCTAAACGTAAGTGACCAGAATAATCTTTTTTGAATTTTGGTGACCAAAATAGAACACACCCTAAACAAAAGGGACCACTGGTGAAGATTACTCTTTTTGTTTTGTTTGGAACAGTTGCAGCCGCAACTCTCACCCCACTCTCTCGGTAGCTCCCATCTCCCTCACCCTCTCTCTTATGTTTTCCAGTGAGCCAACAATTGAGCCCTCATCGTCGTTCGTGGCTTGCACGACCACCACCAACGCGACCACCGTTGTCGTGCGATCCACCCTTGACCCTCGGCTCGCCCCCACCGACCATCGTTTCTGAGATTTCGAAGGGAAACCGTTCGCTTTTTATTCGAGTTTTGTGCGCCGACCTCTCTTACGTGTTTTTTTTCTTCGTTTGATCTTGTTTGGGTAAGTCTTGGTGATTATCAGATTCATGTTAGTGTTGCTAATCAGTGGATACAAAGTTGAAGATTGTTGATCTCGTTTTCTTTTAGTTTTGGCCGACATAATAATGTGAGTTTTGTTCTGTCGTTGCCGTTCATGTAGAGCTGTTGCCGCTGTATTGTTGCACTGTTGTCGTTGTCGTGGTTTTTATGCCACTGTCGTTCACCTTCCATCGCGGTTTTTGCCGTTATCTCTTCTGTGGCCGCCGCCGTTTGGGATCAATAAACCATAGTGGTTGATGCATATTAGTGTATGTGAGTATGGGCTATGTTGGGCTTGTGTGTGAGTGAGGTTTGGCTTGGGTCTCAACTGAAGGCCCAAATCTGTTATGACAAGCAAAATGCTTGACATGTTAGAGAGCCCTAATTGGGTGAATTGGATCAATCAGGTTTGACCCGTGGAATCGAATTACAATAGTAAACTAGACCAAATCGGATGGTTGAACCAATTTAATAAACCAGACCGCACTTGACCAATTTATAAATTTAACCGGACCATACCTTGACCCATTTGACCGACCCAACAGTTGACCGAATTTGACTTGTTGACCCTTTGACTGTTGACCTATTTGACCAGAGTTGGCCATTGACCTTGGACCGCTGACCTGTTGACTTTGACCGTCATAGTTAACTTTAACCAGTTTGACTTTGACTTTGACCGTTGACCAAGAGTTTATTTTTTTTCGGACATCCTTCCTCTTAACCTTTCTCGACGTCCTGAATCTGAATCTTATGTCCGTTTCGTCAAATTAGATATCGAAAGATCCGTTTTGCTCTTTTTAAGTAATTGTTATTGGAATTTGGTAAATTATGGTTTTAGAATTTGATTCAAAATATTCTCGTGTTCTGGTGCCGACCTTGAGACCGTTGGGTTACCTCCAATTGTACAGATCGACCGTACACGTTCTTCGAGGTCTTCATGTGAGTATATCTTAGTTCGGTTTTTAGTGTTTTAGTCGGTGGCTTAGTGTTAGTATTAAATGCTAATATAGAGTTTTACCTCGTAGGTTCTTATTCAGCTAGATTTGAGCATAAGACATGCTTTTCTCGGTATTAGAGCTACTATTGCTTAAAGGTGTGTCTCTTCTTGAATTATAAATTTTTGTGTTTCTTTTATGCTATAAACTTGTGTGATTTATTATGTGTTGTGATTTGTGAAAGTTTTCAGATATAATGCATATCATATCAAACTATGTTTTAACTAAAAATCAGATTTACCAAATTATGCAACATCAAATTTTCGGAAACGTAAAACACCGGATTTAAAGTATTGTGTAACTTGAATTTTCATAATTCAATTTTTGGATGAGACTCGAATTTTAAAACCTGAGTCATATCATTGTGGCTTTATGGTTTGGGATTTTTTCGGGGAAGTTTAGTGGTTTCACCCTTCAGGCTGAATTCCGCTTCAGATCAGTGGTTCCACCCTTCGGGCTGAGTTCCACTTCGGATGGTGACGATTAAGAAAGGTTCTTGGGAACCTTACTTTTCGGTGTATCGGAGATGGGTACGATGATTCATGTGCATCAGACATCATACCATCATGATTCGGTTTTGTTGTGTTTTCAGAAAAGTCTTTATTAGAAAATGAAATGATGTTTTGTTTTGTTTTCGTTTACACTTTAGAGATACACTAAGCTCTTTAGCTTACACCCATTAGTTTTTACTTTTCAGATATCTCAAACGTTTTAGGCGATCGGTACTTGGAGTATCTCTTGTTTATTCAGATAAATTATTATTCAGTACGAACCTTTCTGTTACCTCAGAATTATTAATTTAATATTATTTGGGATATTTTTGTAGTATTGACTTTGAAACTGTTTTTAATCTGGGTTTTATTAAATGCATGCATCTATTAAGTTATTTTCGGATTTTTTTAATCAAGTTGTCTGAACAATGAAATATGACTACGTTTTATACTGAATGAAATTATTGAGTTCATTATTTATTTTCGAGAATTATTTGTTCGGATTTTAAAATCTGTATCATATCACTGTGGGTTTATGGTTTGGGATTTGTTCGGATAAGTTCAGTGGTTTCACCCTTCGGGCTGAATTCCGCTTTGGATCAGTGGTTCCACCCTTCGGGCTTAGTTCCACTTCGGATGGTGACGATTGAGAAAGTAGGTTCTGGGGAACCTTACTTTTCGGTGTGTCGGAGATGGGTACTATGATTCATGTGCATCGGACATCATATCATCATGATCCAGTTTTGTTGTGTTTTCATAAAAGTCTTTATCAGAAAATAAAATGATGTTTTGTTTTGTTTTCATTTACACTTTAGAGACACACTAAGCTCTTTAGCTTACTCCCATTAGTTTTTACTTTTCAGATATCTCAGACTTTTTAGGCTATCGGTACTTGGAGTATCACTTGTTTATTCATATAAATTATTATTCAGTATGAACCTTTATGTTACCTCAGAATTATTATTTTAATATTATTTGGGATATTTTTTTAGTATGGACTTTGGAACTGTTTTTAAACTAGGTTTTATTAAATGCATACATCTATGAAGTTACTTTCGGATTTTTTTAATCAAGTTGTCTAAACAATGAAATATGACTATGTTTTATACTGAATGAAATTATTGAGTTAATTATTTATTTTCGAGAATAATTTATACTTTTAACTATTTAACTTTATGATTTATAACTTGTGGGACTAGTTTTCAAACACGACTTCCTAGATTCGGCCCATTTCTTCTGGGTCGGATTTAGGGGGTTATATTTAGTGGTATCAGAGCCAGGTTCAACCCTTGGACTGTGAGGCTCACAAAAGTTGTTTTCAAAATATTTTCGACTTTTGCATGCATCTGAAATATTTTTGGACAAGTGGGAATTTCTAAAAAAAGTATACTACGATATTAAGTGATTTTGAATTGTTTTAAGTTCGAAACTCCAGTACTGAATCTGAATATAGGTTATTATCTTCTTTAGATAGTTACTATGCCACCACGTAGAGTTCTTGTGTTGTGTTAGGTTGTTGTCGTAATGTTGCTTTTGATTATGATCATTCGTCTTATGCTAATTAGACAGAAAATTAAAGTGAGATATATGATAATGAGAATTGATATGTGAGAGCGGAGTACATGGTGATACGTCGAGATGATTTCATAAATCTAAAACAGAATAATGTTAGTTAATGATTATGAGATAGAGTTTATGAGGTTGATAAAATATGTTCTTGGGTCAGTTACGGTTGAGAAAGATATGTGTGACTGGTGTTTGAAAGTACTTCGTTTACCTATTCAGAGAGTTCTTTGCTACGCATCATGATAAAATGTTCAGCGATGTGGTTAGGTTTAGAGATGATTATGTTCCTCATAGTTATCAGAATTTGAGACCTGCAACACCGGTTGTTCTGTCTGACAGCGTGGGTAGTACAAAAGTTCGTTGGCCTATTTCTATATGTGGTTATTGCAATAAGAAGCATAACATAGAGTGTAGGTTGATGAATAGACCATGTCTCAGATGTGGTTCTTAGGATTATTAATTGAAAGATTGTCCTCGACCACCTATTGGTTCATCCGTTCAAAGTCAGACACATGCGTCAGTTCAGGCACCTCATCGAGGTAGAGGGCAGTTTAGATTAGGGAATTCAAAATAAGAAAGTAAAAGTATGTGTGGGTTAGTTTTGGAATATGTTGTTAAGTTTAAAAATTTCGAGGACGAAATTTCTTTTAAGGGATGGAGAGTTGTAACACCCCAAATTTGCCCCAATTTGAAAATCTCTAAATGTTAAAATCCCTAGAATCAGAAACCCTAATAATTAGGAATTTATGTTCTAAACCCTAATAGAAAATTTGGAATTGAATTGAATTTTAGTGACCTAATTGAATAAATTTGAAATGTTGGTGTCTAAACTGTGAAGTGGGTTAACTAAGGAACCTTTTTGTTGCAATTTACCAAAAATTAGGTTTTAAACCTAATTTGTTGAGTTACCGGCTAGGTATCTTTTTTTTTTGTTTTGTTTGGAACAATTGCAGCCGCAACTCTCACCCCACTCTCTCGATAGCCCCCATCTCCCTCACCCTCCCTCTTATGTTTTCCGGTAAGCCAACAATTGAGCCATCATCGTCGTTCATGGCTTGCACGGCCACCACCAACGCGACCACCATCGTCGTGCGATCCACCCTTGACCCTTGGCTCGCCCCCATCGACCATCGTTTCTGAGATATCGAAGGGAAATCGTTCACTTTTCATTCGAGTTTTGTGCGCCGACCTCTCTTACGTGTTTTTTTCGTTTGATCTTGTTTGGGTAAGTGTTGGTGACTACCAGATTCATGTTAGTGTTGCTAATCAGTGGATTCATATTAGATAAAGTGGAAGTAGAGGAAACATTAGATCGGAAAAGGGAAATCTAAGGAAAAACAAGTTGATATGATAATCCGCGATTAAGTTTAGCTACGGAACCTTCGGTGAGTGTAGTTGAGTCTCATGAATGGTTCAGCGCTTTCCCGAATGTGTTTTGCTCGAATTATGGTTCATAAGCATGGTTGTGAAATGTTTGAAGGCTCATATAGAGCAAACTTGGTGAAATGCTAAGTTTGGTAAGTTCGGTGAGCTCAATTAGGTGTTATATGTTTTGAATATAATGTTATGTTATGGAAAGGCATGAGAAAAAATGATTCTTTGATGACTATGAACCTTGCTATGCTATGTATGAACTTAAAGTTCAATTTCAACGTTTGACATGATATGAATTGCACTTATGATAAGTTATAAATGTGTTAATTATGGAGCTATAAGTTCATCTATGAATATTGCTATGTTAATGATAAGATGATAAGCTTTGGAGCTATGCTCAATATGATATGTGTGATTTTTGGAGCTTCAAGCTCACTTATATGTTTTATGAATAACTTGATTAAGAAATCTTGGATTTGAGTTAGTCCTGGGTATAGTTGGCATGCCATAGAGTCCATTTGAGCTCAGTTTAGGGGGATTATGATATGCTGATTGACCTTTCTTTGTTTAGTGGCGACAAGAGGGATGAGTTATTGGTCATTAGAGATAGTAGGAGGGATTGGCATTTCTTTGTTTAGCGGCGACAATGGGTTGGGGATTCATGTACCCTAGTGCTACTTGTAATCTAAAGAAAATTTTGAAGAAACATTTTGAAAATTGACTTTGATATGAATACGTTATATATTACTTTGGGTAAATGAATATGCATGACATTGATATGAAAAGTTATAATGCCTACCAAAGATTAAGATATATGAAAAAGTATGCCACGTTGTGCTTTGTTAATTAATTAAGATGCAATGGAAATGATAATATGCTAAGTTAATAAGTTAAAAAGACAAACATGGTTATAAACATATTATCTATTATATAGCAGTCTAAGCTATATAAGCTTACGTTGTGTCATCTCATGCATTTTAGGTGCAAGTTCTCCGCAGAATCGATCCTGGTTGCAAGCTACAAGTCATCTAAGCTTTTGATGTAATGTACCTCTTTTTGATATAAACTATTTGGAAAGGTGGCATATGTTTATATCACGACAAGTTTGTTTATGCATTTTGTGTTTTTAAGAAGTATGTTATGTAAATATGTAAGCCTTGTGGATTATATCACTTTAGCTATAAGTTTTTGTGTTTTTAAGAAGTATGGTATGTAAAAATGAAATGGCAAGTCATTAGACAAGAAAATGATCATGTTTAATAAGAGTCTACATTTGATAATTTATGCTATGAGAGATGTTTTTGGTGATGTTAAGATGTAAGTATAAGATTGAGTTGTTGATAAAGATGGAAGCATGCCTTTGGGGATGTTAGTGCTCTTGAATGAATGACTTGTTATGTTGTAAGAATATCTTTGTGGTCACATGAATATGCATGTAAGGTAGTTTCTTAAGTGTGTGTATAAGTCTTAGGGTGCCAAACTCTTAAAATCATGTTTAGTGAGTAAAAACCAGAACTTCATGTTTGCAAATATTGCAGGGTATACCGGTACGAAATTGTTGAGTACCAGTACATTAGCTTAAAATCTGGAATTTCAGGCTTGTAAGTATCGGTGCGACTTATGCTTCTACCAGTACGGTATGACATATTCGGCTTCATTGGAACAAGGCGTATCGGTATTGAGCATTGAGTATCGGTACAAACTTTAAGGGGGAATCGATACGGTGATCCCGTGCAGATACTGCGGTTAGGTTTGAAGTACTAGTGTTCTGGTACAGTACTTTAAGTACGATACCAACTTTGCGCTCGTAACTTCAGCGTACAGTACGGTACCTAGAGTACCGGTACAAGTTTTGGGTTCGAAGTTTGAGTACTGGTAGATGTACCAGTACGATACCTCGAGTATCGGTACCCTAAGTAGTTAAGTTAGTTGAAATTTTGAAAATCTTGCATTTTAGTCCTAATAATTATATAAGACATTTGGATGAGTTTCTTACATCAAAAGAGTTGGATTTTTGTCAAACATGCATTGTTTTATTGGGCCATAAAATATTTTTCTTTAATGTTTAAAAAGGACCAACATTTTCTAAATTTACAAATTAATCACTGAAGTTAGGTAATTATGATATTTATCATCCAACTGGATCTTAATAGCCATAAAGATGCCTGAGGTAGAATTAGGTCGTGATGATATTGATCATCCAACTGGATCTTCCGCAAATAAGGATGATAACACTCGTAAAAGCCCAACAGATCCTCATGAAGTTAGGAATAACCCTCTGAACCCTCGGGATATTTCAAACGATTCACTGGCACCTCCCAACACCCTGTACAAAGGGACAAAGACCCACACAACTTAATAAAGAACCTTTACTCTCCACCTTGAACAAAACCACAAAAGGGGCAGAAACAAAGAAAACCAAAGTTAAAACCCGCCAAACAAAAATGCAGAAAACTAACGGTTCCATCCTTCCGCTTCTACACTATAAAAGTAGCCTTTCCTAAGAAGCAAAACCCAAAAAACAATATAATTCAAAACTGCTATTTAAAATTTCAACAACCAAGTGAAAACACATCCACGCTTTAAAAAAAGGAGGGCACGTCAATTCATCCTGGGCATGGCGATTAGAATCAACCAGAAAAGTCCAACATAACGTCAAACCGCAACTTGAACAACTCAATTTTGCTGAGAGTTTCTCTTCTGAGCACAAAATACATTATGAAAAAAATAGACGGTAAAGTGGCAAACGTTACATCAATCTTATTAAACAAATGCCAAAATCGTCATGAACGACGCTCATAATGCAACACCCACGATATGTCAAAACCCTACACCATTTGCTAAGCCCGCTTGTTCCATGAACTCAACAAATTCATCCATACCGCACATTGGATTAACACATCCACATCGTTCCCCAATCGATCGCACAACATTGAAGTCCCCTCCAACACACCGCATAATCAATTAACTAGACACTTTTTGTACAACTCCTTCCATACCACAATTTGATCTTCCGTAATACACGGTGTTTATATAGCCACCATTCCACAAGGCCAATCTTCCATCAACCATACTCCCCTTTAGGGATGTAAAAACAAGTCAGAACCTGAAAACCTGCCTGAAATCTGCTCGAGTTAGAACCTGATTTGACCTAAGAATTCGATGACTCGAACTCAAACTGTAACTGACTATTGCTAACCCGAACCCGAGTTGAACCTATTACTATATCAACCGAACCCAATCTGCGCCCGATTGAAAATGACCCGAACCCGAATCTGACCTGTTAATTTTTACCTGAAACCCGATCTGCATCCGACTGAAACGAACCCGAACCCGAGAACGACCTGGCAAATTACCTGATATTATCCGACTGAATCAACCTGAGATCCGATTTTACCCGACCTATTTTGAACCCGACCTGTTAATGAACACGACCTGTTTTGAATCTGAACTGTTGTTGACCTGAACTAATGTAGATCTGGCTAAAAATGTTAAATAATTTAAAGTGTAAACTGTTCATTATAAACTTAATATTTTTTAATAGATTATGTTAATTTCATTATACTTAGAAATTTTTTTATCTTACATTATACTTAAAAATTTGTCTTAATTTGTTAACTACATCATGTATAATAAAATTATATACTTAGAAATTTGTTTGAGTATAATAATATATATTATGTATAATAAATTATATACTTAGAAATTTATTAACTTCATTATATTAAATAATATTATATAATTAAAAGATTGTCTTAATTTTTACTAAGTATATAATATATTAGTATTATATAGTTAATATAATATATTAAACTTATTATGCTTTATTATATAATATATATTATGTTAACTTTATTATGTTAACTTTATTATATAATATATATTATGTTAACTTTATTATGTTAACTTTATTATATAATATATATTATGTTAACTTTATTATGTTCATTATAAACTTATTATGCTTTAATAAGTATAATAAAATTAACATAAATACATAATATACATTAGTATTATGTTTAACATAAAATTAACGTTATTATGCTTATTTGTAAATAATATTTGTCAATATATATAATTAGTAAAATCTTAAAATTTATGTAAAATATAGTTTGTTACTTAAACTGACTGGTTAACTACTTTATTTTGTTAACTTAAACTGGTTAACTTCTATATTTTGTTAACTTAATCTGGATAAGTGACTTGGATTAATCTGGTTAACTTCTTCATTTTGTTAACTTATATTTTGCTTAATTGAATTTGTTAACTTATATATTTTCTTAACTTCATTATTTGTGATTCAATTAAAAAAAAGATTATTGAACACATCGAACAAAATACAAAAATTGTTAACTTATAAATAATTCTGCCTGTCAGTAAACTTATAATTGAATATAAGATAAGTTAATTATAAAGACAAACTTATAAGATAAGTTAAGGATTGCAAACTTTAGGATAACAAACTTACAAACAGAATACAAACTTACAAAATGAAAATATTTTTGCTCTCAGATCTTATAGCAAAGTCTAAAGACTTTGCTACCAGAAATATCTTCACCGAGCTACAAAAGAAAGCTACCAACAAGTTTAATTATGGGTAACTTAGCTATGCAAGCTAAGAAACCAACAAAATTAAAACAAGGACAACTACCTAAAAAATAAAACTACTTAGTACCCAGCAACCAGCAAGGTAACAACCAACATCCAACAACCTGTAAATTAGCAACCAACAATAAACAACAACCAACAATAAACAACAACACTAAGTGATAAACAAAAACAAGTTATAAGAAAAGGTAAAACAATATAAGTAAACAGTGAAACTAAAAGATATGGAAATAATACTAACATGATCAGCAACCAGCAACCAACACAACAACCAGCAATAAAAAACAAGACTAAGTCTAGTAACATCAAGTGATTAACATCAACAAAAATTAAATTGAAAAAAAAAGATAACAATATTAGATAAAGAAATAGAAACAAAACAAAAAAACAATAACACAGATAGAGAGAGAAGAATACCTTATTCATGAATGGGATCTTCAACAACAACATCAGATAGTGAAGAATCATTCACAACAGAGAGATATTCATCATTTTTATCCTCAGGTTCAAAACCATACAACCAATTACGGGTTGTAACAAAAATCTCAACATTTTGGGCAAAAGTTTAACCATCAACTTGTTCAAAATCTGACCCCCCATGCTAAAAGATGATTCAGAAGCAACAGAAGTTATTGGAATGGCTAAAACATCTCTAGCCATGAGTGAAATAATAGGAAAAGACACAGACTGTGACTTCCAATAATCTAAGATATCAAATTCAAAATCATCAGAACGAGGGAGAATAGGCAAAGATATATAGGAGTCAACATCAGATTTACCGCTCCTAGAAGCAGCCAAATTTGCATCAAAGTTCTACAATAAAACAGAAAATGAATTAGAAAACTGTAAGTTAAAAAAATAAAAGTGAAAACAGTAGCTTAAATAACACTGACTTGAAACAGATTTGAATTTTTGAAGGTCCGACGCCTATTCGAACTGGACACACTTGTACTTTGAGATGAATTGCATTGGACAGAAGAATTAGAAGAAGAGGAAGGATAAAGAATAGTTCTAGAACAATAGATATACAAATTAACAAACTCATTGTAAACAAGACTAACCCTCATTTCAACCCCATCCTCAACATAGAGGACATCATACAACTCCTTTAGAAGTTGCAACTTATAACAAGGATCAAGCAAAACAGCAAAAAGACATAATAGTTGAGTGTTCAAACTAGTATTTCTCATACAACTCAAGCATAGGTCATGCCATTGCAGAAATTCCATCACAAGGATCATTCTGAGCATCACACGAAAGCTTCTCAATAGCTACAACATTAGCCAAATATAAATTAGAAGTAGGATACTTGGACCCTGAGAACAAAGTAGTAATCTCATAGAAAGGCTCAAGAAAATCACAGATTAATTGAGCAGTTTCCCACTCATTCTCTAATATAATATCCAGACCATTCTCTCTATTGACAAACAGATTGATAGCTAACTTAGCATCAATAGCCCTACGTAGCATCAAATAAGTGGAGTTCCATCGAGTAGGAACATCCAAAACTAACTTGCCAGAAAAACTAGAACCACAATCTCTAACAGTAGAATTAAAACTACATAGTCTGTAACACCCGGGTTTGAGAGTCGAGAGAAATTAAATTATTAAAATATAATTTTGGGGCTTGAATTTTCAAAACAAATAAAAATATGTTGGACTTGTTTTAAATTAAATCCAAATGGCCATGAATTTTTCACTATGGTAATAACCCATTTTCATTAAGGGTAAAAGTGACTTTCGGCTTTAAAAATAAATCAAAACAATAAAAGATTGCTTTTCACTCATCTTTTTCTCCACCCACTTTCAAACCAACGACAACTTCCCCTCCCCCTTGTAGTTTACTATTCCATTTCCTCCTTGATTCATCCTTGAAGATTTTTGAAAGGTAATTACGTTTTTGAGTTGTCCTCATCTACCTCTTTCTCTCCATGTTCTTAGTTTTCAATGAAACCCATTATTTTGCATATTAGAATTTTCAAGTTTTAAGTTAAAATCCAAACTTTATGGTCTATTGTTAAAGCTTTTGTTTCCTTATTATTAGATATTTTATTGGTAGCCCAAATGGTCCAACATAGTTAATTTTCACGAAGTTTTATTAAGAAACTTGGATTTGGGTTTAAGTGGGGTTTTAGAGTGCTTTAAAATGGGTTTTGGGGTTGTTTTGGATATGAACTTGAGGGCTGATGGTTAGGTTATGTTTAAAGGGTTCTTTGGGAGTGTTGGATGTTGAATTTGATGTTGGAAATGAGAGTTCCTTGCTGGGTTTTGTGGCTGCACGAAAATGTGGGTTTTGAGAATGTTCTTGGCTTGAATTTGAACTTGATTGATGTTCCGAGTTTACAACAGTGGTTTGTGTTTGTTTTTGTGATTAATAGAGTGTATTTGATTGTTTAGAAACAATGAGTTGTGTTGGTGAAGCCTCACGTTTGAATCCGGGAAGCTTGGAAGTTTGATCGGTTAGAGTTTGTTGAGCTTAGAGTAGTCAGTGAGTGGTTCTTCGATTTTAAATTGGCTTTCAAATGTTGGTTCGAGCATGTAGACCTAGGTCGAGCTTGGTAAACCCACCTAGAGTTGGGATTAGATTGGTAGTCTAATCTAAAGCTTTAGTTTAGAAGACTTTGCTTGAACTTCTAAATGTTGTGTTATGCCTCACATATTAAATGTGAATGATGTTGCTATGCATTTTGCGCATATGTGATGTAATGAGTCATGATGATTCATTTATGCATTGTGATATGTATGTGTTTGATGAAATGTGAGTGCATGATGGTAAATCATGGTGGCTATGTGCTAGGCACGGGAAATGGTAAGAATATTGTATTATGATGATCTTGTGGTGAGTTAGTATTGGCACTATTATGCTTGGGTACAAATGATCGATCATTAGGATGTTAGTGTGCACACGAGTGTCAAAATGCGTGCGTGGTCTTGGTGATGGTAGTCACCAAGATGGAGTACGGGTACGCCCGAAAATCTTCTTTTGTATTTTAGTCGATGATGAGTGGAATCCCATCATCGAGGCGTGAGGATGAGTGGAATCCCCTCCGCGAGAATCGATGATGAGTGTAATCCCACCGAGAGGTAATGTAATGGTTGAGTTGTTGGATGTGAGTTCCAACGGTTGTTATCCGCGTATTCGGGTCGTAGCTAGGTGCCAATACGTTTTGTTAAATGTGTTTCCATATGGTTGTATTGTGGACAAGTTGAGCATGGCATGATAATTGATGATATGTTCATGCATTTTATATATTTGATTCATGTGGTTCCAAAGGTAAGGAAACATGCATTCATCATTGGTTTTGTTACTCGTGCTTAGACCCTGCATTGTCGAGGTTTGTTTTATGAGCTTACCCTCACTAAGCTTTATGCTTACCCTCTCTTTTGTTCGATAATGTAGATCCTTAGTTCGTGGGTTGCTTGTGCAAGGAGAAAAGGCCTCCAAGTATGCTATCTTAACCTTCAAGTATGGACTTTTAAGTAATTGATGTAATAGTTAAGCAATGGGGATTTGTGAATGTTGTTTTGTGTGAAGGAGCTTGTTTAGACTCCTTTAGTATGTTGGTGTTTTGTTTGTGGGTTGCTTATGCCATGTATGTTGGCCTTGTGCCCTTATATTTATGCTTTTGTGTATGTTTTGTTCTAAGGCATGAAAACCTTGTTATGCTATGTATGACTCTTTTGGTGAAAGCTTGATTCCTTTGAATGTATGGCCTTTCCATGTATGTGATGTGATGAACGTGTTTGAAGTAGGGTGAATGCCTCTAGAGTATGTAAATGCATGTTATATCTTGTTTCTTGATGTTTGAGGCTTGTTGGGAGCTTTAGGAGATGCAAAATCTTGTTTTTGGAAACACACAGATTGCATGCGTTTCGAAACGGGTAAGGCTGTTTCGGAAGGGGTGTGGTTCCAGGGACACTCGTATCAGAACACGTTATGGTACAATTTGGCTACTGTGAGCCCCTATTCCGATACGTGTTTCGAAACACTTTGGCCACTATGAGGGCCTCTTCCGGAAAGTGTTTCGGAACGCCTTGGTGAAATGGACCCCTATTCCGAAACGAGGTGGAGCGTATCAGAACGGATGGTCTAGATTTTTACACTGGGCCCGTGTATCGAAATGGGAAAGCCTGTTTCGAAACACATGCCTGAAAATGGGGCTTTTGACATCTCTAAAGGTTCTCGAGGGTTGAGGTTAGGCCCTGTTTGATGCTAGCTTTCTTGTGAGTCTTGTTCGTAATCGTTTATGTATGTTTTGGTCGCGTTTGCAAGAAATCATATTAACTTGACAACACAGTAAATTTAAATCAAATTAAGTGTCGTTTGTATGGTTTGGCCTTGTTTTCCACTGTCGCTTCACACATAGGTCTAATTGAATCCATCTAGACAAGATAATGTTAAATGAAAAAGTTTTCTCGGGTTGTTAACTGAAGTGGAGCCTGAACAGGTTTCGCCTCGGTTTTCCCCGCGTAGCCCACTCAGACCGGTTAGTCACCCGAACCATTACGAGGGGGTTACACTTGTTGGTATCAGAGCCTGAGGTTTCCGAGACCTCGTGCAGGTAAGTGAGGTAAGTTAAATTCTTGTATTGCAATTGCACAGTGTTTGCTTGCCATGTAAGTATGTTTGCTTGCTTATTAAGTATGCTTTGATGTTTGCTTAATTGATCGTACGTGTGTGATGTTTGAAGCATGTTGAGTAGAGTCCCATTGTTTTTATTACATCGGAGAAAGAGATTTTAAGTGAGGGAAACATACTTGAGCCACTTGGACCCTTGCCCTTGCTAACCTTATTTTGTATGTTGTTGTTGTAGTTGTTATCTATGAGCTGTTATGTCGAGGCCTAAAGGTAGACTGAGGTTGGTTCGTTAGGAGCCCCATGTTGCGGCTCCTGCTGATGAGTCGGTGGCTGGAGTAAAGGCTCCTGTGGAAGAGCCTGCTGTTGGAGTCGGAGCTCTTCCACCACCACCTCCTCAGCCTGATGTAGAAGGCGAGGCTAGAGCTGAGGGAGCGGGACCTCAGGTTGGCCAGGGTGGCCAAGGTGGCCAAGGTCCTGCAGGGATAGACATGGCTCCGCTAGTTCAAGCTATAGTGGGAGCGTTTCAGGCTGCAGTTGCCGGAGCTCAGGCTACAGCTCAGCCGAGAAGGGATGATACTAGTTTACCCTTAGAGAGACTTCGTAGCCTCGAAGCAGATGAGTTCAGGGGATCTACGCCTGAGAGATCAGAGTTATGGCTAGGGAATACAGTTTGTATTTTGGATCAGATGGGATGTGTTGGGGCTCGTAAGTTGGGCTGTGTAGTTTCGTTACTTTAGGGTGATGCCTACACCTGGTGGGTCACCTTTACTTCCGGCATGCCTCAAGCCGAGATCAGTTGGAATTTCTTTGAGACTGCTTTCAGAAAGAGGTATTTGGGCCCGAGATATTTAGATGAGAAGAAGAGGGAGTTCATGGCTCTTGTTCAGAGAGACACCTCAGTGACAAATTATGAGATATGCTTTGTCCGATTGAGTCAATATGCTTTGAAGTTGATTCTTACTGAGAGGGATCGTTGTGATTGGTTCAGGTACGGACTTCATGAGGAGGTCAAGAGGTACACCTTGGCTATTGATTATTCTGATTTTGATATCTTGGTCGCTAGGGCCAAGGACATCGAGCATAGCTTGGAGCTGACCAAGTGTTCGGGAGGATCCAGTTCAGGGAAGAGGCACAACAACTTTGATCGTGGTGATGCTAAGAGGCATCGGGGCAGTGGACAACAGTATGATAATAGGCATGGCGGTGGCCACCACGATAGAGGCCATCAGTCCCAAAGAGCTGGTGGGCGTTTGCCCGAGTGTGCCCAATATGGGAGACAACATTCAGGAGAGTGTTGGGGAAACTATCATGCTTGCTGGAACTATGGATCGAGGGACCACTTCAGGAGAGAGTGTCCGCATCAGGCGACACAGGCACCGATTCAGGTATAGGCTTCTGTAAGAGCGATCGACTATCAGAGAGGTCGTGGGCACAGTCGTGGTTACTTCCAGTCGAGGGCTGGTGCACCTAAGATACAGGCACCGAGGAATCTTGCTCATATAGTGGCAGTTCAGCCAGAGGCTGGTGGACCAGCTGGAGTCTACGCACAGAGAGAGGCAGGGAATGACATAGATGTGATAGCAGGTAATTTTGAGTTATAGTCCATGTCTTTGCTTTCTTTAGTCGATTCGGGTTCCACGCATTTTTACATTTTGACTGAGCATGCAAAGAAATTAGACATACCTGTTGAGATTTTAGACGTAGGGATGCATGCGACTAGTTCCTTCGGTGAGACAGTTGTAGTTAGACATATGTATAAGAGGTGCCCGTTGAAGATTCAGGGTCATGTGTTTCCTGTTGATATGATGGAGCTTCCGTTCTACGAATTTGATATCATTTTGAGTATGGATTGGTTGGTAGAGCACATAGCTAATGTAGATTTTGAGACAAAGAGAATTTCGTTCGTTGAAGCTTTTTGATGACTACGAGGTAGTGGTAGTAAGCGAGAACGTTAAGTTCTTCTCAAACGTTGTGTCGGCTCATAGGTTGATGGATTCCAGATGTGGGGCTTATTTAGCGTATATGATGAATCCGAATATGAGTGAGGTTAGACCGAAAGATATCAGGACAGTTTGTGATTATCCAGATGTGTTTCCAAAAGAATTATCGTGTTTGCCTCCTGACAGAGATGTAAAGTTTGTGATTGAGACTGTTTCAGGGTCTACTTCAGTTTCTATTGCTCTGTACCGTATGGCTCTGAAAGAGTTAAAAAGTCAGCTTTAGGAGTTGTTAGACCGAGGATTTATTAGGCCTAGTAGTTCGCCTTGGGGTGCTCCCGTGTTGTTTGTGAAGAAGAAGGATGGCAGTATGGGGATGTGTATCGACTATAGGCAGTTGAACCAGTTGACAGTGAAGAACAAGTATATGTTGCCTCGTATAGATGACCTGTTTGATCAGTTGAGGGGTGCCTTAGTGTTTTCGAAGATAGATTTGAGGTCAGGGTACTATCAGTTGAAGGTAAACGAGTGTGATGTTCCGAAGACAACTTTTAGGACTAGACACAGTCATTATGAGTTTCTTGTGATGCCGTTTGGGCTCACGAAGGCACCAGCAACTTTCATGGACATGATGAACAGAGTTTTCCGAGACTATCTAGACCTATTTGTAGTTGTTTTCATAGACGACATCCTTGTGTACTCGAGATCAGAAGAAGAACATGATGAGAACTTGAGGCTTGTTTTGGAGAGATTGATGAGTAATCAGTTGTATGCTAAGTTGAGTATATGCGAGTTTTGGATCTGAGAGGTTGTGTTTCTTGGCCACGTTGTGTCAGCTGAAGGTATCCGAGTTGGTCTAAAGAAGATTGAAGCCATTGTTGAGTGGAAACAACCTAAGTCAGTGACAGAGAATAGGAGTTTCCTAGAACTAGCTGGTTACTATAGGAGGTTCGTTGATGGTTTCTCTAGAGTAGCTGCTCCGTTGACTAAATTGTTGCAAAAAGGAGTTAAGTTTGAGTGGTCTGATGCGAGACAGTGTGCTTTTGAGAAGTTAAAAGAAGCTTTGACGAATGCTCCAGTGTTAGTACAACCAGTTTAAGGGAAAAAGTTCGTGATCTATAGCGATGCTTCCTACGTAGAATTAGGTTGTGTTCTGATGCAAGAAAAGAGAGTTGTTGCTTATGCTTCAAGACAGTTGAAGGTGCAAGAGAAGAACTACCCTACGCACGACATTGAGTTAGCAACAGTTGTGTTTGCATTGAAAATTTGGCGACACTACTTGTATGGTGAGAAGTGCACGATTTACACTGATCATAAAAGCCTGAAGTATCTGATGACTCAGAGAGAGTTGAACTTGAGACAAAAAAGATGGCTTGAACTGTTGAAAGACTACGATTTGACTATTGAGTACCATCCGGGTAAGGTGAATGTAGTGGCTGATGCATTGAGTAGAAAAGTTGCAGTTGAGTTGCGAGCTATGTTTGCTAGGCTGAGTGTATCATGGGACGATGGTTTGATTACAGAGTTGCAAGTGAAGCCTTCGTTGATTCAGATGATCAGAGAGAAATAGTTGCAAGACGTATCACTAGCTTCACATGTTCAGGACATTGCAGAAGGTAGACCGACAAAGTACAATTTCAGTGATGAGAATGTGTTGTGTTTTAGAGACAGAGTTGTTGTACCTAAAGATGTTGAGTTGAGACGTATGATTCTGAGAAAAGCACATTCGAGTCCTTTTTCTATGCGTCCGGGCGGTACTAAGATGTACCGAGGTCTGAAGAGTGATTATTTCTGGGTTGGTTTGAAGAAGGATGTAGCCGAGTATGTGAGCTGTTGTATAGTTTGTCAGAGGGTAAAGGCAAAACATCAGGTTCCTTCAAGTTTGTTACAGCCTTTGAAAATTCCGGAATGAAAGTGGGAGAGAATCACTATGGACTTTGTATCAGGGTTGCCGTTGTCTCCTTCGAAGAAGAATTATGTCTGGGTGATAGTTGATAGATTCACTAAGTGTGCTCATTTCTTAGCAGTGAACACCACAAATTCCTTAGATAAATTGGCAGATTTGTACATCCGCGAGATTGTGAGACTTCATGGGATTCCGAAGTCTATTGTATCAGACAGAGATCCGAGATTCACATCGGGGTTCTGGAGTTGTTTGCATAGTGCCCTAGGTAGTCGTTTGCATTTCAGTACTTCTTATCATCCATAGTGAGATGGTCAATCAGAGTGAGTAATACTAGTATTAGAGGATATGCTCCGTTGTTGTGTGATCGATTTCTAGGGATCTTGGGAGAAGCACTTACCCTTAGTCGAGTTTGCTTACAGCAACAGTTACCAGGCTAGTATCCAGATGGCTCCTTATGAGGCATTGTATGGTAGACGATGTAGGACTCCGATATGTTGGGTCCAAATGGGTCAGAAATTGTTACCTATGCCGAATTTGCTTAAGAGGACTATCAAAAAAGTGAAGTTGATTTGTGACCGTCTAAAAGCAGCTTCTGATCGTCAGAAATCTTACGCAGATTTGAAGAGAAAAGAGATTGAGTATTCAGTGGGTGAGAAGGTGTTTATGAAAGTGTCTCCGTGGAAGAAGGTAATGCGATTTGGCCGGAAAGGCAAGTTGAGTCCGAGGTTTATTGGTCTGTATGAGATAGTTGAGCCGATTGGGCCACCTTACCGTTTGAGATTGCCTTTAGAGTTAGAGAAGATCCACGATGTATTACATGTGTCGATGCTCAGGAGATATAGATTGGATCCATCTCATGTTATGCCCGTTGAGGAGATAGAACTAAATCTAGATTTGTCATACAATGAAGAACCAGTTGAGATACATGCTTCGGATAGAAAGGTGTTGCGTGGCAAGACCATAGAGTTGGTCAAGGTGTTGTGGAGACATAGAGGCGTGGAAGAGGCCACGTGGGAGAGGAAAGCGGATATGCTTGAGAAGTTTCCGTTCCTGTTTCCGTCAGGTAATTTCGGGGACAAAATTCCTTAAGTGGGGGAGAGTTGTAACACCCGAGTTTGGGGGTCGGGAGAAATTAAATTATTAAAAAATAATTTTGGGGCTTGTATTTTCAAAACAAATAAAAATATATTGGACTTGTTTTAAATTAAACCCAAATGGCCATGGATTTTTCACTATGGTAATAACCCATTTTCATTAAGGGTAAAAGTGACTTTTGGCTTTAAAAATAAATCGAAACAATAACATATTGCTTTTCACTCTTCTTCTTCCCCACCCACTTTCAAACCAACGACAACTTCCCATCCCCCTTGAAGTTTACTATTCCATTTCTTCCTTGATTCATCCTTGAAGATTTTTGAAAGGTAATTACGTTTTTGAGTTGTCCTCATCTTCCTCTTTCTCTCCATGTTCTTAATTTTCAATGAAACCCATTATTTTGCATATTAGAGTTTTTAAGTTTTAAGTTAAAAATCCAAACTTTATGGTATATTGTTAAAGCTTTTGATTCCTTATTATTAGATATGTTATTGGTAGCCCAAACCGTCCAACATAGTTAATTTTCACGAAGTTTTATTAAGAAACTCGGATTTGGGTTTAAGTGGGGTTTTAGAGTGCTTTAAAATGGGTTTTTGGGGTTGTTTTGGATAAGAACTTGAGGGCTGATGGTTAGGTTATGTTTAAAGGGTTCTTTGGGAGTGTTGGATGTTGAATTTGATGTTGGAAATGGGAGTTCCTTGCTGGGTTTTGTGGCTGCACGAAAATGTGGGTTTTGAGAATGTTCTTGGCTTGAATTTGAGCTTGATTGGTGTTCTGAGTTTACAACAGTGGTTTGTGTTTGTTTTGGGGATTAATAGAGTGTATTTGATTGTTTAGAAACAAGGAGTTGTGTTGGTGAAGCCTCACGTTCGAATCCAGCAAGCTTGGAAGTTTGATTGGTTAGAGTTTGTTGAGCTTGGAGTAGTCGGTGAGTGGTTCTTTGATTTTAAAATGGTTTTCAAATGTTGGTTCGAGCATGTAGACCTAGGTCGGGCTTGGTAAACCCATCTAGAGTTGGGATTAGATTGGTAGTCTAATCTCAAGCTTTAGTTTAGAAGACTTTTGTTGAACTTCTAAATGTTTTGTTATGCCTCACGTATTAAATGTGAATGATGTTGTTATGCATTTTGTGCATATGTGTTGTGATGAGACATGATGATTCATTTATGCATTGTGATATACATGTGTTTGATAAAATGTGAGTGCATGATGGTAAAATCATGGTGGCTACGTGCTAGGCACGAGAAATGGCAAGAATATTGTATTATGATGATCTTGTGGTGAGTTAGTATTGGCACTAGTATGCTTGGGTACAAATGATCAATCATTAGGATGTTAGTGTGCACACTAGTGTCGGAATGTGCACGTGGTCTTGGTGATGGTAGTCACCAAGATAGAGTACGGGTACACTCGAAAATCTTCTTTTGTATTTTAGTCGATGATGAATGGAATCCCATCGACGGGGCGTGAGGATGAGTTGAATTCCCTCCGCGAGAATCGGTGATGAGTGTAATCCCACTGAGAGGTAATGTAATGGTTGAGTTGTTGGATGTGAGTTCCAACGGTTGTTATCCGCGTATTCGGGTCATAGCTAGGTGCCAATACGTTTTGTTAAATGTGTTTCCATATGGTTGTATTGTGGTCATGTTGAGCATGGCATGATAATTGGTGATATGTTCATGCATTTTATATATTTGATTCATGTGGTTCTGAAGGTAAGGAAACATGCATTCATCATTGGTTTTGTTGCTCGTGCTTGGACCCTGTATTGTCGAGGTTTGTTTTATGAGCTTACCCTCACTAAGCTTTACACTTTCCCTCTCTTTTGTTCGACAATGCAGAACCTTAGTTCATGGATTGCTTGTGCAAGGAGAAAAGGCCTCCAAGTTTTCTATCTTAACCTTCAAGTATGGACTTTTAAGTAATTGATGTAATAGTTAAGCAATGGAGATTTGTGAATGTTGTTTTGTGTGAAGGAGCTTGTTTAGACTCCTTTAGTATGTTGGTGTTTTGTTTGTGGCTTGCTTATGCCATGTATGTTGGCCTTGTGCCCTTATCTTTATGCTTTTGTGTATGTTTTGTTCTAAGGCATGAAAACCTTGTTATGCTATGTATGTCTCTTTTGGTGAAAGCTTGATTCCTTTGAATGTATGGCCTTTCCATGTATGTGATGCGATGAACGCGTTTGAAGTAGGGAGAATGCCTCTAGAGTATGTAAATGCATGTTATATCTTGTTTCTTGATGTTTGAGGCTTGTTGGGAGCTTTCGGAGATGCAAAATCTGGTTTTTGGAAAACACAAACTATAGACGTTTCGGAACGGGTGTGGTTCCAGGGACACCCGTATCAGAACGCGTTCTGATACGGTTTGTCTACTGTGAACCCCTTTTCTGATACGTGTTTCGGAATGCTTTGGCTACTGTGAGGGTCTATTCCGGAACGTGTTTCGGAACGCCTATGTGAAATGGACCCTTGTTCCGAAACAGGGTGGAGTGTATCAGAACGGAAGGTCTGGATTTTTAAACTGGGGCTCGTGTATCGAAACGGGCAAGCCTGTTCCGAAACACTGGCCTGAAAATGGAGTTTTTGACATCTCTAAGGGTTCTCGAGGGTTGGGCTTAGGCCTTGTTTGATGCTATCTTTCTTGTGAGCCTTGTTCGTAATCGTGTATGTGTGTTTTGGCCGTGTTTGCAAGAAATCAGATTAACTTGACAACACGGTAAATTTAAATCAAATTACGTGTCGTTTGTATGGTTTGGCCTTGTTTTCTGCTGTCGCTTCACACATAGGTCTAATTGAATCCATCTAGACAAGATAACGTTAAATGAAAAAGTTTTCTCAGGTTGTTAACCGAAGTGGAGCCTTAACGGGTTTCGCTTCAATTTCCCCCGTGTAGCCCACTCGGACCGGTCAGTCGCCCGGACCAAGATGAGGGGGTTACATAGTCTGGAATCAGAAGAGTCAATAAATTTAACAATTTCACGCAACTTAATAACAGAAGAATCAATTACCTTCAACCCTTTTTGAACTTTCAAGTTCAGAGTATGGGCAACAAATCTAATGTGAAAGTACTTACCATTGCAAGGAAGGGGATATATGGCATGTAAATCGTCTTTGAGACGCTTAACCATTCTCTCATTTGCAGAAGCATTATCAAGGGTTATAGTAAAAACTTTCTTCTCAAGACCCCACTCACATATTAATTTTTTAACAAATTTATAAATAGACTCACCATCATGGGGTGGGGGGAAACGACGAAAGTTTAGAATTTTTTACTAAAGTTTCCAATTATTATCAACATAATGTGCAGTCAGAGCAAAATATGAACGTGAAGTGCAAGCAGACCAACCATCACATGTAAAACAGATTCGACTTGAAACAGAATGCATTGAATTAAGTAACAATTTCTTATTCTTCTCACGCTTTAACATGCAATGCTTAGTAACAGTGTACCTAGAGATATCATTGACATTAGAATTAAGATAACGATGCAAAATCCTAAGTTTATCATGCTCAACCATGCTCAATGTATAACCATGACACAAAATAGCTTTAGCAAACAAATCACAGTAAGTTTTCTGATCAAAAGAACTTCCTAAACAACTACTGGATTAGACACAAGGAAGTCATTGTAGGCTTGGCATTTTTCAGTATGTCTTTTAGGGTTAGAGGTACCAATATAAGAATCGGCTTTATACCTTTTTGTTTTGCAATACTTATCAACAAAAAGACCATCCTACTCCTTAACGAAGCAATAATGATCCCAAACAGGAGAAGTTCTTCTCCCAAACTCTGTTGTTGAAGCCCTACTTTTAGAGGAAGGAACAACTGTAGAGGCTTGGTCATTTTCATCCGCTTCAAACAAAACATAAAAAAATAAATTAGGGATTGATCAAATAATAACCCTAAACTTCTGAAAATAAAAAAGACAAAGGAGTATACCTCTTTGAACGGGAAACTCCAACTCATAGGAAATATCATCCATAGGCATACCTGTGCTAAATGAAGAAAATAGAACACTGTGAAATCCCAGAAACGAAACAAACAACAAAAAATACAATTGTATAATGCATGTCAAAGAATCCAGAAACATTAAGACAAACACATAAACATAAATATATACATAACTTAAGTAGAAACATTAAGACATATACATAACAAAATTCAGAACAAAGCAAAACACTAAACCATACAAACAAAGTGGTTTCAGTTTAATCCTTGTACATGGCGTTGTTTACACCAAACCACATGGTCCTTTAAAAACCCCCTTTGGCACCAGTAGCCCCACAGGTCTGATAGTCCAACCTAAACACTCGGATTAAACCAAGGAAACCCTAGCATGCATACTAAAATAACAACACATAAACAGAAACTTTAAAAAATATACATAACAAAATCCAGAAACATTAAGACAAACATATGAACATAAATATATACATAACATAAGCAGAAACATTAAGACATACATAACAAAATCCAAAACAGAGCAAAACACTAAACCAGACAAAAAAGTGGTTTTAGTTTAATCCTTGTACATGTCGTTGTTTACACCAAACCACAATGTCCTTTAAAAACCCTCTTTGGCACCAATAGCCCCGCAGGTCTGGTAGTCCAACCTAAACACTCGGATTAAACCAAGGAAACACTAGCATGCATACTAAAACAACAACACATAAACATAAACTTTAAAACATATACATAACAAAATCCAGAAACATTAAGACAAACATATAAACATAAATATATACATAACATAAGCAAAAACATTAAGACATACATAACAAAATCCAGAACAAAGCAAAACAGTAAACCAGACAAACAAAGTGGTTTCAGTTTAATCCTTGTACATGGCGTTGTTTGGTAGTCCAGCCTAAACACTCAGATTAAACCAAGGAAACCCTAGCATGCATATTAAACCAACAACGCATAAACCGAAACCAAATGAAAAAGGTAAACAAAGTAGACATGCAACCAAAAGAAAAGGCAAACAAAAATATACCAACAACCAGAAATTAGGGTTTTTAGAAATATACCAACAACTGAAAAGGCAGAGAAGATCAGCTCCCAAAAATAAAAACATGCATATTAAACAGAAACAAAGTTAGCATAAATCACAGTATAAAAAATAATAACAAAGAACAGATATGAGATAATAACTTACCAAATCCGAGAGATGAGAAGATTAAAAGATGATGAAATGAGATTAAGGTTTTTAGAAAGAAGATGAAACGATTTAAGGAAATTAGGGCTTTTAGGGTTCTCAGAAGTCAGAAGAAGGAGAAGGGATATTAGGGTTTTTAGAAGTCAGAAAGATGAAGAAAGGAAATTAGGGTTTTTAGAAGAAGATGGAGAAAGGATATTAGGGTTGATAAGTGTTTAGGGTTGATGGAGATAAGTGTTTAGGGTTGATGGATTAGTGTTGAGGGATTATGGATTAGTGTTTAAGGTTTATGGTATATGGGTTAGGGTATCGATTGATTTGAGGTTTAGGGTAAAACAAATTTGATTTGGGGATTAAGGTTTTGAAGGATTGAAAAGGAGAAAGTGGAAGAACATGATGATGTTCTTGAGAAAATGTTTAGTTTTGATCGAGATGAAACATGTTTAGACTGAAGTATGATGTTTTTATAGGATCTAGAATGATTTTGGGGAAGAACAATGAAGACCTTGGTGAACAACAATGGTTTTGATCGAGAGAAAACATGTTTAGACTGAAGTAGGATGTTTGTATAGGATCTGAAATGATTTTGGGGAACAACAATGAAGAACTTGGTGAAAAACCAAGGTTTCGATCGAGAATAGATAGGAAATCTGGGAGAAATTGTGTTTTTGAGAGAGAGAGAACTCGAGGAGAAATTTCGGCAGAGTAACGGTAGGTTAAAAATGGTGAAAAGTGGCTGGGGGTGAGGGTTTATTTATAGGGGTGAGCCGGGTCAAAAAGATCCGCGTGTTTTTAACGGGTTGCCCGCGTTATACGGGTCTTGCTCCGCAAGCACGCATACTTTCAAATGTTTCAATTTGGTCTTGATTTTTGTAAAATTCAGTTTAAAAGTTTATTTTATATTTGATTTGGTCCTTATTTTAGTTTTAAGGTTTATGGTTGGGTTTTAATTTAAGGTTTAGGGTTATAATTTAGGGGTTAGGGTTATAATTTAGGGGTTAGGTTTAAGGTTTAGTGTTATTGTTTCAACTAGTGTTTGAATTTTGGGTTTAAGGTTTTAATATTTATGGTTTAGGGTTTAGGGTTTTATGTTAAATGTTTATGGTTATTAATTTAGGGTTAGGAAAACTTTTTATTTAGGTTTCATGGTTGTGATTTTTGAATTTATGTAACAATCCCTACCCCTAAACCTTAAACCCTAAAGCCTAAAGCTTAAACCATTCACACAAAACCCTAAACCCTAACCCCTAAACCATAAACAATGATGATAACTCACAAACCCTAAATCATAAACACTCGAATATAACCCATAACTCTAAAATCATAAACCCTAAACACTATAATATGAACCCTAAACCCTCAAATATAAACCATAACTATTAAATCATAAACCATACACCCTTAAACTATAAACATTAAACAATAATGATAACTCGTAACCCTAATGCAACACCCTAAACCCTTAAATATAAACCATAACTCTCAAACCCTAAACCCTTAAACCCTCGAATATAAATCATAAATCCCCAAACCTTAAACCATTAAACCCTCGAATATAAATCATAAACCCTTGAATGTAAACCCTAACTCTAAAACCATACACCATAAACCCTAAACCCTAAACCATAAACATTAAACCCTAAACTATAAACCATAAACAATAATGATAACTCATAAAACCTAATGCAGAACCCTAAACACTCGAATATGAAAACATAAACCCTAAACCTTAAACCCTAAACCTTAAACCCTTAAACTCTAAACCATAAATAATAATGATAACTCGTAATCAAAATACAACACCCTAAACCCTAAACCATCGAATATAAACACTAACTCTCTAGCCCTAAACCCTAAATAATAACCCCTAAACCCTTAAATTCTAAACCGTAAACAATACCGATAACTCATAATCCTAACACAACACCCCAAACCGTAAACCATCGAATATAAAAACTAACTCTCAAACCATAAACCCTAAACCCAAAAGCCCAAAGCCCTAAACAATAATAATTAAACCCTAAATTATAAACCATGAAAAAAAATGATAACTCATAAGTCATAAAGCCTAATATAGAGCCCTAAACCCCAAACACTCGAATATGAAACCTAAACCCTAAACTATAAACCATGAACAATAATGATAACTCATAAAGCCTAATACAGAACCCTAAACCCTAACACTCAAATATGAACCCCAAAGCCTAAACCATAAACACAAACCCTAAACACTTAACCTTTAACCCTTGTAACCCCCTTAGCCCGGCCTAGACGGTTGACCCGAACTACGAAGATTACACGGGGAAAACCAAAGTCAACTCGAAAGTCAACCTTGATTAACGACCCTATTTTTTTCTTTTTAATCTTGTCTAGATACACATTAACCCTATGTGAGTACGCATGAAACATACAGGTGAAAAGCACATCGATCGAACAACATGCGAGACTCAATTGCACAAAATACAAATATTAGGTACCAAAATGTAAATTCTGGAAATTAGAAGGTCTTAACTGATTTTAAGTTACCAATATTAAATTAGTCACATTACATGCTTCCCTGTCAAATTTCACCTTAATCGGACATCTCAAACTCATGCAATTACAATTACAACATTCGGGACTAAAACGTAAAGCTTGCAAACCTCAACACCATTCAAATCAGTGCCCAACGGTCGCTTGTTTCGAAACGGTGTTGACCGTTCTGAAACACGGGTTCGTTTCGAGACTTGTTCCGAAACAGGGCCTTCCAGTGGCCAAACCATTTCGAAACAATCACCAGCCGTTTCAAAACAGTCACCAGCCGTTTCGAAACACCAAGGCCATTACAGGCCCCCGTTTTGAAACGCCAATGGGTGTATCGATACGGTTTTCCCAGAAGCTGCAGATTTTGATGGTTTTTCATGCATAA
Source organism: Hibiscus tridactylites (assembly GCA_958450335.1). Classification (NCBI taxonomy): domain Eukaryota; kingdom Viridiplantae; phylum Streptophyta; class Magnoliopsida; order Malvales; family Malvaceae; genus Hibiscus; species Hibiscus tridactylites. The sequence continues at coordinate 79,273,064 of OY288283.1, read as the reverse complement.
ACCCATTCACATATGGCATAAGATTGTAACCCCTAAACTCATTTATAGCCTCAAACATGAAATTTCACATGTCTATAGGCATGCATCCTATTATCCATACCAAGCAATCAACCAATCTCCAAAACAAGCATTAAAAGGACATTTACAATCTCAAACCATTAAGAGCAACATGCAACAAACTAGGGAGTTCAACACATCTCCCGAAACACATCTTAGGTTCCCATTGCCAAAATACAAAAACTAGTAGTATATGAAAACATCACCATACATGAGCTTGGTTTTCCTTGGACACTCTAGCCTCCTTGTTGCCCTTAAGCACTTCAATTGTCTGCATTATTGGTTTAAAAGAGAGAGCGTAAGCACAATTTCTTAGTGAGGTATGCTCTAAAGAAAATAACACAATAATGCAATTTAGAAAACACTTTCAACAAAGCTTTCTAAACACATGCTCAACTCTTTTCATGCAACCTTGCATACATACAAGCATCTCATGCTTAATTACAACCATCACATCATATTGGCTTTCAAGTGATAATTCATAACCATTTACAACACAAAACACAATCGGATACGCGGATTACAAGTGTTGTCCCACACGCTTCATACACACTATCGAACAACATAAGGTGGAGTTTTTCGGTACAATCACAACCCCTCAACACCCGTGATGGAGTTTAACAGTACAATCACAACTCCTCCACATCACTCATCGATAGTTGTATAATTCCACTAACGAGTGCAAGGGACACATAACACAAGATCCGCACACGGACTTTTAACCACCGTTGTGATCTTACCTCACTCGTTAGGATACTTGGATGGAGTTTACGGTACAATCACAACCTCTCAACATCTAAGGCGACTTTATTCACGATGCACCCAATCCTATAGCCGGCTAACTATATCTGATTCAAGTACTCTAAAACCATTACATCACTTGCCAATATACATCATTTACCATCAACAACTCATTATTTTAAAGCATTAATCAAAGCCATTAAACATCATGCATCACTATGCATCAAAACCATATTTACAATATGACAAACCAAGGATCTCTTACCTTGAGCATCCTTCAACACATGGCTTTCAAAACAAGCATTAACCATGCTAAAACATGCTTTTAAAACAGAATTTAAACATGCAAATATAACCAATGCATCAAACCACTTCATGGCTCATTCAAGAGAGTTTTTCCGAAAACTTACTCTTGAGCTTAACTTAGTTGTTTAGACTTAAACTAAGCTCCCAAAACCTTCCAACAATCGTTTCAAAGTTGGAAACCCATGTAACACCCCTTTCCCGGTTTAGGAGCAGAGAGTGTTACCAAACTAAGCTGAACTGAATAGGTCAAAATTTCAAGGAAATTTAAAACTTTTTTTATATCCCCTCTAATCCAGTTGAATCATTTGACATACCTAATAGCTTATATTAATTTACAAGGACACCTTTCATTTGCATATTATAAATTTAACTACTGCGATTACCTATTTCATCTTGTTCATATTAACTTATTTAATTATTACATGTTTAGACTACTTATACTTAATGCATATTTCGAACTTGCAAGGTTAAACTTATTCATTATTCCATTCAGGTCACTAACCTTTAGGGTTCCTAATAGTACTAAGTACTAACTTGCCAAACCAATTATATAGCACGATTTTTATTCATGTGACTTATATGTCAAATCGAATTACCATTCTAATCACATATCATTCGAAAGCCACTAAGAAACTAGATCCATGTCTAGACATTATCTAGTCTAAGGTCAGTTATGACATTATTTTCATATACCAAACCAAAACATGCATACATAACCTTTTGGCTTACTATATTTATATCCAAATCTTAACCATTTAATCCCATGCATTTAAGCAATCATTTCTAACTAAGTTAATCCAAATCATACATGATCTATCTAAGCATAACCAAGGTTATCATATGTTAACGCTTAGAGATTAAACAAACCATTGGATAATTAAGTTTACTTGACATGGCTTAGCTAATCTTAACAACAAACCAAAGTTAACCAACTTATACAAAACGTTCCAAAATGCCAAAATGCATACTAGTATATGTACATCAATGCCACCCTTAGGAGGTACAAACAAAATCGAAACATCATACATTGTTCCTTGCTTGTGCCAAGCTAGCTAGATCAACCTTGAGATGGCTCAAAATCCTAGATACCTGAAATTTTGGGAAGAAGGCAAAGCGAGTGATAAGTACATAGTGTACTTAGTGAGGTAGCACCTAGAGCTAACCAATTAATTTCATACATACACCAAAATACTACTTAGCCGAATGGCATGGATCAATTAACCTCAATTAGCCAATAATTCAATCAGCATGCCTAATTCAAGTATATATTTTTACATCTAAGTCATGGCAACCAAATTAATTGAATGTATATTCATTCATACATATTACTCTTAAAGCATGATAATCAATGCAATTCAGGCTTAATTCAAACTATCCTACATCACACAAGCATGCATAACTAAAACAAAAGCACATATGTTTATGCACTAACTAGTACATTCCGAATGCATAGTTCATTTAACCAATTTTCATATTAATGTATTCATTGAGCCATGCTAAGATCAAATGTTATCATAACAATTTTCATATACTAAAACTCTTAATAGCCATATCGTAATCGAATGCTTCCATAGCAACTTATCAAACAAATGCTATCATAGTAACTTTTAATTTCCAATGCTCTTTAAGCTATATCATATCAAATGCAATTCTTATTAACAAATTGCATACACAAATGCTTTTGATGCATTAGGTTCATATTAACCATTATTTACCATTTATTGCCTCGGTGCTAGTTAGACCAGGTAAACAAGTCAACAAAAGGTACACTAAGTACCTAACAAAAGTACCACAAAGGTACTAACAAAAGATACCCAAGGTATCTAACTAAGGTGCACAAAACACCATCCAAAAGTACGCGAAGTACTGAACAAAGTACCAAAGTATTGGGCAAAAGTACAGGAAGTACTAACAAGACGAGCTCAGACTCTATGCATGCCTTAGTACCTATGACCAACTATCAACCAAGGCTTCATTTATTTCTCATTAGCAATCGAATTCGTTTGTTAGGCTTTCAATTCATACAAGCCATGTTTCATGTCACAAGGTCAAGCATTCATAACATGCTATCAAACAAGGTCATTTATATTATCACATGCATGATTCACATACCTGGCACTCCGCAGCAGCGTGCCAAAACTTACCTCGACATTACCAAGCCATGCACATAAACTAGTCTAGTCCTAGAATTCTAGCAATCAATTCATGGCATCACACAAGTTATCAACCAAAATTATCCTTCTTCACTTATTACCAAATATGATTTTAGTCCATTTACATGACAAATATTCAGCTCAAGGCTGGTTAGGACCTAGGTTCTAACCCTAAGGGAGGCTACACTCACAATACTCCAAGCTGTCCCACTAAGGGTTGTGGATGACCACTCCTTTGCTCTTTCTTTTTGATTGCTCTAGCAGCCTTTCTTCTTCGAAATCATCCACTTTCACGTCCTCTAACAATTTACACACACATAGCCATCAATTAGAATGCATACAATCAATCAATTTATGCATCTATATGCCATACAAATGCAAAATCCAAAACTGTCCCGTAACAGGCAGTTTATCGACCCTTTACTAAAATTTACATATCTTTTAATCCGTAAGTCGGTTTTTCAATTATCTTATACCGTTAGAAAGCTAATGAGACCCTCTATTTAACCATAATGGGATTACATTTTATTATCTTACCATTTAATACAGTTTTTTAACTAAAGACAGCCCTACTTTCATTTTCGGACAGCCTTGACCTATTGAATTGATCTATTTCCAGATTTTTCTCTATAACTCCAAATTGAGTTTCGTTTCTTCCCAAGTCTTCTAGACATGTGAAAGTTTAATCATACAAATTTTCAGCTCAAATTACCAACTACATTAGTCTCGGTAGCCATTTAAAGTGGCTGTTCCAGAACTGAAAATTCTGGACAGCATGTTCTAGCTTAATTCACTAATTTTCTTAGGGACCAATTCACCTACAAATGTATATAAACATCACACCACATTTCTAATTAGTGTCTTAACTTAATATACACTTAATGACATAACCAATTACCAAGTTTCACCTATCCACTTCAGCTCACAACTCTAGTATAGCCAAAACAGTTTCGGTTTAGTGCTCAATCACACATTGCTAATTCAATTTGGTCCCAAACATATACTTATGAATTTTTCAGCATCTTACACACATAATTAGCATCATTTAATCCATTTTACAGCAGCCATTTACATACTTACACATCAATTATCCATTGACACATTTTACACTTCTAAATTTTCACTATCATAACCTCAACATGGATGTTTATGTTCTAACAATTTGGCAGCACACTCAACCCAAAATCAACATATATCATGCATTATTAAAAGAGGATAATCATACATTACCTTCTCAACAAAGACCATGCAAAAACTCCCCAAAACTTGAGCCAAAACAGTCCCAAACTCAAGCCCTCTCTCAATTTTCGGCTAAGAGAAGAGAATGGTGACAGCTTCCCCAAACTCTTAGCTTTCACTCAAATTTCTCTAGTTTCTAAGGATTTGGACTCACTAATCTCATGAAACAAAGGAACAAAAGTGAGCTCTCTAAGCTTTCTTGCAAAAATCAGCTATGGAGACTAAGTGAAGATGAAACCCACTTTCTCTTTCCTCTAAGAGAAGATGATAAGGTTGAAATCTCATTATTATGAATCCCATTGGTGGAGAATTGCCACCTCAATTCCCACTTATCATCTCTTAAAAGTTTAGCATGCAAACACCAAACTTTGCCTTGTTTTTATTTAAGTCATCTTAATTGTGCCAATCACTTTCTTTTTACTTCAATTTAAGTCCAAACTTTTAATTTAGTTTATTAAGTATCAATTACTTATCAATTGAGCTACCTCACTTCATTTTATTACAATTTAATCCTAGTCTCCCTAGATTAAAAGATTAATTTCACCTTTCTAAATTAATTATCCATGTCACATATTCGAATTCCTCTTAATCTTAATGGCACATGTCATCAAATAGGAAATGGCTTAATTGAAATCATCCTAGGCCCGGTTTAGGGTGTTACAATTCTCCCCCTCTTAAAAGAAATTCGTCCTCGAATTTACCTAAGGGGAAGAGATGTGGGTATTGCTCTTTTATAGTGGCTTCGAGTTCCCAAGTAGCTTCTTCTACCTTATGATTCCTCCAAAGGACTTTTACCAGGGGAATTGACTTATTACGAAGCCTTCTAACTTCCCGATCAAGAATCTGAACCGGTTCTTCTTCATAAGACAAGTCGGAATTCAATTCCACCTCTTCTGGTTCCAGAACGTGAGAAGGATCGGATCTATGCTTCCTGAGCATTGAGACATGGAAGACGTTGTGGATCTTATCGAACTAACTAGGAAGTGCAAGACGATAAGCCACAGGACCAATTCTTTCGACAATTTCAAAAGGTCCAATGAATCGAGGGCTAAGCTTTCCTTTTCTTCCGAATCTGAAGACTTTCTTCCAAGGAGAAACTTTTAGGAAGACCTTGTCCCCAACATTGTGTTGAATGTCTCTCCGTTTCAAGTCGGCATAAGCCTTTTGCCTGTCGAAGGCTTGCTTCAATCGATCATCGATAATTCGAACTTATTCCTCAGTTTCCCGGAGCATTTGAGGTCCTAAAATCTTATTCTCTCCCAATTCAGACCAGCACAAAGGAGTTCTACATTTCCTCCCGTATAGAGCTTCGAAAGGAGCCATCTGAATAGATGCTTGATAGCTATTATTGTACGCAAACTCTACCAGGGGCAAGGACTTCTCCAAATTCTTTTCGAAATCGATAATACATGCCCGAAGAATGTCTTCCAAGACTTGAATTACTCTTTCAGATTGACCATCACTCTGAGGATGATAAGCTGTACTGAGATTGAGTTTGGTCCCAAGAGCTTGTTGTAACGACTTCCAAAATCGTGCAGTGAAACGAGGATCTCGGTCTGATATAATGGAAATAGGAATACCGTGAAGACGGATGACTTCTCGAATATACAACTCAGCTAAAGCTTCCAGTCTCATGCTCATTCTGACAGGAATGAAATGGGCTGATTTGGTGAATCTATCAACTATCACCCAAATTGCATCGTTCTTTCTTGGTGTACAAGGAAGTCCAGATACGAAATCCATGGTGATTAGTTCCCACTTCCATTGCGGAAATTTGATTGGTTGTAACAAACCAGTTGGAACTCGATGTTCAGCCTTCACACGTTGGCAATTCAAGCACCTAGACACATAATCGTTGATAGCAGTCTTCATTCCCGGCCACCAGTACAAGGGCTTGAGATCCTTGTACATCTTTACTGATCCCGGATGAACAGAGAAGAGACTTTGGTGAGCCTCACTGAGGATCTTCTCTTGGAATTCCTTATTATCAGGGATACAAATTCTAACTCGGAAATAGATTAGACCATTCGGCTTAACCAAGAAGTCAGAATTAGAATCAAGCTTAGAGATGATTTCTGAAGTTCGGGATCAAGCTGTTGAATCTCTTTGATCCTGGTGATTAGACTAGATTGAATTTGGAGTTCCGATAGATAATTTCGAGCTTTTGCAAGTCGAAAATGAGCATTGATAGCCGTTGGAGCTACAAGAGGTCAATTTAAACACGTTATTATCAAGATTAAAGATTTCAGTTGACTTCCTTGTCTAACAAGGAAGTGTTCGAACTCTTTCTTGGAAATCAAGAAAGATTAAAATTTTCTCTCAAGAATTTAAATGAAGGTTTAAATGAATTTATGAATTTTTTTTAAGACTTACCGGGAGTCGGTTTTCTACTCAGTGCATCCGCTACTACATTAGCCTTCCCGGGATGGTAATAAATTACTAGATCATAATCCTTTAGTAACTCCATCCACCTTCTCTGTCTCAGATTTAATTCTTTTTGGGTGATAAGGTATTTGAGACTTTTGTGATCCGTGAATAGGTGACACCGCTCACCGTATAAGTAATGTCTTCAAATCTTGAGTGCAAAGACGATTGCGGCTAACTCAAGGTCATGTGTCGGGTAATTATGCTCATGTGGCTTTAATTGTCGGGATGCATATGCTATAACCTTTTCTTCTTGCATCAACACACAACCTAGACCCGAATAGGATGCATCACTATAAACTACAAATTCTTTGCCCGATTCAGGTTGGGTCAGTACCGGAGCATGAGTTAGAGCTTGTTTCAACTGATCAAAACTTCGTTGCTGATTTTCAGACCAAGAAAAGGGCTGATCCTTTCTAAGGAGTTTGGTTAGCGACAAAGCAATCGTAGAAAATCCTTTAACGAATCTTCGATAATAACCTGCTAAACCAAGAAAACTGTAAACCTCACTAACATTCTTTGGAGGTTGCCAATCAATCACAGTTTGTATCTTCTTAGAATCAACTTTGATTCCATCGGCCGAGATAACATGACCGAGGAATGACACTTCCGAAATCCAAAATTCACATTTGGAGAATTTGGCAAAGAGTTGATGCTCCCTAAGAGTTTGCAATACAATTCTAAGATGATCATAGTGTTCTTCTTTGCTTTGGGAGTAAACAAGAATGTCGTCAATAAATACGACCACAAACTTATCAAGAAACGGCTTGAAGACTCGATTCATAAGGTCCATAAAGGCTGCCGGGGCATTGGTTAGCCCGAATGGCATTATGAGGAACTCAAAGTGGCCGTAACGAGTTCGGAAAGCCGTTTTGGGTACATCCTCCTCCTTTACTCTCATTTGATAGTAACCCGACCTTAAATCAATTTTAGAGAATACAGCTGCACCACGAAGTTGATCAAACAGATCTTCAATTCTCGGTAATGGATATTTATTCTTAATTGTTATCTGATTCAGCCTCCGATAGTCGATACACAGCCGCATCGAGCCATCTTTCTTCTTTACGAACAAAACCGGAGCACCCCAAGGAGAAGTTCTCGGTCGGATAAAACCCTTGTCTTGGAACTCTTCAATTTGCTTCTTTAATTCTTTCAACTCAATAGGGGCCATTCGATATGGTGTAATTGACACCGGATTAGTTCCAGGATGAATGTCAATTCCAAATTCTACTTCCCGAATTGGAGGGAGTCCAGGAAGTTCTTCCGGAAAGACATCGGTAAATTCTGACATCACTGGCATCGATGGCAAGTCGAAATCATAGTCATCTTGCAACACCATAGCGGAAAAAATCGAGGTAGGCTCCTTATCAATTAACAGGATAGATTCCTTTCCTAAACCTCAGAGATAAAGTCTACGATTCTGACAGTCTATCCAAGCTTGATGCTTTCCCAACCAATCTAATCCCAAGATTAGATCGAATTCACATGTTGGCAAGACATAAAGGTCGATGGGAAATGGAATGCCTCGAATAGTAATAGGACAGTCTTTAACAAGAAGATTAATTAGCTTATTTCCTCCTATCGGATTTGAGACTATAAGGCTAGATGCAACAGATTCAGATTTCATATTCAACTTAGCAAGCAATTTTGAACAGATAAAAGAATGAGTGGATCCCGAGTCAATAAGAGCATATGCATGATTTAAGTTCAAATCGACAATACCTGCAATCACGTCAGGTGATTCCTCCTCTTCTCTACCACGAATGTGATAAACTCGGGCATGAGTTCGTGATTCCTGATGAGTGGCAATAGATTGATGGCCTTTCCCTCTACCTTGATTCCCAGACTGTGCTTGCCTCAGACCCTTGTTTTTGTTCTGAGACACCGGACTCAAATTGGTACGAGACTGAGTTGTAGCCTTGTTAGGATTTTGGGGGCAATCCTTAATAAAATGATCTGCCCCACCACATGCATAACATAACTTCATCTAAAGACGACAAGGACCCGTATGAAACTTCTGACAAAATTGGCAAGCAGAAGTTTTTCCAGAATTTCCCGTGCTATGAACAGAGGTAACCGGGGCTGAAGGTCTATTTACCGACTGAGGTCTCGGTACATAATGACTCTTGGATTCAAGATGGTAGGTCGAGGAGCCTTCTTTCTGGTTCTTGGCTTTCTTTGACTTCCAATCATACTTATCCTCCCGTTTACGCTTCTTGTCATTTCCATTTCCACCCTTCCTCTTCTCCGAAGCTTTTATCTTAGCTTCAGTTGCAATAGCCCGATTGACGAGAGTTTGGAAGTCGATGATTCCCAAAGCTGTGAACATAGGGCTCATTTCATCATTCAAGCCATCGATGAACATTTGGCACTTCTGCTTCTCAGTCTTGACGTACTCTGCACCATATTTGCAGTACTTGCAAAAATCAGCCACATACTGCTCTATAGGCCTATTAGCCTGCTTAAGATACAAGAATAGTCTTCGTCGTTCAGCTAGATACTGCTCACTTATGTACTTCTTCTTAAACTCTTCCACAAAAAAACTCCAAGTAACTGAGTCAATAGGAGCAGTCAAGATCATAGTCTCCCACCAACACAAGGCCTCATCGGCTAGAAGCGAGATAGCACATTCAAGCTTGTGCTCATCCGTGCAATGCAATTGTTTGGTTAGAATCAGAGTGGTACGCTCAAGCCAATTTTCAGCTTCTTCCGGCTTCTCCTCACTAACACCAGCAAATGTACAGGCTCGATGCTGAGCAAGTTTCTCAATAGGAGCCCGACTTGGTGCAACAACAGCAGGAGCAACAGGGCGATCTTGTCTAAGATTAGACACTAACTGATCAAACATCTCCTTCATACTCAGGAGACATTCCCTTTGAACATTTTGGATAGCAGAGGCTTCCAGCTCAGGGGCAGCTTTTACGGGAGGTTGATCTTGTTCTTGTGGAGGGTTTGATTCCATCCTCACATCGTCCCCTTTGTTAAAGGATCCCTCAAGACCATCATTGTCTCGGCCTTTTGGTGTTTCAGGCATTCTACAAATGGGTAAACAAGGAAAAGGTTCAAATAAGCAAGAACACAAGCACGTATGGTATACAACTCCTAGTTGGCATAGTTCAATTCTATGTGATGCATGCACATTCAAGTAGTCCTAGAACCCATACCTAAAGCTCTGATACCACTTAATGTAACACCTCTTTCCCAGTTTAGGAGCAGAGAGTGTTACCAAACTAAGCTGAACTGAATAGGTCAAAATTTCAAGGAAATTTAAAACATTTTTTTATATCCCCTCTAATCCAATTGAATCATTTGACATACCTAATAGCTTATATTAATTTACAAGGACACCTTTCATTTGCATATTATAAATTTAACTACTGCGATTACCTATTTCATCTTGTTCATATTAACTTATTTAATTATTACATGTTTAGACTACTTATACTTAATGCATATTTCGAACTTGCAAGGTTAAACTTATTCATTATTCCATTCAGGTCACTAACCTTTAGGGTTCCTAATAGTACTAAGTACTAACTTGCCAAACCAATTATATAGCACGATTTTATTCATGTGACTTATACGTCAAATCGAATTACCATTCTAATCACATATCATTCGAAAGCCACTAAGAAACTAAATCCATGTCTAGACATTATCTAGTCTAAGGTCAGTTATGACATTATTTTCATATACCAAACCAAAACATGCATACATAACCTTTTGGCTTACTATATTTATATCCAAATCTTAACCATTTAATCCCATGCATTTAAGCAATAATTTCTAACTAAGTTAATCCAAATCATACATGATCTATCTAAGCATAACCAAGGTTATCATATGTTAACGCTTAGATATTAAACAAACCATTGGATAATTAAGTTTACTTGACATGGCTTAGCTAATCTTAACAACAAACCAAAGTTAACCAACTTATACAAAATGTTCCAAAATGCCAAAATGCATACTAGTATATGTACATCTATGCCACCCTTAGAAGGTACAAACAAAATCGAAACATCATACATTGTTCCTTGCTTGTGCCAAGCTAGCTAGATCAACCTTGAGATGGCTCAAAATCCTAGATACCTGAAATTTTGGGAAGAAGGCAAAGCGAGTGATAAGTACATAGTGTACTTAGTGAGGTAGCACCTAGAGCTAACCAATTAATTTCATACATACACCAAAATACTACTTAGCCGAATGGCATGGATCAATTAACCTCAATTAGCCAATAATTCAATCAGCATGCTTAATTCAAGTATATATTTTTACATCTAAGTCATGGCAACCAAATTAATTGAATGTATATTCATTCATACATATTACTCTTAAAGCATGATAATCAATCCAATTCAGGCTTAATTCAAACTATCCTACATCACACAAGCATGCATAACTAAAACAAAAGCACATATGTTTATGCACTAACTAGTACATTCCGAATGCATAGTTCATTTAACCAATTTTCATATTAATGTATTCATTGAGCCATGCTAAGATCAAATGTTATCATAACAATTTTCATATACTAAAACTCTTAATAGCCATATCGTAATCGAATGCTTCCTTAGCAACTTATCAAACAAATGATATCATAGTAACTTTTAATTTCCAATGCTCTTTAAGCTATATCATATCAAATGCAATTCTTATTAACAAATTGCATACACAAATGCTTTTGATGCATTAGGTTCATATTAACCATTATTTACCATTTATTGCCTCGGTGCTAGTTAGACCAGGTAAACAAGTCAACAAAAGGTACACTAAGTACCTAACAAAAGTACCACAAAGGTACTAACAAAAGATACCCAAGGTATCTAACTAAGGTGCACAAAACACCATCCAAAAGTACGCGAAGTACTGAACAAAGTACCGAAGTATTGGGCAAAAGTACAGGAAGTACTAACAAGACGAGCTCAGACTCTATGCATGCCTTACTACCTATGACCAACTATCAACCAAGGCTTCATTTATTTCTCATTAGCAATCGAATTCGTTTGTTAGGCTTTCAATTCATACTAGCCATGTTTCATGTCACAAGGTCAAGCATTCATAACATGCTATCAAACAAGGTCATTTATATTATCACATACATATCACATGCATGATTCACATACCTGGCACTCCGCAGCAGCGTGCCAAAACTTACCTCGACATTACCAAGCCATGCACATGAACTAGTCTAGTCCTAGAATTCTAGCAATCAATTCATGGCATCACACAAGTTATCAACCAAAATTATCCTTCTTCACTTATTACCAAATATGATTTTAGTCCATTTACATGACAAATATTCAGCTCAAGGCTGGTTAGGACCTAGGTTCTAACCCTAGGGGAGGCTACACTCACAATACTCCAAGCTGTCCCACTAAGGGTTGTGGATGACCACTCCTTTGCTCTTTCTTTTTGATTGCTCTAGCAGCCTTTCTTCTTCGAAATCATCCACTTTCACGTCCTCTAACAATTTACACACACATAGCCATCAATTAGAATGCATACAATCAATCCATTTATGCATCTATATGCCATACAAATGCAAAATCCAAAACTGTCCCGTAACAGGCAGTTTATCGACCCTTTACTAAAATTTACATATCTTTTAATCCGTAAGTCGGTTTTTCAATTATCTTATACCGTTAGAAAGCTAATGAGACCCTCTATTTAACCATAATGGGTTTACATTTTATTATCTTACCATTTAATACAGGTTTTTAACTAAAGACAGCCCTACTTTCATTTTCGGACAGCCTTGACCTATTGAATTGATCTATTTCCAGATTTTTCTCTATAACTCCAAATTGAGTTTCGTTTTTTGCCAAGTCTTCTAGACATGTGAAAGTTTAATCATACAAATTTTCAGCTCAAATTACCAACCACATTAGTCTCGGTAGCCATTTAAAGTGGCTGTTCCAGAACTGAAAATTCTGGACAGCATGTTCTAGCTTAATTCACTAATTTCTTAGGGACCAATTCACCTACAAATGTATATAAACATCACACCACATTTCTAATTAGTGTCTTAACATAATATACACTTAATGACATAACCAATTACCAAGTTTCACCTATCCACTTCAGCTCACAACTCTAGTATAGCCAAAACAGTTTCGGTTTAGTGCTCAATCACACATTGCTAATTCAATTTGGTCTCAAACATATACTTGTGAATTTTTCAGCATCTTACACACATAATTAGCATCATTTAATCCATTTTAAAGCAGCCATTTACATACTTACATATCAATTATCCATTGACACATTTTACACTTCTAAATTTTCACTATCATATCCTCAACAAGCATGTTTATGTTCTAACAATTTGGCAGCACACTCAACCCAAAATCAACATATATCATGCATTATTAAAAGAGGATAATCATACATTACCTTTTCAACAAAGACCATGCAAAAACTCCCCAAAACTTGAGCCAAAACAGTCCCAAACTCAAGCCCTCTCTCAATTTTCGGCTAAGAGAAGAGAATGGTGACAGCTTCCCCAAACTCTTAGCTTTCACTCAAATTTCTCTATTTTCTAAGGATTTAGACTCACTAATCTCATGAAACAAAGGAACAAAAGTGAGCTCTCTAAGCTTTCTTGCAAAATACAGCTATGGAGACTAAGTGAAGATGAAACCCACTTTCTCTTTCCTCTAAGAGAAGATGAAAAGGTTGAAATCTCATTATTATGAATCCCATTGGTGGAGAATTGCCACCTCAATTCCCACTTATCATCTCTTAAAAGTTTAGCATGCAAACACCAAACTTTGCCTTGTTTTTATTTAAGTCATCTTAATTGTGCCAATCACTTTCTTTTTACTTCAATTTAAGTCCAAACTTTTAATTTAATTTATTAAGTATCAATTACTTATCAATTGAGCTACCTCACTTCATTTTATTACAATTTAATCCTAGTCTCCCTAGTTAAAAGATTAATTTCACCTTACTAAATTAATTATCCATGTCACATATTCGAATTCCTCTTAATCTTAATGGCACATGTCATCAAATAGGAAATGGCTTAATTGAAATCATCCTAGGCCCGGTTTAGGGTGTTACAACCCAACTCCACTCACCAATTCCGTTTCGCAAGCTTGCCGAAACGTCGATCAAGCCTCCGGATCAACTCCAAAGTTGTCCGAAGATGTCTCCCCTGTTTTAAACACATCAAAGCAGAGGATTAATGCATCATCATGCATTGAAATCTTCAGCCAACACACTTAAACTCACAGCTCTACTTAAAACCCACATTTCGACTACCAAACATAACTGAAATCACCTCCAAACTCTTCCGAAACTTAACCCCAGCCAAGATCCATCAATTCTAATCATTTCTAAACATCAATCAACATCCAAAATAAACCTAAACTCGTCCTTATACCTCCAGCTATAACAGAACACCAAGATCACCTCAAAAACCACCATTTTCATAAGCAAAAACTTAGGAAATACAACCTATTCGGGTTTGCATTGATAAAACCTCATTTACACATCATTAGACATCCAAAATACATTTAAGAATCATCTCAAAACAGAGCCCAAACAATCACAAGAAAATTCTTCAAGATTTCTTCCAAATCTTGAGTTTTAAGCCAAAATCAAGTTTCTAACATTAAAACCATTTATAAAACTTAAATTAAGGATTGATAACTTGGGAATTTCAGTACAGAACTGAGTATTTAGAGGAGAAGAACAATCTTACTTCTAAATGGTGATTTCTCCTTCATTTGAGCCAATTTCCTTGAAAATTCAATGAGGAAATCAAAAGGATTTGATTCAAGATTGATTAGAAACTAATTGATGATAGAAATCTCATCAATTGAAGTGGAAATCAATGAAAAAGTTGCTGGAGAAAAGTGTTTGGATGATGGAATTTTGAGAGAAAAAGAAATGAGAAAATTTTAGGAAAAGGTAGTTATCATTTTTCCTAAAGGTAGTTTCTCTTCTCTTTTAATTAATTAAAACATTAATTAATTCACTCAAATTAAGGAAAAATCTGGAGAAATTATTTTTGGGTAAATTAGCTCCTTAAAGATTCAAAGTTTCAATCCTTACAAAACAGTCACCACTAAACTTTTCAAAAATCGCATTTTAGTCACTACACCGAAATATAGTATTTCCAAACCTTATTTTGTAAAATTGATTTCACCACTCTCTTATATATATTAAAAGAGGATTTTTTAGATATTTTTCCATATTTTTAAAGCATCCCGAACTAGGCTTTCCCTAAAACCTCCTTTTATATTCAAACTGTTTCTCAGACCAGTCCGACCAAACCCTAAAACTTTTAATCCCAAAATTAGGGTGTTACAACTCTCCCCCTTAAGAAATTTCGTCCTCGAAATTTACCTGGAGGAAAAAGGTACGAAAAATGCTTCAACATATCATCCTTTTTTCTCACATGGCTTCCTCAACACCACGATACTTCCACAACACCTTAACCAATTCAATGGTCTTGCCTCGAAGAACTTTACTGTCCGAATCCAGAATTTCAACCGGCTCCTCATCATAGGTCAAGTCTGGATTCAACTCCACTTCCTCCACATGCATAACATACGAATGATCGGATCTATACCTCCGAATCATAAAGACATGAAACACATCATGAATCTTTTCCAACTCTTGCGGTAACCTCATCTTGTACGCAACAGGACCCACACGTTCAATCACCTCGTATGGTCCAATGTACCTAGGGCTCAACTTACCCTTCCGGCCAAACCTCATCACCTTCTTCCAAGGAGAAACCTTCAAGAATACACGGTCACCTACCGCAAACTCAATCTCCTTACGCTTCAAATCCGCGTAAGACTTCTATCGATCAGAAGCTGCCTTCAATCGCTCACAAATGAGCTTCACCTTCTCGGTGGTTCCTTTCAACAAAGCCGGCATCGGAACCAACTTCCGACCTGTCTCAGCCCAGCAAAGAGGAGTTCTGCACTTCCTCCCGTACAAGGCTTCATAAGGTGCTATTTGAATACTTGCCTGGTAGCTATTGTTATAAGCAAACTCCACCAAAGGCAAATGCTTCTTCCAAGAGCCCTGAAACTCAATTACACAGCACCTCAACATATCCTCAAGCACTTGGATAACACGCTCAGACTGTCCATCCAACTGTGGATGATAAGAAGTACTGAAATTCAGCCGCGTACCCAAAGCTTGATGCAAACACTCCCAAAAACGCGACGTAAATCTCGGATCTCTATCCGACACAATAGACTTTGGCACACCATGCAGTCGCACAATCTCAGCAATGTACAACTCTGCAAACTTGTCCAATGTATACGTAGTATGCACAGGTAAGAAAGGCGCACACTTCATAAGGCGATCCACAATCACCCACACCGAATTCTTTTTCGATGGCGACAAAGGCAAACCAGACACAAAGTCTATGGTAATCCTTTCCCACTTCCACTCAGGAATCTTCAACGGTTGCAACAACCCAGAAGGAAACTGATGTTTAGCCTTAACCCGCTGACAAACCATGCACTTACTCACGTACTCCGCAACATCCTTCTTCAAACCCACCCAATAGTACTCATCCTTAAGATCACGATACATCTTAGTACTACCAGGGTGCATAGCAAAAGGACTACTATGAGCTTCAGTCATAATAGTACGCCTCAACTCAGCATCATTCGGCACTACTATCCGACTCCCAAAACATAGAACCCCATCATCATTAAAACAGAAATCTGATGGTCTATCCTCAGCAATATCTTGAACATGTGGCACCAAAGAATCATCCAACAACTGGTTGTCCTTTATCAACTGAACCAAAGATGGTTTTTCTTGCAATTCAGCCACAAGACCCCCATCTCGTGAAATAATCAAGCTAGCAAACATAGCCCTCAACTCCACTGCCACCTTCCTGCTCAAAGCATTTGCTACAACATTAGCTTTTCCCAGATGGTACTCTATCGTCAGGTCGTAATCTTTAAGCAACTCAACCTAACGTCGTTGCTTAAGATTTAACTCTTTTTGAGACATCAGATACTTCAAACTTTTGTGATCCGTGTACACAGTACACTTCTCACCATACATGTAATGTCTCCAAATTTTCAAAGCAAAGACCGCCGCATCTAACTCAATATCATGCGTAGGATAATTGCGCTCATGCACCTTCAACTGGCGCGATGCATAAGCCACCACCTTACCCTCTTGCATCAACACACACCCCAAACCTACATAGGATGCGTCGATGTACACCACAAACTCTTTCACTGATTCAGGTTGAACCAAGATAGGAGCTTGCATCAAAGCTGCCTTAAGCTTCTCAAAAGCCTGTTGTCTTGCCTCCGTCCACTCATACTTGATATTCTTCTGCAACAACTTCGTTAAAGGTGCAACAATCTTTGAAAATCCATCCACAAACCTACGGTAGTATCCTGCCAACCCAAGGAAACTACGGACTTCATGAATAGACTTAGGAGACTTCCAATTCATCATCGCCTCAATCTTTTGAGGATCAACACGAATCCCCTCAGCAAAAAACCACATGACCAAGGAAAACAACTTCCCTAAGCCAAAATTCGCACTTGCTCAACTTAGCATAAAGCTGATTCTCCAACAACGTCTGCAACACAATCCGCAAATGCCCTTCATGCTCCTTCTCAGTATGAGAGTACACAAGGATATCATCAATGAACACCACTACAAACTTGTCCAGGTATTCATGGAACACTCTATTCATCACGTCCATAAAAGCTGCAGGAGCATTCGTCAAGCCAAACAACATCACAAGGAACTCATAATGCCCATACCTTGTCCTAAAGGCTATTTTTGGCACATCCACATCCTTCACCTTGAGCTGGTAATAACCTGACCTTAAATCAATCTTAGAGAACACAGCCGCTCCCCAAAACTGATCAAAAAGATCATCAATCCTCGGCAAAGGATACCGATTCTTAAGAGTCAACTTGTTCAGCTGACGATAATCAATGCACATTCTCATAGTGCCATCCTTCTTCTTCACAAAAAAAAAAAAAAAAAACTGGTGCACCCCAAGGTGACACACTCAGCCGAATGAAACCACGATCAAGCAACTCCTGAAGTTGCATCTTCAGTTCCTTCAACTCCTTAGGTGTCATTCGGTAAGGAGTAATGGACACTGGAGTTGTGTTTTCATACAACTCAATTCCAAACTCCACCTCTCAACTAGGAGCCAATCCAGGTAACTCCTCCGGAAACACTCCAGGAAACTCTCGCACAGTCCTGATATCTTGAACTGTCAACTCCTTAGAGCTAGGATTCATCACAAAGGCCAGATAAGCCTCACAACCTTGCCTCAGCATTCGGCTTGCTTCCAACGAAGACACCACATTGGCAAGGAACTTCACATTCTCACCAACCAACACTACCTCATAATCATCTGCAAGCTTCAACGAAACTCGCTTGTTCTCAAAATCCACTACAGCTCGATGTTCAACAAGCCAATCCATACCAAAGATTACATCAAAACCATAAAATGGCAATTCCATGAGATCAACAAGAAAAACATGGTTTTGCACTTCCAAAGGACATCTTCTATACAACTTCCGTGTCACAACGGTCTCACCAAAGGAACTAGTTACACGCATACCCACATCCAAAGACTCAACAGGTAAACCAAGCAATTGAGCATGTTCACGCAATATGTATGAGTGTGTAGATCCAGAATCAATCAAGGAAAGTAATGATAAGGATTGCAAAGTAAAGGTACCCGCGATAACATCCGTATCATTTCTCCCCTCACGCTGAGCATACACTCGAGCCTGGCCACCACCCTCAGGTTGAACAGCAACCACATGCGCCACATTCCTCCCACCATCATCTCTGTGCTAAAAGTTACCACGGTCGCGCCCACGACCTCTCTGTGGTGCAACTACCCCAAGAGCACGTCCCTGACCACCACCGGCCAACAAAGGACACTCCCTCCTCATGTGGTCTGCCGAACCACAGTTCCAGCATGAATTACCGGTCACCGCTACAGGAGCCTGAACCTCCCTCGCTGCTCGAGGACAATCTCGCCTCAAATGGCCACGAGATCCACACGTCCAGCACGTGTTCTGCTCAGCTCTCATCTTATCTCCTTGAACAGGTGCACCATGCCCTTCATTACCACGCCTAGAAGAAGACTGATGCCTCTTATCTCGTCCTCTCTTGTTCCGTCCACCACCGAAACTATAATCATCAGCTCTTTTGCCCGAGCTAGAACTAACACCTCTGGAAGACAAACCCAAGTTCTGCTCAATGTCCTTCGCTCTACTCACCAGCACATCAAAATCCGTATACTCAGCAGCAAGTATGAAAGTCTTCACATCCGTCACCAAACCATATCGGAAACGTTCACACCTCTCCCGCTCATCAGGAATTAGCTGAGGTGCGTACTGACTAAGGCGGACAAATTGAACCTCATATTCAGCCATCGTCATGCTTCCTTGCACAAGATACATGAATTCTCTTTTCTTCTCATCTAGGTATCGCACACCTAGATACTTTCGCTTGAACGCGTTCAGAAGGAACGTCCAAGTCACATCATTCTCCTCCATTCTAGAAATAGTGGTCGTCCACCACGTATACGCATCATCGTGTAGCAGTGACACCACACAGCCCAACTTCTACACATTGTTGCAGTTCATTTGCCCCAAAATCCTCTTGGTGCTTTCCAACCAAGATTCAGAACCTTCAGAAGATAAACCTCTGAACTCAGTCCCTCCTAGATTACGAAGACGTTCCAAAGGCAATCTCCCGTTAGCTTCACCCTGATGCGCAGCTCCGTGAGCTCCAGCTACTGCTGCCTGAAAGGCTCCAGAAATAGCCTGAATCAACACAGTCATGTCAGGAGCAGCTTGCCCCTGCACACCTTCAAGTCCAGCGACCCCAGCACCAGCACCAACACTAGCATTTTCACCTCCAGCACCACCACCGTCGGGTGGTCCACCACCAGGGGAGGAGGGATATCCACAACATTCTCAACATGTTCCTCATTCTCGTTCTGAGCCATAGCTCTCGTATTCATCCTCATCTCTCTAGGAGGCCCCATTTATAAGAAAACTATGCACTGACACAAATGCAATAAACATAATTAGGCTCCACAAGGTAAGTAATCCAAGTACTCAAGCTCATTTTCCAAAAAAAAAAATCCTTTCATTAGTTTTGATATGGCAATGGGTTCCCCTAACATGCTTCAACATAGCATAGCATCATAATTGCAACCATACATCACAATTCAAACAACATTCTTTCATCCAAAAGCATATCATGCAAGTACACATACATCACCCACATAACCATTCCCATTTACACGAGAACTCAGCTCTGATTCCACCAAATGTAACCCCCTTAGCCCGGCCTAGACGGTTGACCCGAACTACGAAGATTACACGGGGAAAGCAAAAGTCAACTCGAAAGTCAACCTTGATTAACGACCCTATTTTTTTAATCTTGTCCATTCCCATTTACACGAGAACTCAGCTCTGATTCCACCAAATGTAACCCCCTTAGCCCGGCCTAGACGGTTGACCCGAACTACGAAGATTACACGGGGAAAGCAAAAGTCAACTCGAAAGTCAACCTTGATTAACGACCCTATTTTTTTAATCTTGTCTAGATACACATTAACCCTATGAGAGTATGCATGAAACATACATGTGAAAAGCACATCGATCGAACAACATGCGAGACTCAATTGCACAAAATACAAATATTAGGGACCAAAATGTAAATTCTGGAAATTAGAAGGTCTTAACTGATTTTTAAGTTACCAATATTAAATTAGTCACGTTACATGCTCCCCTGTCAAATTTCACCTTAATCGGACATCTCAAACTCATGCAATTGCAATTACAACATTCATGACTAAAACGTAAAGCTTGCAAACCTCAACATCATTCAAATTAGTGCCCAACGATCGCCTGTTTCGAAACGGTGTTGACCGTTCCGAAACACGGGTTCGTTTCGAGACTTGTTCCGAAACAGGGCCTTCTAATGGCCAAACGGTTTCGAAACAGTCACCAGCCGTTTCGAAACACCAAGGCCATTACAGGCCCCCGTTTCGAAACGCCAATGGGTGTATCGATGCGGTTTGCCCAGAAGCTGCAGATTTTGCTAGTTTTTCATGCATAAACCCATTCAAACCCTTCTTAATGACCCTCTAATCATACCAACAAGTCATCATTCACATATGGCATAAGACTGTAACCCCTAAACTCATTTATAGCCTCAAACATAAAATTTCACATGTCTATAGGCATGCATCCTATTATCCAAACCAAGCAATCAGCCAATCTCCAAAACAAGCATTAAAAGGCCATTTACAATCTCAAACCATTAAAAGGAACATGCAACAAACTAGGGAGTTCAACACATCTCCCGAAACACATCTTAGGTCCCCATTGCCAAAATACCAAAACTAGTATTGTATGAAAACATCACCATACATGAGCTTGGTTTCCCTTGGACACTCTAGCCTCCTTGTTGCCCTTAAGCACTTCAATTTTCTGCATTATTGGTTCAAGAGAGAGAGCGTAAGCACAATTGCTTAGTGATGTATGCTCTAAAGAAAACAACACAATAATGCATTTTAGAAAACACTTTCAACAGAGCTTTCTAAACACATGCTCAACTCTTTTCATGCAACCTTGCATACATAACAAGCATCTCATGCTTAATTACAATCATCACATCATATTGTCTTTCAAGTGACAATTCATAACCATTTACAGCACAAAACACAATCGGATACGCGGCTTACAAGCGTTGTCCCACACGCTTCATACACACTATCGAACAACATAAGGTGGAGTTTATCGGTACAATCACAACTCCTCAACACCGGTGATGGAGTTTAACGGTACAATCATAACCCATCCTCATCACTCATCGATAGTTGTATAATTCCACTAACGAGTGCAAGGGATAACACAAGATCCACACACGGACTTTTAACCACCGTTGTGATCTTACCTCACTCGTTAGGATACTTGGATGGAGTTTACAGTACAATCACAACTCGTAATCTTAAACCCTAAACACTAAACCTCAAACCCTAAACAATAAACCATAAACTCTAAACACCTAAACCCTAAACACTAAACCTCAAACTCTAAACAATAAACCCTTGAACTCTAAACAATAAACCCTTGAACACTAAACCTCAAACTCTAAACAATAAACCCTTGAACTCGTAATCCTAACGCAACACCCTAAACCCTAAACCATTAAATATAAACACTAACTACCAAACCCTAAACCATAACTATGAACAATAATAATAACCCATAAAGCTTAATGAAGAACCCTAAACACTAACCACTCAAATATGAAACCTAAACCCTAAACCATGAACCCTAAAGCCCTACACCATAGACTCTAATCCACAAGCAATAATGATAACTCATAAACCATAATGCAACACCATAAACCCTAAACATTAAACCCTTCAATTCTAAACCATAAATAATAATGATAGCTCGTAATCCTAACGCAACACCCTAAACCCTAAACCACCGAATATAAACACTAACTCTCAAACACTAAACCCTAAACCATAACAATAATGATAACTCATAAACCCTAATGCAACACCCTAAACCATAAACAATGATGGTAACTCATAAACCCTAATGCAACACCTTAAACCCTAAACACTCGAATATGAACCATAAACCCTCGAATATAAATCATAACTCTTAAATCATAAACCCTGCGCCCTAAACCATAAACTGTTAAGCTTTAAACCATAAACAATAATGATAACTAGTAAACCCTAATGCAACACCCTAAACCCTCGAATATAAACCATAACTCTCAAACCTTAAACCTTAAACCCTAAACAATAATAATAACTCATAAACCATAATACAACACCCTAAACCCTAAACACTCTAATATGAACTTATAATATAACATATAAATATATATATTATATGTATACGTACATAATAATTAATATAACATATTATATATATATTAAAACTTATAATATAACATATAAATATAATTAATATATATGTATATATATATATTAAAACTTATAAGTTATATAATGTATATATAATATAACAATTAATAATAAATAATAATTATTAATAGTTTGGGGTTTTGGCCTTTGGGCACATATCCACCACCCATTCATTTTAGATGTGCTAAATATTTTGTAGCCCTTTAAACTTTAAATATTTTTCATTTAAGTCTTTTAACTTTTAGTTTAATTCAATTAAGTCCTTAAAACTTTATTTTTAGTACAAATTGACTCTTATTTATTATTCGTTGTTCATTATAGTCCTTAAAACTTTGTTTTTACTCGAAATTGACCTTATTTCAAGTTTTTAAATTACTTTATTATTTTAAATATATGTTTATTCATTTCTAGTGCCAAATTTTTATTTTTAATGTGATTCCATGAAAGACGTTAAATAATTAACTCGAAATAAATATCGACTACTTGTAGAATTGTACCGAACTAAAAAATAATACGAATTCAAAACCCGAATTAACCCGACCTGAAGTGAACCCGGACTGAAATGAACCCGACCTGAAGTCTACCCGAACCCGAATTAACCTGCCATTTACCTGGTTTGGACCCGATCTGTTTGAACCCGACCTGAAATGGACCCAACCTGAATTGAACCCAACCTAAAATGCACCCGAACTGAAATGGACCCGACCTACTACTGACCCGCACCCGACCCGAGTCGAGTCAATTTTTTTAGACCTAAATTGACATGTATATGATTTGACCCGACCTGAAACTCATCCGATTATCTGTTTTTACAACCTTACTCCCCTTATCGCCACGAACTTATGTGACATCGTCGACTCTACCTTTCCAAACACCTATACATCCTACACCATTAAAATATTGCTCGGACGACAATTGACGTGGCAAACCATAGTCAAAATTATCAGAATACCAGATCCTATGTACCATTGCTATCGACATGCATCCAGTTTCATTTCTTGAATGAACACCATCTCAAACCGATATTGTCGCAATCTATCATGGACTGTCTTCTTTTTGGTCTTAGGCCATGTCCTCTTATGTTTCAAAGATTATACATTTTGTTTTATCGGATCCCCAAATCAAATATTTTGGACACATACATGCGAAATTCACGCATGTAATTGAAAAATGTTGAAGCATTGAAACTTTCAAGCAGCCTGTTCTTTTGAAACGAATTTCCACGTTTTTAAATGAATTGTAATATTAGTGATTTAAAATTATCCCCCTGTGAACATTCTTTCATAGTACGTGGTTATGCTCTTTGTCGATATGCTTATTATAATTGAATTCGACTGGTGGGTTAAATAAAAAATGTAAATATATTTTCTTAAAAAATTATCATTTTTTTTAATAGTAAAAAATTATTATTGATAAACCAATTAAATTAGAATTTGATGATCTGATTAATTTGAAAATTGATCTTATTTTTACAACATTCGGCGAAACATTAAATATGATTCACTTGATCAATATAATATTTCGTTGTTTTTGCGAGACAATAAATTTATAGTAATTTAGATTTGAAATTGACATTGAAGCCAACAATATAAAGTTGCCATTAAATACTAAGTCTATGAATAGCAAAACATAAAGTGAAGGGCTTCTGAAACAAGAATGAACGATGAGTTAACACTTCGCTTAAAGTTCGTTATGATAGAATTCATCCCAAAGATGTATGCAGTTCACTCAACCAATCTATCATGGACTGTCTTCTTTTTGGTCTTAGGCCATGTCCTTATATGTTTCAAAGACTATACATTTTGTTTTATCGGATCCCTAAATCAAATATTTTGGACACATACATGCGAAATTCACGCATGTAATTGGAAATGTTGAATCATTGAAAATTTCAAGCAGCTTGTTCTTTTGAAACGAATTTCCACGTTTTAAATGAATTGTAATATTAGTGATTTAAAATTATCCCCCTGCGAACATTCTTTCATAGTACGTGGTTATGCTCCTTGTCGTTTTCAAGCAGCATGTAAATGGCTTCATCGGTCGATCACCGAAATTGGTCGCCGGAGACGCCTTTGGCCGTGATTCTACCAGAAAACGATAGATCGTTAAACCAAAGTTTCAATGCACATGTCAACAACACGAAAAAAACGAGAATATTACCGGGAAGAGGCCCGAAATATAAGTTTCGGTCGGAAAAACACGTAGGTTCGATGAGACCTTTTCCAGTGGCGAAATGTCGATTTTTCGAAAGGGTTTTGCTCGCTTAGCCGCAAGGAACTCAACGGTGGTGGTGGTGAAATGAATGAATACCCACGGCGAACGAAATTGACAAAAAACTGAAGGCTTTAACCCTAAGTTCATTGAACCTTAACCTTTCGATTGGCGGTGATCAGGACGAAGGGTGTGCGAGTGACTAAGGGGGTTTTGCTCGGGACTCGACGACGAGCACTTTGGCACCGACGGTGAACGGCACGACATGGCGGTGGGGGAAAAACGATGGTGGCCGGTTGTTTGCGGAAGGTGAAGGGTTAGTGAGGGGGTAGAGGGTTGTGGTACCTTTGAGGGGTAAATGGCCCAATTAAATGCTATTAATTGGGCTGGTTGAGATATTTTGTTATTTTATTATTATTTCAAGAACCACCAGCCGTTAATAAAGAATATGAAATTATACCTTCGAACCCACCAGCCGAGTTCTTACCACTTTATCGGGAAAGCCATGATTGATTGTGCACATATATTAATAAAGCGATGAAGGCATACAAACTTAATAATCAAATATGCTATGAATAATCTCGAAAGATATAAAAATACTTGAAATAGATGAGAATTAAGAATAACAAGAAGATCTCACTAAAAGTACTTGAAAATATCCTTGATCCTAACTTGACTAGAAAAAGAGGGGTTTAACCAATCATGGAGTTGACGGCGACAATAAAGGTTTTTGGTTGCTTGATGGTTCTTCTAGGGTTTTATTTTCTCTTCCCCTTATGACCATATTTATGAGGAAAGTCTTTTACATCAATAAGGGGAAGAAATTAAATTAAAGCACGTAACTCTAATCCTACAATAAACGCAATATAGTAGAAGTCCACTTCAAATAGGATTTCTTCTTCTCTAAGGAATTACAACCGTGCCCACCCCTTATCTACCGAATGCTACTGTATTGCGCAACTAAATCTCCCAAAGTGTTCAAATTGTGCTAAAACTCTTATTTTATGCATTAAACATTCTTTAGCCATAAAACACCTGAAAAATCAAATAGAATCCAAAACAAGGGCTTTGAGATAGATTAGAAAAATTAAATCTTGTCCCTCTTAATTTTGAGCTTAAACACTTATTAATCCCTTTTATTTTTAAATTCAATATTCTTACCCCTCTCAATGTTCGATCATGACTTCGTCCCAGTGTGAGCATGTTATACCCCTTTCCCCGGGTTAGGAGCAAGGAGTATTACTACGTTTAACTTATCAACTTGTTACAAGACATGTCAATTTTCAGGTCCATCTAAAACTTTTTATCTTATAACTTATCTTGTTACCTAACCTTATTACCTATACATCAAGAAAATTCAAATCAAACTATCATGTGAACTATCTCAAACAAATTCATATAAACAACATGCCATTCAAATACTACATATCATATAATCATGTAAACCATTCAATTCAAGGCGTATCAAACAAAATCTTATCATTCATACATACTCTCCATTCGAAAGCTCCCTAATAGGAGTAATACTATTTTCATTCACTTAAGTAATTCTTATAATCATGCATTTATCTAGATATCAATTTACCATTTAGGTCTTAATTATTTTTCAAGTAAACAATTTGGTCATTCTTATAATTCAAGTAAACGATTTGGTCATTCTTAGAGATCAAGTAACCTATTAAACATGCTTTAATACATCAAACCATACAATCATGTAAGCCTATAATCAAACTTACTTTGATCTATTACTTATAAGCATTCATATTAACATGTCGGGTTTCGGGTCTACAGTAACATGTCCAATACGGGTTCAGGTCGTTCTCGGTCGGATGCAAGTCAGGTTCGGTTACTACAATAATAGGTTCAACTCGGGTCCGGGTCAACAACAATCAGTTACAGATCGGGTTCGGGTCATCGAATCCTCGGGTTAAACCAGGTTCTTACTCAAGCAAGTTTCAGTCAGGTTTTCAGGTCGGGTCAGCTTTTTACATCCCTAAGACTTTGGCTCAAAAGTGGTTTTCTAATGGTCATATTTACCTTCTTCAGATAAGAACATCCCAATTCCTCGAGCGAACTATAAAGATCCATGTCCTTGAACTATAAAGATCCACAACATGATTCTCCATTGTCCCAATAGTCTCATTAATTGGTTGATCGACAATTTCACTATATGTTGGAGCTGAAATTTTATCGAACACGTAATGGATCATTGTGTTTGTGTTTTCTTGCTTAGCTACAACTTCATTTTGATTAATCAATTTCTCTCGATCCATAGATGTCACCACCATCCAACATAACGATATGGGCTGATTACGATTTTAGTTGTTTGAGAATTTCTTGGAGCATCTCGTTGTTTTGTTTCATAGCTTTTGTATTCAATTCCATAGATTCGAGGAGGCTCATGATAGTTCTCTCAACAAAAACACCAATGTAATAAACCAAATACTCAAAGCTTGTTTTCTATTCACAAATAAGAGAATTATAATAGAAAAGAGATATAAGATAGGGAAGAAAGGTGTCAGCAAGGAATACTAAATCTAGAGATGGAAAAAGCCGTAGCCAAAACATTTAATTGCTATTTAAAATTTCAACAACCAAGTGAAAACACATCCACGCTTTAAAAAAGGAGTGGCACATCAATTCATCTTGCGCATGGCAATCAGAATCAACCAGAAAAGGCCAACAGAACGTCAAACGACAACTTGAACAACTCAGTTTTGCTAAGCCCTACACCATTTGCTAAGCCCGCTTGTTCCATGAACTCAACAAATTCATCCATACCGCACATTGGATTAACACATACACATCGTTCCCCAACCGATCGCACAACATTGAAGTCCCTCCAACACACCGCGGAATCAATTAACTAGACACATTTTTGTACAGCTCCTTCCATACCACAATTTGATCTTCCGTAATACACGGTGTTTATATAGTCACCATTCCACAAGGCCAATCTTCCATCAACCATACTCCCCTTATCGCCATGAACTTATGTGACATTGTCAAATCCTCCTTTCCAAACAATGATACATCCTACGCCATTAAAATATTGCTCTGACGACAATTGACGTGGCAAACCATAGTCAAAATTATCAGAATACCAGATCTTATGTACCATTGCTATCGACATGCATCCAGTTTCATTTCTTGAATGAACACCATCTCAAACTGATATTGTCGCAATCTATCATGGACTGTCTTCTTTTTGGTCTTAGGCCATGTCCTCTTATGTTTCAAAGACTATACATTTTGTTTTATCGGATCCCCAAATCAAATATTTTGGACACATGCGAAATTCACGCATGTAATTGAAAATGTTGAAGCATTGAAACTTTCAAGCAGCCTGTTCTTTTGAAACAAATTCCCACGTTTTTAAATGAATTGTAATATTAGTGATTTAAAATTATCCCCCTGTGAACATTCTTTCATAGTACGTTGTTATGCTCTTTGTCGATATGCTTATTATAATTGAATTCGACTGGTGGGTTAAATAAAAAAATGTAAATATATTTTCTTAAAAAATTATCATTGTTTTTTAATAGTAAAAAATTATTATTGATAAACCAATTAAATTAGAATTTGATGATCTGATTAATTTGAAAATTGATCTTATTTTTACAACATTCGGCGAAACATTAAATATGATTCACTTGATCAATATAATATTTCGTTGTTTTTGCGAGACAATAAATTTATAGTAATTTAGATTTGAAATTGACATCTAAGCCAACAATATAAAGTTGCCTTTAAATACCAAGTCTATGAATAGCAAAACATAAAGTGAAGGGCTTCTGAAACAAGAATGAACGATGAGTTAACACTTCGCTCAAAGTTCGTTATGATAGAATTCATCCCAAAGATGTATGCAGTTCACTCAACCAAAGGTTCTTTCTAAAAATTATTCGAACACAACTCATTTAAATGGAATCCTAGACCCATACAAGTCAATTTCAAAAGAGCACAACAGCAACACAAATGCCTCGGAATGAACAACTTGGAAATCAGACAAAGCAGTCAGATTTACTTGCAACCATTTATCCTTCAATCTGTCCTAAACATAAACATGCATAACAAGTGAAGAAATAAATTACAAATGATGAAACTGTTAACACCTTATATAAATGATGAAACTGCATTCATTTGATTGATCCAATTGACCAAGGCTTAAACCGAAAATGTTACTAATCTACCTAATTAATTGCAATTTTACAAAGTGATATGATACACCTACTGACTGCCATTGAAACTTTCCCCTGGTGTTTGAACAAACTGTTGCACTTGTCCTGAGTTTTGAATGGACGGTTGAATTTGGTTATCGTCTTCAAGTTCCACTACATCTCTGATGAAATATTCGTTATCCTTCATGAAATTGATCATGTCGTCAATATCTTCTTCCGTAAATGCTCCTCTAAAATTGGTATCCGAGTGGGACGATGTGAATGATGTAGGATAGGGCACTGTGGGTGAAGCTGAAGTAGAGGACAAAATGGTTGAAACATGGTCTTCTTCAACTATGCTGCTAAACCTCGCCCTTTTTCGTGGTGACTCATCATCATCATCCATGATTTCGTTTTTATTTCCGATGAAATATTCGTTATCCTTGGTAAAATTGAGCATGTTGTCAATATCTTCAGCCGTAAATGCTCCTCCAAAATCGGAAACCGGGTGGGACGCTGTGGGTGCTGCAAGAGAGGGCGGTGTGGCTGACACATGGTCTTCTTCAACTAAACTGCTAATCCTCTCCCATTTTTGTGGTGGCTCATCAACGTTGATTCTGTTTTTGTTGTAGATGGCACACAGTACATAACCACTCTGCAATATTCAAAACAAAAGCTATAAGTTTTGCTGCACCACTTTTATACTGAAGAATCAAACTGATATATGTAAAACACAGTGCAAGCACTCCATGGCTGCAGACAATACCATAGTTTATATGAATATATTTGAACGATGAATGTTATTGATTTAGGGTTTAATATTTTATAAAAAAAAATAAAGTATACGTCTAACATATTATACATGGAAAGAAAGAACGTGTATTAAGGAAAGTGAATAGGGAACTTACGTGATCATCATGGCGAAGTGAAAACTCATGCATCAGCCAATGCCCCTTTCCACCATTGTTGGACTTGGAACCTTTAACCTTAAAAACGAAAAGTTTATTAAACCCTATAAGATTGTTCTTAGAATCTTTAACATCATCGGTTCTCTGTCCCTTCCACGTGCCGCAACCCGCTGTCCTATCGATTCTACGACCCTTGCCCTTCTTCTTCAGCTTGCTGAAGATGTAGAACGTTTTAGATGATGTCTCGCCGAAAATATTCCAGGGATCTTTGTCTTCACCGCCGTAGATTTCGCAGTCGCATATGACATCGCAGGGTAATGGTTCGCCTTTCACCTTCTTCGTTAAGTAGCATTCAATCAGCTGAACTTCGGTTGGATTGAATCGGAAACCTACGGGAAAGTTGGTCATCCAGGAAGCCATAATCTTTTTGGTGGCGATGGAGTAAGGAAAAGGCTGTGGTTTATTCAAGTTAAGGAAACCTAATAGCTAAATGCAAAGTGTTTTTACATTTTTATTCTTCGTACATCCATTTATATGAGGGACGGATGCACATTACTTGAGTGAGGGGGCAACTTTGGTGGTGTAATTGCATTTTAAACCATTGATAGTTTTAAAACTGTTATAAGTAAGTCATTGTCCGTTTTCTTCACACACAAAAAATAATCATTGTACCTCCCAAAATTTTCGGTTTACTTGATTTTTAGGATCTTGTTAGTTTTATAATTAATGAAATTAAGTCTCGACTCAATATTTTATTTTGATTACTCTTTAGTACTTTAATTTCAAAATTAGAAAAATAAAACCCTAACTCCCTTAA
This sequence comes from Hibiscus tridactylites, assembly GCA_958450335.1. NCBI lineage: Eukaryota > Viridiplantae > Streptophyta > Magnoliopsida > Malvales > Malvaceae > Hibiscus > Hibiscus tridactylites. The sequence goes on along the minus strand of OY288283.1, from coordinate 79,242,102 downwards.
TTTTATAGTTTAATTGTTTTTTAAGACCCTACTCATTTCAAAGTTAAGAAACTTGCCTCCTCATGAGCAAATCATGACTATGTGCCTAATTTATATACATATCGGTAGGGGGTTTACAGTTAATTGGTTCACAAGAAAATAAAAAAAAATATGTCACGCTATCCGAAAATTGATATATTTTTAATCTTAATTATTACATTTTAATTGTCATGTAGGATAATTAGGATAAATACTTAAAACTGAAATTATTATTTCTCTTTATTTATTTACTAATATTCGAGACACATATGTATGTGTGTCAAGGGGGATTAGGCCCATTTTATAAAATATTACATATTTCATAATTTTCGTTAAATAATAATTTTATCCATGTAAAAATTAAGTAATTAAATTAAAAATGTAAGAGCTAATTAAATATTTAGTCAAATAGAGTCTGAAGTAAGGAAGGATGGGCATACGCACCACAATTTCTGGTCTAATAAAAATTCAGGTCTCGATAAGTTTAAATATTAGAAAAAATAAATCTAGTCCCTCTTATTTTTGAGCCTAAATACTTATTAATCCCTTTTATTTTTAAATTCAATATTCTGACCCCTCTCAATGTTCGATCATGGCTTCATCCCAACGTGAGCCATACTTAATTTATAAGATAATATTTTATTTTTGGTCTAATAAAAATTTTCTTCTTTAATTCACCAAGGAAGCATCAAAGCTCACTTTCCCTCTCTTTATTTCTCTCAAATTCGGCAGCAACACTAGAAGGAGAAGATGAATAGCATCCTTCTCTTTCCTTCCTCCCAGTAGTGTAATCTAATTACACTTAGCCATTCTATGTCATTTCCATGTGCAAATGTCCATTTCTTTAAAATTAAACATGCAATCATCCACTTTTGTTTGGTTACAAATTGGTCTTTTTAATTTTGGTCACTAAATTTTCAATTCCTTCTATTTTGCCTCTAATTTCAAGATTTCTTTATGATTTAGTAAAATTAATTTCACATCTAACTTCTAGGCTATGATTTGGGACATTACAGAGCCATACTTAATTTATAAGATAATATTTTACTTTTATAATTAATAAAAATATCATACTTGTGAGACGTTGTACTCAAACTTTGTTAAATTGTCGTTTCTAATGAAACAAAACTTATAGTTGTATAAAAACCCTAATGGTGCTTGAATACACTAATGATGCAACAAACCCTAACGGCCCTTTGAATTATCGTCCCCTTCTGTACGAGAGTCGTAGAGGCAGGCCGACGAAAGGACATGTACGTTTTGATGCGTCGTCTGTGCTAGAATCGCCGACTTTTCTTTTCGTGTTGGTTGATATGCGTATCCCTAAAAAGAGTGGAAGTCAAGAAGAAGGCATTGTTGATGAGGCTTTGGATATCAGTGTCATGGTTGTATATGGTGATGGCGGTCCGAGTGATCCTATCTTGGTAGATAATCAGACGCAGTTCTGTCAAGGTATGGTGGGATGTGCTATTGAGGCGATACCGTTGGGGAGAATGTGACTTATGCAAGCAAGGTTGCCGAGAGTAGTGCTGGTAAAGTTCTAAAGTTGAGTTAGATTGAACAAGAATTGATTGTGCTCGATGAGGATTTTCTGGTTGACACTCCTGGACCTTTCCCAACAATTCGTTTTTCAGACAAGGTCCCTGACCAGGGGCAGATCTGGGCCTAGGCCTAGGGATGTAAAAATAGGTAATCGGACAGGTTTCAGGTCGGGTTCTGTCAGGTCGGGTAAAATCGGATACAGGTCATTTCAGGTAAAAAAAAATTTTGACTCGACTCGGGTCGGGTGCGGGTCCATTTCAGGTCGGGTCCATTTCAGGTCGGGTTAGAACGGGTCGGGTCCGAAGCAGATAATTGGCAGGTTAATTCGGGTTCGGATACACTTCAAGTCGGGTCCTTTTCAGTTCCGGTTCATTTCAGGTCGGGTTCGTTTCAGGTCGGGTCCATTTCAGGTCGGGTCCGTTTCAGGTCGGGTCTATTTCAGGTCGGGTTCATTTCAGGTCGGGTTCATTTCAGGTCGGGTGCATTTCAAGTCGGGTAATTTCAGGTCGGGTAGATTCAGGTTGGGTAGTTTCAGGTCGGGTAATTCAGGTCGGGGTATTTTCGTGATTGAAATTCGTATTCAGTTTAAGTTCGGTCGTACAACCGTATAAGTAGTTGATAGACTTTAGGTTGACCTTCGTCAATCGTCATTAATTTTGAGTTAATTATTTAAAGTCATATCAAATTAAAATTATAAAACATTAGAGTAATTAAAAAAATAATCAAAATGGGTCGATTTGGAATGAAAATTGGTCAATTTGGATTACAAATAAAATTTCAGGGATTATAATGAACATAAATATCAAATTAAAATTATAAAACATTAGACAAATTTAAAAGAAAACAAGGAAAATGGGTATTTTGGAATAAAAATAAAGTTTTGGGGACTATAATGAACAAAAATATCAAATGAAAAGTATAAAAATTAGAGTAATTAAAAAAACAATAAGTATAGGTCAATTTAGAATAAAAATAAAGTTTTAGTGTCTAGAATGAACAAAATTTAAAATTAAAACTATAAAACATGATGAATTAAAATATATATAAGGGTCAATATGGAATTAAAATAAAGTTAAAGGGTTCATGCATTAATATGTACACACACATACTTACATACATTATGGGTTAGTTTTTAGTGTTTAAGGTTTAGGGTTTAAGGATTATGGGGAAGTGATTATGGTTTAGGGATCAAGGTTTAGGGTTTGGGGTAGGGTTGAGGGTTCATGCAATTAATATGTACACACATATATACTTACATACATTAGGGGCTGGGTTTAAATGTTTAAGGTTTAGGGTTTAGTGTTTATGGTTTAGGATTAGGGTTTAGTGTTTAGGGTTATGGTTAGGGTTAATGCATTAATATGTACACACACATACTTACATACATTAGGGGTTAGGTTTTAGTGTGTAAGGATTACGGTTTAGGGTTTAGGGTTAATGTATTTATATGTACACACGTACATACTTACATACATTAGGGGTTGGATTTTATTGTTTAAAGTTTATGGGTTAAGGATTATTGTTTAGGGTTTGGTGTTTGGGGTTTATGGTTTTAGTGTTTATGGTTCATGGTTTAGGGTTCATGCATTAATATGTACACACGTACATACTTAAATACATTAGGGGTTGAGTTTTAGTGCTCATGGTTTAAGGTTTAGGGTTTAGGGTTTATGCATTAATATGTATACATGTACATACTTACATAAATTAGGGGTTAGGTTTTAGTGTTTATGGTTTGAGGTTTAATGTTTAGTGCTTAGGGTTTTATGGTTTAGAGATTAGGGTTTAGGGTATCCACTTTTATATATACAGATATTGTAATATAAATTCTAAAATAAAAAAAACACGAAACCCTAATAATTTAATGTTTTAACGAGTTAAATTGAAACCTAAAAATCAAAATTAGGACCTAAACGTAAAGTACCAAAGCATAAGAGGACTATAACAATGATTTTCCCTAAACCAAAAAACTGGCGGGCAGATTCCCACCAAATCTAAATTGGAAATTCTTTTCCACCAAAATTTCAAAAATTTTTTTCAATTTTTTTTTTCAATTTGGCGGACACTTTCCCACCAAAATTTCAATTTTTTTTTTCATTTTACTCCTTAAATTTTATTTTTATTTCAAATTGACCTACATTTATTTTTTTAATTTGTCCAGTGTTTTATTATTTTAATTTAATATTTTCTTCATTCTAGTCTCTTAACTTTATTTTAATTTCATATTGACCCATATATATATATATATATATTTAATTAATCATCTTTTATACTTTTAATTTTATATTTTTGTTTATTATAGTCCCAAAACTTTATTTTTATTCCAAATTGACCCGTTTTCATTGTTTTATTTTAAATTTGTCTAATGTTTTATAATTTTTATTTGATATTTTTGTTCATTATAATCCGTGAAACTTTATTTTTAATCCAAATTAACCCCTTTTCAGTCCAAATTGACTCATTTTCATTATTTTTTCAATTACTCCAATGTTTTATAGTTTTAATTTGATATAACTTTAAATAATTAACTCCAAATCAATGACGATTGACGAAGGTCAACCTAAGTGTATTAATTTTAAGTTATTTTTATGTTATAACAGTTAATTTTTTAACTTTAGTGTATTAATTCTATTTTATTTCTTAACTTAAGTCTACAATTTGTAACTTAAGACAACAATTAATTAATTTGTTCTAATTAAGTAAATCATCTATTTTATAACTTAATCATTTTTGAACTTCAAAAATTGTAGTAAGACTTGTACGAAAACTTTTGAACTTCAAAAATAATAAAATTAATTAATCTGTTCTAATTAATCTTTTTTTAACGTTAATTTACTTAAGTCTACAATTTTAAACTTGAATCTGTTATACATAAGTTATAACTTTACTAAATTTTGTAAATTGAATCTGTTAAGTATAAAATAATAAAATTGTACTTGCAAATTTTTTTGTAACTTTACTAAATTTACTTAATCATTTTTTAACTACAAATGTTATACATAAGTTATAACTTTACTAAATTTTATAACTTGAATCTGTTAAGTTTAAAAAAAATAAATTGTACTTACAAATTTTTTTATAACTTTAGTAAATTTTATGAACTACAAATGCATATACAACTTTAGTAAATTTGTAGTTCATAAATTAACGTTAAAGACTTATACAACTGTTATTTTTTTTTTTATAATTTGTAAGTCTACAATTTTATTCAAGTTAATGAATAAACTTAAAAATTAAAAACAACTCTTCATTTAATTTTTGTAGTTCATAAATGATCAATTCTTTTTTCAAGTCGGGTCCATTTCAGGTCGGGTCCATTTCAGGTCGGGTCCATTTCAAGTCGGGTTCATTTTAGGTCGGGTAAAATTGGATATCGGGTCAATTCAGTCGGGTAAATTCGGTTATTTGCCAGGTCGGCTTCGAGTTCGGGTTCGTTTCAGTCGGACGCAGGTCGGGTTTCAGGTCCAAATTAACAGGTCCAATTCGGGTTCGGGTCGTTTTCAGTCGGACGCAGATCGGGTTCGGTTACTACAGTAACAGGTCAAATTCGTGTTCGGATCAACAACAGTCAGTTGCAGATCGGGTTCGGGTCATCAAAACCTCGGGTCAAATCAGGTTCTGACTCGAGCAGGTTTCAGTCGGGTTTCCATGTAACACCCTAAAAACCACCCTAGTACGAATTATAGAAAACGATAACGTAAATATTTTACGATTTAATTAAGGTAGAATTGAAATCATATGAAATAAGCCCTATTAAGTTACAAATGAATAAGAATTAAGGATATGTTTGTATGAAAATTTATAAGATTTGAACTTAAAAAAATAAGTGATATATAAATATGTTACATAGATTAATCAAAAGTTAATATTAGATTAAAGTAAAAAAATGTTATATATATATATTATATGTGAGATAATGGCTGATGAATAAATTTAATATATGAATAAAATATATGAAATTAGACTTAGTGGAGATGCTTGGAAATCAAACATTCCAAGTGTCCTTGTGAGGACCACATTTAGCCACCTTAGTTAGAACACCCACATGTGTTTTCATCATCACTTTTCTTCCTTTTTTTCATCTTCACCGTGAGAAATAAGAGAGAGAGAGAGAGAGCTGAGTTTGAAGGATCAAAGTTGCTGGAAATTAAACCATTCATACATGCATGTTCATTAGATTTAAAGTAAGTACACATTTATGCTACTCGGTTTTGTATTTTGAATTAGGATGATGTTTTGTTAGGTTTTGATTATGAATGGTTGCTGGAAAATGTTTAAAATTGTGTTATAGTGATGTTAGATTGCTGGGTTCTTGAATTTATTGATGAATTTCTGGAAAAATTGCATGAACATGAACTTAGGTATGAATCTGCCCAGATTCGTACTTGTATGATACCCTGTAGAAATCTGGAAAATTGAGCATGTTAGAGTCATTTATGGAAAACGTGTTCTTATACAAAGTTGTAGAGGACAAAATTTTACATGGAATAGAGGTATGATTTGCTAAAAAATGTTAAGTATAGGTCTCTAAATTGTTGTTAGAAGTTGACTGGACTGAAACTGAATGAATTTGGAATATGCTGGACTAAATTGTGAAATTCGAAATGTTTAGGAGTTAAAATGGTGTTAATAAATTCTGAAAATTTATTCTTGAAACAGGGGAATCATGGAATGAATAAAAATTAAATTACCAAGCTTGAATTAAGTCCCAATTGATAGGTTAAATGCATTTAGATCACATAGAGGATTAAAATGGATTAAAAGGGGACTGTTTTGTGAAATTGTTAAAAATGGGGACTTCAATGCTCTGTTTTTAAAGATGTTAGAACTTCATTATTATGTTAATATGTGAAGGTAAATGTGGTTAAAAGCTCAAGATTAATGGTGTAGTGAAACATAGGTTATAAATGCACTAAAGTCACAAATTAAGAATAGGCAGATTAGGTTTCTAAATATGCCCTATGTTCAAGTAATAAACTGTATTGATATAGAAATGATAAAATTATTTGCCATACATGGTTGTAAAGGTGTGTTTATAAGCTTTCTAGAATGGTAAAGAAATCCTTATTTGGAGTTGTGAGTAAAAAGATATGACCAGTTCAGTAGAGGTTACTCAAACTGCCAGTTTAGGGGGCAGATTCACTTGTCTAGGTGATTATGCTTAAGTAAATGAATTTATATGTTTCAATTAATTACTAATGGATATTGTATATGATATTTTATGTTTTAAGATCACATTGGTGAAGAATTTCAAGAAGATTCAAGGAGTGATCAAGCAAAGAGAAGGGGGAAAGGAATCATCATCAAGGATAACAACTAAGCTTGGAAGTATTTGTGAGTGTAGCTAGTTTAGGGTTGAGATTAGTGTCTCAACCAATGTGTTTATGTTTCTTGGATGATTTAAAATGAAGCGTGTAATGAACTTAATAATGGATTGGTAAATTTAAATGCTAAGGAAGAAGGACTAAAGGAATGAACTATGAACTAGGTATACGATGCTATCTAGATATGCTAGTTGATGTCTATATGGGTTGCTTTGTGACATGAGTTGTTTGAGCCACTTGAATTGAATTAATTGATGATTTAGCTACTGTTTGAAGATGGTTATATGATTGAAATGATGCTTAATGCTTGCTGGAAATTTGATTGATCATGGCTTGAATGTGCACAATGTAAACATGATTGAATGTGTACATGACTTTGTGATATGTGTTTGATAAACAAGTAAAATGCTATTGTTAATAAAGAAAGATAAGTAAAGTCCTTGGTTTGATTAGTGTCTATAGGTAGAAGGGCATGCCTTAGAGTCATTGAGCTCCTCTGATTATTGTTAAAGGATGGTGGTTAGTCACCAATATTCCTTAAGGTGGTAAGTCACCTTGATGCTATAGCATCCTCTGATTACATGTTACAAGTTGGTTACAAAACATTGATACCTTAGGGTATCCAAAGTCACATGTCACACGTAGACTCGATTACCTTGTTCATTAATCATCCAAGGCAACATATTTAAAAGTTACATGACTTGAAAGATAAGTACCCAAATGATAAGTACCAATGAAATGAAATTGATATGCCTATTTGCCTTGTATATGCTAATGCTTTTAAATGATGCTTGCTGTTGTATATGATAATGTTTTGATTGATACATGCTGTATAAGTGAATATGAAAGTATGTTATTTGTGTTGCATCATTGGTTATTGAAATGGTTACAAGAGTAGCTAAGTCTACTTTTGTATGTTGGACTAGCTAGGTAAATCTTGTTTTATGCCTAGTTAGGTAACCTTGAAGATTAAATAATGTTTAAAAGATGGATATTAGTAAAGTTAGGGATGCCTCACTAAGTACATACCTTGTACTTATCACTCTTATGTTCCCTTCTTCCAAAAATTTCAGGTGCTAGTCCCGAAAGCTAGTCGATTGTCTTAGAGAGCTGACCTTGAAGTCCAAGCACAAGTATGACTCTTTTGGTTATTATAGTTGGTGGCATAGATGTATATAAGTGTCACATGCATATGATACATGTATTTTGGATGCTTGTCATGTAATTGCTATGTTTAAGACTTGGTTTGGTTTTGTATATATATGTAAGCATAAGCTTGTTTTGTAATAACTTTATGTTGGCAAGTATATAAGTAATGTTTGTTAACTTTAAGTTTGATATGATGATTGCTATGGGATTTAAAGTGTGCTTGTATGATTATGTGATCCTAGAAAATTGATTGTGTTAATGAGACATGAACTATAGGATTGTAATATGCATCTAGATGTATGATATAAAATGAAGATTAAAATGTATGGCTATGCTTAGTTCGAATGAGCCTTGTTTATATGTATGATTCGAATAAGGTAGATTAAGAAATTAGTTTGGTAACATGATTATGTAATGGTTGTTGAATGTGTAAGCATGATTAAATGATTATCTTGTTGTGTTAGTACATGTATGTAATTGTTATGATTGTAACATGATTGCTTGTATGTAATAGTTAAGGTTTTTGTTAGCCCACATATATGTATGTTTACATTTTTGGTTGAATGTTAGAGTAAGCTTCCGCATGTATATGTAATATAAATCTAAAGTGTGTTTCATAAAGAAACTTGTAAGCCAAGTATGTTATGATAATTGGAATTGCTTATGTATGTCATGAATATGTATAATATGAATCCGAATAATAATATGCTGCAAACGTAACGCTCCTCGCTCGCATTCCCGAGCGAGGGGTGTTACATTCCAGGTTCTGACTTGTTTTTACATCCCTACCTAGGCCATGACCCAGTCCATGCTCTAAAAATGTCCTTTATTTATATAGAGAGAGGTTTTGGGTAAGAAAAAATAACAAGAAATGTCCCAATATAAAATTTTCGTTTAGTTTTTAAGCCTTAAATTAGTTCAAAAAATAAAATCTAAGTAAAATAAAAGGTAAAAAAATATTTTCGTTTGTAATTTCATTACATTTTATAAATAATAAATAATTATTTTTAACAAATATAATTTAAACATATTTTGTACTAAATAATTTTTTTTTTTAAATTGAATTCCCCAACATAATTAGGGTTTCACTTTACTATATAATGTAAACAACAAAATAAAAATTAAGATTAAAATTAAAAGAAAATATTGTTTAAGGAAAAACATATAAATCATTTCCAATGTCTTTAGAAAAAGGTAATATAGGCTCTCGATGTGTCCTTCGGTGCATGCAATAACACAATACCTAAAAAGACAACAAAAACAAGCTAAGAAAATATATACAAAAACAAAAACAAAATAAACTAGTGCAAAGACTAATCCTAAAACAACCAATTGCCAATCCACGCAACGGCGCCAAAAATTTGTTTGCGCGTGTGATGTACTATAAATGATACGCAAATATGGTGCAAGTATACACGTCGAACAAGTAATACATTGATAAGTGAGTATTGTCTCCACAGGGATTGGAGGTGTTTCAAGGTTAGTTTAAGCACACAAGTGCACGAAATGAAAATGAAGAATGTTGTGGCAATCAAAACAGAGTGATGAATGTTGTAGCAAATCAGAACAAATATATAAATGTTGTAGGAAATAAAGATAAAAGATATCGTGCTTAAATCAGTAGACAAACATGTCCTCTTACGCGTGCGAAACTCACTTGGGAATGTCTGACTAGGTTGCCTGGTAAACTTATGTTTTAGCTCTCTACTAGGGTTTACCTCTCTAACTTAGTCTATGCTCGGCAGGATTCACTCAAGGTGCTCCTTAACTATCTCTAGCAAGGAAATTGGGAGCAGGAAATGCTACTGCAATACCTCTTAGCGTAAACTCTATCACTGACAAGCGTCATTTTACTCGCCAAAATAAATTGAAATAAACCACTTCAAACTAATATTAACACAAAGAAATTAAAGTAGAATAGAGGAAGAGGGTCGATCCACATGGAGTTCTGTTGGAATTGCTAATTGAACCTTGTCGTGATTTAGATCCTAGAAGTAGCTGAAAAATAAATAAAAAAAGGGGGTGGTTTGGCATGATTGAAGTAACAAGAAAATAGTAAAAAATTAATGAAAAATTAAGTAAATAAAGTGAGGAATGAAGTAGAAAAATCACAAATATGAGAGCAGCCTCGAGCTAGCTTCGTCAATTCCCATGATCATTGAAAATAGATTTTTACTCCGGGAATCATGTCGGTTACAATCTACGAGGCCCAACCCATCGTAATTTGGTTTTCTCTCATGTAACCGATCTTCCCAAGTCTATCTTCGAAAGTCAATTCTTAAATAATTCAACCACGTCTATCGCCGTTAAAATACTTAGTTTAAAAACCGGAAAAGCCCGACTCACAAGTTGTCTCATTGAGAATCATTTCTGAATTCATCTTTCCTTAGCAGACCGCCGCTAAGAGTGTTCACCGGAAGTCGAAGTGCCGCAGGCTGATCCTTCCTCCCAACTGTATAATTAAACGATTCCAGACCAATGGATCCTTTTTTTATTTGAAAAACGTTTAAAACACTACACAAATCCTGGTATATAGCGGCACTTTTTGTGGCATTTTTGGAAAAAACGCCACTAATTTTGAAGAAGTCGCGGCATTTTGAAGAAAAAATGCCACAAGTAACAAATTTCGTAGTGTTTATTGAAGAGCGTCGTAATATCAATGTCTATAGTGTCATTTTTATGAAGAAACACTGCAAAAGTATAACGTATAGTGGCGTTTGTAATACAAACGCCGCAACCGTTTATTTTTATGATACTCACTTTATTCCCTCAGTCCTCAGCCGATCCCCAATTATCCGAAAATCCCCAATTTTTCCTCAATTGCTCTCAATCTTTCACACCGTTTCACTCTCAATCGGTTCTTAGCCCCTCATCTTGATCGAACAGGCGACCCCCATCGACATCGAGATTTTGTTGTTGCTCACACCACCATCTTCTTGATTCATATTCTGTTGTCGTAGCTTCTTGCAGATGGTGTCATCCCTAATGAATATGGAATTAATCCGAAGTAAAAACAAAAAATTGGTTCAAAGGTGAGTCCTTTCTGCATGTCTTCTTCAATTAGAAAGGTTCCAGAAAAATCTGGACAATTCCTCGACCGTCGCTTTCAAAAGAGTCGAAGAACTTACAGGCGAATTCGGAAGAAATCTTTCTTTTCTTCAGGTTCATTGAACTCGTCGAATTTCATTTTCTTTACAAAAAAGAAAGAGAAAAGTTTTTTCGAGTTGTAACTTTGTAATATTTTAATGGTGCCTGCTGAGTTGGTTGCCAGAGTAGGAACCGAGGAACACGTATTTAATTTCTATGCTTAAACTACTAATTTTGAGTCTAATTGGTTTACATTTTGATTAACTTGAAGGCTTTCTTGATAATTAAATTGTTTTAACTGACGCATGGCATGTAACCCCCTCGTCCCGGTCTGGACGACTGACCGGTCCGAGTAGGCTACACGGGGAAAACCGAAGTGCAACCCGCTAAGGCTCCCCTTCGGTTAGCAACCCTAGAAAAATTCTTTAATTATTATCTTGTCTAAATGGATTAATTTAATCCTATGTGAAAGGACAACAACGAAAGCAACAAACGAGACGATCAACCCAAACATCATTACAAAATAGTCCATTTTAGCTTAATCTGCATGCTGTTTCGAAACACCCAAGGAGTGTATCGAAACGCCTTGATTAAGTCAACAGGCCCAAGTCAACACGAGGGGACCGTATTGAAACGCTGGTCAACCGTTCCGAAACGCCCTTAATGGTCAACTTCTCGTGGTCAACGATACGAAGATCGTTCCGAAACGCATAGGACCATTTCGATACTTCAATTTATCGTCAAAATCTCAGATTTCCAGTGGCAAAAATGTATCGAAACGACCCCCTTGCGTACTGAAACGCTTGGCCTGAAACAAGAGGTCGTATCGAAACAGGACCAACCGTTTCGATACACCTGCTGCGAGTAGACAGGCTTTAGCTGGTTTTTGGCACAAGGCAGCCCCAAATTCCAACCAAAACCTCCCACAACCAACCACACAACAACTCTAGATGCTAGACACCCTTAAACAACATGTTTCACACTCATCATACATATAAAAGCCACTCAAGTAAAACATCAAAATAACAAGGATTAATACATAGCATTTAACATAACATGTCTTAGACAAACACACTTAGCATTCATGCGAAAGGTATGAGTCTTCAAACACAAGGCAAATATGCAACAAGTAAATATGGTCTACTATCCACAACATAAACGCATACACATGGACAACATGAAATCAACAATTTAGCATGCTCATCCAAACACAAAATCAACTAAGGAGTGTGACACCAACTCCTACAAGTATACACCCCCATCGTCTAGGCATTATTACAAATACATAAATCATACTTGAGCTAATTGAGAACTCCAAAAGCTCCTCCCTTGCCCACTTGCCTCCTGAACTCTAACGATCTGCATGTTTGAAATAAAGGAGAGCGTAAGCTAACTAGCTTAGTGAGAGAAGCTCTAAAATTCACAAGCATGCAATTTTCAAAACACTTTTCATAATTGACAATAAATCAATGGATGCACAAATGATTATCACAACAAGACTACACATGGCTTGCACATGCACAACCAACATACACACGGTGGGACCACACATCACTGTTCGACTAGTAGTTTTCTTATGGGACCACTCATCACCTTACTCTACTACTATTCACTACCGGTGGGACCACTCATCACCGTAGTTATGACAACCATCACGTGAGGCTCGACTTCAACTCAACTACACAACAACAATGGTATAAAACAACTCAAGATGCACATGATACCACAACATATAGCCACTCATCAACACATAACAAAAAGGTAGGAGGAATAACTTACACTTGGGTTTAGGTGAACCCTCTAGGTCCCACCCAAACCCCCAAGAGTTCCATTTCGAAAATAAATCAAAGTTTGACATTTCTAGTCACTGTTGCTACCTAAATGGAAGTCGAGAACCAAGCTCAAGTCTCCAAACTCTTTGGATTCGTTCCCGAGGCTTCACCAACAAGATTCCTTGCTTCTAATCATCCCAACACAATCAAAACAATCATAATTCAGTCCACGGTTCAATATAGAAAGCCCCGGACACAAACCAAACACAACATACATAATTTCAAGCTAAAGACAATCTCAAATTCCTCATTTCCGAGCAGCCTTAAAGCACAGCCTAAAACCAATGTTTCCAACACTTATATTACTCCCAAAAGCTTCCAAAACAACCCTTACATATAGCCTAACCATCAGCCAACAAGTTTCCACCTTAAACACCCCCAAAAATCAACATTTCAACTCTCTAAAACCTTCCTAAAACCCAATTTCGGGAAACAGCTTAAAACCTTGTAAAAATCGAATATGTCGGACCTTATAGATTGTAAACATCTTACCTAACATAAACAAACCGAAAACTTAAGTTTAAGTCAATAAAGTTCACATTTGTAATCCAAACTTTCAAAACTCTAAAATACAAAAACCATTGAGGTTGATGAAAAATAATGGTACAAGCTTGTAGAGGAAAGTGAGGACAAGTCGAATATGGGCTTACCTTTGAAAAGTCCCTAAAGATAAGGGAGAATGGTGATGGAATAGTAACTTGGGGAAAGGGGAGCTTTGTGTCGTGAAAATGGAAATGGGAAGGGGAAGAAGATGATCCAAAAGCTAATTTTTAATGTTTGTTTAAAATAAAAGGCCAAAGACCAAAATACCCTTAATGAAATATGGCATTTACAAATGGGAGATATCCATGGTTATTTGGGCTTGTTTTGAAAATAGTCCAACATAATTTATTTATTTTGAAAACCCGAGGCCCAAAATATTATTTTAATATTTTATTATTACTTTCACCCGACCCCCAAACCCGGGTGTTACATGGCAACACGGTCTGCTCTAAAATTCAGTGATTTTCAATTATTTTTAAATGAAAATTTGTTGGAATAATTGCGATTATTCGAATAGTTGATGAAGTATTACTTTTAGCTCTCCTTTTATGTTCTATTTTTTCACATAAATCTTTAATTTTGATTGATAAATGAATTAATGAATTAGTTTATATTTTTTTTTCATTAAAATATAATGGTGATTTATAAGTTATGATTGCAGTTTCTAAGAATTTTAATAGAGATTACTTGAAATTCATGTGGAAGAAGTTAGACCTTTAATTGTTTATAAATTGGAGAATTCAGTGAGCTAATAATTTGATTAAACAGAGTTACTCGGTTGTTAGGTGATATATATATATATATATATATATATATATAATTTTATTTTCAGTAAACCAAATTGTAAGTGAAGCTCTGCTTTTGGAATTGCTTTAGCTTGATGATACTGAAAAGTTTCCCACCTTAACTTTATTTAAAATAATTTGTAATTTCAGACATTGAGACTTTTATTTTGAGATTATGTTTTTCCCTGCATTTGAATTTATTTCGGACGTCTTTATGAAAGATTTAGTACATATTTTAATGTTCGAGTTTCATATATATTTAAGAAATTTTACATTAATTATTATTAATTAATTCAAATTGTATTTTAAAATATTTCTAAACCTAAGACTTATAATTTGAGGGGAAAGTTTTCAAACCTAACTTCCTAGATTCGGCCCATTCCTTCTGGACCGGGTTTAGGGGTTACAAGGATAGCAAATCTGAATAAGACCGAGTTATTTGGAAGAAAAGTTTAGTAGACCAAAAGGATTGAGTTAAGTAGGTGATTAATAAGGTAGTTAATCTTGAAACCTGGTTAATAGAGTTAGAAGGATTCAACGTCAAATATTCTTGTATAAAATTTCAAAAATGCCCAAAATGTTTAAAAAGGACTAAAATAACCATGGCAATGAAAGTAACATAGAAACATACAATGGATTTGGTAAAACAACCGATTCATACGAAAATTTCGGAATTTGTTGGAACGTTCTTTTATTAAGACTTAAATCTTCGGTTTTGTAAGGTACTCGTATTTTCTAAGATTCTGAATAAATCTCTGAAGATAATTTATGGAAAAATATTTGTATATCCGAACTAATCAAAGTGGCGTAAGATACCAGACTGATTGACATGACCAAAGAGGATTGAAAACATCGATTAGGCTGAGTTGATCGGGATGAACGTAATGACCAGGAGACTGAAATATCCTTGGGTACTAATTGTCAAATTATTTGAAATGATGGATATACTCTCAAAATCTGAAATGAATAAATAGTCGGAAGAGCTGAAAGGCTCTAAATAATTGAAACACCTTCGAACATCGAGGTGACAAAAAATACCTCTAAGATTTGAAATGAGAAATATCAATAAAGACAAGTGAAGATAATGACTCTGAAAGTGGTAATACACAACCCATGTTGGTTGGTCGTTTCAAGAACTATTGTGATGTTGGAAGAATACCATATAAAATCATGTCAGTGTTATTTGGAGGTATAATACACATGTTCGAATACTTGAAGAATACCAAATGAACACATGTTCGATTTTCCCCGTTGTACGTTCAATGGTTGCTTAGTGAAAAAGAGCTTTTGTTATACAAGGTAGTCGGTTTTAAGAAGTGAGTACTTAAGGGTACTGATTCGGCTAAATATTAAACACTGAAATGATGGTTTACGATCAGTTCAAAGGGAGTCAGAAACCTGATAAGTAACTAGAACTTCTGAACTCTGTACATCACTGCTTTTACTTGATAGTCTAATTACCAAATTACCTCTGAAGGTCGAAGTGATAAAAATTGCCCTCGTAGGCTTAAATGATTGGATCACTCTCGATACATCTGAAATCTCAATATTCTCAATGTGTCAACTTCTGAATGTTTGTTTGAACTGTTAGTATCGAGCTCCCTCGCCTAGGGACCTCGTTCTAAAACTAGTCTAAAATTGTCAGACGTTCTATGCTCCATTTCTAATAATTATCAAGCGTCTTTGAGAAATATATTGAACCATAAAGTGTGTACCCTATATCCGTGAATACACTCTGCTTTAAACTAAGATTATCTGCTCTGAATTAAAAGTATGACTCTGTTACCCGTAATGAAAGCTCAACTCTTGGCTTTTGTCTTCTGATAAAAAATATATGATATTCGTCTTTTGATACAAAAATAAATCTTATATATGTCTTCTGATATAAAAATATATATGATATTTGTTTTCTGATATTACTGTCTTCTGAATATAAACTAAATTTCATATGGCGTATATTATCTGGGATATAAATGAAGATATGTAGGCTCGGCGCTGGTAAGCCCTTTTGGACCTAAGCTCATACGCCCAATGGGCCTAGGGTAAGTCTTTCTGGGCCTAAGGCATTCCCTTAGGTAGGCTCCTACGCCTCAGGCCTAGGGTAAGACCTTCTGTATGCAGTTCAGGGGGAATTGCATTTTGGAATTTGGTTGTAGGGTAGTTAAGTAAATTAATAAAACTTTTTGACCACTTCTGAAACATACCCTACTAAATTACTATATAAATGTTGAACTCTCAGTAAACTTATAATTCGCGCTTATGAACCACTCTGAACTCCTTGATTCAACTTATGAAATCTAAACCTTTAGCTTTAGACTAAATAAAGAACAACTTTGTTACCTTCTGATAATGCTTCACTGAATTATCAAATCGTACTTTGAGCTTACCGTTGCCCAGTTCATCATGACAATGTTAAGCTTTCCATATTTCTGCTTGTTCTTTTAGCATCTCGAAGCTCACGTTTTTTTTACCATCACATGTTAAAAGATCGACCACGTCCCAGCTGTCAACGTCGGTATGGGAGTTTCTTCGGCTTTTCTTGCGGAATACAATACCCGTGTAATTAGGGGGCATGTGTGTCTCGTCATGTTTCATGTTGAGTTTGAAACTTGTATTGGTAACTTTTATTACAATTTTTGTCCTATCGTCTAAATGATTTCTGAAATTGTATTTTAATTTTTAAACTTGATTTATGGTTTCAAATGGTTTGACAATTTGTTTTACATGAAATTTGAATGTGGGTCGCTCTGGTGACCGTAATATGACTTCCTAGGATCTGTGCTAACGCATTGGCGAGTCTAGGGGGTTAAAACAGATAACTATATCGTCGATCCAAAAACCGGATATCTAAAAAAACCGGATCATATTCGATCTGATATCTAACAATGAACACCCCTACAAAAAGTTTTAACAAGTCCTTTATCCAAACCTCTAATTCAAAAAGCTCCTAAAGTGAGACTTTTCAAAATGAGAGGTTTCACCCTAGTCCGCAATTACAATCATCTATTTATCAAATATCTAATTTAGCAGATATGACTGGTCAAACTTCTAAAAATACTTCAAATCTCTAATCTTGGCTCAAAAAGTTGTTTACCAAACATGACTTCTCTCTCGACTGAAGAGTTCTTGAGAAACATAAATTAAGAAGATCAAATCCCTTGCATTTACTCTATAGTTTCTTCAATCCAATTGAATATTTGGTAAGCTCATGTTCTTAACCTCCTTTTTGATATCATTTTTATTAAGGATTAAGCTTAGCAAATCCTAGGTTAAATTTTCATGGATTGAATTTTTAGAGAGATATACGGTATATTATGAATGCTAGGATTGATTTTAAGCCTATTTATGTTATCCTTATGATTTGTATACCATGTAACTATCTTAGCCTAATACTTTGAGGTATTAGGAGTTTTTTCATGACAATTTGATTTGGTATTGATGGATTTATGTTTTTTCATGTTAGATAAAGTGGAAGTAGAGGGAACATTAGATCGAAAAGGGAAATCTAAGAAAAATCAAGCTGATGTGATAATTCACGATCAAGTTTAGCTTTGGAATCTTCGGTGAGTGTAGTTGAGTCTCGGGAATGGTTCGGAGCTTTCCTGAATGTGTTTTGTTTGAATTATGGTTCATAAGCATGGTTGTGAAATGTTTGAAAGCTCATATAGAGCAAGCTTGGTGAAATGCTAAGTTTGGTAAGTTAGGTCAGCTCAATTGAGTGTTATATGTTTTGAATATAATGTTATGTTATGGAAAGGCATGAGAAAAATGATTCTTAGATGACTATGAACCTTGTTATGCTAAGTATGAACTTAAAGTTCAATTTCAACGTTTGACATGATATGAAATGCACTTATGATATAGAGCTATAAGCTCATCTATGAATTAAGCTATGTTAATGATAAGATGATAAGCTTTGGAGTTATGCTCAATATGATATGTGTGATTTTTGGAGCTTCAAGCTCACTTATATGTTTATGAATAACTTGATTAAGAAATCTTGGATTCGAGTTAGCCCCGGGTATAGTTGACATGCCATAGAGTCCATTTTAGCTCAGTTTATGGGGATTATGATACACGGATTGACCTTTCTTTGTTTAGTGGCGACAGTAGGAGAGATGAGTTATTGGTCATTGGCGATAGTAAGAGGGATTGACCTTTCTTTGTTTAGTGGCAATAGTTGGTTGGGGATTCATGTACACTAGTGCTATTGAAATACAAGGAAAACTTTGAATAAACATTTTGATAATTGACTTTGATATGAGTAAGTTATATATTACTTTGGGTAAATGAATATGCATGGCATTGATATGAAAAGTTATAATGCCTGCCAAAGATTAAGATATATGAAAAAGTATGTCATGATGTGCTTTGTTAAGTAATTAATATACAATGGAAATGATAATATGCTAAGTTAATAAGTTAAAAAGAGAAATATGGTTATAAACATATTATCTATTATATGATCTTCAGTATGTATTCTTGCATTTATTTCTATATTATCAAGCTGACTAGCTCACTAAGTAGTCTAAGCAATATAAGCTTACGTTGTATCATCTCATGCATTTTAGGTGCAAGTTCTCCGTAGAATCGATCGTGATTGCAAGCTGGAAGTCATCTCATACGGTGATCCTGTGTCGACACTAAGGTTAGGTTTGAAGTACTAGTGTTTTGGTACGGTACTTTAAGTATGATACCAACATTGGGTTCGTAACTTCAGCGTACCAGTACGGTACCTAGAGTACCGATACATGTTTTGGGTTCGATGTTTGAGTATTGGTAGGTGTACCAGTACGATACCTTGAGTATCGGTACCCTTGAGTATTGGTAGGTGTACCAGTACGATACCAGTACGATACATTTGGATGAGTTTCTTTCATCAAAAGAGTTGGATTTTTGTCAAAAATGCATTGTTTTATTGGGCCATCAAATGTTTTTCTTTGATTTTTAAAAAGGACCAAAATTTTATAAAATTACAAATTAATCATTGAAGTTAGGTCGTTATGATATTGACCATCCAACTGGATCTTAATAACTATAAAGATGCCTGAGGTAGACTTAGGTCGTGATGATATTGATCATCCAACTGGATCTTCAACAAATGAGGAAGATAACACTCGGAAAAGCCCTACGAATCCTTAGGAAGTTAGGAATAACCCTCTGAACCCTCAGGATATTTCAAACGATCCACTGGCACCTCCCAACACCCTGTACAAAGGGACAAAGACCCACACAGCTTAATAAATCACCCTTCTTCTCCACCCTGAACAAAACCACAAAGGGACAACCACAAAGAAAACCAAAGCTAAAACTAGCCAAACAAAAATGCAGAAAAACAAACGGTTTAAAAAATGAGGGGCACGTCAATTCATCCTGGGCATGGCAATCAGAATCAACCAGAAAAGTCCAACAGAACGTCAAACCGCAACTTGAACAACTCAATTTTGCCGAGAGTTTCTCTTCTGAGCACAAAATACATTATGAAAACAATAGATGGTAAAGTGGCACACGTTACATCAATCTTATTAAACCAATGCCAAAATCGTCATGGACGGCGCTCACAATGCAACACCCATGATACGACAGACCCCTACACCATTTTCTAAGCCCGCTTGTTCCATGAACTCAACAAATTCATCCATACTACACATTGGATTAACACACCTACATCGTTCCCCAATCGATCACACAACTTTGAAGTCCCCTCCAACACACCGTAGAATCAATTAACTAGACACTTTTTTGTACAACTCCTTCCATACCACAATTTGATTTTCTGTAATACACGGTGTTTATATAGTCACCATTCTGCAAGGCCAATCTTCCATCAGCCATACTCCCCTTATCGCCACGAAATTATGTGACATCGTCGACTCTACCTTTCCAAACACCGATACATCCTACACCATTAAAATATTGCTCGGACGACAATTGACGTGGCAAACCATAGACAAAATTATCAGAATACCAGATCTTATGTACCATTGCTATCGACATGCATCCAGTTTAATTTCTTGAATGAACACCATCTCAAACCGATATTGTCGCAATCTATCATGGACTGTCTTCTTTTTGGTCTTAGGCCATGTCCTCTTATGTTTCAAAGACTATACATTTTGTTTTATCGGATCCCAAAATCAAATATTTTGGACACATACATGCGAAATTCACGCATGTAATTGAAAATGTTGAATCATTGAAACTTTGAAGCAACCTGTTCTTTTGAAACGAATTTCCACGTTTTAAATGAATTGTAATATTAGTGATTTAAAATTATCCCCCTGCGAATATTCTTTCATAGTACGTGGTTATGCTCTTGGTCGTTTTCAAGCAGCATGTAAATGGCTTCATCGGTCGATCACCGAAATTGGTCGCCGGAGAAGCCTTTGGCCATGATTCTACCAGAAAACGATAGATCGTTAAACCAACGTTTCAACGCACATGTCAACAAAACGAAACAAACGAGAATATTACCGGGAAGAAGCCCGAAATATAAGTTTCGGTCGGAAAAACACGTAGGTTCGATGAGACCTTTTCCAGTGGCGAAATGTCGATTTTTCGAAAGGGTTTTGCTCGCTTAGCCGCAAGGAACTCAACGGTGGTGGTGGTGAAATGAACGAATACCCACGGCGAACGAAATTGACAAAAAACCGAAGGCTTTAACCCTAAGTTCATCGAACCTTAACCTTTCGATTGGCGGTGATCAGGACGAAGGCTGTGCGAGTGACTAAGGGGGTTTTGCTCGGGACTCGACGACGAGCACTTTGGCACTGACGGTGAATGGCACGACATGGCGGTGGGGGAAAAACGATGGTGGCCGGTTGTTTGCGGAAGGTGAAGGGTTAGTGAGGGGGTAGAGGGTTGCGGTACCTTTGAGGGGTAAATGTCCCAATTAAATGGTATTAATTGGGCTGGTTGAGATATTTTGTTATTTTATTATTATTTCAAGAACCACCAGCCGTTAATAAAGAATATGAAATTATACCTTCGAACCTACCAGCCGAGTTCTTACCACTTTATCGGGAAAGCCATGATTGATTGTGCACATATATTAATAAACCGATGAAGGCATACAAACTTAATAATCAAATATGCTATGAATAATCCCGAAAGATATAAAAATACTTAAAATAGATGAGAATTAAGAATAACAAGAAGATCTCACTAAAAGTACTTGAAAATATCCTTGATCCTAACTTGACTAGAAAAGGAGGGGTTTAACCAATCATGGAGTTGACGTCGACAATAAAGGTTTTTGGTTGCTTGATGGTTCTTCTAGGGTTTTATTTTCTCTTCCCCTTGTGACCATATTTATGAGGAAAGTCTTTTACATCAATAAGGGGAAGAAATTAAATTAAAGCACGTAACTCTAATCCTACAATAAACGCAATATAGTAGAAGTCCATTTCAAATAGAATTTCTTCTTCTCTAAGGAATTACGACCCCTTATCTACCGAATGCTACTGTATTGCGCAACTAAATCTCCCAAAGTGTTCAAATTGTGCTAAAACTCTTATTTTATGCATTAAACATTCTTTAGCCATAAAACACCTGAAAAATCAAATAGAATCCAAAACAAGGGCTTTGAGATAGAATAGAAAAATTAAATCTTGTCCCTCTTAATTTTGAGCTTAAACACTTATTAATCCCTTTTATTTTGAAATTCAATATTCTTACCCCTCTCAATGTTCGATCATGACTTCGTCCCAGTGTGAGCATGTTATACCCCTTTCCCCGGGTTAGGAGCAAGGAGTATTACTACGTTTAACTTATCAACTTGTTACAAGACATGTCAATTTTCAGGTCCATCTATTACTTTGATCTATTACTTATAAGCATTCATATTAACATGTCGGGTTTCGGGTCTACAGTAACATGTCCAATACGGGTTCAGGTCGTTCTCGGTCAGATGCAAGTCGGGTTCGGTTACTACAATAATAGGTTCAACTCGGGTCCGGGTCAACAACAATCAGTTACAGATCTGGTTCGGGTCATCGAATCCTCGGGTTAAACCAGGTTCTTACTCAAGCAAGTTTCAGTCAGGTTTTCAGGTCGGGTCAGCTTTTTACATCCCTAAGACTTTGGCTCAAAAGTGGTTTTCTAATGGTCATATTTACCTTCTTCAGATAAGAACATCCCAATTCCTCGAGCGAACTATAAAGATCCGTGTCCTTGAACTATAAAGATCCACAACATGATTCTCCATTGTCCCAATAGTCTCATTAATTGGTTGATCTACAATTTCACTATAAGTTGGAGCTGAAATTTTATCGAACACGTAATGGATCATTGTGTTTGTGTTTTCTTGCTTAGCTAAAACTTCATTTTGATTCATCAATTTCTCTCGATCCATAGATGTCACCACCATCCAACATACCGATATGGGCTGATTACGATTTTAGTTGTTTGAGAATTTCTTGGAGCATCTCGTTGTTTTGTTTCATAGCTTTTGTATTCAATTCCATAGATTCGAGGAAGCTCATGATAGTTCTCTCAACAAAAACACCAATGTAATAAACCAAATACTCAAAGCTTGTTTTCTATTCACAAATAAGAGAATTATAATAGAAAAGAGATATAAGATAGGGAAGAAAGGTGTCAGCAAGGAATACTAAATCTAGAGATGGAAAAAGCCGTAGCCAAAACATTTAATTGCTATTTAAAATTTCAACAACCAAGTGAAAACACATCCACGCTTTAAAAAAGGAGTGGCACATCAATTCATATTGCGCATGGCAATCAGAATCAACCAGAAAAGGCCAACAGAACGTCAAACGACAACTTGAACAACTCAGTTTTGCTAAGCCCTACACCATTTGCTAAGCCCGCTTGTTCCATGAACTCAACAAATTCATCCATACCGCACATTGGATTAACACATACACATCGTTCCCCAACCGATCGCACAACATTGAAGTCCCTCCAACACACCGCACATTGGATTAACACATACACATCGTTCCCCAACCGATCGCACAACATTGAAGTCCCTCCAACACACCGCGGAATCAATTAACTAGACACATTTTTGTACAGCTCCTTCCATACCACAATTTGATCTTCCGTAATACACGGTGTTTATATAGTCACCATTCCACAAGGCCAATCTTCCATCAACCATACTCCCCTTATCGCCACGAACTTATGTGACATTGTCGAATCCTCCTTTCCAAACAACGATACATCCTACACCATTAAAATATATATTGCTCGGACGACAATTGACGTGGCAAACCATAGTCAAAATTATCAGAATACCAGATCTTATGTACCATTGCTATCGACATGCATCCAGTTTCATTTCTTGAATGAACACCATCTCAAACTGATATTGTCGCAATCTATCATGGACTGTCTTCTTTTTGGTCTTAGGCCATGTCCTCTTATGTTTCAAAGACTATACATTTTGTTTTATCGGATCCCCAAATCAAATATTTTGGACACATGCGAAATTCACGCATGTAATTGAAAATGTTGAAGCATTGAAACTTTCAAGCAGCCTGTTCTTTTGAAACAAATTCCCACGTTTTTAAATGAATTGTAATATTAGTGATTTAAAATTATCCCCCTGTGAACATTCTTTCATAGTACGTTGTTATGCTCTTTGTCGATATGCTTATTATAATTGAATTCGACTGGTGGGTTAAATAAAAAAATGTAAATATATTTTCTTAAAAAATTATCATTGTTTTTTAATAGTAAAAAATTATTATTGATAAACCAATTAAATTAGAATTTGATGATCTGATTAATTTGAAAATTGATCTTATTTTTACAACATTCGGCGAAACATTAAATATGATTCACTTGATCAATATAATATTTCGTTGTTTTTGCGAGACAATAAATTTATAGTAATTTAGATTTGAAATTGACATCTAAGCCAACAATATAAAGTTGCCATTAAATACTAAGTCTATGAATAGCAAAACATAAAGTGAAGGGCTTCTGAAACAAGAATGAACGATGAGTTAACACTTCGCTCAAAGTTCGTTATGATAGAATTCATCCCAAAGATGTATGCAGTTCACTCAACCAAAGGTTCTTTCTAAAAATTATTCTAACACAACTCATTTAAATGGAATCCTAGACCCATACAAGTCAATTTCAAAAGAGCACAACAGCAACACAAATGCCTCGGAATGAACAACTTGGAAATCAGACAAAGCAGTCAGATTTACTTGCAACCATTTATCCTTCAATCTGTCCTAAACATAAACATGCATAACAAGTGAAGAAATAAATTACAAATGATGAAACTGTTAACACCTTATATAAATGATGAAACTGCATTCATTTGATTGATCCAATTGACCAAGGCATAAACCGAAAATGTTACTAATCTACCTAATAAATTGCAATTTTACAAAGTGATATGATACACCTACTGACTGCCATTGAAACTTTCCCCTGGTGTTTGAACAAACTGTTGCACTTGTCCTGAGTTTTGAATGGATGGTTGAATTTGGTTATCGTCTTCAAGTTCCACTACATCTCTGATGAAATATTCGTTATCTTTCATGAAATTGATCATGTCGTGTTGTGAGGTAAGGAAGAAGATAGAATAGCACAAAAAGGGTTGCTTCTTCCATTTTCATTCAAGAGTTTATATAGGCTGTATACAAGAATCTAGAGGATTGCCACATCAGCAAAACAACCTAACAACCCTAACAATTTATGCTAACAGCTTTGGATATTTCTGGAGGAAAATGACCAGCACTGCATGGTGAGCTGGGTGATGGTTTACCATGCACGTTAACATCTCCCCCGCTTCTTGTCTCCTCCTGAAAAGCCTCAGTAATGGAAACAACATTGAGCTTCTCGCGAAATAAGGTGAAATAAGATGTGGTAAGAGGTTTTGTGAAACCATCAACAAGTTGAAATGGTGCTGGGACATAGTTCACCAGCAGTGTCTTGGAAGCAATCTTCTCTCGAACAAAATGGACATCAAGATCGACATGTTTTGATTGAGCATGGAGAACAGGATTCATACTAAGAGCAACGGCACTGGTACTATCACTCCAAATAACAGGTGTATGTGTCTGAGTGATGCCCAATTCGCGAAGGAGTGTGTTGAGCCAAACAACTTCAGAGGTGGTGTCTGCGATGCTCCGATACTCGGCTTCCATAGTCGATCGTGAGACAACGCGTTGTTTCTTAGAGTTCCAAGTGACCAGATTCTTTCCAAGGTACACACAATTGCCAGTGGTGGAACGGCGGTCATCCGGACAGCTACCCCAATCAGCATCGGAGAAAGCTACGAGACTTGAGTCTTGGCCAGAGGAGAGAAATAAAAGGCCATACTGTAGTGTGGCATTTAAGTATCTTAAGATTCGTTTCACAGCAGTAAAATGAGTTTCACAAGGCTTGTGCATGTACTGAGCAACCTTGTGAACACTATAGGTTATGTCCGGTCGTGTATGGCACAGGTACAGTAACGAACCAACGATGCTACGATATCCTTTTGCATCATCAAGAGGGCTACCAGTATCTAGGGAAAGTTTATCAGAGGGGAGCATGGGAGTAGAGGCACCATTGGCTTTGTCCATGCTGGCTCGAGCTAACAACCAAGAATGAACTTTCGTTGACTGAGAAACAATCTGCCTGCACGACGTTGAACTTCAATACCCAGAAAAAAACTTAATTCCCCAAGATCCTTTAAGGTGAATTTGTCACCAAGAAATCGAACAACTTCAGAAATGCGAGAACCACAACAACCTGTGATTACTATGTCATCCACATAGATGAGAATATAAGTTAGAGCACCAGCACTAGAAACGAAAAGAGAGGGATCAGCACCACTGCTTCGAAAGCCAAGAGAAAGAAGAAATGATCGTAGTTGAGAGTGCCAATTACGAGGGGCTTGACGTAGACCATATAGGGCCTTCTCCAGCTTGCATACAAGGGAAGAACCATCACTGGCAACAGTCTCAAAGCCAGGTGGTTGAACCATGAAGACGTCTTCCTCTAATTCACCGTTGAGGAATGCGTTATTCACATCAACCTGACGCAAACTCCGGTTGTTGGATACGGCCAACGAAAGGATGACATTAACGGTGGCAAACTTAACAACAGGACTGAAGGTGGCATTGAAGTCACGGCCAGGAATTTGTGAGAACCCTTTGGCCACTAAGCGGGCCTTGTAGCGAGAGATAGTACCGTCAGCATTTTTCTTTACTTTGAAGATCCACTTGCAACCGATGGGAATACGACCTTCAGGTAGTTGAACAAGGGACCAGGTTCCATTCTTCAACAGGGCCTCATATTCATCAAAGGTAGCCTGACGCCATTCTGGAGAAGCTAAAGCTTCATGAATTGTCTGTGGAACATCAGTATCAGGAGGTAGATCAGTAAAATAAAGCTTGGGTTTAAATACGCCAGCTTTGCCACGTGTTATCATAGGATGAGCATTAGTGGGAGCAGCCAAATGAGATACATCCTCAGGTGTAAAAGCAAGAGATGCTGAAGAGAGGCCAGGTTCAGTAGTGGATATTGGAGTAGCATCCATGTGCATGGGAGATGTCGTAGGTGGATCAGCAGGATGTGAGACAGGAGTGGTACAAGGAGGTGTAACCACAGGAGAAGGTGCAGTGGTAACAGTGGGCGGAACATGAGGCGAGGCATGTGTAGTAGACTGAGAAGAAGTCGTTGCCTGAGAAGAATTTGGTGAGCAAGATTGGAGCAACTGACCAATGCCTTGAACTAGAGGTAAGGCATTGCTAGGAGGTGAAGTTGACGGGAGCTGTTTGAGGAAGGCTTGGGGTCCGCAAAAGGAAATATGGTTTCATCAAATACCACGTGTCTGGAGATGTAGATACGACCATCAGGAGCAAGACACTGATACCCCTGTGAGATGGGCAATACCCTAAGAACGTAGAAGGAATAGACCGGAAAGCCAACTTGTGTGTCTGAAACGGACGGATGTGTGGAAAGCACCGGCAACCAAAAACGCGAAGAAGATCATACTTAGGTTTGCGACCAAAAAGCTTCTCGAATGGGGACACATTATCGAGAACCCTTGTAGGTAATCGATTGATTAAATGCACAACAGAAACCACAGCAAACGACCAAAACTTCAGAGGAAGGGATGCCTGAGCAAGAAGTGTCAACGCAAGTTCAACAATGTGGCGGTGCTTTCGCTCAACGACCCCGTTCTGTTGAGAGGTGTGGGGGCAGGTGACACGATGAACAATGCCGGCACGGTGAAGAACAGGAGAAAGACAGCGATATTCCCCACCCCAGTCACTTTGTATAGCTTTAACAGTGGTACCAAACTGAGTTTGTATGAGCTGAAGAAAATTCTGACAAGCAGTAAGGGCCTGAGATTTGTGCTTCAATAGATAAAGCCAGCAATGACGAGTGTGAGCATCCACGAAAGAAACATAGTAACGGTAGCCCTGGGAGGCAACATGGGCAGGCCCCCAGAGATCTGTGAACACAAGCTCGAATGGACTGGCATAACATGTATCAGAAGGAACAAAGGGAAGCTTGTGATTCTTCCCTAATTGACACGCAACACAAACAGTAGATGAGCTATGAGCAGTACTTGGAAGCTTAATATTAGACGAATTGCAAACAGTAACAAGAGTATCATTAGAGGGATGTCCCAAGCGGCGATGCCAAAGATCATACAAAGCAACTGAACTATGAGACAAATGAACCTCAGGTGAGGATTGCTTATTACAATGAAAAGGAAAGCAAGAACGAAACTTGTAAAGGCCTGCATCTTCATCACCAGTCAATAGCACAGCACCAGTGTCTTCATCACGAACAACGCAAGATCGAGCATGGAACTCCAAAAACACATTGTTGTCCCTAGCAAGCTTTGTAACCGACACCAAATTCTTTGTTATAGTAGGTACTTGCAAAACATTATTCAACAGTAATGTGCGAGAGGAGGACAACAAGGCAGACTGACCAATCTTTGAAATACCAAGTGAGACTCCATTACCAACAGTGAGCTTACCCGGACCAGAATAATCAGTGCCATCGAGAAGTGTAGCTGGATCGGGAGAGACATGATGAGACGCACCGGAGTCAACGAACCAAGGACCTTTACTGGCAGAGGCAACATTGGCTTGAGCTGAGGTAGAGGGCTGAGAACCAGACGGTGTAGGAGCAGGAGTGGGAGCATGAGAACATCCACAATGATTAGAAGGAACTTCAAGATCACATAAATGAGCTGTACCAGACTCATCTTTTCCCAGATCTCTGTTTCGAGCAGTGATACTAAAAAAAATTCTCATCGAAGCGGTGCCAGCAGCGATCCACCAAATGGCCCAGTTTACCACATAACTGGCACTGATATCGTGTGCGACTGAACCTGCCATGACCACGAGAAGCAGACGAACGAGGGGCTGAACGATTGGCATTGGAAGAAACACCACGTCCCGGCGAAAAGGAGGAAGCCTGCACCATATTGACACTGGAAGAAATGTCATTCAAGGAATTAAAACTAAGAAGCTGAGTTTCAGCATAAAAAAGAACAGAAATGGCAGCCTCAAGTGTGAAAGGTTGTTGACTCGAGGTTATCACAGCAACAAATGGTTGATACTCCAGAGGAAGACCATTCAAAATGGTGGCTATTTTCTCCAGATCGGAGATCGGACTACCACAGGCCGCGAGAGCATTGCAGATTTCTTTGACCTGAGAGACAAACACGCGCATGCTAGAGTCACCCTTCTTGACAGACCGGAGTTTGTAGTGAAGACTCATAACAGTGGTGGTAGAGCGACTGGAAAAATATTGAAGAACGGTAGCCCAGATTTCAGCTGCAGTTTCAGCACCAACAAACTCAGAAAGAAGACTAGAGCTGATGGTTGACAGAAGCCAGGACGCCAACGCACTATCCTGAGCTACAAACACCTCGTATGCTTCATTCTCGGATGAGGAACCATTAGCAGCAGTGACAGTGGCCGGTGGAGGCTTGAGTTCACCAGTGAGAAGCTTTTCAAGACGCAGGCTCCGGACGGATAGTAGCACCTGCTGCTTCCACATCAAGAAGTTGGACTCATCGAGAACAATACTCACGCGCTTATTGGTAAACGACTTGCTCATCGTGGTCATCCCAGTAGAAGAAGAAGCATCAGAGGTAGGATAGGGCACTGTGGGTGAAGCTGAAGTAGAGGACAAAATGGTTGAAACATGGTCTTCTTCAACTATGCTGCTAAACCTCGCCCTTTTTCGTGGTGACTCATCATCATCATCCATGATTTCGTTTTTATTTCCGATGAAATATTCGTTATCCTTGGTAAAATTGAGCATGTTGTCAATATCTTCAGCCGTAAATGCTCCTCCAAAATCGGAAACCGGGTGGGATGCTGTGGGTGCTGCAAGAGAGGGCGGTGTGGCTGACACATGGTCTTCTTCAACTAAACTGCTAATCCTCTCCCATTTTTGTGGTGGCTCATCAACGTTGATTCTGTTTTTGTTGTAGATGGCACACAGTACATAACCACTTTGCAATATTCAAAACAAAAGCTATAAGTCTTGCTGCACCACTTTTATACTGAAGAATCAACTGATATATGTAAAACACAGTGCAAGCACTCTATGGCTGCAGACAATACCATAGTTTATATGAATATATTTGAACGATGAATGTTATTGATTTAGGGTTTAATATTTTATAAAAAAAATAAAGTATACGTCTAACATCTTATACATGGAAAGAAAGAACGTGTATTAAGGAAAGTGAATAGGGAACTTACGTGATCATCATGGCGAAGTGAAAACTCATGCATCAGCCAATGCCCCTTTCCACCATTGTTGGACTTGGAACCTTTAACCTTAAAAACGAAAAGTTTATTAAACCCTATAAGATTGTTCTTAGAATCTTTAACATCATCGGTTCTCTGTCCCTTCCACGTGCTGCAACCCGCTGTCCTATCGATTCTACGACCCTTGCCCTTCTTCTTCAGCTTGATGAAGATGTAGAACGTTTTAGATGATGTCTCGCCGAAAATATTTCAGGGATCTTTGTCTTCACCGCCGTAGATTTCGCAGTCGCATATGACATCGCAGGGTAATGGTTCGCCTTTCACCTTCTTCGTTAAGTAGCATTCAATCAGCTGAACTTCGGTTGGATTGAATCGGAAACCTACGGGAAAGTTGGTCATCCAGGAAGCCATAATCTTTTTGGTGGCGATGGAGTAAGGAAAAGGCTGTGGTTTATTCAAGTTAAGGAAACCTAATAGCTAAATGCAAAGTGTTTTTACATTTTTATTCTTCGTACATCCATTTATATGAGGGACGGATGCACATTACTTGAGTGAGGGGGCAACTTTGGTGGTTTAATTGCATTTTAAACCATTGATAGTTTTAAAACTGTTATAAATAAGTCATTGTCCGTTTTCTTCACACACAAAAATAATCATTGTACCTCCCAAAATTTTCGGTTTATTTGATTTTTAGGATCTTGTTAGTTTTATAATTAATGAAATTAAGTCTCGACTCAATATTTTATTTTGATTACTCTTTAGTACTTTAATTTCAAAATTAGAAAAATAAAACCCTAACTCTCTTAATTTTATAGTTTAATTGTTTTTTTAAGACCCTACTCATTTCAAAGTTAAGAAACTTGCCTCCTCATGAGCAAATCATGACTATGTGCCTAATTTATATACATATCGGTAGGGGGTTTACAGTTAATTGGTTCACAAGAAAATAAAAAAAAATATGTCACGATATCCGAAAATTGATATATTTTTAATCTTAATTATTACATTTTAATTGTCATGTAGGATAATTAGGATAAATACTTAAAACTGAAATTATTATTTCTCTTTATTTATTTACTAATATTCGAGACACATATGTATGTGTGTCAAGGGGGATTAGGCCCATTTTATAAATATTACATATTTCATAATTTTCGTTAAATAATATTTTTATCCATGTAAAAATTAAGTAATTAAATTAAAAATGTAAGAGCTAATTAAATATTTAGTCAAATAGAGTCTGAAGTAAGGAAGTATGGGCATACGCACCACAATTTCTGGTCTAATAAAAATTTAGGTCTCGATAAGTTTAAATATTAGAAAAAATAAATCTTGTCCCTCTTAATTTTGAGCTTAAATACTTATTAATCCCTTTTATTTTTAAATTCAATATTCTGACCCCTCTCAATGTTCTATCATGACTTCATCCCAACGTGAGCCATACTTAATTTATAAGATAATATTTTATTTTTGGTCTAATAAAAATTTTCTTCTTCAATTCACCAAGGAAGCATCAAAGCTCACTTTCCCTCTCTTTATTTCTCTCAAATTCGGCAGCAACACTAGAAGGAGAAGATGAATAGCATCCTTCTCTTTCCTTCCTCCCAGTAGTGTAATCTAATTACACTTAGCCATTCTATGTCATTTCCATGTGCAAATGTCCATTTCTTTAAAATTCAACATGCAATCATCCACTTTTGTTTGGTTACAAATTGGTCTTTTTAATTTTGGTCACTAAATTTTCAATTCCTTCTATTTTGCCACTAATTTCAAGATTTCTTTATGATTTAGTAAAATTAATTTCACATCTAACTTCTAGGCTATGATTTGGGACATTACAGAGCCATACTTAATTTATAAGATAATATTTTACTTTTATAATTAATAAAAATATCATACTTGTGAGACGTTGTACTCAAACTTTGATAAATTGTCGTTTCTAATGAAACAAAACTTATAGTTGTATAAAAACCCTAATGGTGCTTCAATACACTAATGATGCAACAAACCCTAACGGCCCCTTGAATTATCATCCCCTTCTGTACGAGAGTCGTAGAGGCAGGCCGACGAAAGGACATGTACGTTTTGATGCGTCGTCTGTGCTAGAATCGCCGGCTTTTCTTTTCGTGTTGGTTGATATGCGTATCCCTAAAAAGAGTGGAAGTCAAGAAGAAGGCATTGTTGATGAGGCTTTGGATACAAGTGTCATGGTTGTTGATGGTGATGGCGGTCCGAGTGATCCTATCTTGGTAGATAATCAGACGCAGTTCTGTCAAGGTATGGTGGGATGTGCTATTGAGGCGATACCGTTGAACTCGGATATTAAGAATGGGGAGAATGTGACTTATGCAAGCAAGGTTGCCAAGAGTAGTACTGGTTAAGTTCTAAAGTTGAGTTAGATTGAACAAGAATTGATTGTGCTCGATGAGGATTTTCTGGTTGACAATCCTGGACCTTTCCCAACAATTCGTTTTTCAGACAAGGTCCCTGACCAGGGGCAGATCTGGGCCTAGGCCTACCTAGGCCATGACCCAGTCCATGCTCTAAAAATGTCCTTCATTTATATAGAGAGAGGTTTTGGGTAAGCAAAAATAACAAGAAATGTCCCAATATAAAATTATCGTTTAGTTTTTAAGCCTTAAATTAGTTCAAAAAATAAAATCTAAGTAAAATAAAAGGTAAAAAAATATTTCCGTTTGTAATTTCATTACATTTTATAAATAATAAATAATTATTTTTAACAAATATAATTTAAACATATTTTGTACTAAATAATTATTTTTTTAAATTGAATTCCCCAACATAATTAGGGTTTCACTTTACTATATAATGTAAATGTTGCGTGTAAAATAGACTATCGCAATTGTAGTGCAAGTGTACACGACGCAAGTAGTAAAGTGATACGAAGTATCGGATATCGTCTCCACAGGGATTGGGCTAATGACTTCACCTTGAATTACTGCACAAAAGTAAAAGAAATATTTGAGAGTTGTCACGAGAATAATAAAGTAAAAACGTAAATAAAAGGATTGAATTATCAAGATAGAGAGAATGGGCTGGTATTGAATTGCTTAGTAGTGCAGGTATTGAATTGCTCAGGATCTCCAATTCTGTCGTAGCTCCCGTCGCCGACAGCACCTGTCGCGACGTCTGTCCGTGGGCAGTCGCTGCAGCAGACACACCAACTCCGTACTTCAAGCTTGGCAAGAATCCCAGATCTGCCTTGCCCTATCCCTAGGCACAAGTCTGTCGATGAACACGTCTTTGATGATACCTCCCGGCGTGAATCGAAGGATGAACACCGATATGTATGAATTCTTTCTTAGCCACTTAACCTCGCCTTATCCCTAAGCACGAGATGGTTCAACTATAAACTAGAGAACGCGCTTTTATCTCTTTCGTAAACTTAACTCTCCCGATGCTAAGTAAATAGATAACCACACAATGCTCTCCCGATGCTCTTGCAAGATATTAAAACCAAGATAAAAGAACTTGAAGTTTATTTTATTGAACTTGAAAAATCCTAAAACAAAACAACCCTTGCAACTACTTTACAAAACAACCCGTAGCCCTAGGGGGAATTTAGAACATGTCGGTGACGGGTGGACGGCAGGGGTTTGGTTTCGGTTATGGGGTAATCGGTTATGCCCTAGGTTTAATCTATGCCCTTTATATAAGCTTTGGGCTCAAGTTATCTAAGGTAACAAGGATTACAACTTTAATTAAAAGTAAGATTCTAATAAAGACTAAATCTCTAAAGTCTCCTACTTTCCAGCCGCATCCTAGCTTTTAGGAATTTCCTCTCTTTGAGCTTTGGCTTGACATATCTTTTGATCCGGGGCTTGGAAAATTATTTGGCTTCCACACGACAGACGAGCAGATATTTCTCTATCTATCGAGGTCCACTTTACTTTTCCTCTTCATAAGTCTGCTGTCACCTTGCTGTCACGACAAGTCCATGACAGGTTCGTCTTTTTCGGCTGCTTGCTCAGTTCAGCTTTCCTGCTTCTCTGCCCTGCGCCTGCCTTCATTGTCAGCCATGGCAGTTACCTGCAAAATACACCATCTTTTAGTAGAATCCGTGCCTTTTATATAATTGTGATGTTTTATTGAAAACTAACCTAAATGCAATGCAATGATGCTTGAATGCAGCAGAAATATGGGCTAAAAAGGGTGTAAATAATAGAACTTTTACACACTCAACACACCCCCAAACTCAAGTTTTTGCTTGTCCTCAAGCAATCAAGATTTAAAAGAAAAATGAAAATTTTTGTGTTGGCCTTCAAACAGTGAACTGTCCCTTTACCTGTCGCTCATTCTCTATGGCAGCAGCATCCTGTCGGAAAGATTAGGATCTGTCCGGAATCTCCCTATAGCTCTCGTGCAGTGTGTGCATGCTTGTGAACAGTTATATGCTAAGACTCTCTTAGTTTCACTAGAATATTCAACTCCTTAACTCGAATCTTTATGCCAAAGTTTATTTTTTTAGAAGGCACATTTTCATGCTTCTTTTTCTTCTATTTTTCAAGCTAAATTTTTCTAGAGCCAGTTTTGGGCACCTCTAGTTAGCTTCCTAGAGCCGGTTTCGGGCACCTCTAGGCTTTTAACTTTCTTTTGCTAAACTTCTTTCCTAGAGCCAGTGTTAGGCACCTCTAGGGGCTATTCAAGTTCTAAGCTTCCTATTCTAGTTTGGCTAAAAGAAATCTAAGCAATATAACAGTCACAAAAGTGTTTAAGTTTTCAGAACTATAGAAAGGCTCTAAACTTTTCCTTAACCTGTCCTAAAGATGCTGCCACGACAGAGCCGTCATGACAGGTAAGTTAACTTCACAGTTTTAAGCCAACAGTTTTAATTTTCTGATTTTTTTTAAGAAAAAAAAAGTAAATAATAAGACACAACAAATAATCAAAAGATGTGCTAAAGACTCCATTAAATATGGAGGGTTGCCACCCCCAAACTCGAGGGTTGCATTGCCCTCAATGCAAAATGACGCAAAAACAAATAAAGAAAAACAAGATAAATAAAAGTACATCACAAATATATAAGGGCAGGCAGTAATAAGAGGAGAAAAAGAAATAAAAACTTAAATTTTATTTGCTGTCCTCGCTGCTGCTGCTGACGCGGATCTGATGGCGGCGTCTACGTTGTGGAGGTGGCTGGGCAGGTTCCGGAGCAGGTTCATCAGCAGGTTCTTCCTCCGGTTGGGGGACAGGGTCGTCAGCAGGTTGAAGGGCAGGTGGCTCCACTAGCCTGATGTCGGAACTGCTGCTGCTGTCCCATGAGCTGCTGGGTATGATGGCTTTGGACAACCGTCTCTTGTCTGCCACGTGCTTAATGCGTTTGACACGCGTGAAGCCGCTCTCCAGATTCCGCCGGACAAGAGGGCTGTCATCAGTGGCAGCTCGCTTGGTTCCTCGAGGGGAGGTGTTTGTCGGTGGGCTGGCGGCTGCCGTCGGGGCAGGGGATGGTGTGGAAGTGGCAGATTGTGTATGGGGAGAGACAGGTGGTGTGGGAGTGGGGGATAGGATATTGAAATAATGGGCGGGGAAGGTGGGGAAGATGACATCCGGAAAATTCAAAGTATTGGTAATGAAATTTACCGTTGCATTGGAGAAGTCACGGATGAAAGTCATCAAACCCATCTGGCGCTCCTCTATCCTCAAGATGGCAGCAAGGATGTGGGCGTTCTGATATGCCGGAGCGGTGTTGGTGGCAGCTTCTGGGGCAGGTTCGGTGGCAGGTTCATCATCAGACTCAGCAGGAGGGGCGTTTGGATTGAAGGCGTTGAGGGGCGATACGACTATGATCTCCATGAGGCTGGAGATGTTGTTGTCTGTCCATCCGCTGCCCGTCTTGATTTTGTCTGAGGGTTCCTCCGGTACGGCAGCGCAGCGGCAGAGGGCAGTGATGGTGAAGGGCAGACAGAGTCGTGAGTCCGATCGGAAAGAACAATCGAGAATGCTGTCCCGCATGTACCTGCCAACATTGATGGGCCTTTCATGCATGATAGAGTGGATGAGGGCCAACCGCTGTCTGTTGACTGTCGTATGGTGGGACGAGGGCAGGATACGCTTTTTGATAAAAGCGTTCCATAGTTTTGCCTCAGGGAGTAGCTGCCCCCTATTGACAGAGTGGGGGTTCTTCTTACTGGTGCTCCATGTCGTACCAGCCTCTGTCAGCTCCCTCATGACAGCATCATGTCCGGCAGTGTCGAGGGTGTCCCAAAATTGTTGGTGAGCATCATCATTGGGGCCGAAGAAGAGGCCGAACACATGGTTGATGCTGCTAGCGCTGAAAGGAACTGTCACTCCTCGGACGGTGACAGATGTCGCCGTCTTGCTTTCGATCGCCGCATAAAATTCCCGGACCAAAGTGTCATTAAGCTCTGCCGGCTGCTCGGCAAAGTCCTCCCAAAGTTGTGCTGTTATGGCCTTCATAATGAACGGCCGGAGTCCAAAAAGAGGTGCATCTCTGTTGTAAATGAAGCCACGCTCCTCCCATAGCTCCTTTTTGGTGAATGGCGATGCTGCTGCTGAAGAAGAAGCGGCAGTAGTGTTTTGACGGGTTTGTCGTGAAGACATTTTGGTTGCAAGGGCTGAAAGAGAGAGAAAATAGATAAAACTAGAGGAGAATAACAAGAGAAAAATCAGAAGTGATGAAAAATGAAAATGGGATGGGGTTTATATAGCTGTTGGGGTGCTGCCCATTTAATGCCGCAACGGCAGGCGGGAATAACGGGGCGGCAGATTGAATGTATCGTGTCTGACGCGTCTGACGTGCATTAATGCGTCTGCTGTGCGTCTGCCGCAAGCTTCTTCGTCTGCTGTGCGTCTGTTGACAGCCTGTCAAATCCGTCTGCGCCGGCAGCCGAAACGACAGGTTACCATAAATGGGCTTTATTGGGCTGGTGGATGAGCGGTGGGCTTGGGCCACTTCTTCTTTCTCACTTGACTCCTTTATTTCCTAAAAACTGAAATTAAAAACAAAACATTATTCGAAATAAATCTAATTCCTAATAAATAATATTAATAATAAAAATAAAAATAAAAATTAGGTTAAATTAGGGATGCCTTGTGGGGAATCACCTAAAATAACCACTTCCTGTATTCCTGGGGCTTCAGTCCCTTGATAGTGCTTGAGGCGTTGTCCATTGACTTTGAATTGGTGCCCGTCCTTTAGTGATTGAATTGTAATGGCACCATGGGGAAAAACTTGAACTACTTGGAACGGGCCAGACCATCTAGATTTGAGCTTCCCTGGAAAGAGTTTCAACCTAGAATTAAACAACAACACAAGCTGCCCTGGGCAGAACTGTCGTGGCAGCAATTTCTTGCCATGCCACTTCTTTGTCTTTTCCTTGTAAATCCTTGCATTGTCGTAGGCCATTGTCCGTATTTCATCGATCTCATTTAAATCTAACAGCCTTTTCTGGCCTGCCTTGTCCAAGTCCATGTTTACTGCCTTGATTGCCCAATATGCCTTGTGTTCTATCTCGACAGGCAGATGACAGGTTTTCCCATAAATCAAACGGTATGGAGACATGCCCAACGGAGTCTTGAAAGCTGTTCTGTATGCCCATAATGCATCATTCAGAAGCAAAGACCAATCTTTCCTAGTTGGTTTAACCATTTTTTCAAGTATGTTCTTCACTTCCCTATTGGATATCTCAGCCTGTCCATTGGTCTGTGGGTGGTATGCTGTCGCGATCCTGTGCTTGACACCATATTTTCTCAAGGCGGCAGCAATTACCCTGTTGTCAAAATGTCTCCCTTCATCACTGATAATCGCCCTAAGGATGCCAAATCTAGAAAAGATGTTTTTGTGCAAAAACTTTTGGACCGTTTTGGCATCATTCTTTTGAGTTGCGATTGCTTCTACCCACTTGGAGACATAATCCACGGCTAGGAGGATGTAAAGATTTCCACACGAAGATGGAAAAGGTCCCATAAAATCAATCCCCCAAACGTCGAAGATCTCGACTTCCAAAATATTTTGTAGTGGCATCTCGTTTCTCCTCGAGATGTTACCTGTCCGCTGGCACCTGTCACAGTTCTTGTAAAATTCCTGTGCGTCCTTATACAGTGTCGGCCAGTAGAACCCTGACTGCAGCACCTTGGCAGCAGTTTTATTGCCTCCTAAGTGTCCTCCATATTGTGAAGCATGACAGTGATGGAGAATGTCTTCTTGTTCTTCTTGTGGTACACATCTCCTTATAACCTGATCTACGCACATTTTGAAAAGAAGAGGTTCGTCCCAATAATAATGTTTAACATCATTTTGAAACCTCTTCCTGGCTTGATAAGTAAGATCAGAAGGTAATATTCCGCTAACTATAAAATTAACAAAATCAGCATACCAAGGAAGGTTAGAAGACTTACCTGCCGCCATGGCTGTCGCGACAGCTATTGCGGCAGCAAAGAGCTGCTCATCTGGGAAGGTCTCTAGTATGTGTGTCTCATCTAAAGGTAGACTCTGTCCCATCTCCAACCTCGACAAGTGATCTGCCACCTGATTTTCTGTCCCCTCTTTATCTTTTATCTCAAGGTCGAACTCTTGTAATAGTAAGATCCACCGTATCAACCTAGGCTTTGCATCTTTTTTTGCAAATAAATACTTGAGGGCAGAGTGGTCGGTGTGTATTATAACCTTCGTTCCAAGTATGTAAGAACGAAACTTTTCGATGGAGAACACCACAGCTAACAGCTCCTTTTCTGTGGTGGTATAATTCACTTGCGCATCATTCAATGTTTTGCTGGCATAATATATGACATGAAACAGCCTGTCCTTGCGCTGCCCAAGTGCTGCCCCGACAGCATAGTCACTAGCGTCACACATAATCTCAAACGGTTGTGTCCAGTCTGGTGGCTGTACTATGGGGGCTGTCACTAGCTTTTCCTTCAGAACCTTGAATGCTTCAGTGCATTCTTCATTAAAGTCAAAGGGTCGGTTCTGCTCTAAGAGATGACATAGGGGTTTCGTGATTTTTGAGAAATTGGCAATAAATCTCCTATATAACCAGCATGCCCTAAAAAACTCCTAATGCCCTTGACTGTGGTTGGCGGCGGCAGCTTCTCTATGACCTCTATTTTTGCCCTGTCGACTTCTATCCCACGGCAGCTAATCTTATGGCCTAAAACTATCCCTTCATCTACCATAAAATCGCATTTTTCCCAATTAAGAACAAGATTAGCTTTTTCACATCTTTCAAGTACCTTTTGAAGGTTGCCGAGGCACCTCTCAAAATCATCTCCAAAGACGGAAAAATCATCCATGAAGATCTCGAGGAAGTCCTCTACCATGTCGGAGAATATTGCCATCATGCACCTTTGGAAGGTGGCAGGTGCGTTACAGAGGCCGAACGGCATCCTCCTAAATGCGTATGTTCCGTAGGGGCATGTGAAAGTCGTTTTCTCTTGGTCCTCCGGTGCAATAGCAATTTGATTATATCCTGAATAACCATCAAGAAAACAATAGTAAGGTTTACCCGCTAATCTGTCAAGCATTTGATCAATAAAGGGTAACGGAAAGTGGTCCTTTCGGGTAGCTTTGTTAAGCTTCCGATAGTCCAGACAAACCCTCCAACTGGTCACAGTCCTGGTTGGGATTAACTCGTTGTTCTCGTTGGTTATCACGGTCATGCCTCCTTTCTTGGGAACACATTGCACCGGGCTTACCCATTTGCTGTCGGAGATGGCGTAAATAATACCTGCATCTAACCATTTAATTATTTCTTTACGCACTACCTCCTTCATCGCAAGGTTTAACCGCCTTTGGGCATCAATAGTCGGCTTATGATCTTCCTCTAGGAGGATTTTATGCATACAGATTGTCGGACTAATGCCCTGAATGTCTGCTATCGTCCATCCTATCGCCCTTTTATGCTACCTCAGCATGTCGATCAGCTGTCGTTCCTGTTCCTGCGGCAGCTTAGCAGAGATGATTACGAGCAGTGTGTCATCACAACCAAGATAAGCATATTTAAGCTGCCCTGGCAGGGGCTTAAGTTCTAAGACAGGTGGTTCAACAGTAGAGGGATTTTGGATTAAATGGTTATCCGAAGTGTAATTCAAGGGTTCGAATAACTTACCTGGACGATGGTCTAACCAGTTTACCTCCTCATGACCTGCAGTATCAGATGTATCGGATTCAGAGGAGTCGCTGTCGTCGGTGCTGTCATCGTTGCTGTCGTCATCACTGTCATGACAGGCTTGTTGGTGGCTGTCGCAGCAGTGACCAAATTTTATATCTCGGCAGCCCAACCTGATGCAGGGTTGATCAAAGGTCACCTCAATGATGGCCTTGCATTCCTCGTCCACATCGGCATGTTTCTTTGCTTGGAGAACATTCAACTTAATTTCTTGATCGTTCACACGCATGGTGAGTTCTCCTTTCTCCACATCAATCAATGATCTTCCTGTGGCTAAGAAGGGTCGCCCAAGGATGACTGGTGCGTTTTCATCTGCCTCACAATCTAAAATAAGAAAGTCAGCAGGAAAAATAAGCTTATCCACTCTTACCAAAATATCTTCAATTTTTCCCTCGGGGTGAACGTAAGAGCGGTCGGCTAGCTGTAAGGTAACTGTCGTGGGCCGCGCCTTGCCAATACCTAGTTTCTGAAAAACAGATTTGGGCATTAGATTAACACTAGCACTAAGATCACAAAGTGCCTTACCCACAAATTTATCGCCAATTACGCAAGGTATGAGGAAGCTCCCCGGATCCTTCTTTTTCTGGGGTGGCTGCCGATGAAGAATACTCATGCAACCTTCTTGCATCCTTACCGTTTCAAATTCCCCAAGTTTAGATTTTTTAGACATGACATCCTTGAGAAATTTAGCATAACCGGGCATCTCCCTAACAGCATCTCACAACGGAATATTAATATGAACCTGTTTAAAAATATCATAAATCTTTTTAAGTTGAGATTCATGCTTAGCTTGCTGTATCCGTTGAGGGAAGGGTGGTGGGGGACGATAATCAGCAATGCGTCCTTCCCACTGCATACGAATCTGAGGACGATAATCTTCCTTTTTCTCCTATGTCGCTTCTACTGTCGTGACAGGCTCATCGGCAACAGTCTGTTTGTCACCTGTCGGAGCAGCTTCCTCGGCAGGTTTATCCAAAGCAGGTTCCTTTTCTGTATCAACTTCTTTTTCCGGCCCTGGTAGCTTTTTCCCACTCCTAGTAGTAATTGCCTTACATTGCTCATGTGGGGGCGGTATAGCATTTTCAGTATTGCTAGGGAAACCTCCATTCTGCCTCGGTTTAATATGGTGCGACACCTGACCCATTTGTGTCTCTAGAGATTTCAAGGTGGCCTCATGGTTTGTCATTCTCATCTTTGTTTCATCCATAAAATTTTCCGTCTTCTTGACAAACTGATTAATATTATCCATATACGTGCCAGTCTGAGACATAAAGGTGGCCAGAGTTTGCTCCAATACACTACTCGTGGCAGGTGGTGGCTGCTGTTGTTGCTGAGGCGGCAGGTTCTGCGGCTGCAGTTGTTGTCGCGTCAACAATCTAGGACCCCCCTGATTCTGATTATATGCTTGCGGATTCAGGGCATTGTTAGGATTACTCCAGGAAAATTTGGGACCCTTCCTCCAATTAGGGTTGTAGTTGTTGGAATTGTAGTTCGGCTTGCAATTTCCAACATATTTGCCCTCTTCTATATTTATAGGGCACTCTTCACTACTATGATTTCCTTCACAAGTAGCACAAATTTCCTCGACAGCAAACCCTCGTACTTCGTCTTCACTCAATAAGTGTTTCATGGCTTTAGTGAGGAATGCTACCTGTGATTTCATAGTGCTGTCGGCCTCATAATCCTTGACAGCAAGTACCCGTTTACCCCCTCTTCTAGTTGTCGGAAACTGCTCCTCATTTTTGGCTAGATTTTTTAGAACTTGCAATGCCTCGTCCGGATCTTTATCCAATAA
This sequence comes from Hibiscus tridactylites, assembly GCA_958450335.1. NCBI lineage: Eukaryota > Viridiplantae > Streptophyta > Magnoliopsida > Malvales > Malvaceae > Hibiscus > Hibiscus tridactylites. The sequence goes on along the minus strand of OY288283.1, from coordinate 79,200,160 downwards.
TAGTCCATTTGCTGCAGAATCAATGCGAATGCGAGTTTGTAAGTTAGCAGCATTATAAAACTTAGTTACCTGATTCCAGACGGGGAATCCATGCATTGGGCAGTTCCGTAGAAGAGTAGTAAATCTGTCCCAGGCCTCGTGCATCGGCTCGTCATCTTCCTGTTGAAAAGTAGCAATTTCGTTACGTAATCGCTCAGATAAATGTGAAGGATTAAAACGAGATAAAAATTCACGAGTTAGATCTGCCCAAGTCATAATGGAACCCGGTGTAAGTTTATTCCACCAAGTTTTAGCTCTATCCCTTAATGAATGGGGAAATAACCGAAGCCTCAGTATCTCCGGACTAACTCCTGGCAGTCTAAACGAACCACAGATCTCCTGGAACGTTTTGAGATGCTCCCTAGCATCTTCTGTCGCAGAACCACTAAACTGTCCGGCGTTGTTGATCATACTAAACATGACAGGCTTGAGTTCGAAGTTGTCAACATCAATATCCGGCAGCGTGGTCTCCAGCTCTACATGGTCATTTAGCATGTAGTCCCGACATGACCGTCGTCCACCTGCCCCAGGCGGGTCGCCGATAGGCGGTATGTCTCCTCCAGCAGGCTGGTTACGGGCCATCTGCTCTAGCTGTTCTTCAAGGTATTCATTCCTGTCTAAAAGGTGGCGAATCTGTTTCTTGAGATTGAATGATCGTTCGATTTCCGGATCTAACTTATACTCAGGATCTTCGCCCCTTTTCGATCTGCGCATAAACAAAAGAACCTTGTGAAAAGCAAGAGTTGAAAACACAAAATAAAAATTAAAGAAAAACTAAAAACGAAAACAAAAATAAAAATAAAAGCAAAAAGTGCAATAAAAGAAAGATGTAGTTATGTTGCCAATCCCCGGCAACGGCGCCAAAAACTTGTTGCGTGTAAAATAGACTATCGCAATTGTAGTGCAAGTGTACACGACGCAAGTAGTAAAGTGATACGAAGTATCGGATATCGTCTCCATAGGGATTGGGCTAATGACTTCACCTTGTATTACTGCACAAAAGTAAAAGAAATATTTGAGAGTTGTCACGAGAATAATAAAGCAAAAACGTAAATAAAAGGATTGAATTATCAAGATAGAGAGAATGGGCTGGTATTGAATTGCTTAGTAGTGCAGGTATTGAATTGCTCAGGATCTCCAATTCTGTCGTAGCTCCCGTCGCCGACAGCACCTGTCGCGACGTCTGTCCGTGGGCAGTCGCTGCAGCAGACACACCAACTCCGTACTTCAAGCTTGGCAAGAATCCCATATCTGCCTTGCCCTATCCCTAGGCACAAGTCTGTCGATGAACACGTCTTTGATGATACCTCCCGGCGTGAATCGAAGGATGAACACCGATGTGTATGAATTCTTTCTTAGCCACTTAACCTCGCCTTATCCCTAAGCACGAGATGGTTCAACTATAAACTAGAGAACGCGCTTTTATCTCTTTCGTAAACTTAACTCTCCCGATGCTCAGTAAATAGATAACCTCACAATGCTCTCCCGATGCTCTTGTAAGATATTAAAACCAAGATAAAAGAACTTGAAGTTTATTTTATTGAACTTGAAAAATCCTAAAACAAAACAACCCTTGCAACTACTTTACAAAACAACCCGTAGCCCTAGGGGGAATTTAGAACATGTCGGTGACGGGTGGACGGCAGGGGTTTGGTTTCGGTTATGGGGTAATTGGTTATGCCCTAGGTTTAATCTATGCCCTTTATATAAGCTTTGGGCTCAAGTTATCTAAGGTAACAAGGATTACAACTTTAATTAAAAGTAAGATTCTAATAAAGACTAAATATCTAAAGTCTCCTACTTTCCAGCCGCATCCTAGCTTTTAGGAATTTCCTCTCTTTGAGCTTTGGCTTGACATATCTTTTGATCCGGGGCTTGGAAAATTATTTGGCTTCCACACGACAGACGAGCAGATATTTCTCTATCTATCGAGGTCCACTTTACTTTTCCTCTTCATAAGTCTGCTGTCACCTTGCTGTCACGACAGGTCCATGACAGGTTCGTCTTTTTCGGCTGCTTGCCCAGTTCAGCTTTCCTGCTTCTCTGCCCAGCGCCTGCCTTCATTGTCAGCCATGGCAGTTACCTGCAAAATACACCATCTTTTAGTAGAATCCGTGCCTTTTATATAATTGTGATGTTTTATTGAAAACTAACCTAAATGCAATGCAATGATGCTTGAATGCAGCAGAAATATGGGCTAAAAAGGGTGTAAATAATAGAACTTTTACACACTCAACACACCCCCAAACTCAAGTTTTTGCTTGTCCTCAAGCAATCAAGATTTAAAAGAAAAATGAAAATTTTTGTGTTGGCCTTCAAACAGTGAACTGTCCCTTTACCTGTCGCTCATTCTCTATGGCAGCAGCATCCTGTTGGAAAGATTAGGATCTGTCCGGAATCTCCCTATAGCTCTCGTGCAGTGTGTGCATGCTTGTAAACAGTTATATGCTAAGACTCTCTTAGTTTCACTAGAATATTCAACTCCTTAACTCGAATCTTTATGCCAAAGTTTATTTTTTTAGAAGGCACATTTTCATGCTTCTTTTTCTTCTATTTTTCAAGCTAAATTTTTCTAGAGCCAGTTTTGGGCACCTCTAGTTAGCTTCCTAGAGCCGGTTTCGGGCACCTCTAGGTTTTTAATTTTCTTTTGCTAAACTTCTTTCCTAGAGCCAGTGTTAGGCACCTCTAGGGGCTATTCAAGTTCTAAGCTTCCTATTCTAGTTTGGCTAAACGAAATCTAAGCAATATAACAGTCACAAAAGTGTTTAAGTTTTCAGAACTATAGAAAGGCTCTAAACTTTTCCTTAACCTGTCCTAAAGATGCTGCCACGACAGAGCCGTCATGAAAGGTAAGTTAACTTCACAGTTTTAAGCCAACAGTTTTAATTTTCTGATTTTTTTTTAAGAAAAAAAAGTAAATAATAAGACACAACAAATAATCAAAAGATGTGCTAAAGACTCCATTAAATATGGAGGGTTGCCACCCCCAAACTCGAGGGTTGCATTGCCCTCAATGCAAAATGACGCAAAAACAAATAAAGAAAAACAAGATAAATAAAAGTACATCACAAATATATAAGGGCAGGCAGCAATAAGAGGAGAAAAAGAAATAAAAACTTAAATTTTATTTGCTGTCCTCGCTGCTGCTGCTGACGCGGAACTGATGGCGGCGTCTGCGTTGTGGAGGTGGCTGGGCAGGTTCCGGAGCAGGTTCATCAGCAGGTTCTTCCTCCGGTTGGGGGACAGGGTCGTCAGCAGGTTGAAGGGCAGGTGGCTCCACTAGCCTGATGTCGGAACTGCTGCTGCTGTCCCATGAGCTGCTGGGTATGATGGCTTTGGACAACCGTCTTTTGTCTGCCACGTGCTTAATGCGTTTGACACGCGTGAAGTCGCTCTCCAGATTCCGCCGGACAAGAGGGCTGTCATCAGTGGCAGCTCGCTTGGTTCCTCGAGGGGAGGTGTTTGTCGGTGGGCTGGTGGCTGCCGTCGGGGCAGGGGATGGTGTGGAAGTGGCAGATTGTGTATGGGGAGAGACAGGTGGTGTGGGAGTGGGGGAGGGGATATTGAAATAATGGGCGGGGAAGGTGGGGAAGATGACATCCGGAAAATTCAAAGTATTGGTAATGAAATTTACCGTTGCATTGGAGAAGTCACGGATGAAAGTCATCAAACCCATCTGGCGCTCCTCTATCCTCAAGATGGCAGCAAGGATGTGGGCGTTCTGATATGCCGGAGCGGTGTTGGTGGCAGCTTCTGGGGCAGGTTCGGTGGCAGGTTCATCATCAGACTCAGCAGGAGGGGCGTTTGGATTGAAGGCGTTGAGGGGCGATACGACTATGATCTCCATGAGGCTGGAGATGTTGTTGTCTGTCCATCCGCTGCCCGTCTTGATTTTTTCTGAGGGTTCCTCCGGTACGGCAGCGCAGCGGCAGAGGGCAGTGATGGTGAAGGGCAGGCAGAGTCATGAGTCCGATCGGAAAGAACAATCGAGAATGCTGTCCCGCATGTACCTGCCCACATTGATGGGCCTGTCATGCATGATAGAGTGGATGAGGGCCAACCGCTGTCTGTTGACTGTCGTATGGTGGGACGAGGGCAGGATACGCTTTTTGATAAAAGCGTTCCATAGTTTTGCCTCAGGGAGTAGCTGCCCCCTATTGACAGAGTGGGGGTTCTTCTTACTGGTGCTCCATGTCGTACCAGCCTCTGTCAGCTCCCTCATGACAGCATCATGTCCGGCAGTGTCGAGGGTGTCCCAAAATTGTTGGTGAGCATCATCATTGGGGCCGAAGAAGAGGCCGAACACATGGTTGATGCTGCTAGCGCTGAAAGGAACTGTCACTCATCGGACGGTGACAGATGTCGCCGTCTTGCTTTCGATCGTCGCATAAAATTCCCGGACCAAAGTGTCATTAAGCTCTGCCGGCTGCTCGGCAAAGTCCTCCCAAAGTTGTGCTGTTATGGCCTTCATAATGAACGGCCGGAGTCCAAAAAGAGGTGCATCTCTGTTGTAAATGAAGCCACGCTCCTCCCATAGCTCCTTTTTGGTGAATGGCGATGCTGCTGCTGAAGAAGAAGCGGCAGTAGTGTTTTGACGGGTTTGTCGTGAAGACATTTTGGTTGCAAGGGCTGAAAGAGAGAGAAAATAGATAAAACTAGAGGAGAATAACAAGAGAAAAATCAGAAGTGATGAAAAATGAAAATGGGATGGGGTTTATATAGCTGTTGGGGTGCTGCCCATTTAATGCCGCAACGGCAGGCGGGAATAACGGGGCGGCAGATTGAATGTATCGTGTCTGACGCGTCTGACGTGCATTAATGCGTCTGCTGTGCGTCTGCTGCACGCTTCTTCGTCTGCTGTGCGTCTGTTGACAGCCTGTCAAATCCGTCTGCGCCGGCAGCCGAAACGACAGGTTACCATAAATGGGCTTTATTGGGCTGGTGGATGAGCGGTGGGCTTGGGCCACTTCTTCTTTCTCACTTGACTCCTTTATTTCCTAAAAACTGAAATTAAAAACAAAACATTATTCGAAATAAATCTAATTCCTAATAAATAATATTAATAATAAAAATAAAAATAAAAATTAGGTTAAATTAGGGATGCCTTGTGGGGCATCACCTAAAATAACCACTTCCTGTATTCCTGGGGCTTCAGTCCCTTGATAGTGCTTGAGGCGTTGTCCATTGACTTTGAATTGGTGCCCGTCCTTTAGTGATTGAATTGTAATGGCACCATGGGGAAAAACTTGAACTACTTGGAACGGGCCAGACCATCTAGATTTGAGCTTCCCTGGAAAGAGTTTCAACCTAGAATTAAACAACAACACAAGCTGCCCTGGGCAGAACTGTCGTGGCAGCAATTTCTTGCCATGCCACTTCTTTGTCTTTTCCTTGTAAATCCTTGCATTGTCGTAGGCCATTGTCCGTATTTCATCGATCTCATTTAAATCTAACAGCCTTTTCTGGCCTGCCTTGTCCAAGTCCATGTTTACTGCCTTGATTGCCCAATATGCCTTGTGTTCTATCTCGACAGGCAGATGACAGGTTTTCCCATAAATCAAACGGTATGGAGACATGCCCAACGGAGTCTTGAAAGCTGTTCTGTATGCCCATAATGCATCATTCAGAAGCAAAGACCAATCTTTCCTAGTTGGTTTAACCATTTTTTCAAGTATGTTCTTCACTTCCCTATTGGATATCTCAGCCTGTCCATTGGTCTGTGGGTGGTATGCTGTCGCGATCCTGTGCTTGACACCATATTTTCTCAAGGCGGCAGCAATTACCCTGTTGTCAAAATGTCTCCCTTCATCACTGATAATCGCCCTAAGGATGCCAAATCTAGAAAAGATGTTTTTGTGCAAAAACTTTTGGACCGTTTTGGCATCATTCTTTTGAGTTGCGATTGCTTCTACCCACTTGGAGACATAATCCACGGCTAGGAGGATGTAAAGATTTCCACACGAAGATGGAAAAGGTCCCATAAAATCAATCCCCCAAACGTCGAAGATCTCGACTTCCAAAATATTTTGTAGTGGCATCTCGTTTCTCCTCGAGATGTTACCTATCCGCTGGCACCTGTCACAGTTCTTGTAAAATTCCTGTGCGTCCTTATACAGTGTCGGCCAGTAGAACCCTGACTGCAGCACCTTGGCAGCAGTTTTATTGCCTCCTAAGTGTCCTCCATATTGTGAAGCATGACAGTGATGGAGAATGTCTTCTTGTTCTTCTTGTGGTACACATCTCCTTATAACCTGATCTGCGCACATTTTGAAAAGAAGAGGTTCGTCCCAATAATAATGTTTAACATCATTTTGAAACCTCTTCCTGGCTTGATAAGTAAGATCAGAAGGTAATATTCCGCTAACTATAAAATTAACGAAATCAGCATACCAAGGAAGGTTAGAAGACTTACCTGCCGCCATGGCTGTCGCGACAGCTATTGTGGCAGCAAAAAGCTGCTCATCTGGGAAGGTCTCTAGTATGTGTGTCTCATCTAAAGGTAGACTCTGTCCCATCTCCAACCTCGACAAGTGATCTGCCACCTGATTTTCTGTCCCCTCTTTATCTTTTATCTCAAGGTCGAACTCTTGTAATAGTAAGATCCACCGTATCAACCTAGGCTTTGCATCTTTTTTTGCAAATAAATACTTGAGGGCAGAGTGGTCGGTGTGTATTATAACCTTCGTTCCAAGTATGTAAGAACGAAACTTGTCGATGGAGAACACCACAGCTAACAGCTCCTTTTCTGTGGTGGTATAATTCACTTGGGCATCATTCAATGTTTTGCTGGCATAATATATGACATGAAACAGCCTGTCCTTGCGCTGCCCAAGTGCTGCCCCGACATCATAGTCACTAGCGTCACACATAATCTCAAACGGTTGTGTCCAGTCTGGTGGCTGTACTATGGGGGCTGTCACTAGCTTTTCCTTTAGAACCTTGAATGCTTCAGTGCATTCTTCATTAAAGTCAAAGGGTCGGTTCTGCTCTAAGAGATGACATAGGGGTTTCGTGATTTTTGAGAAATTGGCAATAAATCTCCTATAAAAACCAGCATGCCCTAAAAAACTCCTAATGCCCTTGACTGTGGTTGGCGGCGGCAGCTTCTCTATGACCTCTATTTTTGCCCTGTCGACTTCTATCCCACGGCAGCTAATCTTATGGCCTAAAACTATCCCTTCATCTACCATAAAATGGCATTTTTCCCAATTAAGAACAAGATTAGCTTTTTCACATCTTTCAAGTACCTTTTGAAGGTTGCCGAGGCAGCTCTCAAAATCATCTCCAAAGACGGAAAAATCATCCATGAAGATCTCGAGGAAGTCCTCTACCATGTCGGAGAATATTGCCATCATGCACCTTTGGAAGGTGGCAGGTGCGTTACAGAGGCCGAACGGCATCCTCCTAAATGCGTATGTTCCGTAGGGGCATGTGAAAGTCGTTTTCTCTTGGTCCTCCGGTGCAATAGCAATTTGATTATATCCTGAATAACCATCAAGAAAACAATAGTAAGGTTTACCCTCTAATCTGTCAAGCATTTGATCAATAAAGGGTAACGGAAAGTGGTCCTTTCGGGTAGCTTTGTTAAGCTTCCGATAGTCCATACAAACCCTCCAACCGGTCACAGTCCTGGTTGGGATTAACTCGTTGTTCTCGTTGGTTATCACGGTCATGCCTCCTTTCTTGGGAACACATTGCACCGGGCTTACCCATTTGCTGTCGGAGATGGCGTAAATAATACCTGCATCTAACCATTTAATTATTTCTTTACGCACTACCTCCTTCATCGCAAGGTTTAACCGCCTTTGGGCATCAATAGTCGGCTTATGATCTTCCTCTAGGAGGATTTTGTGCATACAGATTGCCGGACTAATGCCCTGAATGTCTGCTATCGTCCATCCTATCGCCCTTTTATGCTGCCTCAGCATGTCGATCAGCTGTCGTTCCTGTTCTTGCGGCAGCTTAGCAGAGATGATTACGGGCAGTGTGTCATCACAACCAAGATAAGCATATTTAAGCTGCCCTGGCAGGGGCTTAAGTTCTAAGACAGGTGGTTCAACAGTAGAGGGCTTTTGGATTAAATGGTTATCCAAAGTGTAATTCAAGGGTTCGAATATCAGAGGAGTCGCTGTCGTCGGTGCTGTCGTCGTTGCTGTCGTCATCACTGTCATGACAGGCTTGTAGGTGGCTGTCGCAGCAGTGACCAAATTTTATATCTCGGCAGCCCGACCTGATGCAGGGTTGATCAAAGGTCACCTCAATGATGGCCTTGCATTCCTCATCCACATCGGCATGTTTCATTGCTTGGAGAACATTCAACTTAATTTCTTGATCGTTCACGCGCATGGTGAGTTCTCCTTTCTCCACATCAATCAATGATCTTCTCGTGGCTAAGAAGGGTCGCCCAAGGATGACTGGTGCGTTTTCATCTGCCTCACAATCTAAAATAAGAAAGTCAGCAGGAAAAATAAGCTTATCCACTCTTACCAAAATATCTTCAATTTTTCCCTCGGGGTGAACGTAAGAGCGGTCGGCTAGCTGTAGGGTAACTGTCGTGGGCCGCGCCTTGCCAATACCTAGTTTCTGAAAAACAGATTTGGGCATTAGATTAACACTAGCACCAAGATCACAAAGTGCCTTACCCACAAATTTATCGCCAATTACGCAAGGTATGAGGAAGCTCCCCGGATCCTTCTTTTTCTGGGGTGGCTGCCGATGAAGAATACTCATGCAACCTTCTTGCATCCTTACCGTTTCAAATTCCCCAAGTTTAGATTTTTTAGACATGACATCCTTGAGAAATTTAGCATAACCGGACATCTCCCTAACAGCATCTAACAGCGGAATATTAATATGAACCTGTTTAAAAATATCATAAATCTTTTTAAGTTGAGATTCATGCTTAGCTTGCTGTATCCGTTGAGGGAAGGGTGGTGGGGGACGATAATCAGCAATGCGTCCTTCCCACTGCATACGAATCTGAGGACGATAATCTTCCTTTTTCTCCTCTGTCGCTTCTGCTGTCGTGACAGGCTCATCGGCAGCAGTCTGTTTGTCACCTGTCGGGGCAGCTTCCTCGGCAGGTTTATCCAAAGTAGGTTCCTTTTCTGTATCAACTTCTTTTTCCGGCCCTGGTAGCTTTTTCCCACTCATAGTAGTAATTGCCTTACATTGCTCATGTGGGGGCGGTCTAGCATTTTCAGTATTGCTAGGGAAACCTCCATTCTGCCTCGGTTTAATATGGTGCGACACCTGACCCATTTGTGTCTCTAGAGATTTCAAGGTGGCCTCATGGTTTGTCATTCTCATCTTTGTTTCATCCATAAAATTTTCCGTCTTCTTGACAAACTGATTAATATTATCCATATACGTGCCAGTCTGAGACATAAAGGTGGCCAGAGTTTGCTCCAATACACTACTCGTGGCAGGTGGTGGCTGCTGTTGTTGCTAAGGCGGCAGGTTCTGCGGCTGCAGTTGCTGTCGCGTCAACAATCTAGGACCCCCCTGATTCTGATTATATGCTTGCGGATTCAGGGCATTGTTAGGATTACTCCAGGAAAATTTGGGACCCTTCCTCCAATTAGGGTTGTAGTTGTTGGAATTGTAGTTCGGCTTGTAATTTCCAACATATTTGCCCTCTTCTATATTTATAGGGCACTCTTCACTACTATGATTTCCTTCACAAGTAGCACAAATTTCCTCGACAGCAAACCCTCGTACTTCCTCTTCACTCAATAAGTGTTTCATGGCTTTAGTGAGGAATGCTACCTGTGATTTCATAGTGCTGTTGGCCTCATAATTCTTGACAGCAAGTACCCGTTTACCCCCTCTTCTAGCTGTCGGAAACTGCTCCTCATTTTTGGCTAGATTTTTTAGAACTTGCAATGCCTCGTCCGGATCTTTATCCAATAATAGTCCATTTGCTGCAGAATCAATGCGAATGCGAGTTTGTAAGTTAGCAGCATTATAAAACTTAGTTACCTGATTCCAGACGGGGAATCCATGCATTGGGCAGTTCCGTAGAAGAGTAGTAAATCTGTCCCAGGCCTCGTGCATCGGCTCGTCATCTTGCTGTTGAAAAGTAGCAATTTCGTTACGTAATCGCTCAGATAAATGTGAAGGATTAAAACGAGATAAAAATTCACGAGTTAGATCTGCCCAAGTCATAATGGAACCCGGTGTAAGTTTATTCCACCAAGTTTTAGCTCTATCCCTTAATGAATGGGGAAATAACCGAAGCCTCAGTATCTCCGGACTAACTCCTGGCAGTCTAAACGAACCACAGATCTCCTGGAACGTTTTGAGATGCTCCCTAGCATCTTCTGTCGCAGAACCACTAAACTGTCCGGCGTTGTTGATCATACTAAACATGACAGGCTTGAGTTCGAAGTTGTCAACATCAATATCCGGCAGCGTGGTCTCCAGCTCTACATGGTCATTTAGCATGTAGTCCCGACATGACCGTCGTCCACCTGCCCCAGGCGGGTCGCCGACAGGCGGTATGTCTCCTCCAGCAGGCTGGTTACGGGCCATCTGCTCTAGCTGTTCTTCAAGGTATTCGTTCCTGTCTAAAAGGTGGCGAATCTGTTTCTTGAGATTGAATGATCGTTCGATTTCCGGATCTAACTTATACTCAGGATCTTCGCCCCTTTTCGATCTGCGCATAAACAAAAGAACCTTGTGAAAAGCAAGAGTTGAAAACACAAAATAAAAATTAAAGAAAAACTAAAAACGAAAACAAAAATAAAAATAAAAGCAAAAAGTGCAATAAAAGAAAGATGTAGTTATGTTGCCAATCCCCGGCAACGGCGCCAAAAACTTGTTGCGTGTAAAATAGACTATCGCAATTGTAGTGCAAGTGTACACGACGCAAGTAGTAAAGTGATACGAAGTATCGGATATCGTCTCCACAGGGATTGGGCTAATGACTTCACCTTGAATTACTGCACAAAAGTAAAAGAAATATTTGAGAGTTGTCACGAGAATAATAAAGTAAAAACGTAAATAAAAGGATTGAATTATCAAGATAGAGAGAATGGGCTGGTATTGAATTGCTTAGTAGTGCAGGTATTGAATTGCTCAAGATCTCCAATTCTGTCGTAGCTCCCGTCGCCGACAGCACCTGTCGCGACGTCTGTCCGTGGGCAGTCGCTGCAGCAGACACACCAACTCCGTACTTCAAGCTTGGCAAGAATCCCAGATCTGCCTTGCCCTATACCTAGGCACAAGTCTGTCGATGAACACGTCTTTGATGATACCTCCCGGCGTGAATCGAAGGATGAACACCGATGTGTATGAATTCTTTCTTAGCCACTTAACCTCGCCTTATCCCTAAGCACGAGATGGTTCAACTATAAACTAGAGAACGCGCTTTTATCTCTTTTGTAAACTTAACTCTCCCGATGCTAAGTAAATAGATAACCTCACAATGCTCTCCCGATGCTCTTGCAAGATATTAAAACCAAGATAAAAGAACTTGAAGTTTATTTTATTGAACTTGAAAAATCCTAAAACAAAACAACCCTTGAAACTACTTTACAAAACAACCCGTAGCCCTAGGGGGAATTTAGAACATGTCGGTGACGGGTGGACGGCAGGGGTTTGGTTTCGGTTATGGGGTAATCGGTTATGCCCTAGGTTTAATCTATGCCCTTTATATAAGCTTTGGGCTCAAGTTATCTAAGGTAACAAGGATTACAACTTTAATTAAAAGTAAGATTCTAATAAAGACTAAATCTCTAAAGTCTCCTACTTTCCAGCCGCATCCTAGCTTTTAGGAATTTCCTCTCTTTGAGCTTTGGCTTGACATATCTTTTGATCCGGGGCTTGGAAAATTATTTGGCTTCCACACGACAGACGAGCAGATTTTTCTCTATCTATCGAGGTCCACTTTACTTTTCCTCTTCATAAGTCTGCTGTCACCTTGCTGTCACGACAGGTCCATGACAGGTTCTTCTTTTTCGGCTGCTTGCCCAGTTCAGCTTTCCTGCTTCTCTGCCCTGCGCTTGCCTTCATTATCAGCCATGGCAGTTACCTGCAAAATACACCATCTTTTAGTAGAATCCGTGCCTTTTATATAATTGTGATGTTTTATTGAAAACTAACCTAAATGCAATGCAATGATGCTTGAATGCAGCAGAAATATGGGCTAAAAAGGGTGTAAATAATAGAACTTTTACACACTCAACAGTAAACAACAAAACAAAATAAAAATTAAGATTAAAATTAAAAGAAAATATTGTTTAAGGAAAAACATATAAATCATTTCCAATGTCTTTAGAAAAAGGTAATATAGGCTCTCGATGTGTCCTTCGGTGCATGCAATAACACAATACCTAAAAAGACAACAAAAACAAGCTAAGAAAATATATACAAAAACAAAAACAAAATAAACTAGTGCAAAGACTAATCCTAAAACAACCAATTGCCAATCCTCGCAACGGCGCCAAAAATTTGTTTGCGCGTGTGATGTACTATAAATGATACGCAAATATGGTGCAAGTATACACGTCGAACAAGTAATACAGTGATAAGTGAGTATTGTCTCCACAGGGATTGAAGGTGTTTCAAGGTTAGTTTAAGCACACAAGTGCACGAAATGAAAATGAAGAATGTTGTGGCAAATCAAAACAGAGTGATGAATGTTGTAGCAAATCAGAACAAAGATATAAATGTTGTAGGAAATAAAGATAAAAGATATCGTGCTTAAATCAGTAGACAAACATGTCCTCTTACGCGTGCGAAACTCACTTGGGAATGTCTGACTAGGTTGCCTGGTAAACTTATGTTTTAGCTCTCTACTAGGGTTTACCTCTCTAACTTAGTCTATGCTCGACATGATTCACTCAAGGTGCTTCTTAACTATCTCTAGCAAGGAAATTGGGAGCAGGAAATGCTATTGCAATACCTCTTAGCGTAAACTCTATCACTGCAAGCGTCGTTTTACTCGCCAAAATAAATTGAAATAAACCACTTCAAACTAATATTAACACAAAGAAATTAAAGTAGAATAGAGGAAGATGGTCGATCCACATGGAGTTCTGTTGGAATTGCTAATTGAACCTTGTCGTGATTTAGATCCTAGAAGTAGCTGAAAAATAAATAAAAAAGGGGGGTGGTTTGGCATGATTGAAGTAACGAGAAAATAGTAAAAAATTAAAGAAAAATTAAGTAAATAAAGTGAGGAATGAAGTAGAAAAATCACAAATATGAGAGCAGCCTCGAGCTAGCTTCGTCAATTCCCATGATCATTGAAAATAGATTTTTACTCCGGGAATCATGTCGGTTACAATCTACGAGGCCCAACCCATCGTAATTTGGTTTTCTCTCATGTAACCGATCTTCCCAAGTCTATCTTCGAAAGTCAATTCTTAAATAATTCAACCACGTCTATCGCTGTTAAAATACTTAGTTTAAAAACCGGAAAAGTTCGACTCACAAGTTGTCTCATTGAGAATCATTTCTGAATTCATCTTTCCTTAGCGGACCGCCGCTAAGAGTGTTCACAGGAAGTCGAAGTGCCACAGGCCGATCCTTCCTCCCAACTGTATAATTAAACAATTCCAGACCAATGGATCCTTTTTTATTTGAAAAACGTTTAAAACACTACACAAATCCTGGTATATAGCGGCACTTTTTGCGGCGTTTTTGGAAAAAACGCCACTAATTTTGAAGAAGTCGCGACATTTTGAAGAAAAAATGCCACAAATAACAAATTTCATAGTGTTTATTGAAGAGCGCTGTAATATCAATGTCTATAGTGTCATTTTTATGAAGAAACACTGTAAAAGTATAACGTATAGTGGCGTTTGTAATACAAACGCCGCAACCGTTTATTTTTATGATACTCACTTTATTCCCTCAGTCCTCAGCCGATCCCCAATTATCCGAAAATCCCCAATTTTTCCTCAATTGCTCTCAATCTTTCACGCCATTTCACTCTCAATCGGCTCTTAGCCCCTCATCTTGATCGGACAGGCAACCCCCATCGACATCGAGATTTTTTTGTTGCTCACACCACCATCTTCTTGATTCAGATTCTGTTGTCGTAGCTTCTTGCAGATGGTGTCATCCCTAATGAATATGGAATTAATCCGAAGTAAAAACAAAAAATTGGTTCAAAGGTGAGTCCTTTCTGCATGTCTTCTTCAATGAGAAAGGTTCCAGAAAAATCTGGACAATTCCTCGGCCGTCGCTTTCAAAAGAGTTGAAGAACTTACAGGCGAATTCGGAAGAAATCTTTCTTTTCTTCAGGTTCGTTGAACTCGTCGAATTTCATTTTCTTTACAAAAAAGAAAGAGAAAAGTTTTTTCGAGTTGTAACTTTGTAATATTTTAATGGTGCCTGCTGAGTTGGTTGCCAGAGTAGGAACCGAGGAACACGTATTTAATTTCTATGCATAAACTGCTAATTTTGAGTCTAATTGGTTTACATTTTGATTAACTTGAAGGCTTCCTTGATAATTAAATTGCTTTAACTAACGCATGGCATGTAACCCCCTCGTCCCGGTCTGGACGACTGACCGGTCCGAGTAGGCTACACGGGGAAAACCGAAGTGCAACCCGCTAAGGCTCCCCTTCGGTTAGCAACCCTAGAAATATTCTTTAATTATTATCTTGTCTAAATGGATTAATTTAATCCTATGTAAAAGGACAACAACGGAAGCAACAAACGAGACGATCAACCCAAACATCATTACAAAATAGTCCATTTTAGCTTAATCTGCAGGCCGTTTCGAAACACCCAAGGAGTGTATCGAAACGCTTTGACTAAGTCAACAAGCCCAAGTCAACACGAGGGGACTGTATCGAAACGCTGGTCAACCGTTCCGAAACGCCCTTAATGGTCAACTTCTCGTGGTCAACGATACGAAGATCATTCCGAAACGCCTAGGCCCGTTTCGATACTTCAATTTATCGTCAAAATCTCAGATTTCCAGTGGCAAAAATGTATCGAAACGACCCCCTTGCGTACCGAAACGCTTGACCTGAAACAAGAGGTCGTATCGAAACAGGACCAACCGTTTCGATACACCTGCTGCGAGTAGACAGGTTTTAGCTTGTTTTTGGCACAAGGCAGCCCCAAATTCCAACCAAAACCTCCCACAACCAACCACACAACAACTCTAGATGCTAGACACCCTTAAACAACATGTTTCACACTCATCATACATATAAAAGCCACTCAAGTAAAACATCAAAATAACAAGGATTAATACATAGCATTTAATATAACATGTCTTAGACAAACACACTTAGCATTCATGCGAAAGCTATGAGTCTTCAAACATAAGGCAAATATGCAACAAGTAAATATGGTCTACAATCCACAACATAAACGCATACACATGGCCAACATGAAATCAACAATTTAACATGCTCATCCAAACACAAAATCAACTAAGGAGTTTGACACCAACTCCTACAAGTATACACCCCCATCGTCTAGGCATTATTACAAATACATAAATCAGACTTGAGCTAATTAAGAACTCCAAAAGCTCCTCCCTTGCCCACTTGCCTCCCGAACTCTAACGATCTGCATGTTTGAAATAAAGGAGAGCGTAAGCTAACTAGCTTAGTGAGAGAAGCTCTAAAATTCACAAGCATGCAATTTTCAAAACACTTTTCATAATTGACAATAAATCAATGGATGCACAAATGATTATCACAACAAGACTACACATGGCTTGCACATGCACAACAAACATACACACGGTGGGACCACACATCACTGTTTGACTAGTAGTTTTCTTATGGGACCACTCATCACCTTACTCTACTACTAGTGACTACCGGTGGGAACACTCATCATCGTAGTTATGACAACCATCACGTGAGGCTCGACTTCAACTCAACTACACAACAACAACGATATAAAACAACTCAAGATGCACATGATACCACAACATATAGCCACTCATCAACACATAACAAAAAGGTAGGAGGAATAACTTACACTTGGGTTTAGGTGAACCCTCTAGGTCCCACCCAAACCCCCAAGAGTTCCATTTCGAAAACAAATCAAAGTTTGACATTTCTACTCATCGTTGCTACCTAAATGGAAGTCGAGAACCAAGCTCAAGTCTCCAAACTCTTTGGATTCGTTCCCGAGGCTTCACCA
Organism: Hibiscus tridactylites; assembly: GCA_958450335.1. Classification (NCBI taxonomy): domain Eukaryota; kingdom Viridiplantae; phylum Streptophyta; class Magnoliopsida; order Malvales; family Malvaceae; genus Hibiscus; species Hibiscus tridactylites. The sequence goes on along the minus strand of OY288283.1, from coordinate 79,183,999 downwards.
ACAAGATTCCTTGCTTCTAATCATCCCAACACAATCAAAACAATCATAATTCAGTCCACGATTCAATGTAGAAAGCCCCGGACACAAACCAAACACAACATACATAATTTCAAGCTAAAGACAATCCCAAATTCCTCATTCCCGAGCAGCCTTAAAGCACAACCTAAAACCAATGTTTCCAACACTTATATTACTCCCAAAAGCTTCCAAAACAACCCTTACATATAGCCTAACCATCAGCCAACAAGTTTCCACCTTAAACACCCCCAAAAATCAACATTTCAACTCTCTAAAACCTCCCTAAAACCCAATTTCGGGAAACAACTTAAAACCTTGTAAAAATCGAATATGTTGGACCTTATAGATTGTAAACATCTTACCTAACATAAACAAACCGAAAACTTAAGTTTAAGTCAATAAAGTTCACATTTGTAATCCAAACTTTCAAAACTCTAAAATACAAAAACCATTGAGGTTAATGAAAAATAATGGTACAAGCTTGTAGAGGAAAGTGAGGACAAGTCGAATATGGGCTTACCTTTGAAAAGTCCCTAAAGATAAGGGAGAATGGTGATGGAATAGTAACTTGGGGAAAGGGGAGCTTTGTGTCGTGAAAATGGAAATGGGAAGGGGAAGAAGATGATCCAAAAGCTAATTTTTAATGTTTGTTTAAAATAAAAAGGCCAAAGACCAAAATACCCTTAATGAAATATGACATTTACAAATGGGAGATATCCATGGCTATTTGGGCTTGTTTTGAAAATAGTCCAACATAATTTATTTATTTTGAAAACCCGAGGCCCAAAATATTATTTTAATATTTTATTATTATTTCCACCCGACCCCCAAACCCGGGTGTTACATGGAAACACAGTCTGCTCTAAAATTCAGTGATTTTCAATTATTTTTAAATGAAAATTTGTTGGAATAGTTGTGATTATTCGAATAGTTGATGAAGTATTACTTTTAGCTCTCCTTTTATGTTCTATTTTTTCACATAAATATTTAATTTTGATTGATAAATGAATTAATGAATTAGTTTATAATTTTTTTCATTAAAATATAATGGTGATTTATAAGTTATGATTGCAGTTTCTAAGAATTTTAATAGAGATTACTTGAAATTCATGTGGAAGAAGTTAGACCTTTAATTGTTTATAAATTGGAGAATTCAGTGAGCTAATAATTTGATTAAATAGAGTTACTCGGTTGTTAGGTGATATATATATATATATATATATATATATAATTTTATTTTCAGTAAACCAAAATGTAAGTGAAGCTCTGCTTTTGAAATTGCTTTAGCTTGATGATACTGAAAAGTTTCCCACCTTAACTTTATTTAAAATAATTTGTAATTTCAGACATTGAGACTTTTATTTTGAGATTATGTTTTTCCCTGCATTTGAATTTATTTCGGACGTCTTTATGAAATATTTAGTACATATTTTAATGTTCGAGTTTCATATATATTTAAGAAATTTTACATTAATTATTATTAATTAATTCAAATTGTATTTTAAAATATTTCTAAACCTAAGACTTATAACTTGAGGGGAAAGTTTTCAAACCTAACTTCCTAGATTCGGCCCATTCCTTCTGGGCCGGGTTTAGGGGTTACAAGGATAGCAAATCTGAATAAGACCGAGTTATTTGGAAGAAAAGTTTAGTAGACCAAAAGGATTGAGTTAAGTAGGTGATTAATAAGGTAGTTAATCTTGAAAACTGGTTAATAGAGTTAGAAGGATTCAACGTCAAATATTCTTGTATAAAATTTCAAAAATGCCCAAAATGTTTAAAAAGGACTAAAATAACCATGGCAATGAAAGTAACATAGAAACATACAATGGATTTGGTAAAACAATCGATTCATATGAAAATTTCAGAATTTGTTGGAACGTTCTTGTATTAAGACTTAAATCTTCGGTTTTGTAAGGTACTCGTATTTTCTAAGATTCTGAATAAATATCTGAAGATAATTTGTGGAAAAATATTTGTATCTCCAAACTAATCAAAGTGGCGTAAGATACCAGACTAATTGACATGACCAAAGAGGATTGAAAACATCGATTAGGCTGAGTTGATCGGGATGAACGTAATGACCAGGAGACTGAAATATCCTTGGGTACTAATTGTCAAATTATCTAAAATGATGGATATACTCTCAAAATCTGAAATGAATAAATAGTCGGAAGAGCTGAAAGGCTCTAAATAATTGAAACACCTTCGGACATCGAGGTGACTGAAAATACCTCTAAGATTTGAAATGAGAAATATCAATAAAGACAAGTGAAGATAATGGCTCTGAAAGTGGTAATACACAACCCATGTTGGTTGGTCGTTTCAAGAACTATTGTGATGTTGGAAGAATACCATATAAAATCATGTCAGTGTTATTTGGAGGTATAATACACATGTTCGAATACTTGAAGAATACCAAATGAATACATGTTTGATTTTCCCCATTGTACGTTCAATGGTTGCTTAGTGAAAAAGAGCTTTTGTTATACAAGGTAGTCGGTTTTAAGAAGTGAGTACTTAAGGGTAGTGATTCGGCTAAATATTAAACACTGAAATGATGGTTTATGATCAGTTCAAAGGGAGTCAGAAACCTGATAAGTAACTAGAACTTCTGAACTCTGTACATCACTGCTTTTACTTGATAGTCTAATTACCAAATTACCTCTGAAGGTCGAAGTGATCAAAAATGTCCTCGTAGGCTTAAATGATTGGATCAATATTCTCAATGTGTCAACTTCTGAATGTTTTTTTGAATTGTTAGTATCGAGCTCCCTCGCCTAGGGACCTCGTTCTAAAACTAGTCTAAAATTGTCAGACGTTCTATGCTCCATTTCTAATAATTTTCAAGCGTCTTTGAGAAATATATTGAACCATAAAGTGTGTACCCTATATCCGTGAATACACTCTGCTTTAAACTAAGATTATCTGCTCTGAATTAAAAGTATGACTCTGTTACCCGTAATGAAAGCTCAACTCTTGGATTTTGTCTTCTGATAAAAAAATATATGATATCCGTCTTTTGATACAAAAATAAATCTTATATATGTCTTCTGATATAAAAATATATATGATATTTGTTTTCTGATATTACTGTCTTCTGAATATAAACTAAATTTCATATGGCGTATATTATCTGGGATATAAATGAAAATATGTAGGCTCGGCGCTGGTAAGCCCTTTTGGACCTAAGCTCATACGCCCAATGGGCCTAGGGTAAGTCTTTCTGGGCCTAAGGCATTCCTTTAGGTAGGCTCCTACGCCTCGGGCCTAGGGTAAGACCTTCTGTATGCAGTTCAGGGGGAATTGCATTTTGGAATTTGTTTGTAGGGTAGTTAAGTAAATTAATAAAACTTTTTGACCACTTCTGAAACATACCCTACTAAATTACTATATCAATGTTGAACTCTCGCGCTTATGAACCACTCTGAACTCCTTGATTCAACTTCTGAAATCTAAACCTTTAGCTTTAGACTAAATAAAGAACAACTTTGTTACCTTCTGATAATGCTTCACTGAATTATCAAATCATACTTTGAGCATACCGTTGCCCAGTTCATCATGACAATGTTAAGCTTGCCATATTTCTGCTTGTGCTTTTAGCATCTCGAAGCTCACGTTGTTTTTACCATCACATGTTAAAAGATCGACCACGTCCCAGCTGTCAACGTCGGTATGGGAGTTTCTTCGGCTTTTCTTGCGGAATACAATACCTGCGTAATTAGGGGGCATGTATGTCTCGTCATGTTTCATGTTGAGTTTGAAACTTGTTTTGGTAACTTTTATTACAATTTTTGTCGTATCGTCTAAATGGTTTCTGAAATTGTATTTTAATTTTTAAACTTGATTTATGGTTTCAAATGGTTTGACATTTTGTTTTACATGAAATTTGAATGTGGGTCGCTCTGGTGACCGTAATATGACTTCCTAGGATCTGTGCTAACGCATTGGCGAGTCTAGGGGGTTACAACAGATAACTATATCGTCGATCCAAAAACTGGATATCTAAAAAAACCGGATCATATTCGATCTGATATCTAACAATGAACACCCCTACAAAAAGTTTTAACAAGTCCTTTATCCAAACCACTAATTCAAAAAGCTCTTAAAGTGAGACTTTTCAAAATGAGAGGTTTCACCCTAGTCCGCAATTACAATCATCTATTTATCAAATATCTAATTTAGCAGATATGACTATTCAAACTTCTAAAAATACTTCAAATCTCTAATTTTGGCCCAAAAAGTTGTTTACCAAACATGACTTCTCTCTCCACTGAAGAGTTCTTGAGAAACATAAATTAAGAAGATCAAATCCCTTGCATTTACTTTATAGTTTCTTCAATCCAATTGAATATTTGGTAAGCTCGTGTTCTTAACCTCCTTTTTGATATCATTTTTATTAAGGATTAAGCTTAGCAAATCCTAGGTTAAATTTCCATGGATTGAATTTTTAGAGAGATATACGGTATATTATGAATGCTAGGATTGATTTTAAGCCTATTTATGTTATCCTTATGATTTGTATACCATGTAACTATCTTAGCCTAATACTTTGAGGTATCAGGAGTTTTTCATGACAATTTGATTTGGTATTGATGGATTTATGTTTTTTCATATTAGATAAAGTGGAAGTAGAGGGAACATTAGATCGAAAAGGGAAATCTAAGAAAAATCAAGCTGATGTGATAATTCGCGATCAAGTTTAGCTCTGGAACCTTCGGTGAGTGTAGTTGAGTCTCGGGAATGGTTCGGAGCTTTCCTGAATGTGTTTTGTTTGAATTATGGTTCATAAGCATGGTTGTGAAATGTTTGAAAGCTCATATAGAGCAAGCTTGGTGAAATGCTAAGTTTGGTAAGTTAGGTCAGCTCAATTGAGTGTTATATGTTTTGAATATAATGTTATGTTATGGAAAGGCATGAGAAAAATGATTCTTAGATGACTATGAACCTTGTTATGCTAAGTATGAACTTAAAGTTCAATTTCAACGTTTGACATGATATGAAATACACTTATGATATGGAGCTATAAGCTCATCTATGAATTAAGCTATGTTAATGATAAGATGATAAGCTTTGGAGTTATGCTCAATATGATATGTGTGACTTTTGGAGCTTCAAGCTCACTTATATGTTTATGAATAACTTGATTAAGAAATCTTGGATTCAAGTTAGCCCCGGGTATAGTTGACATGCCATAGAGTCCATTTTAGCTCAGTTTATGTGGATTATGATACACGGATTGACCTTTCTTTGTTTAGTTGCGACAGTAGGAGAGATGAGTTATTGGTCATTGACGATAGTAAGAGGGATTGACCTTTCTTTGTTTAGTGGCAACAGTTGGTTGGGGATTCATGTACACTAGTGCTATTGAAATACAAGGAAAACTTTGAATAAACATTTTGATTATTGACTTTGATATGAGTAAGTTATATATTACTTTGGGTAAATGAATATGCATGACATTGATATGAAAAGTTATAATGCCTGCCAAAGATTAAGATATATGAAAAAGTATGTCATGATGTGCTTTGTTAAGTAATTAATATACAATGGAAATGATAATATGCTAAGTTAATAAGTTAAAAAGAGAAATATGGTTATAAACATATTATCTATTATATGATCTTCAGTATGTATTCTTGCATTTATTTCTATATTATCAAGTTGACTAGCTCACTAAGTAGTCTAAGCAATATAAGCTTACGTTGTATCATCTCATGCATTTTAGGTGCAAGTTCTCCGTAGAATCGATCGTGATTGCAAGCTGGAAGTCATCTCATACGGTGATCCCGTGTCGATACTAAGGTTAGGTTTGAAGTACTAGTGTTTTGGTACGGTACTTTAAGTATGATACCAACATTGGGTTCGTAACTTCAGCGTACCAATACGGTACCTAGAGTACCGATACATGTTTTGGGTTCGATGTTTGAGTATTGGTAGGTGTACCAGTACGATACCTTGAGTATCGGTACCCTTGAGTATTGGTAGGTGTACCAGTACGATACCAGTACGATACATTTGGATGAGTTTCTTTCATCAAAAGAGTTGGATTTTTGTCAAAAATGCATTGTTTTATTGGGCCATCAAATGTTTTTCTTTGATTTTTAAAAAGGACCAAAATTTTATAAAATTACAAATTAATCATTGAAGTTAGGTCGTTATGATATTGACCATCCAACTGGATCTTAATAACTATAAATATGCCTGAGGTAGACTTAGGTCGTGATGATATTGATCATCCAACTGGATCTTCCACAAATGAGGAAGATAACACTCGGAAAAGCCCTACGAATCCTTAGGAAGTTAGGAATAACCCTCTGAACCCTCAGGATATTTCAAACGATCCACTGGCACCTCCCAACACCCTGTACAAAGGGACAAAGACCCACACAGCTTAATAAATCACCCTTCTTCTCCACCCTGAACAAAACCACAAAGGGACAACCACAAAGAAAACCAAAGCTAAAACTCGCCAAACAAAAATGCAGAAAAACAAACGGTTCCATCATTCAACTTCTACACTATAAAAGTAACCTTTCTTAAGAAGCAAAACCCAAGAAACAATATAATTCAAAACTGATTTTTAGAATTTCAACAACCAAGTGAAAACACATCCACGCTTTAAAAAAATGAGGGGCACGTCAATTCATCATGGGCATGGCAATCAGAATCAACCAAAAAAGTCCAACAGAACGTCAAACCGCAACTTGAACAACTCAATTTTGCCGAGAGTTTCTCTTCTGAGCACAAAATACATTATGAAAACAATAGATGGTAAAGTGGCACACGTTACATCAATCTTATTAAACCAATGCCAAAATCGTCATGGACGGCGCTCACAATGCAACACCCATGATACGACAGACCCCTACACCATTTTCTAAGCCCGCTTGTTCCATCAACTCAACAAATTCATCCATACCGCACATTGGATTAACACACCTACATCGTTCCCCAATCGATCACACAACTTTGAAGTCCCCTCCAACACACCGTAGAATCAATTAACTAGACACTTTTTTGTACAACTCCTTCCATACCACAATTTGATTTTCCGTAATACACGGTGTTTATATAGTCACCATTCCACAAGGCCAATCTTCCATCAACCATACTCCCCTTATCGCCACGAAATTATGTGACATCGTCGACTCTACCTTTCCAAACACCGATACATCCTACACTATTAAAATATTGCTCGGACGACAATTGACGTGGCAAACCATAGTCAAAATTATCAGAATACTAGATCTTATGTACCATTGCTATCGACATGCATCCAGTTTCATTTCTTGAATGAACACCATCTCAAACCGATATTGTCGCAATCTATCATGGACTGTCTTCTTTTTGGTCTTAGGCCATGTCCTCTTATGTTTTAAAGACTATACATTTTGTTTTATCGGATCCCTAAATCAAATATTTTGGACACATACATGCGAAATTCACGCATGTAATTGAAAATGTTGAATCATTGAAACTTTCAAGCAGCCTGTTCTTTTGAAACGAATTTCCACGTTTTAAATGAATTGTAATATTAGTGATTTAAAATTACACCCCTGCGAACATTCTTTCATAGTACGTGGTTATGCTCCTTGTCGTTTTCAAGCAGCATGTAAATGGCTTCATCGGTCGATCACCGAAATTGGTCGCCGGAGACGCCTTTGGCCGTGATTCTACCAGAAAACGATAGATCGTTAAACCAACGTTTCAACGCACATGTCAACAACACGAAACAAACGAGAATATTACCGGGAAGAAGCCCGAAATATAAGTTTCGGTCGGAAAAACACGTAGGTTCGATGAGACCTTTTCCAGTGGCGAAATGTCGATTTTTCGAAAGGGTTTTGCTCGCTTAGCCGCAAGGAACTCAACGGTGGTGGTGGTGAAATGAACGAATACCCACGGCGAACGAAATTGACAAAAAAACTGAAGGCTTTAACCCTAAGTTCATCGAACCTTAACCTTTCGATTGGCGGTGATCAGGACGAAGGCTGTGCGAGTGACTAAGGGGGTTTTGCTCGATACTCGACGATGAGCACTTTGGCACTGACGGTGAACGGCACGACATGGCGGTGGGGGAAAAACGATGGTGGCCGGTTGTTTGCGGAAGGTGAAGGGTTAGTGAGGGGGTAGAGGGTTGTGGTAACTTTGAGGGGTAAATGGCCCAATTAAATGCTATTAATTGGGCTGGTTGAGATATTTTGTTATTTTATTATTATTTCAAGAACCACTAGCCGTTAATAAAGTATATGAAATTATACCTTCAAACCCACCAGCCGAGTTCTTACCACTTTATCGGGAAAGCCATGATTGATTGTGCACATATATTAATAAACCGATGAAGGCATACAAACTTATTAATCAAATATGCTATGAATAATCCCGAAAGATATAAAAATACTTGAAATAGATGAGAATTAAGAATAACAAGAAGATCTCACTAAAAGTACTTGAAAATATCCTTGATCCTAACTTGACTAGAAAAAGAGGGGTTTAACCAATCATGGAGTTGACGGCGACAATAAAGGTTTTTGGTTGCTTGATGGTTCTTCTAGGGTTTTATTTTCTCTTCCCCTTATGACCATATTTATGAGGAAAGTCTTTTACATCAATAAGGGGAAGAAATTAAATTAAAGCACGTAACTCTAATCCTACAATAAACGCAATATAGTAGAAGTCCACTTCAAATAGGATTTCTTCTTCTCTAAGGAATTACAACCGTGCCCACCCCTTATCTACCGAATTCTACTGTATTGTGCAACTAAATCTCCCAAAGTGTTCAAATTTTGCTAAAACTCTCATTTTATGCATTAAACATTCTTTAGCCATAAAACACCAGAAAAATCAAATAGAATCCAAAACAAGGGCTTTGAGATAGATTAGAAAAATTAAATCTTGTCCCTCTTAATTTTGAGCTTAAACACTTATTAATCCCTTTTATTTTTAAATTCAATATTCTTACCCCTCTCAATGTTCGATCATGACTTCGTCCCAGTGTGAGCATGTTATACCCCTTTCCCCGGGTTAGGAGCAAGGAGTATTACTACGTTTAACTTATCAACATGTTACAAGACATGTCAATTTTCAGGTCCATCTAAAACTTTTTATCTTATAACTTATCTTGTTACCTAACCTTATTACCTATACATCAAGAAAATTCAAATCAAACTATCATGTGAACTATCTCAAACAAATTCATATAAACAACATGCCAATTAAATTGATATTCGAGTGTGAGACTCTTTTTAATTTCTCAACAATCTCGAAAATGCTCTCCAAGGGAATTTGGAAACGCCTCGCCGCCGAACAGGAAAATATCACCGGCCGGAACAGTGAATCACACACAGGCAGCAGAACGGTGCAACGAGATCAGAAAAATCAGCAAGTTTGGACTTTATTCATCAGTGGTCTCTCTCGGACAATCCACTAGAAAGGATTGTGGCAAGTGTGTGACAGACATGGGATTGTAAAAGATGCATTCATACCGAACAAAAGGGCCAGGGATGGACAGAGGTTTGGGTTCGTTAGAATGGCGTCGAAGGAAGATGCAAACAGGGTGATAGAGAGATTAAACGGCAAATGGATATACGGCGGCAGATTGAGAGTTGCTATGGCGTGGAAGGGCAAAACGGAGTGGTATAGTAAGAAAGTGAGAAACACAGAACAACATGGGAAGAAGGACAATGAGGAATCAAGAAAATCAGAAACGTCAATGAGAAACGAAGTGAAACAAAACATATCGCAAGTAGTAGGGATAGTGGATGAAGACAAATGGGCAATATTGCGATGGTGTGCGGTGGGTTGATGCCAAAATCCGTGTAGCATAAAGACCCTAGCGGAAAGGTTGGAGGTAGACAAACACGATGGTTTCTCGATCATGCGATTATCCGGAGCAATGATATTGCTAATGTGTACATCGGCAGCCATCCGCGACAAAATCATGCATCTTGACCGGGTGAAAGAATGCTTTGCAAAGGTAGAAGAATGGTCTCCAGCGATCAAAGTGGAATCGCGACGGATTTGGATGTCGATAATCGGCCTCCCAATACACCTATGGCACAAAAGGACTTTCATGAACATTGCAAGTATCTAGGGTGTTTTTATTCGAATGGATGATGACACGGAAACACCATCTTGATTTGATTGCGGTAGAATTATGATCGAAACATCCAAATTCAACCGGATTGAAGAACACATTGAAGTTCATTTTGAGGGGGAAACATATAATATCCGTGTGTTAGAGATGGATGGCACATCCCCCGCGGTGGAATGCGATTGCGGGGAGTTAGATTCGACAGACGAAGAAGGCAGTAGTGAAAATAATTCACTACCGCCTACGAAAGTGGGAAACGGAGAGGATGCTGAAACCATAAAAGAAAATACAAATTCGGTGTTATGGCTTGCAAATGAAGCATGGGAAGGGCAACAAGGAGATCCATCCAAAAAAACCAATGAAGAACGACAGTCTGATCAGAATGGCAACGACGAACAAGGGGCATCAAACAACTCTTCTCAATCGCCGGACAGGCCAACGACGAGTCCACCGGCACGGCTATTGGAGACGGCGGAAAGATGTTTGAGCGGGGAGAAGGACGATGGTGATAAGAGTCATGCAGAGATAGGAGACATTCAAATTTGCAAGAGTTTTGATATAGCGGGAATTGCTAATTCTAAAGAAAGTGATTCAAATGAACAGGAGTCTAATTTTCAAAGGGAAGATAATTCAGAATTTAATTCTAAATTAAATTCTAAATTAAACCATTATCCTACTATCTTTTCGACAATTGCACAATCAGATTTGAGCAAAACAGAAATTGTCCAGGTGGGTCAGGCTTATTGCAAGATTAGACGGTTTTTAGGGGGAAATTTGGAAGGGTGTCGGATTTCTAGAAGAAAGAAGAATAACCGATTAAACAAGGCCAACCAAGTACTATCGAATACAAGGGGAGGAGGAGACGACGGTCAGACAGCAAACAATATTGAAGTAGAAGCGATTGAAACGGTGAAACTGGGCTCTTTGATTGGGGTAAATTCCAACGGCCGGGAAGAAGAGATTATCCGAGACATATCAAAAGTAATTAGTGGCGATCGGCGCGGTTTGTGACTCATGAAAATACTATCGTGGAATGTGAGGGGCTTGGGAGGAAGTACTAAACGCCGGTTTGTTCGAGATGTGATAAGGAAAAATGATGCGGATATGGCAATGTTACAAGAAACAAAGATGGAGGAGTGTCCGAAATCGTGGCTAGCAAATCTATGGGGAACCGATAACTACGAATCAGTGATCGCGCCATCAATTGGTGCATCGGGCGGTATTTTAGTGATATGGGAGGTGAGTAAATTTAAATTAGATGTGGTAGAGATTGAACGTAATTTCATTATGATGAGAGGTAGATGGTTACATGATGATCTAAGTTGTGGTTTGGTAGTGGTATATGCACCATCCGAATTGGAAGGGCAACAAGCTGTATGGACAGCGATTTTGAGCAAGATTAGCGATCAAGAAGGCCCGTGGTGCATAGCGGGAGATTTTAATGCCATATTACACGAGTCGGATAGAATTGGTACATCGGACAGGAATATAGAGATGGAAGCGTTTGGTGATTTTGTTCTACAAGCAGGTCTGATGGATTTACCACTCTTAGGCAAACGTTATACATGGTTTGGCTCAATGAAAAGGTGTAGCAGAATCGACAGATTTTTGATATCGTCAAGATGGATGGATGCTTTCAGCTCAATCCAGCAAGTGGCGCTAGCACGAGGTGTATCCGACCACACGCCTTTATTGTTGAAATGCGATGAGAACGATTAGGGTCCCCGCCCGTTCCGATTCTTTAACTGTTGGATGGAGGGCAGATATCACATGAGGCAAATTATTGAGGAATGGATTTGGTTAACTAAATTGGACATTGGCACGGTAAATATTATGGTGAAACTGCGACATTTGAAGGCATTTTTGAAACAATGGAATCGGGACAGCTTTGGGGATGTAAATGAGATAATATCAGAGTTGCAAGAGAAAATTGACCGGGCGGATTCAGCAATTTCTACATCTAGTATTGATGAAGAGATAGAGGCGGAAAGGCGACAATGGTTACAAGCTCTGTGGAAAGCTATGAGACATAAGGAAGCGATGTGGAGACAAAAATCAAGAGCGACATGGTTGCGTCTAGGAGATCGAAACACAGCCTATTTCCATCGATCCGCTAAGCTGAGAGCGGCAAGAAATTTTATTCCAGGATTTATGGTTAATGACAATTGGATCAATTCGCCATCACTTATGCGACGCCACGTAGTTCAATTTTTCATGAAGCATTTCTCTCGTGACAAGAGGGAATGCGTATGGCAATTCGAGGGGGATTTTAGGAAGATATCGCAGACAGCTAGGGGGAATTTGGTGGCGACATTCTCTTTGGCAGAGATACACGGAATAGTGCGAGGTTGTGATGGTTCGAAGGCACCGGGCCCGGATGGCTTTACGCTGGATTTTTATAAGAAGGGGTGGGAGGTGATCATTGACGATATTCTACGTTTCTTCGAAAATTTCCATGCAAGTGGGCGGCTACCTAAGGATGTGAACTGCACTTTCATTGTTTTAATTCCTAAGGTAACATCTCCCACGACCCTTGGCGAATATAGGCCGATATGCTTAGTAAACTCAGTTTATAAAATTTTGGCAAAATGCCTTGCGACTCGATTGCAAGCGGTATTGGCAGATTTGATAAGTGATACCCAATCAGCTTTTATAAAGGGTCGACAATTGGTGGATGGAGTACTCCTAGCACTTGAGGTGATGCATTCCTTACGACAACGGGGTGCATGTGGTTTTTTATTGAAGCTTGATTTTGCCAAGGCGTATGACTGCGTTAGCTGGTGCTTTTTGGATGAGGTGCTAGGAAGAATGGGATTCTGTGACACATGGAGAAAATGGATTCAGGAATGTATTAGTTCAGTCAGGTTGTCGGTGCTTCTCAACGGTAATGCCACCAAGGAATTCAGAATGGGTAGAGGCTTGCGACAAGGCTGTCCGCTATCACCTTTGCTTTTTGTGATAGTCGCGGAAGCAATGCATTTGATGCTGCGAAGGGCTGAATTAGGGGGTTTAATTCATGGGGTACAGGTAGCGGCTGGGATATCAGTGACACATTTGCAGTTTGCCGATGACACACTTTTGTTCTTTGAGGGCTCGTTAGAAGTTGCGAGAAATGTGAAACGAATTCTGCACTGTTTCCAAGTTTGCTCGGGGTTGAAGATTAATTTCGGCAAAAGCTCCTTGTACTCAATTGGCATAGGAGATGATCTGGGCAGCAACGTAGCCGAGGTAATGGGTTGTAGGAAAGCTGAATTTCCATTCGTCTATTTGGGATTTCCAATAGGCGCAAGTCCGAGGCTAATAGCTACTTGGGAACCAGTGATTGCAAATTTCCGACGCAAATTAGCAGGATGGAAAAGGACCTCTTTGTCTTTTGCCGCTCGGGTGGTTTTGGTCAATTCGGTCCTCTCGTCGTTACCGATATTCTATATGGGTTTGTTTGTCGCTCCCAGAGGGGTAATTGAGAGGATTGATAAAATTCGAAGAGCTTTCCTATGGGGGGTGTCGGTTTGGAACGACAGATGAGCAGAGTAGGATGGGAGGTGGTTTGTCGCCCGAAACAATTAGGGGGTTTGGGGGTTGCGGATTTGCGTGTTAAGAACATGACGATGCTATCAAAATGGGTGTGGCGTTATGCGCAAGATAGAGATCCACTGTGGCGCGGTTTGATAGTAGCAAAATATGGAGAACATCCACAATGGTGGCGTTTCAACACGGAAAAGATGCCATCCATGTCGCTTGTATGGCGACAAATTGTAGCTCTCTCATGCGATGCATAGGTTGAAAAGCATATGGGCATGACCGGTTTTTTATGGAAACTTGGGGATGGTAGATCGATATTGTTTTGGTTTGATCCGTGGATCGAACAAGTGGCCTTAAAAGATGTATATCCGCGCTTATTCTCGTTGGCATGTGATAAATTAGCGAGGGTGGGGGACTATATGGTGGAGGGCAGATTATTGCATCATCTATGGACTGATTTCTTTAGACGCCTGCTATGAGTTTTTGAACTAGGAATGCTACGAGATTTAATTCAAATGGTGTCCAATTTTCGCGCATGGGAAGGAAAGCTGGACATGTTAATTTGGAGACCGGACGAGCGTGGAATTTTTTCAGTTGGGACTTTATCGAAACTGCTCATGCTCGATAAGGTGGGGGAAATGGAATTTGGTGAATGCTTCGCTTGGAAGGTGCTGGTGCTGCCGAAAGTTCAAGCTTTCCTATGGTTTACATGGTTACGTAGACTACCCACTGCTGATTTCTTGCGAGCACATGGGATTCCACTACCGGATGATCAAGGCTGATGCCCTTGGTGTGCGCTGGTAGAGGAGAGCATCGCTCACATCCTCTATGAATGTCCTTTTGCGCAATCGGTTTGGCTATGGATGCGACAATGGTGGGGAATGGACTCAAACTTACCGGTTAGTTTTGATGCATTCTACGTTCTTGACTTTCATAGTATGTTCAAGGGATGCATGAATATGTGGTGGATAGCGTGTGTTGCCGCTGTTTTATGGTCTTTATGGATTGCAAGGAATGAATTTATTTTCCGTGGGAAACGATGGAACTTGGCTGAATTGTGCTTCTTGGTGAAATTGAGATCCTATTACTGGATAAAAGCTGATAGGCGGGGAGAATTGGTAGCGGAGGCAGCTTGGTGGACTTGTCCTTCCAAAATTGAGGTTTCTGCCCAACCGAAGAGGATGAGGGGGGGGGGGGAAGATGCTGGCAGCCCCCGTTACAAAATGTTTTAAAATTTAACACGGATGGATCAGCGCGAGGAAAACCGGGTCCGGCAGGGATTGGTGGCGTGTTACGAGATGCGGATAGTCGCATCTTGGGTCTATTTTCAGGCCCTATAGGCGTGATAGAATCAAATGAAGCAGAGGTCCGAGCGATAGCCTTTGCATTGGGAATGATAAAGGATAGGGAATGGCGGCAGGGTTGTGTGATATTGGAGACGGATTCTCAAGTCGCGTTGAGCTGGATCAATCAGACTGCAAAACGATCGTGGCGACTATGGGAGGTATTTTTGGTAATTGATCAGGCTTGTCAAGTCATATATGATATTCAATTCTGCTACGTGCCGAGGGAAGCGAATGGCTTTGCAGATGCACTGGCGAATGAGGGAGTAGATAGACTTACGACGTTCATGGCTTGTTTGTGACTTGTCCTTAGGTGATATGTTTCCTATTGTATTCGACGGATTGTATCATACTCTTTTCCTCCAATAGGTTTAGGGAGGTTTTTAACGAGGCGTGCGATTTCGTCAAGCTGTATGTTTTCCTTATTTCATAATAAAAAACATACGGTTGCTGATCAAAAAAAAACATGCCATTCAAATACTACATATCATATAATCATGTAAACCATTCAATTCAAGGCGTATCAAACAAAATCTTATCATTCATACATACTCTCCATTCGAAAGCTCCCTAATAGGAGTAATACTATTTTCATTCACTTAAGTAATTCTTATAAACATGCATTAATCTAGATACCAATTTACCATTTAGGTCTTACTTATTTTTCAAGTAAACAATTTGGTCATTCTTATAATTCAAGTAAACGATTTGGTCATTCTTAGAGATCAAGTAACCTATTAAACATGCTTTAATACATCAAACCATACAATCATGTAAGCCTATAATCAAACTTACTTTGATCTATTACTTATAAGCATTCATATTAACATGTCGGGTTTCGGGTCTACAGTAACATGTCCAATACGGGTTCAGGTCGTTCTCGGTCGGATGCAAGTCGGGTTCGGTTACTACAATAATAGGTTCAACTCGGGTCCGAGTCAATAATAATCAGTTACAGATCGGGTTCGGGTCATCGAATCCTCGGGTTAAACCAGGTTCTTACTCAAGCAAGTTTCAGAGGTTTTCAGGTCGGGTCAGCTTTTTACATCCCTAAGACTTTGGCTCAAAAGTGGTTTTCTAATGGTCATATTTACCTTCTTCAGATAAGAACATCCCAATTCCTCGAGCGAACTATAAAGATCCGTGTCCTTGAACTATAAAGATCCACAACATGATTCTCCATTGTCCCAATAGTCTCATTAATTGGTTGATCGACAATTTCACTATAAGTTGGAGTTGAAATTTTATCGAACACGTAATGGATCATTGTGTTTGTGTTTTCTTGCTTAGCTACACCTTCATTTTGATTCATCAATTTCTCTCGATCCATAGATGTCACCACCATCCAACATACCGATATGTGCTGATTACGATTTTAGTTGTTTGAGAATTTCTTGGAGCATCTCGTTGTTTTGTTTCATAGCTTTTGTATTCAATTCCATAGATTCGAGGAGGCTCATGATAGTTCTCTCAACAAAAACAACAATGTAATAAACCAAATACTCAAAGCTTGTTTTCTATTCACAAATAAGAGAATTATAATAGAAAAGAGATATAAGATAGGGAAGAAAGGTGTCAGCAAGGAATACTAAATCTAGAGATGGAAAAAGCCGTAGCCTCAAACGACAACTTGAACAACTCAGTTTTGCTAAGCCCTACACCATTTGCTAAGCCCGCTTGTTCCATGAACTCAACAAATTCATCCATACCGCACATTGGATTAACACATACACATCGTTCCCCAACCGATCGCACAACATTGAAGTCCCTCCAACACACCGCGGAATCAATTAACTAGACACATTTTTGTACAGCTCCTTCCATACCACAATTTGATCTTCCGTAATACACGGTGTTTATATAGTCACCATTCCACAAGGCCAATCTTCCATCAACCATACTCCCCTTATCGCCATGAACTTATGTGACATTGTCAAATCCTCCTTTCCAAACAATGATACATCCTACGCCATTAAAATATTGCTCTGACGACAATTGACGTGGCAAACCATAGTCAAAATTATCAGAATACCAGATCTTATGTACCATTGCTATCGACATGCATCCAATTTCATTTCTTGAATGAACACCATCTCAAACTGATATTGTCGCAATCTATCATGGACTGTCTTCTTTTTGGTCTTAGGCCATGTCCTCTTATGTTTCAAAGACTATACATTTTGTTTTATCGGATCCCCAAATCAAATATTTTTGACACATGCGAAATTCACGCATGTAATTGAAAATGTTGAAGCATTGAAACTTTCAAGCAGCCTGTTCTTTTGAAACAAATTCCCACGTTTTTAAATGAATAGTAATATTAGTGATTTAAAATTATCCCCCTGTGAACATTCTTTCATAGTACGTTGTTATGCTCTTTGTCGATATGCTTATTATAATTGAATTCGACTGGTGGGTTAGATAAAAAAATGTAAATATATTTTCTTAAAAAATTATCATTGTTTTTTAATAGTAAAAAATTATTATTGATAAACCAATTAAATTAGAATTTGATGATCTGATTAATTTGAAAATTGATCTTATTTTTACAACATTCGGCGAAACATTAAATATGATTCACTTGATCAATATAATATTTCGTTGTTTTTGCGAGACGATAAATTTATAGTAATTTAGATTTGAAATTGACATCTAAGCCAACAATATAAAGTTGCCATTAAATACTAAGTCTATGAATAGCAAAACATAAAGTGAAGGGCTTCTGAAACAAGAATGAACGATGAGTTAACACTTCGCTCAAAGTTCGTTATGATAGAATTCATCCCAAAGATGTATGCAGTTCACTCAACCAAAGGTTCTTTCTAAAAATTATTCGAACACAACTCATTTAAATGGAATCCTAGACCCATACAAGTCAATTTCAAAAGAGCACAACAGCAACACAAATGCCTCAGAATGAACAACTTGGAAATCAGACAAAGCAGTCAGATTTACTTGCAACCATTTATCCTTCAATCTGTCCTAAACATAAACATGCATAACAAGTGAAGAAATAAATTACAAATGATGAAACTGTTAACACCTTATATAAATGATGAAACTGCATTCATTTGATTGATCCAATTGACCAAGGCTTAAACCGAAAATGTTACTAATCTACCTAATAAATTGCAATTTTACAAAGTGATATGATACACCTACTGACTGCCATTGAAACTTTCCCCTGGTGTTTGAACAAACTGTTGCACTTGTCCTGAGTTTTGAATGGACGGTTGAATTTGGTTATCGTCTTCAAGTTCCACTACATCTCTGATGAAATATTCGTTATCCTTCATGAAATTGATCATGTCGTCAATATCTTCTTCCGTAAATGCTCCTCTAAAATTGGTATCCGAGTGGGACGATGTGAATGATGTAGGATAGGGCACTGTGGGTGAAGCTGAAGTAGAGGACAAAATGGTTGAAACATGGTCTTCTTCAACTATGCTGCTAAACCTCGCCCTTTTTCGTGGTGACTCATCATCATCATCCATGATTTCGTTTTTATTTCCGATGAAATATTCGTTATCCTTGGTAAAATTGAGCATGTTGTCAATATCTTCAGCCCTAAATGCTCCTCCAAAATCGGAAACCGGGTGGGACGCTGTGGGTGCTGCAAGAGAGGGCGGTGTGGCTGACACATGGTCTTCTTCAACTAAACTGCTAATCCTCTCCCATTTTTTGTGGTGGCTCATCAACGTTGATTCTGTTTTTGTTGTAGATGGCACACAGTACATAACCACTCTGCAATATTCAAAACAAAAGCTATAAGTTTTGCTGCACCACTTTTTTTTTGATCAGCAACTGTATGTTTTTATTAAGATAAGTAAAAAGAACATACAGCTTGACGAAATCGCACGCCTCGTTAAAAACCTCCCTAAACCTATTAGAGGAAAAGAGTACGATACGATCCGTCGATTACAAAATGAAAAGCATATCGCTTAGTGACAAGTCACAGACAAGCCATGAACATCGAAAGTCTATCTACTCCCTCTTTCGCCAGTGCATCCGCAAATCCGTTCGCTTCCCTCGGCACGTAGCAGAATTGAATATCATATATGGCTTGACAAGCTTGATCAATTTCCAAAAATACTTCCCATAGTCGCCACGGTCGTTTTGCATTCTGATTGATCCAGCTCAACGCGACTTGAGAGTCCGTCTCCATAATTACACAGCCCTGTCGCCATTCCCTCTCCTTGATCATTCCCAACGCAAAGGCTATCGCTCGGACCTCTGCTTCATTTGATTCCATCACGCCTATAGGGCCTGAAAAAAGACCCAAAATACGGCTATCTGCATCTCGTAACACACCACCAATCCCTGCCGGACCCGGCTTTCCTCGCGCTGATCCATCCGTGTTAAATTTTAGAATATTTTGTAGCGGGGGCTGCCAGCATCTTTCTCCCCTCGTCCTCTTCGGTTTGGCAGCAACCTCAATTTTAGAAGGACATGTCCACCAAGCTGCCTCCGTTACCAATTCTCCCCGCCTATCAACCTTTATCCAATAATAGGATCTCAATTTCACCAAGAAACACAATTCAGCCAAGTTCCATCTCTTCCCACGGAAAATATATTCATTTAGTGCAATCCATAAAGACCATAAAACAGCGGCAACACATGCTATCCACCACATATTCATGCATCCCTTGAATTTACTATGAAAATCAAGAACATAGAATGCATCAAAACTAACCGGTAAAGTTGTGTCTATTCCCCACCATTTCCGCATCCATAGCCAAACCGATTGCGCTAACGAACATTCATAGAGGATGTGAGCGATGCTCTCCTCTACCATCGCACACCAAGGGCATCGGCCTTGATCTTCCGGCAGTGGAACCCCACGTGTTCGCAAGAAATCAAACTGATATATGTAAAACACAGTGCAAGCACTCCATGGCTGCAGACAATACCATAGTTTATATGAATATATTTGAACGATGAATGTTATTGATTTAGGGTTTAATATTTTATAAAAAAAATAAAGTATACGTCTAACATATTATACATGGAAAGAAAGAACGTGTATTAAGGAAAGTGAATAGGGAACTTACGTGATCATCATGGCGAAGTGAAAACTCATGCATCAGCCAATGCCCCTTTCCACGATTGTTGGACATGGAACCTTTAACCTTAAAAACGAAAAGTTTATTAAACCCTATAAGATTGTTCTTAGAATCTTTAACATCATCAGTTCTCTGTCCCTTCCACGTGCCGCAACCCGCTATCCTATCGATTCTACGACCCTTGCCCTTCTTCTTCAGCTTGCTGAAGATGTAGAACGTTTTAGATGGTGTCTCACCGAAAATATTCCAGGGATCTTTGTCTTCACCACCGTAGATTTCGCAGTCGCATATGACATCGCAGGGTAATGGTTCGCCTTTCACCTTCTTCGTTAAGTAGCATTCAATCAGCTAAACTTCGGTTGGATTGAATCGGAAACCTACGGGAAAGTTGGTCATCCAGGAAGCCATAATCTTTTTGGTGGCGATGGAGTAAGGAAAAGGCTGTGGTTTATTCAAGTTAAGGAAACCTAATAGCTAAATGCAAAGTGTTTTTACATTTTTATTCTACGTACATCCATTTATATGAGGGACAGATGCACATTACTTGAGTGAGGGGGCAACTTTGGTGGTTTAATTGCATTTTAAACCATTGATAGTTTTAAAACTGTTATAAATAAGTCATTGTCCGTTTTCTTCACACACAAAAAATAATCATTGTACCTCCCAAAATTTTCGGTTTATTTGATTTTTAGGATCTTGTTAGTTTTATAATTAATGAAATTAAGTCTCGACTCAATATTTTATTTTGATTACTCTTTAGTACTTTAATTTCAAAATTAGAAAAATAAAACCCTAACTCCCTTAATTTTATAGTTTAATTGCTTTTTTAAGACCCTACTCATTTCAAAGTTAAGAAACTTGCCTCCTCATGAGCAAATCATGACTATGTGCCTAATTTATATACATATCAGTAGGGTTTACAGTTAATTGGTTCACAAGAAAATAAAAAAAATATGTCACGATATCTGAAAATTGATATATTTTTAATCTTAATTATTACATTTTAATTGTCATGTAGGATAATTAGGATAAATACTTAAAACTGAAATTATTATTTCTCTTTATTTATTTACTAATATTCCAGACACATATGTATGTGTGTCAAGGGGGATTAGGCCCATTTTATAAATATTACATATTTCATAATTTTCGTTAAATAATAATTTTATCCATGTAAAAATTAAGTAATTAAATTAAAAATGTAAGAGCTAATTAAATATTTAGTCAAATAGAGTCTGAAGTAAGGAAGTATGGGCATACGCACCACAATTTCTGGTCTAATAAAAATTCAGGTCTCGATAAGTTTAAATATTAGAAAAAATAAATCTTGTCCCTCTTAATTTTGAGCTTAAATACTTATTAATCCCTTTTATTTTTAAATTCAATATTCTGACCCCTCTCAATGTTCGATCATGACTTCATCCCAACGTGAGCCATACTTAATTTATAAGATAATATTTTATTTTTTGCTCTAATAAAAATTTTCTTCTTCAATTCACCAAGGAAGCACCAAAGCTCACTTTCCCTCTCTTTATTTCTCTCAAATTTGGCAGCAACAATAGAAGGATAAGATGAATAGCATCCTTCTCTTTCCTTCCTCCCAGTAGTGTAATCTAATTACACTTAGCCATTCTATGTCATTTCCATGTGCAAATGTCCATTTCTTTAAAATTCAACATGCAATCATCCACTTTTGTTTGGTTACAAATTGGTCTTTTTAATTTTGGTCACTAAATTTTCAATTCCTTCTATTTTGCCACTAATTTCAAGATTTCTTTATGATTTAGTAAAATTAATTTCACATCTAACTTCTAGGCTATGATTTGGGACATTACAGAGCCATACTTAATTTATAAGATAATATTTTACTTTTATAATTAATAAAAATATCATACTTGTGAGACGTTGTACTCAAACTTTGATAAATTGTCGTTTCTAATGAAACAAAACTTATAGTTGTATAAAAACCCTAATGGTGCTTGAATACACTAATGATGCAACAAACCCTAACGGCCCCTTGAATTATCGTCCCCTTCTGTACGAGAGTCGTAGAGGCAGGCCGACGAAAGGACATGTATGTTTTGATGCGTCGTCTGTGCTAGAATCGCCGGCTTTTCTTTTCGTGTTTGTTGATATGCGTATCCCTAAAAAGAGTGGAAGTCAAGAAGAAGGCATTATTGATGAGGCTTTGGATATCAGTGTCATGGTTGTTGATGGTGATGGCGGTCCGAGTGATCCTATCTTGGTAGATAATCAGACGCAGTTTTGTCAAGGTATGGTGGGATGTGCTATTGAGGCGATACCGTTGAACTCGGATATTAAGAATGGGGAGAATGTGACTTATGCAAGCAAGGTTGCCGAGAGTAGTGCTCGTAAAGTTCTAAAGTTGAGTTAGATTGAACAAGAATTGATTGTGCTCGATGAGGATTTTCTGGTTGACAATCCTGGACCTTTCCCAACAATTCGTTTTTCAGACAAGGTCCTTGACCAGGGGCAGATCTGGGCCTAGGCCTACCTAGGCCATGACCCAGTCCATGCTCTAAAAATGTCCTTCATTTATATAGAGAGAGGTTTTGGGAAAGCAAAAATAACAAGAAATGTCCCAATATAAAATTATCGTTTAGTTTTTAAGCCTTAAATTAGTTCAAAAAATAAAATCTAAGTAAAATAAAAGGTAAAAAAATATTTCCGTTTGTAATTTCATTACATTTTATAAATAATAAATAATTATTTTTAACAAATATAATTTAAACATATTTTGTACTAAATAATTATTTTTTTAAATTGAATTCCCCAACATAATTAGGGTTTCACTTTACTATATAATGTAAACAACAAAACAAAATAAAAATTAAGATTAAAATTAAAAGAAAATATTGTTTAAGGAAAAACATATAAATCATTTCCAATGTCTTTAGAAAAAGGTAATATAGGCTCTCGATGTGTCCTTCGGTGCATGCAATAACACAATACCTAAAAAGACAACAAAAACAAGCTAAGAAAATATATACAAAAACAAAAACAAAATAAACTAGTGCAAAGACTAATCCTAAAATAACCAATTGCCAATCCTCGCAACGGCGCCAAAAATTTGTTTGCGCGTGTGATGTACTATAAATGATACGCAAATATGGTGCAAGTATACACGTCGAACAAGTAATACAGTGATAAGTGAGTATTGTCTCCACAGGGATTGAAGGTGTTTCAAGGTTAGTTTAAGCACACAAGTGCACGAAATGAAAATGAAGAATGTTGTGGCAAATCAAAACAGAGTGATGAATGTTGTAGCAAATCAGAACAAAGATATAAATGTTGTAGGAAATAAAGATAAAAGATATCGTGCTTAAATCAGTAGACAAACATGTCCTCTTACGCGTGCGAAACTCACTTGGGAATGTCTGACTAGGTTGCCTGGTAAACTTATGTTTTAGCTCTCTACTAGGGTTTACCTCTCTAACTTAGTCTATGCTCGACATGATTCACTCAAGGTGCTTCTTAACTATCTCTAGCAAGGAAATTGGGAGCAGGAAATGCTACTGCAATACCTCTTAGCGTAAACTCTATCACTGACAAGCGTCGTTTTACTCGCCAAAATAAATTGAAATAAACCACTTCAAACTAATATTAACACAAAGAAATTAAAGTAGAATAGAGGAAGAGGGTCGATCCACATGGATTTCTGTTGGAATGGCTAATTGAACCTTGTCGTGATTTAGTTCCTAGAAGTAGCTGAAAAATAAATAAAAAAGGGGGGGTGGTTTGGCATGATTGAAGTAACGAGAAAATAGTAAAAAAATTAAAGAAAAATTAAGTAAATAAAGTGTGGAATGAAGTAGAAAAATCACAAATATGAGAGCAGCCTCGAGCTAGCTTCGTCAATTCCCATGATCATTGAAAATAGATTTTTACTCCGAGAATCATGTCGGTTACAATCTACGAGGCCCAACCCATCGTAATTTGGTTTTCTCTCATGTAACCAATCTTCCCAAGTCTATCTTCGAAAGTCAATTCTTAAATAATTCAACCACGTCTATCGCTGTTAAAATACTTAGTTTAAAAACCGGAAAAGCCCGACTCACAAGTTGTCTCATTGAGAATCATTTCTGAATTCATCTTTCCTTAGCGGACCGCCGCTAAGAGTGTTCACAGGAAGTCGAAGTGCCACAGGCCGATCCTTCCTCCCAACTGTATAATTAAACAATTCCAGACCAATGGATCCTTTTTTATTTGAAAAACATTTAAAACACTACACAAATCCTGGTATATAGCGGCACTTTTTGCGGCATTTTTGGAAAAAACGCCACTAATTTTGAAGAAGTCGCGACATTTTGAAGAAAAAATGCCACAAATAACAAATTTCGTAGTGTTTATTGAAGAGCGCTGTAATATCAATGTCTATAGTGTCATTTTTATGAAGAAACACTGCAAAAGTATAACGTATAGTGGTGTTTGTAATACAAACGCCGCAACCGTTTATTTTTATGATACTCACTTTATTCCCTCAGTCCTCAGCCGATCCCCAATTATCCGAAAATCCCCAATTTTTCCTCAATTGCTCTCAATCTTTCACGCCGTTTCACTCTCAATCGGCTCTTAGCCCCTCATCTTGATCGGACAGGCAACCCTCATCGACATCGAGATTTTGTTGTTGCTCACACCACCATCTTCTTGATTCAAAATCTGTTGTCGTAGCTTCTTGCAGATGGTGTCATCCCTAATGAATATGGAATTAATCCGAAGTAAAAACAAAAAATTGGTTCAAAGGTGAGTCATTTCTGCATGTCTTCTTCAATTAGAAAGGTTCCAGAAAAATCTGGACAATTCCTCGGCCGTCGCTTTCAAAAGAGTCGAAGAACTTACAGGCGAATTCGGAAGAAATCTTTCTTTTCTTCAGGTTCGTTGAGCTCGTCGAATTTCATTTTCTTTACAAAAAAGAAAGAGAAAAGTTTTTTCGAGTTGTAACTTTGTAATATTTTAATGGTGACTGCTGAGTTGGTTGCCAGAGTAGGAACCGAGGAACACATATTTAATTTCTATGCATAAACTGCTAATTTTTTTGTCTAATTGGTTTACATTTTGATTAACTTGAAGGCTTCCTTGATAATTAAATTGCTTTAACTAACGCATGGCATGTAACCCCCTCGTCCCGGTCTGGACGACTGACCGGTCCGAGTAGGCTACACGGGGAAAACCGAAGTGCAACCCGCTAAGGCTCCCCTTCGGTTAGCAACCCTAGAAATATTCTTTAATTATTATATTGTCTAAATGGATTAATTTAATCCTATGTAAAAGGACAACAACGGAAGCAACAAACGAGACGATCAACCCAAACATCATTACAAAATAGTCCATTTTAGCTTAATCTGCAGGCCGTTTCGAAACACCCAAGGAGTGTATCGAAACGCCTTGACTAAGTCAACAGACCCAAGTCAACACGAGGGGACCGTATCGAAACGCTGGTCAACCGTTCTGAAACGCCCTTAATGGTCAACTTCTCGTGGTCAACGATACGAAGATCGTTCCAAAACGCTTAGGCCCGTTTCGATACTTCAATTTATCGTCAAAATCTCAGATTTCCAGTTGAAAAATGTATCGAAATGACCCCCCTTGCGTACCGAAACGCTTGACCTGAAACAAGAGGTCGTATCGAAACAGGACCAACCGTTTCGATACACCTGCTGCGAGTAGACAGGTTTTAGCTGGTTTTTGGCACAAGGCAGCCCCAAATTCCAACCAAAATCTCCCACAACCAACCACACAACAACTCTAGATGCTAGACACCCTTAAACAACATGTTTCACACTCACCATACATATAAAAGCCACTCAAGTAAAACATCAAAATAACAAGGATTAATACATAGCATTTAACATAACATGTCTTAGACAAACACACTTAGCATTCATGCGAAAGGTATGAGTCTTCAAACATAAGGCAAATATGCAACAAGTAAATATGGTCTACAATCCACAACATAAACGCATACACATGGCCAACATGAAATCAACAATTTAACATGCTCATCCAAACACAAAATCAACTAAAGAGTTTGACACCAACTCCTACAAGTATACACGCCCATCGTCTAGGCATTATTACAAATACATAAATCATACTTGAGCTAATTAAGAACTCCAAAAGCTCCTCCCTTGCCCACTTGCCTCCCGAACTCTAACGATCTGTATGTTTGAAATAAAGGAGAGCGTAAGCTAACTAGCTTAGTGAGAGAAGCTCTAAAATTCACAAGCATGCAATTTTCAAAACACTTTTCATAATTGACAATAAATCAATGGATGCACAAATGATTATCACAACAAGACTACACATGGCTTGCACATGCACAACAAACATACACACGGTGGGATCACACATCACTGTTCGACTAGTAGTTTTCTTATGGGACCACTCATCACCTTACTCTACTACTAGTCACTACCGGTGGGACCACTCATCATCGTAGTTATGACAACCATCACGTGAGGCTCGACTTCAACTCAACTACACAACAACAACGGTATAAAACAACTCAAGATGCACATGATACCACAACATATAGCCACTCATCAACACATAACAAAAAGGTAGGAGGAATAACTTACACTTGGGTTTAGGTGAACCCTCTAGGTCCCACCCAAACCCCCAAGAGTTCCATTTCGAAAACAAATCAAAGTTTGACATTTCTACTCACCGTTGCTACCTAAATGGAAGTCGAGAACCAAGCTCAAGTCTCCAAACTCTTTGGATTCGTTCCTGAGGCTTCACCAACAAGATTCCTTGCTTCTAATCATCCCAACACAATCAAAACAATCATAATTCAGTCCACGATTCAATGTAGAAAGCCCCAGACACAAACCAAACACAACATACATAATTTCAAGCTAAAGACAATCCCAAATTCCTCATTCCCGAGCAGCCTTAAAGCACAACCTAAAACCAATGTTTCCAACACTTATATTACTCCCAAAAGCTTCCAAAACAACCCTTACATATAGCCTAACCATCAGCCAACAAGTTTCCACCTTAAACACCCCAAAAATCAACATTTCAACTCTCTAAAACCTCCCTAAAACCCAATTTCGGGAAACAACTTAAAACCTTGTAAAAATCGAATATGTTGGACCTTATAGATTGTAAACATCTTACCTAACATAAACAAACCGAAAACTTAAGTTTAAGTCAATAAAGTTCACATTTGTAATCCAAACTTTCAAAACTCTAAAATACAAAAACCATTGAGGTTAATGAAAAATAATGGTACAAGCTTGAGGAAAGTGAGGACAAGTCGAATATGGGCTTACCTTTGAAAAGTCCCTAAAGATAAGGGAGAATGGTGATGGAATAGTAACTTGGGGAAAGGGGAGCTTTGTGTCGTGAAAATGAAAATGGGAAGGGGAAGAAGATGATCCAAAAGCTAATTTTTAATGTTTGTTTAAAATAAAAAGGTCAAAGACCAAAATACCCTTAATGAAATATGGCATTTACAAATGGGAGATATCCATGGCTATTTGGGCTTGTTTTGAAAATAGTCCAACATAATTTATTTATTTTGAAAACCCGAGGCCCAAAATATTATTTTAATATTTTATTATTATTTTCACCCGACCCCCAAACCCGGGTGTTACATGGCAACACAGTCTGCTCTAAAATTCAGTGATTTTCAAATATTTTTAAATGAAAATTTGTTGGAATAGTTGCGATTATTCGAATAGTTGATGAAGTATTACTTTTAGCTCTCCTTTTATGTTCTATTTCTTCACATAAATATTTAATTTTGATTGATAAATGAATTAATGAATTAGTTTATAATTTTTTTTCATTAAAATATAATGGTGATTTATAAGTTATGATTGCAGTTTCTAAGAATTTTAATAGAGATTACTTGAAATTCATGTGGAAGAAGTTAGACCTTTAATTGTTTATAAATTGGAGAATTCAGTGAGCTAATAATTTGATTAAATAGAGTTACTTGGTTGTTAGGTGATATATATATATATATATATATATATATATATATATATATATATATATAATTTTATTTTCAGTAAACCAAAATGTAAGTGAAGCTCTGCTTTTGAAATTGCTTTAGCTGGATGATACTGAAAAGTTTCCCACCTTAACTTTATTTAAAATAATTTGTAATTTCAGACATTGAGACTTTTATTTTGAGATTATGTTTTTCCCTGCATTTGAATTTATTTCGAACGTCTTTATGAAATATTTAGTACATATTTTAATGTTCGAGTTTCATATATATTTATGAAATTTTACATTAATTATTATTAATTAATTCAAATTGTATTTTAAAATATTTCTAAACCTAAGACTTATAACTTGAGGGGAAAGTTTTCAAACCTAACTTCCTAGATTCGGCCCATTCCTTCTGGGCCGGGTTTAGGGGTTACAAGGATAGCGAATCTGAATAAGACCGAGTTATTTGGAAGAAAAGTTTAGCAGACCAAAAGGATTGAGTTAAGTAGGTGATTAATAAGGTAGTTAATCTTGAAACCTGGTTAATAGAGTTAGAAGGATTCAACGTCAAATATTCTTGTATAAAATTTCAAAAATGCCCAAAATGTTTATAAAGGACTAAAATAACCATGGCAATGAAAGTAACATAGAAACATACAATGGATTTGGTAAAACAACCGATTCATATGAAAATTTCAGAATTTGTTGGAACGTTCTTGTATTAAGACTTAAATCTTCAGTTTTGTAAGGTACTCGTATTTTCTAAGATTCTGAATAAATCTCTGAAGATAATTTATGGAAAAATATTTGTATATCCAAACTAATCAAAGTGGCGTAAGATACCAGACTGATTGACATGACCAAAGAGGATTGAAAACATCGATTAGGCTGAGTTGATCGGGATGAACGTAATGACCAGAAGACTGAAATATCCTTGGGTACTAATTGTCAAATTATCTGAAATGTTGGATATACTCTCAAAATCTGAAATGAATAAATAGTCGGAAGAGCTGAAAGGCTCTAAATAATTGAAACACCTTCGGACATCGAGGTGACTGAAAATACCTCTAAGATTTGAAATGAGAAATATCAATAAAGACAAGTGAAGATAATTGCTCTGAAAGTGGTAATACACAACCCATGTTGGTTGGTCGTTTCAAGAACTATTGTGATGTTGGAAGAATACCATATAAAATCATGTCAGTGTTATTTGGAGGTATAATACACATGTTCGAATACTTGAAGAATACCAAATGAATACATGTTTGATTTTCCCCGTTGTACGTTCAATGGTTGCTTAGTGAAAAAGAGCTTTTGTTATACAAGGTAGCCGGTTTTAAGAAGTGAGTACTTAAGGGTACTGATTCGGCTAAATATTAAACACTGAAATGATGGTTTACGATCAGTTCAAAGGGAGTCAGAAACCTGATAAGTAACTAGAACTTCTGAACTCTGTACATCACTGCTTTTACTTGATAGTCTAATTACCAAATTACCTCTGAAGGTCGAAGTGATCAAAAATGCCCTCGTAGGCTTAAATGATTGGATCAATATTCTCAATGTGTCAACTTCTGAATGTTTTTTTGAACTGTTAGTATCGAGCTCCCTCGCCTAGGGACCTCGTTCTAAAACTAGTCTAAAATTGTCAGACGTTCTATGCTCCATTTCTAATAATTATCAAGCGTCTTTGAGAAATATATTGAACCATAAAGTGTGTACCCTATATCCGTGAATACACTATGCTTTAAACTAAGATTATCTGCTCTGAATTAAAAGTATGACTCTGTTACCCGTAATGAAAGCTCAACTCTTGGATTTTGACTTCTAATAAAAAATATATGATATCCGTCTTTTGATACAAAAATAAATCTTATATATGTCTTCTGATATAAAAATATATATGATATTTGTTTTCTGATATTACTGTCTTCTGAATATAAACTAAATTTCATATGGCGTATATTATCTGGGATATAAATGAAAATATGTAGGCTCGGCGCTGGTAAGCCCTTTTGGACCTAAGCTCATACGCCCAATGGGCCTAGGGTAAGTCTTTCTGGGCCTAAGGCATTCCCTTAGGTAGGCTCCTACGCCTCAGGCCTAGGGTAAGACCTTCTGTATGCAGTTCAGGGGGAATTGCATTTTGGAATTTTGTTGTAGGGTAGTTAAGTAAATTAATAAAAATTTTTGACCACTTCTGAAACATACCCTACTAAATTACTATATCAATGTTGAACTCTCGCGCTTATGAACCACTCTGAACTCCTTGATTCAACTTCTGAAATCTAAACCTTTAGCTTTAGACTAAATAAAGAACAACTTTGTTACCTTCTGATAATGCTTCACTGAATTATCAAATCATACTTTGAGCATACCGTTGCCCAGTTCATCATGACAATGTTAAGCTTGCCATATTTCTGCTTGTGCTTTTAGCATCTCGAAGCTCACGTTGTTTTTACCATCACATGTTAAAAGATCGACCACGTCCCAGCTGTCAACGTCGGTATGGGAGTTTCTTTGGCTTTTCTTGCGGAATACAATACATGTGTAATTAGGGGGCATGTATGTCTCGTCATGTTTCATGTTGAGTTTGAAACTTGTATTGGTAACTTTTATTACAATTTTTGTCCTATCGTCTAAATGATTTCTGAAATTGTATTTTAATTTTTAAACTTGATTTATGGTTTCAAATGGTTTGACAATTTGTTTTACATGAAATTTGAATGTCGGTCGCTCTGGTGACCGTAATATGACTTCCTAGGATCTGTGCTAACGCATTGGCGAGTCTAGGGGGTTACAACAGATAACTATATCGTCGATCCAAAAACCGGATATCTAAAAAAACCGGATCATATTCGATCTGATATCTAACAATGAACACCCCTACAAAAAGTTTTAACAAGTCCTTTATCCAAACCACTAATTCAAAAAGCTCCTAAAGTGAGACTTTTCAAAATGAGAGGTTTCACCCTAGTCCGCAATTACAATCATCTATTTATCAAATATCTAATTTAGCAGATATGACTGGTCAAACTTCTAAAAATACTTCAAATCTCTAATTTTGGCTCAAAAAGTTGTTTACCAAACATGACTTCTCTCTCCACTGAAGAGTTCTTGAGAAACATAAATTAAGAAGATCAAATCCCCTTGCATTTACTCTATAGTTTCTTCAATCCAATTGAATATTTGGTAAGCTCATGTTCTTAACCTCCTTTTTGATATCATTTTTATTAAGGATTAAGCTTTGCAAATCCTAGGTTAAATTTCCATGGATTGAATTTTTAGAGAGATATACGGTATATTATGAATGCTAGGATTGATTTTAAGCCTATTTATGTTATCCTTATGATTTGTATACCATGTAACTATCTTAGCCTAATACTTTGAGGTATTAGGAGTTTTTCATGACAATTTGATTTGGTATTGATGGATTAATGTTTTTTCATATTAGATAAAGTGGAAGTAGAGGGAACATTAGATCAAAAAGGGAAATCTAAGAAAAATCAAGCTGATGTGATAATTTGCGATCAAGTTTAGCTCTGGAACCTTCGGTGAGTGTAGTTGAGTCTCGGGAATGGTTCGGAGCTTTCCTGAATGTGTTTTGTTTGAATTATGGTTCATAAGCATGGTTGTGAAATGTTTGAAAGCTCATATAGAGCAAGCTTGGTGAAATGCTAAGTTTGGTAAGTTAGGTCAGCTCAATTGAGTGTTATATGTTTTGAATATAATGTTATGTTATGGAAAGGCATGAGAAAAATGATTCTTAGATGACTATGAACCTTGTTATGCTAAGTATGAACTTAAAGTTCAATTTCAACATTTGACATGATATGAAATGCACTTATGATATGGAGCTATAAGCTCATCTATGAATTAAGCTATGTTAATGATAAGATGATAAGCTTTGGAGTGTTAGAAAATAGGCGTTAATCCAAGAAAAAATAATAAAATAGAATAATATTATTTAACGAACAGTACAAAAATAAAAACAATACAACGATATAAAAATAAAAATCGATTTGGAACCAAAAGAAACGTGTTGAGGCCTGCACGAACGCAGTTTCCTTAGGACAGATTTTCGGCCACTCCTATGGTGCTCGAGTCATTGGTCGTCTGTCTCCCAGGATACAACAACATAAGATCAACCATAGTTGCACTACTGTGGAGATCACGAACTGACCCTTGCCTTCGCCTATCACCGAAAACCACTTGTAAAATCCACAGAGTAAAGCAATAAATATTTTCTGTTATTTTTAGTTGTGTAAAACCTATAAGGTTTACTCCCTATTTATAGGAGTGTCATGAGGGTTCACATGATAATATTTATCTTAGCAATATTTACCTTAGTAACATTTGAAGGTGGTAACAATATTTACCTTATCCTCTCTAATAATAGGAGGATCATCCTTCAGATATTTAACTAGGTTTATCATGGTCAATTATGCAACATCTTTTGTTGCCATGTATGAAATTCTTTCCAATAAATTTCACTGATTTTTCCATTATGTCACTTAGACACAATCCAGAACCAAGAATTATGAATCTGTTAAACGTTAGGAATTTAGTCAAAGACTAAAACCAGAAACAGAAACATAATTTCTAACTTTTGTTAGACAACGGAGATTTAGTAAACTAAACCCCAAACAAAAGTTCACACGGTATTAATAGAAAGAACAATAATAAACAATGCACCAGGTAGGTAACTTATGAAAGAGAGGTGGTGCACTAGGCACGCTTAAATACCAAGTCTCTCAAAGAACCAATCCTAGACATGCATTTTTTAAATTTTCTTTCAATCACCGTTTATGGATTTTATTCTTGAAATCATTCCAAGCATGGATGATCAATCGGAATCACTACCTTTGATTCACAACAATTTGGAATCTTCCATTTATGGTCCAACGACCCTCTCGATTCTTTAGCCATTTTTAAACACTGTGCACTTCATAGCATGCATCAGAATAGACTTTAAGAATTTAATTTTGACATAGAGAATCAAGTTCTTCTATGCTTTGATTCGAGACCTCAGTCAGAATCAACGCTCTAAATTTGGTAACCAATGTTACTTTCCGAAATAAATTCACCAATTTATTTCCAAAATAAAATCATACTTGATAATAAATTTGAGTTATTTTTTTTTCAAAATAAATTCACCAATTTATTTCAAGGATGAATCATTCTAGATTCTCACGAAAATAAATCCAACGATTTATTTCCCTTAACAAGTTTGAATCAACACATGATTCTAGTACAAAAATAAATTTAATGATTTATTTCCTTTTACACAAATTGAATCATATTTGATTCTTACGGAAATAAATTCAATGATTTATTTTTCTTAACAAGTTAGAATCAGCGCATGATTCTAGCATAGAAATAAATTTAATGATTTATTTCTTTTACAAAAATTGAATCATACTTGATTCTTACGGAAATAAATTCAATGATTTATTTTTCTTAACAAGTTAGAATCAGCGCATGATTCTAGCATAGAAATAAATTTAATGATTTATTTCTTTTACAAAAATTGAATCATACTTGATTCTTACGGAAATAAATTCAATGATTTATTTTTCTTAACAAGTTAGAATCAGCGCATGATTCTAGCATAGAAATAAATTTAATGATTTATTTCTTTTACAAAAATTGAATCATACTTGATTCTTACGGAAATAAATTCAATGATTTATTTTCCTTGCAACGTTAGAATCATACAAGATTCTCTTGAAAATAAATTCAATGATTTATTTCCTTTTCCAAAATTAGAATCGACACAAGATTCTAACGAAGAAATAAATTCAGTGATTTATTTCTCATATATCTTTTGTTAAATATTGAGATTAGCAGCACTAAAACCCAAACCAAAGATATCAAGGCAACAAAATCAAAGGAATTGATCCTTTAATTTTTTTTTATTCTTGTTTTGGAAAGATCACGTAAATCCGTTAAAACGGCAGAAATTAATTCCTGAAACGAATTATTTACGAGATCTTTGTTTCCACAACAATCACGATTTCGCTTGAATATTCTGTTCGTCTCTATAAATTTCTCAAAAGAAATTGTTAGTACAAAATAAAATCCACATAATTTCCAAAAATACAAAGGATCATAATTAAGACAAAAAATGTGACAAAGTATAATTTATATACATGCCATATTTAAAATGTCCACGTTATAAGGTAACACTATCATAATAATATTACCAAAAATATTACCAAATTATAAACTTTATCTTAACAATGTTATAAAAAAAATTTAATTATGGCATAAACCATACCATATTAGAAGTCAAAATTTAACATGAAATATTAACTTATTAATACCATAATTTATGGTTTTAAAAATGTCATATAAACAAGAAAACTTATTAAGGAATATTTAAATTACCTTACTAATCGAATATCCAAATGTTCTTTCTCAAGAAATACCGCTTGCATCGTGTTGAATCCGTGGTATTGGTGATCTCAACGTTTCTTGTCTTTGGGCATTCACTTTTTCTATGCGTGAAAATTTCCTCATCGTGTGAATCATTGCTTTAGATACAATAATCTGTTCGTCTTGGATTAAAACTGAGAATCTGTCTTAAGATTGTTAGAAAATATGCGTTAATCCAAGAAAAAATAATAAAATAGAATAATATTATTTAACGAACAGTACAAAAATAAAAACAATACAACGATATAAAAATAAAAACCGATTTGGAACCAAAAGAAACGTGATGAGGCCTGCACGAACGTAGTTTCCTTAAGACAGATTTTCGGCCACTCCTATGGTGCTCGAGTTCATTGGTCGTCTGTCTCCCAGGATACAACAACATAAGATCAACCATAGTTGCACTACTGTGGAGATCACGAACTGACCCTTGCCTTCGCCTATCACCGAAAACCACTTGTAATATCCACAGAGTAAAACAATAAATATTTTCTGTGGTTTTTAGTTGTGTAAAACCTATAAGGTTTACTCCCTATTTATAGGAGTGTCATGAGGGTATAAGTGGAAATTTTGACCTAATGAAGCATTCAATATTGAGAATCAATTGATTCTCCTATAAAGCAATTTCCAAAATTATTATCTGAATTAAAGGTAACTTCTAATATTTACCCTTTTAATTTCAAGATAAAATTTGGCAAATTTATGCTTTTATTTGAGGAAAATTCATTTTAAATTTGGGTCAAAATATCTGCAAGCCCACGAAGGACCAGACCGGTTCAGACATTTGCGTTACCCACGTCGTGCATGTCTGCACATTTGCGAACCAACAATTGGTTCCACATTTTCCTCAACAACATTTGAATCAATTTCTTATTCAAAGCTCCAAAATTATCAAAATTTTCCAACATGGAGTTATGCTCAATATGATATGTGTGACTTTTGGAGCTTCAAGCTCACTTATATTTTTTTGCTCGGCAAATATAATTTTATTAATATAAAAGTCGAACCAACTTATGTGCCTCGTTAAAAACCTCCCTAAGTCTTAATGATGGAAAAGAGTACACATAAGTCAGGAAGAAACAACCAACACCGGACAACCAAATCAGATAAGAAACAACCAACACCAACCAACTGCCAAAACAAAGTAGAAGCTAATACTAGCATACAGTAGAACCAAATACTAGCATAAATGCGCTACTTCATCTCACAACAAGGCCAAGAACCAAGATAACTCCAAGGATCTGCCACCCGGCATTGAAACAGTTTGCATGCTTTGCACCTACTCTTGCTAAGCCTTCGACCAAACATTTCGACTTGAGCTTGACAGTAGGAATTTTACTCCCCCAATTCTCTTAACAAGACGATCAAGCTGCACAAAGACCTTCCACCAGCACCAAGGACGAATCATAGGATTAATAATATAGTTAAACACGGGCTTAGAACTCACAATCACAAGTAGTCCAGCTTTTCCAGGGATATTTTCATTGGTAGCTTGTCAATCCAACCCGCTTCTTTACATCTCCTGCACACCCCACATCCAGATTCATTCTTTTATTCTGGTTAGCAGCGCATTTTCTCTATAAAGCAAAGGTCTTGAGAACCCGCTCTATAAGTCCGATTTTGCAAAAATTTTAATTTCCACCACTGTAGCATCTGAAACCCCTTTCTTCGCAACCAATCTGTACAACCTTGGAAAAGAAACACTAAATGAAGTATCTCCACACCAACAATCTTCACAAAACCAGAATGTTTATCCGTTTTCCACTTTCCATCTAAATACCTAAGCTAGAGCATTTCTTTGTCCACCAAGAACCTGTTAATCTTACTACGCATATATCCTGGTCCAAACCAAGTGATTTCCTTCCCAACAAGGGGTAATTCAACCATCTACCAATTATAAAAACTGTTAGAAACCTCAAACCCAGTAGTTTTATACCTCGCCTACTACATTTTTTAAGTTTCTAGTTGCGTATAATGTCCCATCTTGCAGCTATCAAAGAATAGAATGTACCCGAGTTTTGTGCCACACATCTCCGCTTCGAATTAGTTTTTATCCCAAAAAGTAAGTATTCCACCTGAACACCCTGATGACGTTGCCGCTTTGGAATTGAATTCAACATCATACCAGAGTCGCCCACCTCTAAACTCAGAAAAGCTTCTTTCTTTGTTCCTTGAAGAATCACCATCTCTGCCCTGAACATTATAATAACTTTACTAAGGACCTTCGACTTCGCTTCCGACTCCATTCCCCTTAAATCCCAGGACAAAGCTTTATCCTAGTTTCATCTCCTAGACTTCCAAACAGCTAAATCTCCTTGTTTCGATGATCAATTTCTTCTAAGGCTGCTAGTTCTTCCACCACCTCATTCTCGTCCCCTCTGAATTCAATGCCGAGGTTCTTTCCAACAGCTAAAGTCTTCTTAGCCTCCTTGATGAAATTATCCCATCTTGCTTGCATATCAGAGTCAGTGAGAGATCTTCCTTCCAAACCAGATTTCTCGTTTTCCTTTCCGTTATTCTTTAAACGTCTCTTCGCACGATCTCGTTTCTTCCTTTCATCTTCAGTCAACGCCTTGTCTTGAAACTCTGATAGTGATCTGAATCTTCTCTCCCTCCTTTTATGCCCCTTTTTTATACCTTCAAATTCTGGTAAGTCGAATTTATCTCCACTCTCCTCATGATTACAGTCTTCTCCTGAAGAATCACTCTCACAGATTACGTGTTCTAATGTGCCCTTATCAGTAGCATTGTTAAGATCATCCCCCTCTTTCTCCCCGGATCCCTTAAGATCATATGACTCATTCGGCCTAAAAACGTTTATCATCTCTACATTAGAGAAATCTTTGTTATGGCAGAGTTCATTTTTTCGAAAGCCCATTTGTTCTAGGTCTTCACTTATTTTGACAGAAATGTTTATGAATAACTTGATTAAGAAATCTTGGATTCAAGTTAGCCCCGGGTATAGTTGACATGCCATAGAGTCCATTTTAGCTCAGTTTATGGGGATTATGATACACGGATTGACCTTTCTTTGTTTAGTGGCGACAGTAGGAGAGATGAGTTATTGGTCATTGGCGATAGTAAGAGGGATTTACCTTTCTTTGTTTAGTGGCAACAGTTGGTTGGGGATTCATGTACACTAGTGCTATTGAAATACAAGGAAAACTTTGAATAAACATTTTGATAATTGACTTTGATATGAGTAAGTTATATATTACTTTGGGTAAATGAATATGCATGACATTGATATGAAAAGTTATAATGCCTGCCAAAGATTAAGATATATGAAAAAGTATGTCATGATGTGCTTTGTTAAGTAATTAATATACAATGGAAATGATAATATGCTAAGTTAATAAGTTAAAAAGAGAAATATGGTTATAAACATATTATCTATTATATGATCTTCAGTATGTATTCTTGCATTTATTTCTATATTATCAAGTTGACTAGCTCACTAAGTAGTCTAAGCAATATAAGCTTACGTTGTATCATCTCATGCATTTTAGGTGCAAGTTCTCCGTAGAATCGATCGTGATTGCAAGCTGGAAGTCATCTCATACGGTGATCCCGTGTCGATACTAAGGTTAGGTTTGAAGTACTAGTGTTTTGGTACGGTACTTTAAGTATGATACCAACATTGGGTTCGTAACTTCAGCGTACCAATACGGTACCTAGAGTACCGATACATGTTTTGGGTTCGATGTTTGAGTATTGGTAGGTGTACCAGTACGATACCTTGAGTATCGGTACCCTTGAGTATTGGTAGGTGTACCAGTACGATACCAGTACGATACCAGTACGATACATTTGGATGAGTTTCTTTCATCAAAAGAGTTGGATTTTTGTCAAAAATGCATTGTTTTATTGGGCCATCAAATGTTTTTCTTTGATTTTTAAAAAGGACCAAAATTTTATAAAATTACAAATTAATCATTGAAGTTAGGTCGTTATGATATTGACCATCCAACTGGATCTTAATAACTATAAATATGCCTGAGGTAGACTTAGGTCGTGATGATATTGATCATCCAACTGGATCTTCCACAAATGAGGAAGATAACACTCGGAAAAGCCCTACGAATCCTTAGGAAGTTAGGAATAACCCTCTGAACCCTCAGGATATTTCAAACGATCCAATGGCACCTCCCAACACCTTGTACAAAGGGACAAAGACCCACACAGCTTAATAAATCACCCTTCTTCTCCACCCTGAACAAAACCACAAAGGGACAACCACAAAGAAAACCAAAGCTAAAACTCGCCAAACAAAAATGCAGAAAAACAAACGGTTCCATCATTCAACTTCTACACTATAAAAGTAACCTTTCTTAAGAAGCAAAACCCAAGAAACAATATAATTCAAAACTGTTTTTTAGAATTTCAACAACCAAGTGAAAACACATCCACGCTTTAAAAAAATGAGGGGCACGTCAATTCATCCTGGGCATGGCAATCAGAATCAACCAGAAAAGTCCAACAGAACGTCAAACCGCAACTTGAACAACTCAATTTTTCCGAGAGTTTCTCTTCTGAGCACAAAATACATTATGAAAACAATAGATTGTAAAATGGCACACGTTACATCAATCTTATTAAACCAATGCCAAAATCGTCATGGACGGCGCTCACAATGCAACACCCATGATACGACAGACCCCTACACCATTTTCTAAGCCCGCTTGTTCCATGAACTCAACAAATTCATCCATACCGCACATTGGATTAACACACCTACATCGTTCCCCAATCGATCACACAACTTTGAAGTCCCCTCCAACACACCGTAGAATCAATTAACTAGACACTTTTTTGTACAACTCCTTCCATACCACAATTTGATTTTCCGTAATACACGGTGTTTATATAGTCACCATTCCACAAGGCCAATCTTCCATCAACCATACTCCCCTTATCGCCACGAAATTATGTGACATCGTCGACTCTACCTTTCCAAACACCGATACATCCTACACCATTAAAATATTGCTCGGACGACAATTGATGTGGCAAACCATAGTCAAAATTATCAGAATACCAGATCTTATGTACCATTGCTATCGACATGCATCCAGTTTCATTTCTTGAATGAACACCATCTCAAACCGATATTGTCGCAATCTATCATGGACTGTCTTCTTTTTGGTCTTAGGCCATGTCCTCTTATGTTTCAAAGACTATACATTTTGTTTTATCGGATCCCTAAATCAAATATTTTGGACACATACATGCGAAATTCACGCATGTAATTGAAAATGTTGAATCATTGAAACTTTCAAGCAGCCTGTTCTTTTGAAACGAATTTCCACGTTTTAAATGAATTGTAATATTAGTGATTTAAAATTATCCCCCTGCGAACATTCTTTCATAGTATGTGGTTATGCTCCTTGTCGTTTTCAAGCAGCATGTAAATGGCTTCATCGGTCGATCATCGAAATTGGTCGCCGGAGACGCCTTTGGCCGTGATTCTACCAGAAAACGATAGATCGTTAAACCAACGTTTCAACGCACATGTCAACAACACGAAACAAACGAGAATATTACCGAGAAGAAGCCCGAAATATAAGTTTCGGTCGGAAAAACACGTAGGTTCGATGAGACCTTTTCCAGTGGCGAAATGTCGATTTTTCGAAAGGGTTTTGCTCGCTTAGCCGCAAGGAACTCAACGGTGGTGGTGGTGAAATGAACGAATACCCACGGCGAACGAAATTGACGAAAAACTGAAGGCTTTAACCCTAAGTTCATTGAACCTTAACCTTTCGATTGGCGGTGATCAGGACGAAGGGTGTGCGAGTGACTAAGGGGGTTTTGCTCGGGACTCGACGACGAGCACTTTGGCACCGACGGTGAACGGCACGACATGGCGGTGGGGGAAAAACGATGGTGGCCGGTTGTTTGCGGAGGGTGAAGGGTTAGTGAGGGGGTAGAGGGTTGTGGTACCTTTGAGGGGTAAATGGCCCAATTAAATGCTATTAATTGGGCTGGTTGAGATATTTTGTTATTTTATTATTATTTCAAGAACCACCAGCCGTTAATAAAGAATATGAAATTATACCTTCGAACCCACCAGCCGAGTTCTTACCACTTTATCGGGAAAGCCATGATTGATTGTGCACATATATTAATAAACCGATGAAGGCATACAAACTTAATAATCAAATATGCTATGAATATTCCCGAAAGATATAAAAATACTTGAAATAGATGAGAATTAAGAATAACAAGAAGATCTCACTAAAAGTACTTGAAAATATCCTTGATCCTAACTTGACTAGAAAAAGTGGGGTTTAACCAATCATGGAGTTGACGGCGACAATAAAGGTTTTTGGTTGCTTGATGGTTCTTCTAGGGTTTTATTTTCTCTTCCCCTTATGACAATATTTATGAGGAAAGTCTTTTACATCAATAAGGGGAAGAAATTAATTTAAAGCACGTAACTCTAATCCTACAATAAACGCAATATAGTAGAAGTCCACTTCAAATAGGATTTCTTCTTCTCTAAGGAATTACAACCGTGCCCACCCCTTATCTACCGAATGCTACTGTATTGCGCAACTAAATCTCCCAAAGTGTTCAAATTGTGCTAAAACTCTTATTTTATGCATTAAACATTCTTTAGCCATAAAACACCTGAAAAATCAAATAGAATCCAAAACAAGGGCTTTGAGATAGATTAGAAAAATTAAATCTTGTCCCTCTTAATTTTGAGCTTAAACACTTATTAATCCCTTTTATTTTTAAATTCAATATTCTTACCCCTCTCAATGTTCGATCATGACTTCGTCCCGGTGTGAGCATGTTATACCCCTTTCCATGGGTTAGGAGCAAGGAGTATTACTACGTTTAACTTATCAACTTGTTACAAGACATGTCAATTTTCAGGTCCATCTAAAACTTTTTATCTTATAACTTATCTTGTTACCTAACCTTATTACCTATACATCAAGAAAATTCAAATCAAACTATCATGTGAACTATCTCAAACAAATTCATATAAACAACATGCCATTCAAATACTACATATCATATAATCATGTAAACCATTCAATTCAAGGCGTATCAAACAAAATCTTATCATTCATACATACTCTCCATTCGAAAGCTCCCTAATAGGAGTAATACTATTTTCATTCACTTAAGTAATTCTTATAATCATGCATTAATCTAGATATCAATTTACCATTTAGGTCTTACTTATTTTTCAAGTAAACAATTTGGTCATTCTTATAATTCAAGTAAACGATTTGGTCATTCTTAGAGATCAAGTAACCTATTAAACATGCTTCAATACATCAAACCATACAATCATGTAAGCCTATAATCAAACTTACTTTGATCTATTACTTATAAGCATTCATATTAACATGTCGGGTTTCGGGTCTACAGTAACATGTCCAATACGGGTTCAGGTCGTTCTCGGTCGGATGCAAGTCGGGTTCGGTTACTACAATAATAGGTTCAACTCGGGTCCGGGTCAACAACAATCAGTTACAGATCGGGTTCGGGTCATCGAATCCTCGGGTTAAACCAGGTTCTTACTCAAGCAAGTTTCAGTCAGGTTTTCAGGTCGGGTCAGCTTTTTACATCCCTAAGACTTTTGCTCAAAAGTGGTTTTCTAATGGTCATATTTACCTTCTTCAGATAAGAACATCCCAATTCCTCGAGCGAACTATAAAGATCCGTGTCCTTGAACTATAAAGATCCACAACATGATTCTCCATTGTCCCAATAGTCTCATTAATTGGTTGATCGACAATTTCACTATAAGTTGGAGCTGAAATTTTATCGAACACGTAATGGAACATTGTGTTTGTGTTTTCTTGCTTAGCTACAACTTCATTTTGATTCATCAATTTCTCTCGATCCATAGATGTCACCACCATCCAACATACCGATATGGGCTGATTACGATTTTAGTTGTTTGAGAATTTCTTGGAGCATCTCGTTGTTTTGTTTCATAGCTTTTGTATTCAATTCCATAGATTCGAGGAGGCTCATGATAGTTCTCTCAACAAAAACACCAATGTAATAAACCAAATACTCAAAGCTTGTTTTCTATTCACAAATAAGAGAATTATAATAGATATAAGATAGGGAAGAAAGGTGTCAGCAAGGAATACAAAATCTAGAGATGGAAAAAGCCGTAGCCAAAACATTTAATTGCTATTTAAAATTTCAACAACCAAGTGAAAACACATCCACGCTTTAAAAAAGGAGTGGCACATCAATTCATCTTGCGCATGGCAATCAGAATCAACCAGAAAAGGCCAACAGAACGTCAAACGACAACTTGAACAACTCAGTTTTGCTAAGCCCTACACCATTTGCTAAGCCCGCTTGTTCCATGAACTCAACAAATTCATCCATACCGCACATTGGATTAACACATACACATCGTTCCCCAACCGATCGCACAACATT
Source organism: Hibiscus tridactylites (assembly GCA_958450335.1). Classification (NCBI taxonomy): domain Eukaryota; kingdom Viridiplantae; phylum Streptophyta; class Magnoliopsida; order Malvales; family Malvaceae; genus Hibiscus; species Hibiscus tridactylites. Next base: position 79,141,136 of record OY288283.1, on the reverse strand, counting down.
GAAGTCCCTCCAACACACCGCGGAATCAATTAACTAGACACATTTTTGTACAGCTCCTTCCATACCACAATTTGATCTTCCGTAATACACGGTGTTTATATAGTCACCATTCCACAAGGCCAATCTTCCATCAACCATACTCCCCTTATCGCCATGAACTTATGTGACATTGTCAAATCCTCCTTTCCAAACAATGATACATCCTACGCCATTAAAATATTGCTCTGACGACAATTGACGTGGCAAACCATAGTCAAAATTATCAGAATACCAGATCTTATGTACCATTGCTATCGACATGCATCCAGTTTCATTTCTTGAATGAACACCATCTCAAACTGATATTGTCGCAATCTATCATGGACTGTCTTCTTTTTGGTCTTAGGCCATGTCCTCTTATGTTTCAAAGACTATACATTTTGTTTAATCGGATCCCCAAATCAAATATTTTGGACACATGCGAAATTCACGCATGTAATTGAAAATGTTGAAGCATTGAAACTTTCAAGCAGCCTGTTCTTTTGAAACAAATTCCCACGTTTTTAAATGAATTGTAATATTAGTGATTTAAAATTATCCCCCTGTGAACATTCTTTCATAGTACGTTGTTATGCTCTTTGTCGATATGCTTATTATAATTGAATTCGACTGGTGGGTTAAATAAAAAAAATGTAAATATATTTTCTTAAAAAATTATCATTGTTTTTTAATAGTATAAAATTATTATTGATAAACCAATTAAATTAGAATTTGATGATCTGATTAATTTGAAAATTGATCTTATTTTTACAACATTCGGCGAAACATTAAATATGATTCACTTGATCAATATAATATTTCGTTGTTTTTGCGAGACAATAAATTTATAGTAATTTAGATTTGAAATTGACATCTAAGCCAACAATATAAAGTTGCCATTAAATACTAAGTCTATGAATAGCAAAACATAAAGTGAAGGGCTTCTGAAACAAGAATGAACGATGAGTTAACACTTCGCTCAAAGTTCGTTATGATAGAATTCATCCCAAAGATGTATGCAGTTCACTCAACCAAAGGTTCTTTCTAAAAATTATTCGAACACAACTCATTTAAATGGAATCCTAGACCCATACAAGTCAATTTCAAAAGAGCACAACAGCAACACAAATGCCTCGGAATGAACAACTTGGAAATCAGACAAAGCAGTCAGATTTACTTGCAACCATTTATCCTTCAATCTGTCCTAAACATAAACATGCATAACAAGTGAAGAAATAAATTACAAATGATGAAACTGTTAACACCTTATATAAATGATGAAACTGCATTCATTTGATTGATCCAATTGACCAAGGCTTAAACCGAAAATGTTACTAATCTACCTAATAAATTGCAATTTTACAAAGTGATATGATACACCTACTGACTGCCATTGAAACTTTCCCCTGGTGTTTGAACAAACTGTTGCACTTGTCCTGAGTTTTGAATGGACGGTTGAATTTGGTTATCGTCTTCAAGTTCCACTACATCTCTGATGAAATATTCGTTATCCTTCATGAAATTGATCATGTCGTCAATATCTTCTTCCGTAAATGCTCCTCTAAAATTGGTATCCGAGTGGGACGATGTGAATGATGTAGGATAGGGCACTGTGGGTGAAGCTGAAGTAGAGGACAAAATGGTTGAAACATGGTCTTCTTCAACTATGCTGCTAAACCTCGCCCTTTTTCGTGGTGACTCATCATCATCATCCATGATTTCGTTTTTATTTCCGATGAAATATTCGTTATCCTTGGTAAAATTGAGCATGTTGTCAATATCTTCAGCCGTAAATGCTCCTCCAAAATCGGAAACCGGGTGGGACGCTGTGGGTGCTGCAAGAGAGGGCGGTGTGGCTGACACATGGTCTTCTTCAACTAAACTGCTAATCCTCTCCCATTTTTGTGGTGGCTCATCAACGTTGATTCTGTTTTTGTTGTAGATGGCACACAGTACATAACCACTCTGCAATATTCAAAACAAAAGCTATAAGTTTTGCTGCACCACTTTTATACTGAAGAATCAACTGATATATGTAAAACACAGTGCAAGCACTCCATGGCTGCAGACAATACCATAGTTTATATGAATATATTTGAACGATGAATGTTATTGATTTAGGGTTTAATATTTTATAAAAAAAAATAAAGTATACGTCTAACATATTATACATGGAAAGAAAGAACGTGTATTAAGGAAAGTGAATAGGGAACTTACGTGATCATCATGGCGAAGTGAAAACTCATGCATCAGCCAATGCCCCTTTCCACCATTGTTGGACTTGGAACCTTTAACCTTAAAAACGAAAAGTTTATTAAACCCTATAAGATTGTTCTTAGAATCTTTAACATCATCGGTTCTCTGTCCCTTCCACGTGCCGCAACCCGCTGTCCTATCAATTCTACGACCCTTGCCCTTCTTCTTCAGCTTGCTGAAGATGTAGAACGTTTTAGATGATGTCTCGCCGAAAATATTCCAGGGATCTTTGTCTTCACCGCCGTAGATTTCGCAGTCGCATATGACATCGCAGGGTAATGGTTCGCCTTTCACCTTCTTCGTTAAGTAGCATTCAATCAGCTGAACTTCGGTTGGATTGAATCGGAAACCTACGGGAAAGTTGGTCATCCAGGAAGCCATAATCTTTTTGGTGGCGATGGAGTAAGGAAAAGGCTGTGGTTTATTCAAGTTAAGGAAACCTAATAGCTAAATGCAAAGTGTTTTTACATTTTTATTCTTCGTACATCCATTTATATGAGGGACGGATGCACATTATTTGAGTGAGGGGGCAACTTTGGTGGTTTAATTGCATTTTAAACCATTGATAGTTTTAAAACTGTTATAAATAAGTCATTGTCCGTTTTCTTCACACACAAAAAATAATCATTGTACCTCCCAAAATTTTCCGTTTATTTGATTTTTAGGATCTTGTTAGTTTTATAATTAATGAAATTAAGTCTCCACTCAATATTTTATTTTGATTACTCTTTAGTACTTTAATTTCAAAATTAGAAAAATAAAACCCTAACTCCCTTAATAGTTTAATTGTTTTTTTAAGACTCTACTCATTTCAAAGTTAAGAAACTTGCCTCCTCATGAGCAAATCATGACTATGTGCCTAATTTATATACATATCGGTAGGGGGTTTACAGTTAATTGGTTCACAAGAAAATAAAAAAAAATATATATGTCACGATATCCGAAAATTGATATATTTTTAATCTTAATTATTACATTTTAATTGTCATGTAGGATAATTAGGATAAATACTTAAAACTGAAATTATTATTTCTCTTTATTTATTTACTAATATTCGAGACACATATGTATGTGTGTCAAGGGGGATTAGGCCCATTTTATAAATATTACATATTTCATAATTTTCGTTAAATAATAATTTTATCCATGTAAAAATTAAGTAATTAAATTAAAAATGTAAGAGCTAATTAAATATTTAGTCAAATAGAGTCTGAAGTAAGGAAGGATGGGCATACGCACCACAATTTCTGGTCTAATAAAAATTCAGGTCTCGATAAGTTTAAATATTAGAAAAAATAAATCTTGTCCCTCTTAATTTTGAGCTTAAATACTTATTAATCCCTTTTATTTTTAAATTCAATATTCTGACCCCTCTCAATGTTCGATCATGGCTTCATCCCAACGTGAGCCATACTTAATTTATAAGATAATATTTTATTTTTGGTCTAATAAAAATTTTCTTCTTCAATTCACCAAGGAAGCATCAAAGCTCACTTTCCCTCTCTTTATTTCTCTCAAATTCGGCAGCAACACTAGAAGGAGAAGATGAATAGCATCCTTCTCTTTCCTTCCTCCCAGTAGTGTAATCTAATTACACTTAGCCATTCTATGTCATTTCCATGTGCAAATGTCCATTTCTTTAAAATTAAACATGCAATCATCCACTTTTGTTTGGTTACAAATTGGTCTTTTTAATTTTGGTCACTAAATTTTCAATTCCTTCTATTTTGCCACTAATTTCAAGATTTCTTTATGATTTAGTAAAATTGATTTCACATCTAACTTCTAGGCTATGATTTGGGACATTATAGAGCCATACTTAATTTATAAGATAATATTTTACTTTTATAATTAATAAAAATATCATACTTGTGAGACGTTGTACTCAAACTTTGTTAAATTGTCGTTTCTAATGAAACAAAACTTATAGTTGTATAAAAACCCTAATGGTGCTTGAATACACTAATGATGCAACAAACCCTAACGGCCCCTTGAATCATCGTCCCCTTCTGTACGAGAGTCGTAGAGGCAGGCCGACGAAAGGACATGTACGTTTTGATGCGTCGTCTGTGCTAGAATCGCCGGCTTTTCTTTTCGTGTTGGTTGATATGCGTATCCCTAAAAAGAGTGGAAGTCAAGAAGAAGGCATTGTTGATGAGGCTTTGGATATCAGTGTCATGGTTGTTTATGGTGATGGCGGTCCGAGTGATCCTATCTTGGTAGATAATCAGACGCAGTTCTGTCAAGGTATGGTCTATTGTTAAAGCTTTTGTTTCCTTATTATTAGATATGTTATTGGTAGCCCAAATGGTCCAACATAGTTAATTTTCACGAAGTTTTATTAAGAAACTTGGATTTGGGTTTAAGTGGGGTTTTAAAGTGCTTTAAAATGGGTTTTGGGGTTGTTTTGGATATGAACTTGAGGGCTGATGGTTAGGTTATGTTTAAAGGGTTCTTTGGGAGTGTTGGATGTTGAATTTGATGTTGGAAATAAGAGTTCCTTGCTGGGTTTTGTGGCTGCACGAAAATGTGGGTTTTGAGAATGTTCTTGGCTTGAATTTGAACTTGATTGATGTTCCGAGTTTACAACAGTGGTTTGTGTTTGTTTTGGTGATTAATAGAGTGTATTTGATTGTTTAGAAACAATGAGTTGTGTTGGTGAAGCCTCACGTTTGAATCCGGGAAGCTTGGAAGTTTGATCGGTTAGAGTTTGTTGAGCTTAGAGTAGTCAGTGAGTGGTTCTTCGATTTTAAATTGGCTTTTAAATGTTGGTTCGAGCATGTAGACCTAGGTCGAGCTTGGTAAACCCACCTAGAGTTGGGATTAGATTGGTAGTCTAATCTAAAGCTTTAGTTTAGAAGACTTTGCTTGAACTTCTAAATGTTGTGTTATGCCCCACATATTAAATGTGAATGATGTTGCTATGCATTTTGCGCATATGTGATGTAATGAGTCATGATGATTCATTTATGCATTGTGATATGTATGTGTTTGATGAAATGTGAGTGCATGATGGTAAATCATGGTGGCTATGTGCTAGGCACGGGATATGGTAAGAATATTGTATTATGATGATCTTGTGGTGAGTTAGTATTGGCACTAGTATGCTTGGGTACAAATGATCGATCATTAGGATGTTAGTGTGCACACGAGTGTCGAAATGCGTGCGTGGTCTTGGTGATGGTAGTCACCAAGATGGAGTACGGGTACGCCCGAAAATCTTCTTTTGTATTTTAGTCGATGATGAGTGGAATCCCATCATCGAGGCGTGAGGATGAGTGGAATCCCCTCCGCGAGAATCGATGATGAGTGTAATCCCACCGAGAGGTAATGTAATGGTTGAGTTGTTGGATGTGAGTTCCAACGGTTGTTATCCGCGTATTCAGGTCATAGCTAGGTGCCAATACGTTTTGTTAAATGTGTTTCCATATGGTTGTATTGTGGACAAGTTGAGCATGGCATGATAATTGATGATATGTTCATGCATTTTATATATTTGATTCATGTGGTTCCGAAGGTAAGGAAACATGCATTCATCATTGGTTTTGTTACTCGTGCTTAGACCCTGCATTGTCGAGGTTTGTTTTATGAGCTTACCCTCACTAAGCTTTATGCTTACCCTCTCTTTTGTTCGACAATGTAGATCCTTAGTTCGTGGGTTGCTTGTGCAAGGAGAAAAGGCCTCCAAGTATGCTATCTTAACCTTCATGTATGGACTTTTAAGTAATTGATGTAATAGTTAAGCAATGGGGATTTGTGAATGTTGTTTTGTGTGAAGGAGCTTGTTTAGACTTCTTTAGTATGTTGGTGTTTTGTTTGTGGGTTGCTTATGCCATGTATGTTGGCCTTGTGCCCTTATATTTATGCTTTTGTGTATGTTTTGTTCTAAGGCATGAAAACCTTGTTATGCTATGTATGACTCTTTTGGTGAAAGCTTGATTCCTTTGAATGTATGGCCTTTCCATGTATGTGATGTGATGAACGTGTTTGAAGTAGGGTGAATGCCTCTAGAGTATGTAAATGCATGTTATATCTTGTTTCTTGATGTTTGAGGCTTGTTGGGAGCTTTAGGAGATGCAAAATCTGGTTTTTGGAAACACACAGATTGCATGCGTTTCGAAACGGGTAAGGCTGTTTCGGAAGGGGTGTGGTTCCAGGGACACTCGTATCAGAACACGTTATGGTACAATTTGGCTTCTGTGAGCCCCTTTTCCGATACGTGTTTCGAAACACTTTGGCTACTATGAGGGCCTCTTCCGGAAAGTGTTTCGGAACGCCTAGGTGAAATGGACCCCTGTTCCTAAACGAGGTGGAGCGTATCAGAACGGATGGTCTAGATTTTTACACTGGGGCCCGTGTATCGAAACGGGAAAGCCTGTTTCGAAACACATGCCTGAAAATGGGGCTTTTGACATCTCTAAAGGTTCTCGAGGGTTGAGGTTAGGCCTTGTTTGATGCTAGCTTTCTTGTGAGTCTTGTTCGTAATCGTTTATGTATGTTTTGGTCGCGTTTGCAAGAAATCATATTAACTTGACAACACAGTAAATTTAAATCAAATTAAGTGTCGTTTGTATGGTTTGGCCTTGTTTTCCACTGTCGCTTCACACATAGGTCTAATTGAATCCATCTAGACAAGATAATGTTAAATGAAAAAGTTTTCTCGGGTTGTTAACTGAAGTGGAGCCTGAACAGGTTTCACCTCGGTTTTCCCCGTGTAGCCCACTCAGACCGGTTAGTCACCCGAACCATAACGAGGGGGTTACACTTGTTGGTATCAGAGCCTGAGGTTTCCGAGACCTCGTGCAGGTAAGTGAGGTAAGTTAAATTCTTGTATTGCAATTGCACGGTGTTTGCTTGCCATGTAAGTATGTTTGCTTGCTTATTAAGTATGCTTTGATGTTTGCTTAATTGATCGTACGTGTGTGATGTTTGAAGCATGTTGAGTAGAGTCCCATTGTTTTTATTACATCGGAGAAAGAGATTTCAAGTGAGGGAAACATACTTGAGCCACTTGGACCCTTGCCCTTGCTAACCTTATTTTGTATGTTGTTGTTGTAGTTGTTATCTATGAGCTGTTATGTCGAGGCCTAAAGGTAGACTGAGGTTGGTTCGTTAGGAGCCCCATGTTGCGGCTCCTGCTGATGAGTCGGTGGCTGGAGTAAAGGCTCCTGTGGAAGAGCCTGCTGTTGGAGTCGGAGCTCTTCCACCACCACCTCCTCAGCCTGATGTAGAAGGCGAGGCTAGAGCTGAGGGAGCGGGACCTCAGGTTGGCCAGGGTGGCCAAGGTCCTGCAGGGATAGACATGGCTCCGCTAGTTCAAGCTATAGTGGGAGCGTTTCAGGCTGCAGTTGCCGGAGCTCAGGCTACAGCTCAGCCGAGAAGGGATGATACTAGTTTACCCTTAGAGAGACTTCGTAGCCTCGAAGCAGATGAGTTCAGGGGATCTACGCCTGAGAGATCAGAGTTATGGCTAGGGAAGACAGTTTGTATTTTGGATCAGATGGGATGTGTTGGGGCTCATAAGTTGGGCTGTGTAGTTTCGTTACTTCAGGGTGATGCCTACACCTGGTGGGTCACCTTTACTTCCGGCATGCCTCAGGCCGAGATCAGTTGGAATTTCTTTGAGACTGCTTTCAGAAAGAGGTATTTGGGCCCGAGATATTTAGATGAGAAGAAGAGGGAGTTCATGGCTCTTGTTCAGAGAGACACCTCAGTGACAGATTATGAGATATGCTTTGTCCGATTGAGTCAATATGCTTCGAAGTTGATTCTTACTGAGAGGGATCGTTGTGATTGGTTCAGGTACGGACTTCATGAGGAGGTCAAGAGGTACACCTTGGCTATTGATTATTCTGATTTTGATGTCTTGGTCACTAGGGCCAAGGACATCGAGCATAGCTTGGAGCTGACCAAGTGTTCGAGAGGATCCAGTTTAGGGAAGAGGCATAACAACTTTGATCGTGGTGATGCTAAGAGGCATCGGGGCAGTGGACAACAGTATGATCATAGGCATGGCGGTGGCCACCACGATAGAGGCCATCAGTCCCAAAGAGCTGGTGGGCGTTTGCCCGAGTGTGCCCAATATGGGAGACAACATTCAGGAGAGTGTTGGGGAAACTATCATGCTTGCTGGAACTATGGATCGAGGGACCACTTCAGGAGAGAGTGTCCGCATCAGGCGACACAGGCACCGATTCAGGTATAGGCTTCTGTGAGAGCGATCGACTATCAGAGAGGTCGTGGGCACAGTCGTGGTTACTTCCAGTCGAGGGCTGGTGCACCTAAGATACAGGCACCGAGGAATCTTGCTCATATAGTGGCAGTTCAGCCAGAGGCTGGTGGACCAGCTGGAGTCTACGCACTGACAAGTCGTCGTTTAACCGGTCAAAATAAATTAATTAATTAACCTCTTTCAACAATAAATAAATAAAGAAATTGAATAAGTATAGGGAAAGAGGGTCGATCCGCAGGGAGATTAGCTGGAATTGTTGACTTGAATTTGTTGAATCCGAAATCCCAGGAATATCTGAAAAAGCAAAGAAATAAAAGGGGGTGATATTTGATATTGAGTGAAGTAACAAAAAAAAATGCAAGAATTAAAATAATAAGAAAAACCAAATGTGCAAATTAGCCTCAAGCTAGCCTTGTCAATTCCTTCGATCATTGAAATAGATTTTTACTTCGGGGATCATATCGGTTACAGTCTGCGAGGCCCAACCCGTCGCAACTTGCTTCTCTCTCGAGTAACCAATCCTCCCAAGACTATCTTCGAAGGTTGATTCTTAAACAAATTAGCCACGTCTATCGCCGTTAAAGTGTTTAGTTTTGAAAGCAGGAAAAGCCCGACTCAGAAATTGTCTTAAAAAGAATCGCTTCTGATTTTATCTTTCCTTAGCGGACCGCCGCTAAGAGTGTTCACAGGAAGTCGAAATTGCCACAGGCCGATCCTTCCTCCCAAATATGTCTTTAAACGATTCCAGATCAACGAGCTCTTTTTGATTTGAAAAACGATTAAAAACTTTAGTAAGGCCGATTGCCAAACTATCTAAACAGAAAGATAAAAATGTATTCCCGAAGGAATTTAGGCAGTGTTCAATTCTCACGATTAGAATTGATTTGGCTAACTCTTGGCTCAAGAAATTTAGCTAAGCATGATATTAATTATCATACTTAACTTGGTTTTTAGAAAAGTAATAAAATAACATAAAATAAATGGAACAAGAAAATAAAGAAAAAAAACTTTTATTAAAGCTAAAAACTATTTACAAAGGAAAAGCTAAAAAAACTCAAAGCTAAGAAGATGATCACTCAAATGATTGATGATCTAAGCCTTTACCAAGGGTGGTATTTATAGGCTTAGATTTACAAAGATAAAGTGATGAGATAATTTAAAATAATAAACAAAAGATAAATAATTCAAATGTTTTGAAATTTAAATGCAGGAAATCTAATCGGATAAGCTGATAAGCTCTCTCAGAACGTTCCAGAAGCTTCTAGAAGTCGCCACGTCACTGCCACGTCAGACGCGTCGTGCCCGGTGTCGTGCCCATGATGCCAGTCATGACAGAATTATAATAAAAACTGCAGAAATGCCCCATTTTCACTACTATTTTCAGAATTGGATCCCTGCACAAAATATAACGAAAACAACATGTATTAAGCAGCAAGATGTCCAAATAACTAGAAAAATAGCAAATGAAATATGTCATATTTGAGAACTCATCAAATTCCCCCTCACTTGTCTCATACTTGTCCTCAAGTATGTCCGAAAATGATATTAACCAAGAATGCATTCTTCAAGCCATCACAAGTATCAAGCATAATTATAATAGTTCAAGTGCAAAAGAAATACCATGAAAGAGACACAAATCAAACCAAGTGGATATAAGCAAAGAACAGTCTTTCATTCTTTCAATCGTCTATCAAGTAGTAATCAAATCCTAACCTAGTCTTAATCCTCACCAAGGTACACTCAAGAGCACTCAAAGTGTTTAAAGGTAAATGTGAAGCAAAAGCACTCTAAGTCATGCATGAACAAAGGTTTCCATAGGCTTGTAACAAGTTCAATTCTCCACTACTTATTAGAATCGAGGTGCAAAAATCATTAGGTCTTTTATTCAAGGTGTAATGTGGGTTTAGAAAAAAAAAGGGTAGAAAGATGGAAAGAAAAGGTAAAAGAAGATGATCCATGCAAGAAGTTTCAAACAATAAGCAACGAAGACAAAAAAGGAGTTAAAAATGGGCAAGCAAACACATTTCTTTTTTTTTGTTTTTTTTTTTCTTTTTTCGAAACTATTTCTTTCGAAGCAATTGCTTCTTTTTATTCTGTTTTTTTCTTTTTTTTTTCTCTTTTTCATTTTTTCTTTGAAAAATTCTGCCCTTATTCGAATTGCAGCCCCTTTTTGTCTAGCAATACAGTTCTAGCATTTGATCATTCAAAAAGTTTGGTTTAGGGTTAAGCAAAAAAATGGGGTGTAAGGCTAACAAAAGGCTCACTAGGCGATGAGGAAGGGTAAAATAGAGTGAAAGGGATGGAAAAGGTTAAAAGCCTAATGCCTAAATCATTTTAAAGCACCTCGTTCTTAGTGTAGTCTCGAATTGTAAGCAAGCCACAAGTTCTAGATTCCTAAAGTTCAGGATGACACTCTCAAGCAAAAGAAACGAGCATAATATGAAGAATGCATGCTCAAGGCTCAAATCTTACCAAAATTGGGCTAATTTTATTAAGCTAGGTGAGAAATCCAATTATCACAATCAAGGCAAATTGAAAAGAAATGTCAAACTATCATTATACTCATGCCATTTGATTATCAAAATGTCACCATTCAAATATTTATATGCACTATCACAATTATAACATGCTGGACAGCAAGCAATGACAAAGAAAATATTTTCTCAAAGTTAAACCAAAATCAAACATATATCAGATAAGCATGGCAAGTGGTTTGCTACCCTCCCCCTCACTTAAATGAATTGCCCCAATTCACAAAAATTAAAGAAATAAAGAGAAAATAAGGGCAAAAGATACTCCCCGTGAATGATGAAATTGAGTCCGCCGTTGACATTGACTGGAATGACGGTGATGGAGATCGTAGGGGAGGTGGACGGTGACTGGAGCTCGGTCCGACGGTGCTGTTGGAGAGCTGCGAACGACGGCAGGCGGTTGGGGAGAAGGCGGAGGTGCAGTGGAAGCCGTATGAGTGGGGTTCTCGACCGGGGCTGGGGGCTTGCCGTCGTCGACCACCGCGGCATGGAGGAGGTGCGGGGACATGGTGAATTGCGGCTGAGTGAAATAGATGGGTGTGTTTTGTTAGGGTTTGGTGGTTTTGTGGGAAAGAAAAAAAATGGGAAAAGAGGGGAAAATGAAGGGTGCAAAGGGCATGGGCTAAAGTGCTTCCTGTGTGAAAAGAAAAATCCTGCATAAAATTTATTAAGGTAAAAAAAAGAAAGAAAATAAAAAATGAAACATAAATTAAATTATTAAAAAGGAAGAAAAAATTAACGAAAAATAAACCAATGGGTTGCCTCCCATTTAGCGCTTTGTTTAATGTCGTTTAGCTCGACGACCTTTGCTGTGGGTTTTCCTGGTCATAAAAAAAATAAAACAAAATCAGTCAAAAATGCCGAAAGTAAATCTCCCCGGCAACGGCGCCAATTTTGACAAGTCGTCGTTTAACCGGTCAAAATAAATTAATTAATTAACCTCTTTCAACAATAAATAAATAAAGAAATTGAATAAGTATAGGGAAAGAGGGTCGATCCGCAGGGAGATTAGCTGGAATTGTTGACTTGAATTTGTTGAATCCGAAATCCCAGGAATATCTGAAAAAGCAAAGAAATAAAAGGGGGTGATATTTGATATTGAGTGAAGTAACAAAAAAAAATGCAAGAATTAAAATAATAAGAAAAACCAAATGTGCAAATTAGCCTCAAGCTAGCCTTGTCAATTCCTTCGATCATTGAAATAGATTTTTACTTCGGGGATCATATCGGTTACAGTCTGCGAGGCCCAACCCGTCGCAACTTGCTTCTCTCTCGAGTAACCAATCCTCCCAAGACTATCTTCGAAGGTTGATTCTTAAACAAATTAGCCACGTCTATCGCCGTTAAAGTGTTTAGTTTTGAAAGCAGGAAAAGCCCGACTCAGAAATTGTCTTAAAAAGAATCGCTTCTGATTTTATCTTTCCTTAGCGGACCGCCGCTAAGAGTGTTCACAGGAAGTCGAAATTGCCACAGGCCGATCCTTCCTCCCAACTATGTCTTTAAACGATTCCAGATCAACGAGCTCTTTTTGATTTGAAAAACGATTAAAAACTTTAGTAAGGCCGATTGCCAAACTATCTAAACAGAAAGATAAAAATGTATTCCCGAAGGAATTTAGGCAGTGTTCAATTCTCACGATTAGAATTGATTTGGCTAACTCTTGGCTCAAGAAATTTAGCTAAGCATGATATTAATTATCATACTTAACTTGGTTTTTAGAAAAGTAATAAAATAACATAAAATAAATGGAACAAGAAAATAAAGAAAAAAAACTTTTATTAAAGCTAAAAACTATTTACAAAGGAAAAGCTAAAAAAACTCAAAGCTAAGAAGATGATCACTCAAATGATTGATGATCTAAGCCTTTACCAAGGGTGGTATTTATAGGCTTAGATTTACAAAGATAAAGTGATGAGATAATTTAAAATAATAAACAAAAGATAAATAATTCAAATGTTTTGAAATTTAAATGCAGGAAATCTAATCGGATAAGCTGATAAGCTCTCTCAGAACGTTCCAGAAGCTTCTAGAAGTCGCCACGTCACTGCCACGTCAGACGCGTCGTGCCCGGTGTCGTGCCCATGATGCCAGTCATGACAGAATTATAATAAAAACTGCAGAAATGCCCCATTTTCACTACTATTTTCAGAATTGGATCCCTGCACAAAATATAACGAAAACAACATGTATTAAGCAGCAAGATGTCCAAATAACTAGAAAAATAGCAAATGAAATATGTCATATTTGAGAACTCATCACGCACAGAGAGAGGCAGGGAATGACATAGATGTGATAGCAGGTAATTTTGAGTTATAGTCCATGTCTTTGCTTTCTTTAGTCGATTCGGGTTCCACGCATTTTTACATTTTGACTGAGCATGCAAAGAAATTAGACATACCTGTTGAGATTTTAGACGTAGGGATGCATGCGACTAGTTCCTTCGGTGAGACAGTTGTAGTTAGACATATGTATAAGAGGTGCCCGTTGAAGATTCAGGGTCATGTGTTTCCTGTTGATATGATGGAGCTTCCGTTCTACGAATTTGATATCATTTTGAGTATGGATTGGTTGGTTGAGCACATAGCTAATGTAGATTTTGAGACAAAGAGAATTTCGTTCGTTGAAGCTTTTTGATGACTACGAGGTAGTGGTAGTAAGCGAGAACGTTAAGTTCTTCTCAAACGTTGTGTCGGCTCATAGGTTGATGGATTCCAAATGTGGGGCTTATTTAGCGTATATGATGAATCCGAATATGAGTGAGGTTAGACCGAAAGATATCAGGACAGTTTGTGATTATCCAGATGTGTTTCCAAAAGAATTATCGTGTTTGCCTCCTAACAGAGATGTAAAGTTTGTGATTGAGACTGTTTCAGGGTCTACTTCAGTTTCTATTGCTCTGTACCGTATGGCTCTAAAAGAGTTAAAAAGTCAGCTTTAGGAGTTGTTAGACCGAGGATTTATTAGGCCTAGTAGTTCGCCTTGGGGTGCTCCCGTGTTGTTTGTGAAGAAGAAGGATGGCAGTATGGGGATGTGTATCGACTATAGGCAGTTGAACCAGTTGACAGTGAAGAACAAGTATATGTTGCCTCGTATAGATGACCTGTTTGATCAGTTGAGGGGTGCCTTAGTGTTTTCGAAGATAGATTTGAGGTCAGGGTACTATCAGTTGAAGGTAAACGAGTGTGATGTTCCGAAGACAACTTTTAGGACTAGACACAGTCATTATGAGTTTCTTGTGATGCCGTTTGGGCTCACGAAGGCACCAGCAACTTTGATGGACATGATGAACAGAGTTTTCCGAGACTATCTAGACCTATTTGTAGTTGTTTTCATAGACGACATCCTTGTGTACTCGAGATCAGAAGAAGAACATGATGAGAACTTGAGGCTTGTTTTGCAGAGATTGATGAGTAATCAGTTGTATGCTAAGTTGAGTAAATGCGAGTTTTGGATCCGAGAGGTTGTGTTTCTTGGCCACGTTGTGTCAGCTGAAGGTATCCGAGTTGGTCTGAAGAAGATTGAAGCCATTGTTGAGTGGAAACAACCTAAGTCAGTGACAGAGATTAGGAGTTTCCTAGAACTAGCTGGTTACTATAGGAGGTTCGTTGATGGTTTCTCTAGAGTAGCTGCTCCGTTGACTAAATTGTTGCAAAAAGGAGTTAAGTTTGAGTGGTCTGATGCGAGACAGTGTGCTTTTGAGAAGTTAAAAGAAGCTTTGACGAATGCTCCAGTGTTAGTACAACCAGTTTAAGGGAAAAAGTTCGTGATCTATAGCGATGCTTCCTACGTAGGTTTAGGTTGTGTTCTGATGCAAGAAAAGAGAGTTGTTGCTTATGCTTCAAGACAGTTGAAGGTGCAAGAGAAGAACTACCCTACGCACGACATTGAGTTAGCAGCAGTTGTGTTTGCATTGAAAATTTGGCGACACTACTTGTATGGTGAGAAGTGCACGATTTACACTGATCATAAAAGCCTGAAGTATCTGATGACTCAGAGAGAGTTGAACTTGAGACAAAAAAGATGGCTTGAACTGTTGAAAGACTACGATTTGACTATTGAGTACCATCCGGGTAAGGTGAATGTAGTGGCTGAAGCATTGAGTAGAAAAGTTGCAGTTGAGTTGCGAGCTATGTTTGCTAGGCTGAGTGTATCATGGGACGATGGTTTGATTACAGAGTTGCAAGTGAAGCCTTCGTTGATTCAGATGATCAGAGAGAAACATTTGCAAGACGTATCACTAGCTTCACATGTTCAGGACATTGCAGAAGGTAGACCGACAAAGTACAATTTCAGTGATGAGAATGTGTTGTGTTTTAGAGACAGAGTTGTTGTACCTAAATATGTTGAGTTGAGACGTATGATTCTGAGCAAAGCACATTCGAGTCCTTTTTCTATGCGTCCGGGCGGTACTAAGATGTACCGAGGTCTGAAGAGTGATTATTTCTGGGTTGGTTTGAAGAAGGATGTAGCCGAGTATGTGAGCTGTTGTATAGTTTGTCAGAGGGTAAAGGCAAAACATCAGGTTCCTTCAAGTTTGTTACAGCCTTTGAAAATTCCGGAATGAAAGTGGGAGAGAATCACTATGGACTTTGTATCAGGGTTGCCGTTGTCTCCTTCGAAGAAGAATTATGTCTGGGTGATAGTTGATAGATTCACTAAGTGTGCTCATTTCTTAGCAGTGAACACCACAAATTCCTTAGATAAATTGGCAGATTTGTACATCCGCGAGATTGTGAGACTTCATGGGATTCCGATGTCTATTGTATCAGACAGAGATCCGAGATTCACATCGAGGTTCTGGAGTTGTTTGCATAGTGCCCTAGGTAGTCGTTTGCATTTCAGTACTTCTTATCATCCGTAGTGAGATGGTCAATCAGAGTGAGTAATACTAGTATTAGAGGATATGCTCCGTTGTTGTGTGATCGATTTCTAGGGATCTTGGGAGAAGCACTTACCCTTAGTCGAGTTTGCTTACAACAACAGTTACCAGGCTAGTATCCAGATGGCTCCTTATGAGGCATTGTATGGTAGACGATGTAGGACTCCGATATGTTGGGTCCAAATGGGTCAGAAATTGTTACCTATGCCGAATTTGCTTAAGAGGACTATCAAAAAAGTGAAGTTGATTTGTGACCGTCTGAAAGCAGCTTCTGATCGTCAGAAATCTTACGCAGATTTGAAGAGAAAAGAGATTGAGTATTCAGTGGGTGAGAAGGTGTTTATGAAAGTGTCTCCGTGGAAGAAGGTAATGCGATTTGGCCGGAAAGGCAAGTTGAGTCCGAGGTTTATTGGTCCGTATGAGATAGTTGAGCCGATTGGGCCACCTTACCGTTTGAGATTGCCTTTAGAGTTAGAGAAGATCCACGATGTATTACATGTGTCGATGCTCAGGAGATATAGATTGGATCCATCTCATGTTATGCCCGTTGAGGAGATAGAACTAAATCTAGATTTGTCATACAATGAAGAACCAGTTGAGATACATGCTTCGGATAGAAAGGTGTTGCGTGGCAAGACCATAGAGTTGGTCAAGGTGTTGTGGAGACATAGAGGCGTGGAAGAGGCCACGTGGGAGAGGAAAGCGGATATGCTTGAGAAGTTTTCGTTCCTGTTTCCGTCAGGTAATTTCGGGGACAAAATTCCTTAAGTGGGGGAGAGTTGTAACACCCGAGTTTGGGGGTCAGGAGAAATTAAATTATCAAAAAATAATTTTGGGGCTTGTATTTTCAAAACAAATAAAAATATATTGGACTTGTTTTAAATTAAACCCAAATGGCCATGGATTTTTCACTATGGTAATAACCCATTTTCATTAAGGGTAAAAGTGACTTTTGGCTTTAAAAATAAATCGAAACAATAACATATTGCTTTTCACTCTTCTTCTTCCCCACCCACTTTCAAACCAACGACAACTTCCCATCCCCCTTGAAGTTTACTATTCCATTTCTTCCTTGATTTATCCTTAAAGATTTTTGAAAGGTAATTACGTTTTTGAGTTGTCCTCATCTTCCTCTTTCTCTCCATGTTCTTAATTTTCAATGAAACCCATTATTTTGCATATTAGAGTTTTTAAGTTTTAAGTTAAAAATCCAAACTTTATGGTATATTGTTAAAGCTTTTGATTCCTTATTATTAGATATGTTATTGGTAGCCCAAACCGTCCAACATAGTTAATTTTCACGAAGTTTTATTAAGAAACTCGGATTTGGGTTTAAGTGGGGTTTTAGAGTGCTTTAAAATGGGGTTTTGGGGTTGTTTTGGATAAGAACTTGAGGGCTGATGGTTAGGTTATGTTTAAAGGGTTCTTTGGGAGTGCTGGATGTTGAATTTGATGTTGGAAATGGGAGTTCCTTGCTGGGTTTTGTGGCTGCACGAAAATGTGGGTTTTGAGAATGTTCTTGGCTTGAATTTGAGCTTGATTGGTGTTCTGAGTTTACAACAGTGGTTTGTGTTTGTTTTGGGGATTAATAGAGTGTATTTGATTGTTTAGAAACAAGGAGTTGTGTTGGTGAAGCCTCACGTTCGAATCCAGGAAGCTTGGAAGTTTGATCGGTTAGAGTTTGTTGAGCTTGGAGTAGTCAGTGAGTGGTTCTTTGATTTTAAAATGGTTTTCAAATGTTGGTTCGAGCATGTAGACCTAGGTCGGGCTTGGTAAACCCATCTAGAGTTGGGATTATATTGGTAGTCTAATCTCAAGCTTTAGTTTAGAAGACTTTTGTTGAACTTCTAAATGTTTTGTTATGCCTCACGTATTAAATGTGAATGATGTTGTTATGCATTTTGTGCATATGTGTTGTGATGAGACATGATGATTCATTTATGCATTGTGATATACATGTGTTTGATAAAATGTGAGTGCATGATGGTAAAATCATGGTGGCTACGTGCTAGGCACGAGAAATGGCAAGAATATTGTATTATGATGATCTTGTGGTGAGTTAGTATTGGCACTAGTATGCTTGGGTACAAATGATCAATCATTAGGATGTTAGTGTGCACACGAGTGTCGGAATGTGCACGTGGTCTTGGTGATGGTAGTCACCAAGATAGAGTACGGGTACACTCGAAAATCTTCTTTTGTATTTTAGTCGATGATGAATGGAATCCCATCGACGGGGCGTGAGGATGAGTTGAATTCCCTCCGCGAGAATCGGTGATGAGTGTAATCCCACCGAGAGGTAATGTAATGGTTGAGTTGTTGGATGTGAGTTCCAACAGTTGTTATCCGCGTATTCGGGTCATAGCTAGGTGCCAATACGTTTTGTTAAATGTGTTTCCATATGGTTGTATTGTGGTCATGTTGAGCATGGCATGATAATTGGTGATATGTTCATGCATTTTATATATTTGATTCATGTGGTTCTGAAGGTAAGGAAACATGCATTCATCATTGGTTTTGTTGCTCGTGCTTGGACCCTGTATTGTCGAGGTTTGTTTTATGAGCTTACCCTCACTAAGCTTTACGCTTTTCCTCTCTTTTGTTCGACAATGCAGAACCTTAGTTCATGGATTGCTTGTGAAAGGAGAAAAGGCCTCCAAGTTTGCTATCTTAACCTTCAAGTATGGACTTTTAAGTAATTGATGTAATAGTTAAGCAATGGAGATTTGTGAATGTTGTTTTGTGTGAAGGAGCTTGTTTAGACTCCTTTAGTATGTTGGTGTTTTGTTTGTGGCTTGCTTATGCCATGTATGTTGGCCTTGTGCCCTTATCTTTATGCTTTTGTGTATGTTTTGTTCTAAGGCATGAAAACCTTGTTATGCTATGTATGTCTCTTTTGGTGAAAGCTTGATTCCTTTGAATGTATGGCCTTTCCAATGTATGTGATGCGATGAACGCGTTTGAAGTAGGGAGAATGCCTCTAGAGTATGTAAATGCATGTTATATCTTGTTTCTTGATGTTTGAGGCTTGTTGGGAGCTTTCGGAGATGCAAAATCTGGTTTTTGGAAAACACAGACTATAGACGTTTCGGAACGGGTGTGGTTCCAGGGACACCCGTATCAGAACGCGTTCTGATACGGTTTGTCTACTGTGAATCCCTTTTCCGATACGTGTTTCGGAATGCTTTGGCTACTGTGAGGGTCTATTCCGGAACGTGTTTCGGAACGCCTATGTGAAATGGACCCTTGTTCCGAAACAGGGTGGAGTGTATCAGAACGGAAGGTCTGGATTTTTAAACTGGGGCCCGTGTATCGAAACGGGCAAGCGTGTTTCGAAACACTGGCCTGAAAATGGAGTTTTTGACATCTCTAAAGGTTCTCGAGGGTTGGGCTTAGGCCTTGTTTGATGCTATCTTTCTTGTGAGCCTTGTTCGTAATCGTGTATGTGTGTTTTGGCCGTGTTTGCAAGAAATCGGATTAACTTGACAACACGGTAAATTTAAATCAAATTACGTGTCGTTTGTATGGTTTGGCCTTGTTTTCTGTTGTCGCTTCACACATAGGTCTAATTGAATCCATCTAGACAAGATAACGTTAAATGAAAAAGTTTTCTTAGGTTGTTAACCGAAGTGGAGCCTTAACGGGTTTCGCTTCAATTTCCCCCGTGTAGCCCACTCGGACCGGTCAGTCGCCCGGACCAAGATGAGGGGGTTACATAGTCTGGAATCAGAAGAGTCAATAAATTTAACAATTTCACGCAACTTAATAACAGAAGAATCAATTACCTTCAACCCTTTTTGAACTTTCAAGTTCAGAGTATGGGCAACACATCTAATGTGAAAGTACTTACCATTGCAAGGAAGGGGATATATGGCATGTAAATCGTCTTTGAGACGGTTAACCATTCTCTCATTTGTAGAAGCATTATCAACGGTTATAGTAAAAACTTTCTTCTCAAGACCCCACTCACATATTAATTTTTTAACAAATTTATAAATAGACTCACCATCATGGGGTGGGGGGAAACGACGAAAGTTTAGAATTTTTTACTAAAGTTTCCAATTATTATCAACATAATGTGCAGTCAGAGCAAAATATGAACGTGAAGTGCAAGCAGACCAACCATCACATGTAAAACAGATTCGACTTGAAACAGAATGCATTGAATTAAGTAACAATTTCTTATGCTTCTCGCGCTTTAACATGCAATGTTTAGTAACAGTGTACCTAGAGATATCATTGACATTAGAATTAAGATAACGATGCAAAATCCTAAGTTTATCATGCTCAACCATGCTCAATGTATAACCATGACACAAAATAGCTTTAGCAAACAAATCACAATAAGTTTTCTGATCAAAAGAACTTCCTAAACAACTACTGGATTAGACACAAGGAAGTCATTGTAGGCTTGGCATTTTTCAGTATGTCTTTTAGGGTTAGAGGTACCAATATAAGAATCGGCTTTATACCTTTTTGTTTTGCAATACTTACATTCAACAAAAAGACCATCCTACTCCTTAACGAAGCAATAATGATCCCAAACAGGAGAAGTTCTTCTCCCAAACTCTGTTGTTGAAGCCCTACTTTTAGAGGAAGGAACAACTGTAGAGGCTTGGTCATTTTCATCCGCTTCAAACAAAACATAAAAAAATAAATTAGGGATTGATCAAATAATAACCCTAAACTTCTGAAAATAAAAAAGACAAAGGAGTATACCTCTTTGAACGGGAAACTCCAACTCATAGGAAATATCATCCATAGGCATACCTGTGCTAAATGAAGAAAATAGAACACTGTGAAATCCCAGAAACGAAACAAACAACAAAAAATACAATTATATAATGCATGTCAAAGAATCCAGAAACATTAAGACAAACACATAAACATAAATATATACATAACTTAAGTAGAAACATTAAGACATATACATAACAAAATTCAGAACAAAGCAAAACACTAAACCATACAAACAAAGTGGTTTCAGTTTAATCCTTGTACATGGCGTTGTTTACACCAAACCACATGGTCCTTTAAAAACCCCCTTTGGCACCAGTAGCCCCACAGGTCTGATAGTCCAACCTAAACACTCGGATTAAACCAAGGAAACCCTAGCATGCATACTAAAATAACAACACATAAACAGAAACTTTAAAACATATACATAACAAAATCCAGAAACATTAAGACAAACATATGAACATAAATATATACATAACATAAGCAGAAACATTAAGACATACATAACAAAATCCAAAACAGAGAAAAACACTAAACCAGACAAAAAAGTGGTTTTAGTTTAATCCTTGTACATGTCGTTGTTTACACCAAACCACAATGTCCTTTAAAAACCCTCTTTGGCACCAATAGCCCCGCAGGTCTGGTAGTCCAGCCTAAACACTCGGATTAAACCAAGGAAACACTAGCATGCATACTAAAACAACAACACATAAACATAAACTTTAAAACATATACATAACAAAATCCAGAAACATTAAGACAAACATATAAACATAAATATATACATAACATAAGCAGAAACATTAAGACATACATAACAAAATCCAGAACAAAGCAAAATAGTAAACCAGACAAACAAAGTGGTTTCAGTTTAATCCTTGTACATGGCGTTGTTTACACCAAACCACATGGTCCTTTAAAAAAACCCTTTGGCACCAGTAGCCTCGCAGGTTTGGTAGTCCAGCCTAAACACTCAGATTAAACCAAGGAAACCCTAGCATGCATATTAAACCAACAACGCATAAACCGAAACCAAATGAAAAGGTAAACAAAGTAGACATGCAACCAAAAGAAAAGGCAAACAAAAATATACCAACAACCAGAAATTAGGGTTTTTAGAAATATACCAACAACTGAAAAGGCAGAGAAGATCAGCTCCCAAAAATAAAAACATGCATATTAAACAGAAACAAAGTTAGCATAAATCACAGTATAAAAAATAATAAAAAAGAACAGATATGAGATAATAACTTACCAAATCCGAGAGATGAGAAGATTAAAAGATGATGAAATGAGATTAAGGTTTTTAGAAAGAAGATGAAACGATTTAAGGAAATTAGGGCTTTTAGGGTTCTCAGAAGTCAGGAGAAGGAGAAGGGATATTAGGGTTTTTAGAAGTCAGAAAGATGAAGAAAGGAAATTAGGGTTTTTAGAAGAAGATGGAGAAAGGATATTAGGGTTGATAAGTGTTTAGGGTTGATGGAGATAAGTGTTTAGGGTTGATGGATTAGGGTTGAGGGATTATGGATTAGTGTTTAAGGTTTATGGTATATGGGTTAGGGTATCGATTGATTTGAGGTTTAGGGCAAAACAAATTTGATTTGGGGATTAAGGTTTTGAAGGATTGAAAAGGAGAAAGTGGAAGAACATGATGATGTTCTTGAGAAAATGTTTAGTTTTGATCGAGATGAAACATGTTTAGACTGAAGTAGGATGTTTTTATAGGATCTGGAATGATTTTGGGGAAGAACAATGAAGAACTTGGTGAACAACAATGGTTTTGATCGAGAGAAAACATGTTTAGACTGAAGTAGGATGTTTGTATAGGATCTGAAATGATTTTGGGGAACAACAATGAAGAACTTGGTGAAAAACCAAGGTTTCGATCGAGAATAGATAGGAAATCTGGGAGAAATTGTGTTTTTGAGAGAGAGAACTCGAGGAGAAATTTCGGCAGAGTAACGGTAGGTTAAAAATGGTGAAAAGTGGCTGGGGGTGAGGGTTTATTTATAGGGGTGAGCCGGGTAAAAAAGATCCGCGTGTTTTTAACGGGTTGCCCGCGTTATACGGGTCTTGCTCCGCAAGCACGCATACTTTCAAATGTTTCAATTTGGTCTTGATTTTTGTAAAATTTAGTTTAAAAGTTTATTTTATATTTGATTTGGTCCTTATTTTAGTTTTAAGGTTTATGGTTGGGTTTTAATTTAAGGTTTAGGGTTATAATTTAGGGGTTAGGTTTAAGGTTTAGTGTTATTGTTTCAACCAGTGTTTGAATTTTGGGTTTAAGGTTTTAATATTTATGGTTTAGGGTTTAGGGTTTTATGTTAAATGTTTATGGTTATTAATTTAGGGTTAGGAAAACTTTTTATTTAGGTTTCATGGTTTTGATTTTTGAATTTATGTAACAATCCCTACCCCTAAACCTTAAACCCTAAAGCCTAAAGCTTAAACCATTCACACAAAACCCTAAACCCTAAACCCTAAACCATAAACAATGATGATAACTCACAAACCCTAAATCATAAACACTCGAATATAACCCATAACTCTAAAATCATAAACCCTAAACACTATAATATGAACCCTAAACCCTCAAATATAAACCATAACTATTAAATCATAAACCATACACCCTTAAACTATAAACATTAAACAATAATGATAACTCGTAACCCTAATGCAACACCCTAAACCCTTGAATATAAACCGTAACTCTCAAACCCTAAACCCTTAAACCCTCGAATATAAATCATAAACCCTCAAACCTTAAACCATTAAACCCTCGAATATAAATCATAAACCCTTGAATGTAAACCCTAACTCTAAAACCATACACCATAAACCATAAACCCTAAACCATAAACATTAAACCCTTAACTATAAACCATAAACAATAATGATAACTCATAAAACCTAATGCAGAACCCTAAACACTCGAATATGAAAACATAAACCCTAAACCTTAAACCCTTAAACTCTAAACCATAAATAATAATGATAACTCGTAATCAAAATACAACACCCTAAACCCTAAACCATCGAATATAAACACTAACTCTCTAACCCTAAACCCTAAATAATAACCCCTAAACCCTTAAATTCTAAACCGTAAACAATACCGATAACTCATAATCCTAACACAACACCCCAAACCGTAAACCATCGAATATAAAAACTAACTCTCAAACCATAAACCCTAAACCCAAAAGCCCAAAGCCCTAAACAATAATAATTAAACCCTAAATTATAAACCATGAAAAAAAATGATAACTCATAAGTCATAAAGCCTAATATAGAGCCCTAAACCCCAAACACTCGAATATGAAACCTAAACCCTAAACTATAAACCATGAACAATAATGATAACTCATAAAGCCTAATACAGAACCCTAAACCATAACACTCAAATATGAACCCCAAAGCCTAAACCATAAACACAAACCCTAAACACTTAACCTTTAACCCTTGTAACCCCCTTAGCCCGGCCTGGACGGTTGACCCGAACTACGAAGATTACACGGGGAAAACCAAAGTCAACCCGAAAGTCAACCTTGATTAACGACCCTATTTTTTTTCTTTTTAATCTTGTCTAGATACACATTAACCCTATGTGAGTACGCATGAAACATTCAGGTGAAAAGCACATCGATCGAACAACATGCGAGACTCAATTGCACAAAATACAAATATTAGGTACCAAAATGTAAATTCCGGAAATTAGAAGGTCTTAACTGATTTTAAGTTACCAATATTAAATTAGTCACATTACATACTTCCCTGTCAAATTTCACCTTAATCGGACATCTCAAACTCATGCAATTACAATTACAACATTCGGGACTAAAACGTAAAGCTTGCAAACCTCAACACCATTCAAATCAGTGCCCAACTGTCGCCTATTTCGAAACGGTGTTGACCGTTCCGAAACACGGGTTCGTTTCGAGACTTGTTCCGAAACAGGGCCTTCCAGTGGCCAAACCGTTTCGAAACAATCACCAGCCGTTTCGAAACACCAAGGCCATTACAGGCCCCCGTTTTGAAACGCCAATGGGTGTATCGATACGGTTTTCCCAGAAGCTGCAGATTTTGATGGTTTTTCATGCATAAACCCATTCACATATGGCATAAGATTGTAACCCCTAAACTCATTTATAGCCTCAAACATGAAATTTCACATGTCTATAGGCATGCATCCTATTATCCATACCAAGCAATCAACCAATCTCCAAAACAAGCATTAAAAGGCCATTTACAATCTCAAACCATTAAAAGCAACATGCAACAAACTAGGGAGTTCAACACATCTCCCGAAACACATCTTAGGTTCCCATTGCCAAAATACAAAAACTAGTAGTATATGAAAACATCACCATACATGAGCTTGGTTTTCCTTGGACACTCTAGCCTCCTTGTTGCCCTTAAGCACTTCAATTGTCTGCATTATTGGTTTAAAAGAGAGAGCGTAAGCACAATTTCTTAGTGAGGTATGCTCTAAAGAAAACAACACAATAATGCAATTTAGAAAACACTTTCAACAAAGCTTTCTAAACACATGCTCAACTCTTTTCATGCAACCTTGCATACATACAAGCATCTCATGCTTAATTACAACCATCACATCATATTGGCTTTCAAGTGATAATTCATAACCATTTACAACACAAAACACAATCGGATACGCGGATTACAAGGGTTGTCCCACACGCTTCATACACACTATCGAACAACATAAGGTGGAGTTTATCGGTACAATCACAACCCCTCAACACCCGTGATGGAGTTTAACAGTACAATCACAACTCCTCCACATCACTCATCGATAGTTGTATAATTCCACTAACGAGTGCAAGGGACACATAACACAAGATCCGCACACGGACTTTTAACCACCGTTGTGATCTTACCTCACTCGTTAGGATACTTGGATGGAGTTTACGGTACAATCACAACCTCTCAACATCCAAGGCGACTTTATTCACGATGCACCTAATCCTATAGCCGGCTAACTATATCTGATTCAAGTACTCTAAAACCATTACATCACTTGCCAATATACATCATTTACCATCAACAACTCATTATTTTAAAGCATTAATCAAAGCCATTAAACATCATGCATCACTATGCATCAAAACCATATTTACAATATGACAAACCAAGGATCTCTTACCTTGAGCATCCTTCAACACATGGCTTTCAAAACCAGCATTAACCATGCTAAAACATGCTTTTAAAACAGAATTTAAACATGCAAATATAACCAATGCATCAAACCACTTCATGGCTCATTCAAGAGAGTTTTTCCGAAAACTTACTCTTGAGCTTAACTTAGTTGTTTAGACTTAAACTAAGCTCCCAAAACCTTCCAACAATCGTTTCAAAGCTGGAAACCCATGTAACACCCCTTTCCCGGTTTAGGAGCAGAGAGTGTTACCAAACTAAGCTGAACTGAATAGGTCAAAATTTCAAGGAAATTTAAAACTTTTTTTATATCCCCTCTAATCCAGTTGAATCATTTGACATACCTAATAGCTTATATTAATTTACAAGGACACATTTCATTTGCATATTATAAATTTAACTACTGCGATTACCTATTTCATCTTGTTCATATTAACTTATTTAATTATTACATGTTTAGACTACTTATACTTAATGCATATTTCGAACTTGCAAGGTTAAACTTATTCATTATTCCATTTAGGTCACTAACCTTTAGGGTTCCTAATAGTACTAAGTACTAACTTGCCAAACCAATTATATAGCACGATTTTTATTCATGTGACTTATATGTCAAATCGAATTACCATTCTAATCACATATCATTCGAAAGCCACTAAGAAACTAGATCCATGTCTAGACATTATCTAGTCTAAGGTCAGTTATGACATTATTTTCATATACCAAACCAAAACATGCATACATAACCTTTTGGCTTACTATATTTATATCCAAATCTTAACCATTTAATCCCATGCATTTAAGCAATCATTTCTAACTAAGTTAATCCAAATCATACATGATCTATCTAAGCATAACCAAGGTTATCATATGTTAACGCTTAGAGATTAAACAAACCATTGGATAATTAAGTTTACTTGACATGGCTTAGCTAATCTTAATAACAAACCAAAGTTAACCAACTTATACAAAACGTTCCAAAATGCCAAAATGCATACTAGTATATGTACATCAATGCCACCCTTAGGAGGTACAAACAAAATCGAAACATCATACATTGTTCCTTGCTTGTGCCAAGCTAGCTAGATCAACCTTGAGATGGCTCAAAATCCTAGATACCTGAAACTTTGGGAAGAAGGCAAAGCGAGTGATAAGTACATAGTGTACTTAGTGAGGTAGCATCTAGAGCTAACCAATTAATTTCATACATACACCAAAATACTACTTAGCCGAATGGCATGGATCAATTAACCTCAATTAGCCAATAATTCAATCAGCATGCTTAATTCAAGTATATATTTTTACATCTAAGTCATGGCAACCAAATTAATTGAATGTATATTCATTCATACATATTACTCTTAAAGCATGATAATCAATCCAATTCAGGCTTAATTCAAACTATCCTACATCACACAAGCATGCATAACTAAAACAAAAGCACATATGTTTATGCACTAACTAGTACATTCTGAATGCATAGTTCATTTAACCAATTTTCATATTAATGTATTCATTGAGCCATGCTAAGATCAAATGTTATCATAACAATTTTCATATACTAAAACTCTTAATAGCCATATCGTAATCGAATGCTTCCTTAGCAACTTATCAAACAAATGCTATCATAGTAACTTTTAATTTCCAATGCTCTTTAAGCTATATCATATCAAATGCAATTCTTATTAACAAATTGCATACACAAATGCTTTTGATGCATTAGGTTCATATTAACCATTATTTACCATTTATTGCCTCGGTGCTAGTTAGACCAGGTAAACAAGTCAACAAAAGGTACACTAAGTACCTAACAAAAGTACCACAAAGGTACTAACAAAAGATACCCAAGGTATCTAACTAAGGTGCACAAAACACCATCCAAAAGTACGCGAAGTACTGAACAAAGTACCGAAGTATTGGGCAAAAGTACAGGAAGTACTAACAAGACGAGCTCAGACTCTATGCATGCCTTACTACCTATGACCAACTATCAACCAAGGCTTCATTTATTTCTCATTAGCAATCGAATTCGTTTGTTAGGCTTTCAATTCATACTAGCCATGTTTCATGTCACAAGGTCAAGCATTCATAACATGCTATCAAAAAAGGTCATTTATATTATCACATACATATCACATGCATGATTCACATACCTGGCACTCCGCAGCAGCGTGCCAAAACTTACCTCGACATTACCAAGCCATGCACATGAACTAGTCTAGTCCTAGAATTTTAGCAATCAATTCATGGCATCACACAAGTTATCAACCAAAATTATCCTTCTTCACTTATTACCAAATATGATTTTAGTCCATTTACATGACAAATATTCAGCTCAAGGCTGGTTAGGACCTAGGTTCTAACCCTAAGGGAGGCTACACTCACAATACTCCAAGCTGTCCCACTAAGGGTTGTGGATGACCACTCCTTTGCTCTTTCTTTTTGATTGCTCTAGCAGCCTTTCTTCTTCGAAATCATCCACTTTCACGTCCTCTAACAATTTACACACACATAGCCATCAATTAGAATGCATACAATCAATCAATTTATGCATCTATATGCCATACAAATGCAAAATCCAAAACTGTCCCGTAACAGGCAGTTTATCGACCCTTTACTAAAATTTACATATCTTTTAATCCGTAAGTCGGTTTTTCAATTATCTTATACCGTTAGAAAGCTAATGAGACCCTCTATTTAACCATAATGGGATTACATTTTATTATCTTACCATTTAATACAGTTTTTTAACTAAAGACAGCCCTACTTTCATTTTCGGACAGCCTTGACCTATTGAATTGATCTATTTCCAGATTTTTCTCTATAACTCCAAATTGAGTTTCGTTTCTTCCCAAGTCTTCTAGACATGTGAAAGTTTAATCATACAAATTTTCAGCTCAAATTACCAACTACATTAGTCTCGGTAGCCATTTAAAGTGGCTGTTCCAGAACTGAAAATTCTGGACAGCATGTTCTAGCTTAATTCACTAATTTTCTTAGGGACCAATTCACCTACAAATGTATATAAACATCACACCACATTTCTAATTAGTGTCTTAACTTAATATACACTTAATGACATAACCAATTACCAAGTTTCACCTATCCACTTCAGCTCACAACTCTAGTATAGCCAAAACAGTTTCGGTTTAGTGCTCAATCACACATTGCTAATTCAATTTGGTCCCAAACATATACTTATGAATTTTTCAGCATCTTACACACATAATTAGCATCATTTAATCCATTTTACAGCAGCCATTTACATACTTACACATCAATTATCCATTGACACATTTTACACTTCTAAATTTTCACTATCATAACCTCAACATGGATGTTTATGTTCTAACAATTTGGCAGCACACTCAACCCAAAATCAACATATATCATGCATTATTAAAAGAGGATAATCATACATTACCTTCTCAACAAAGACCATGCAAAAACTCCCCAAAACTTGAGCCAAAACAGTCCCAAACTCAAGCCCTCTCTCAATTTTCGGCTAAGAGAAGAGAATGGTGACAGCTTCCCCAAACTCTTAGCTTTCACTCAAATTTCTCTAGTTTCTAAGGATTTGGACTCACTAATCTCATGAAACAAAGGAACAAAAGTGAGCTCTCTAAGCTTTCTTGCAAAAATCAGCTATGGAGACTAAGTGAAGATGAAACCCACTTTCTCTTTCCTCTAAGAGAAGATGATAAGGTTGAAATCTCATTATTATGAATCCCATTGGTGGAGAATTGCCACCTCAATTCCCACTTATCATCTCTTAAAAGTTTAGCATGCAAACACCAAACTTTGCCTTGTTTTTATTTAAGTCATCTTAATTGTGCCAATCACTTTCTTTTTACTTCAATTTAAGTCCAAACTTTTAATTTAGTTTATTAAGTATCAATTACTTATCAATTGAGCTACCTCACTTCATTTTATTACAATTTAATCCTAGTCTCCCTAGATTAAAAGATTAATTTCACCTTTCTAAATTAATTATCCATGTCACATATTCGAATTCCTCTTAATCTTAATGGCACATGTCATCAAATAGGAAATGGCTTAATTGAAATCATCCTAGGCCCGGTTTAGGGTGTTACAATTCTCCCCCTCTTAAAAGAAATTCGTCCTCGAATTTACCTAAGGGGAAGAGATGTGGGTATTGCTCTTTTATAGTGGCTTCGAGTTCCCAAGTAGCTTCTTCTACCTTATGATTCCTCCAAAGGACTTTTACCAGGGGAATTGACTTATTACGAAGCCTTCTAACTTCCCGATCAAGAATCTGAACCGGTTCTTCTTCATAAGACAAGTCGGAATTCAATTCCACCTCTTCTGGTTCCAGAACGTGAGAAGGATCGGATCTATGCTTCCTGAGCATTGAGACATGGAAGACGTTGTGGATCTTATCGAACTAACTAGGAAGTGCAAGACGATAAGCCACAGGACCAATTCTTTCGACAATTTCAAAAGGTCCAATGAATCGAGGGCTAAGCTTTCCTTTTCTTCCGAATCTGAAGACTTTCTTCCAAGGAGAAACTTTTAGGAAGACCTTGTCCCCAACATTGTGTTGAATGTCTCTCCGTTTCAAGTCGGCATAAGCCTTTTGCCTGTCGAAGGCTTGCTTCAATCGATCATCGATAATTCGAACTTATTCCTCAGTTTCCCGGAGCATTTGAGGTCCTAAAATCTTATTCTCTCCCAATTCAGACCAGCACAAAGGAGTTCTACATTTCCTCCCGTATAGAGCTTCGAAAGGAGCCATCTGAATAGATGCTTGATAGCTATTATTGTACGCAAACTCTACCAGGGGCAAGGACTTCTCCAAATTCTTTTCGAAATCGATAATACATGCCCGAAGCATGTCTTCCAAGACTTGAATTACTCTTTCAGATTGACCATCACTCTGAGGATGATAAGCTGTACTGAGATTGAGTTTGGTCCCAAGAGCTTGTTGTAACGACTTCCAAAATCGTGCAGTGAAACGAGGATCTCGGTCTGATATAATGGAAATAGGAATACCGTGAAGACGGATGACTTCTCGAATATACAACTCAGCTAAAGCTTCCAGTCTCATGCTCATTCTGACAGGAATGAAATGGGCTGATTTGGTGAATCTATCAACTATCACCCAAATTGCATCGTTCTTTCTTGGTGTACAAGGAAGTCCAGATACGAAATCCATGGTGATTAGTTCCCACTTCCATTGCGGAAATTTGATTGGTTGTAACAAACCAGTTGGAACTCGATGTTCAGCCTTCACACGTTGGCAATTCAAGCACCTAGACACATAATCGTTGATAGCAGTCTTCATTCCCGGCCACCAGTACAAGGGCTTGAGATCCTTGTACATCTTTACTGATCCCGGATGAACAGAGAAGAGACTTTGGTGAGCCTCACTGAGGATCTTCTCTTGGAATTCCTTATTATCAGGGATACAAATTCTAACTCGGAAATAGATTAGACCATTCGGCTTAACCAAGAAGTCAGAATTAGAATCAAGCTTAGAGATGATTTCTGAAGTTCGGGATCAAGCTGTTGAATCTCTTTGATCCTGGTGATTAGACTAGATTGAATTTGGAGTTCCGATAGATAATTTCGAGCTTTTGCAAGTCGAAAATGAGCATTGATAGCCGTTGGAGCTACAAGAGGTCAATTTAAACACGTTATTATCAAGATTAAAGATTTCAGTTGACTTCCTTGTCTAACAAGGAAGTGTTCGAACTCTTTCTTGGAAATCAAGAAAGATTAAAATTTTCTCTCAAGAATTTAAATGAAGGTTTAAATGAATTTATGAATTTTTTTTAAGACTTACCGGGAGTCGGTTTTCTACTCAGTGCATCCGCTACTATATTAGCCTTCCCGGGATGGTAATAAATTACTAGATCATAATCCTTTAGTAACTCCATCCACCTTCTCTGTCTCAGATTTAATTCTTTTTGGGTGAGAAGGTATTTGAGACTTTTGTGATCCGTGAATAGGTGACACCGCTCACCGTATAAGTAATGTCTCCAAATCTTGAGTGCAAAGACGATTGCGGCTAACTCAAGGTCATGTGTCGGGTAATTAAGCTCATGTGGCTTTAATTGTCGGGATGCATATGCTATAACCTTTTCTTCTTGCATCAACACACAACCTAGACCCGAATAGGATGCATCACTATAAACTACAAATTCTTTGCCCGATTCAGGTTGGGTCAGTACCGGAGCATGAGTTAGAGCTTGTTTCAACTGATCAAAACTTCGTTGTTGATTTTCGGACCAAGAAAAGGGCTGATCCTTTCTAAGGAGTTTGGTTAGGGACAAAGCAATCGTAGAGAATCCTTTAACGAATCTTCGATAATAACCTGCTAAACCAAGAAAACTGCGAACCTCACTAACATTCTTTGGAGGTTGCCAATCAATCACAGTTTGTATCTTCTTAGAATCAACTTTGATTCCATCGGCCGAGATAACATGACCGAGGAATGACACTTCCGAAAGCCAAAATTCACATTTGGAGAATTTGGCAAAGAGTTGATGCTCCCTAAGAGTTTGCAATACAATTCTAAGATGATCATAGTGTTCTTCTTTGCTTTGGGAGTAAACAAGAATGTCGTCAATAAATACGACCACAAACTTATCAAGAAACGGCTTGAAGACTCGATTCATAAGGTCCATAAAGGCTGCCGGGGCGTTGGTTAGCCCGAATGGCATTATGAGGAACTCAAAGTGACCGTAACGAGTTCGGAAAGCCGTTTTGGGTACATCCTCCTCCTTTACTCTCATTTGATAGTAACCCGACCTTAAATCAATTTTAGAGAATACAGCTGCACCACGAAGTTGATCAAACAGATCTTCAATTCTCGGTAATGGATATTTATTCTTAATTGTTATCTGATTCAGCCTCCGATAGTCGATACACAGCCGCATCGAGCCATCTTTCTTCTTTACGAACAAAACCGGAGCACCCCAAGGAGAAGTTCTCGGTCGGATAAAACCCTTGTCTTGGAACTCTTCAATTTGCTTCTTTAATTCTTTCAACTCAATAGGGGCCAATCGATATGGTGTAATTGACACCGGATTAGTTCCAGGATGAATGTCAATTCCGAATTCTACTTCCCGAATTGGAGGGAGTCCAGGAAGTTCTTCCGGAAAGACATCGGTAAATTCTGACACCACTGGCATCGATGGCAAGTCGAAATCATAGTCATCTTGCAACACCATAGCGGAAAAAATCGAGGTAGGCTTCTTATCAATTAACAGGATAGATTCCTTTCCTAAACCTTAGAGATAAAGTCTACGATTCTGACAGTCTATCCAAGCTTGATGCTTTCCCAACCAATCTAATCCCAAGATTAGATCGAATTCACATGTTGGCAAGACATAAAGGTCGATGGGAAATGGAATGCCTCGAATAGTAATAGGACAGTCTTTAACAAGAAGATTAATTAGCTTATTTCCTCCTATCGGATTTGAGACTATAAGGCTAGATGCAACAGATTCAGATTTCATATTCAACTTAGCAAGCAATTTTGAACAGATAAAAGAATGAGTGGATCCCGAGTCAATAAGAGCATATGCAGGATTTAAGTTCAAATCGACAATACCTGCAATCACGTCAGGTGATTCCTCCTCTTCTCTACCACGAATGTGATAAACTCGGGCATGAGTTCGTGATTCCTGATGAGTGGCAATAGATTGATGGCCTTTCCCTCTACCTTGATTCCCAGACTGTGCTTGCCTCAGACCCTTGTTTTTGTTCTGAGACACCGGACTCAAATTGGTACGAGACTGAGTTGTAGCCTTGTTAGGATTTTGGGGGCAATCCTTAATAAAATGATCTGCCCCACCACATGCATAACATAACTTCATCTAAAGACGACAAGGACCCGTATGAAGCTTCTGACAAAATTGGCAAGCAGAAGTTTTTCCAGAATTTCCCGTGCTATGAACAGAGGTAACCGGGGCTGAAGGTCTATTTACCGACTGAGGTCTCGGTACATAATGACTCTTGGATTCAAGATGGTAGGTCGAGGAGCCTTCTTTCTGGTTCTTGGCTTTCTTTGACTTCCAATCATACTTATCCTCCCGTTTACGCTTCTTGTCATTTCCATTTCCACCCTTCCTCTTCTCCGAAGCTTTCATCTTAGCTTCAGTTGCAATAGCGCGATTGACGAGAGTTTGGAAGTCGATGATTCCCAAAGCTGTGAACATAGGGCTCATTTCATCATTCAAGCCATCGATGAACATTTGGCACTTCTGCTTCTCAGTCTTGACGTACTCTGCACCATATTTGCAGTACTTGCAAAAATCAGCCACATACTGCTCTATAGGCCTATTAGCCTGCTTAAGATACAAGAATAGTCTTCGTCGTTCAGCTAGACTCTGCTCACTTATGTAGTTCTTCTTAAACTCTTCCACAAAGAAACTCCAAGTAACTGAGTCAATAGGAGCAGTCAAGATCATAGTCTCCCACCAACACAAGGCCTCATCGGCTAGAAGCGAGATAGCACATTCAAGCTTGTGCTCATCCGTGCAATGCAATTGTTTGGTTAGAATCAGAGTGGTACGCTCAAGCCAAATTTCAGCTTCTTCCGGCTTCTCCTCACTAACACCAGCAAACGTACAGGCTCGATGCTGAGCAAGTTTCTCAATAGGAGTCCGACTTGGTGCAACAACAGCAGGAGCAACAGGGTGATCTTGTCTAAGATTAGACACTAACTGATCAAACATCTCCTTCATACTCAGGAGACATTCCCTTTGAACATTTTGGATAGCAGAGGCTTCCAGCTCAGGGGCAGCTTTTACGGGAGGTTGATCTTGTTCTTGTGGAGGGTTTGATTCCATCCTCACATCGTCCCCTTTGTTAAAGGATCCCTCAAGACCATCATTGTCTCGGCCTTTTGGTGTTTCAGGCATTCTACAAATGGGTAAACAAGGAAAAGGTTCAAATAAGCAAGAACACAAGCACGTATGGTATACAACTCTTAGGTGGCATAGTTCAATTCTATGTGATGCATGCACATTCAAGTAGTCCTAGAACCCATACCTAAAGCTCTGATACCACTTAATGTAACACCTCTTTCCCGGTTTAGGAGCAGAGAGTGTTACCAAACTAAGCTGAACTGAATAGGTCAAAATTTCAAGGAAATTTAAAACTTTTTTTTATATCCCCTCTAATCCAGTTGAATCATTTGACATACCTAATAGCTTATATTAATTTACAAGGACACCTTTCATTTGCATATTATAAATTTAACTACTGCGATTACCTATTTCATCTTGTTCATATTAACTTATTTAATTATTACATGTTTAGACTACTTATACTTAATGCATATTTCGAACTTGCAAGGTTAAACTTATTCATTATTCCATTCAGGTCACTAACCTTTAGGGTTCCTAATAGTACTAAGTACTAACTTGCCAAACCAATTATATAGCACGATTTTATTCATGTGACTTATACGTCAAATCGAATTACCATTCTAATCACATATCATTCGAAAGCCACTAAGAAACTAAATCCATGTCTAGACATTATCTAGTCTAAGGTCAGTTATGACATTATTTTCATATACCAAAACATGCATACATAACCTTTTGGCTTACTATATTTATATCCAAATCTTAACCATTTAATCCCATGCATTAAGCAATCATTTCTAACTAAGTTAATCCAAATCATACATGATCTATCTAAGCATAACCAAGGTTATCATATGTTAACGCTTAGAGATTAAACAAACCATTGGATAATTAAGTTTACTTGACATGGCTTAGCTAATCTTAACAACAAACCAAAGTTAACCAACTTATACAAAACGTTCCAAAATGCCAAAATGCATACTAGTATATGTACATCTATGCCACCCTTAGGAGGTACAAACAAAATCGAAACATCATACATTGTTCCTTGCTTGTGCCAAGCTAGCTAGATCAACCTTAAGATGGCTCAAAATCCTAGATACCTGAAATTTTGGGAAGAAGGCAAAGCGAGTGATAAGTACATAGTGTACTTAGTGAGGTAGCACCTAGAGCTAACCAATTAATTTCATACATACACCAAAATACTACTTAGCCGAATGGCATGGATCAATTAACCTCAATTAGCCAATAATTCAATCAGCATGCTTAATTCAAGTATATATTTTTACATCTAAGTCATGGCAACCAAATTAATTGAATGTATATTCATTCATACATATTACTCTTAAAGCATGATAATCAATCCAATTCAGGCTTAATTCAAACTATCCTACATCACACAAGCATGCATAACTAAAACAAAAGCACATATGTTTATGCACTAACTAGTACATTTCGAATGCATAGTTCATTTAACCAATTTTCATATTAATGTATTCATTGAGCCATGCTAAGATCAAATGTTATCATAACAATTTTCATATACTAAAACTCTTAATAGCCATATCGTAATCGAATGCTTCCTTAGCAACTTATCAAACAAATGCTATCATAGTAACTTTTAATTTTTAATGCTCTTTAAGCTATATCATATCAAATGCAATTCTTATTAACAAATTGCATACACAAATGCTTTTGATGCATTAGGTTCATATTAACCATTATTTACCATTTATTGCCTCGGTGCTAGTTAGACCAGGTAAACAAGTCAACAAAAGGTACACTAAGTACCTAACAAAAGTACCACAAAGGTACTAACAAAAGATACCCAAGGTATCTAACTAAGGTGCAAAAACCACCATCCAAAAGTACGCGAAGTACTGAACAAAGTACCGAAGTATTGGGCAAAAGTACAGGAAGTACTAACAAGACGAGCTCAGACTCTAGGCATGCCTTACTACCTATGACCAACTATCAACCAAGGCTTCATTTATTTCTCATTAGCAATCGAATTCGTTTGTTAGGCTTTCAATTCATACTAGCCATGTTTCATGTCACAAGGTCAAGCATTCATAACATGCTATCAAACAAGGTCATTTATATTATCACATTCATATCACATGCATGATTCACATACCTGACACTCCGCAGCAGCGTGCCAAAACTTACCTCGACATTACCAAGCCATGCACATGAACTAGTCTAGTCCTAGAATTCTAGCAATCAATTCATGGCATCACACAAGTTATCAACCAAAATTATCCTTCTTCACTTATTACCAAATATGATTTTAGTCCATTTACATGACAAATATTCAGCTCAAGGCTGGTTAGGACCTAGGTTCTAACCCTAGGGGAGGCTACACTCACAATACTCCATGCTGTCCCACTAAGGGTTGTGGATGACCACTCCTTTGCTCTTTCTTTTTGATTGCTCTAGCAGCCTTTCTTCTTCGAAATCATCCACTTTCACGTCCTCTAACAATTTACACACACATAGCCATAAATTAGAATGCATACAATCAATCCATTTATGCATCTATATGCCATACAAATGCAAAATCCAAAACTGTCCCGTAACAGGCAGTTTATCGACCCTTTACTAAAATTTACATATCTTTTAATCCGTAAGTCGGTTTTTCAATTATCTTATACCGTTAGAAAGCTAATGAGACCCTCTATTTAACCATAATGGGTTTACATTTTATTATCTTACCATTTAGTACAGTTGTTTAACTAAAGACAGCCCTACTTTCATTTTCGGACAGCCTTGACCTATTGAATTGATCTATTTCCAGATTTTTCTCTATAACTCCAAATTGAGTTTCGTTTTTTCCCAAGTCTTCTAGACATGTGAAAGTTTAATCATACAAATTTTCAGCTCAAATTACCAACCACATTAGTCTCGGTAGCCATTTAAAGTGGCTGTTCCAGAACTGAAAATTCTGGACAGCATGTTCTAGCTTAATTCACTAATTTTCTTAGGGACCAATTCACCTACAAATGTATATAAACTTCACACCACATTTCTAATTAGTGTCTTAACTTAATATACACTTAATGACATAACCAATTACCAAGTTTCACCTATCCACTTCAGCTCACAACTCTAGTATAGCCAAAACAGTTTCGGTTTAGTGCTCAATCACACATTGCTAATTCAATTTGGTCTCAAACATATACTTATGAATTTTTCAGCATCTTACACACATAATTAGCATCATTTAATCCATTTTAAAGAAGCCATTTACATACTTACACATCAATTATCCATTGACACATTTTACACTTCTAAATTTTCACTATCATATCCTCAACAAGCATGTTTATGTTCTAACAATTTGGCAGCACACTCAACCCAAAATCAACATATATCATGCATTATTAAAAGAGGATAATCATACATTACCTTTTCAACAAAGACCATGCAAAAACTCCCCAAAACTTGAGCCAAAACAGTCCCAAACTCAAGCCCTCTCTCAATTTTCGGCTAAGAGAAGAGAATGGTGACAGCTTCCCCAAACTCTTAGCTTTCACTCAAATTTCTCTATTTTCTAAGGATTTAAACTCACTAATCTCATGAAACAAAGGAACAAAAGTGAGCTCTCTAAGCTTTCTTGCAAAATACAGCTATGGAGACTAAGTGAAGATGAAACCCACTTTCTCTTTCCTCTAAGAGAAGATGAAAAGGTTGAAATCTCATTATTATGAATCCCATTGGTGGAGAATTGCCACCTCAATTCCCACTTATCATCTCTTAAAAGTTTAGCATGCAAACACCAAACTTTGCCTTGTTTTTATTTAAGTCATCTTAATTGTGCCAATCACTTTCTTTTTACTTCAATTTAAGTCCAAACTTTTAATTTAATTTATTAAGTATCAATTACTTATCAATTGAGCTACCTCACTTCATTTTATTACAATTTAATCCTAGTCTCCCTAGTTAAAAGATTAATTTCACCTTACTAAATTAATTATCCATGTCACATATTCGAATTCCTCTTAATCTTAATGGCACATGTCATCAAATAGGAAATGGCTTAATTGAAATCATCCTAGGCCCGGTTTAGGGTGTTACAACCCAACTCCACTCACCAATTCCGTTTCGCAAGCTTGCCAAAACGCCGATCAAGCCTCCAGATCAACTCCAAAGTTGTCCGAAGATGTCTCCCCTGTTTTAAACACATCAAAGCAGAGGATTAATGCATCATCATGCATTGAAATCTTCAGCCAACACACTTAAACTCACAGTTCTACTTAAAACCCACATTTCGACTACCAAACATAACTGAAATCACCTCCAAACTCTTCCGAAACTTAACCCCAGCCAAGATCCATCAATTCTAATCATTTCTAAACATCAATCAACATCCAAAATAAACCTAAACTCGTCCTTATACCTCCAGCTATAACAGAACACCAAGATCACCTCAAAAACCACCATTTTCATAAGCAAAAACTTAGGAAATACAACCTATTCGGGTTTGCATTGATAAAACCTCATTTACACATCATTAGACATCCAAAATACATTTAAGAATCATCTCAAAACAGAGCCCAAACAATCACAAGAAAATTCTTCAAGATTTCTTCCAAATCTTGAGTTTTAAGCCAAAATCAAGTTTCTAACATTAAAACCATTTATAAAACTTAAATTAAGGATTGATAACTTGGGAATTTCAGTACAGAACTGAGTATTTAGAGGAGAAGAACAATCTTACTTCTAAATGGTGATTTCTCCTTCATTTGAGCCAATTTCCTTGAAAATTCAATGAGGAAATCAAAAGGATTTGATTCAAGATTGATTAGAAACTAATTGATGATAGAAATCTCATCAATTGAAGTGGAAATCAATGAAAAAGTTGCTGGAGAAAAGTGTTTGGATGATGGAATTTTGAGAGAAAAAGAAATGAGAAAATTTTAGGAAAAGGTAGTTATCATTTTTCCAAAAGGTAGTTTCTCTTCTCTTTTAATTAATTAAAACATTAATTAATTCACTCAAATTAAGGAAAAATCTGGAGAAATTATTTTTGGGTAAATTAGCTCCTTAAAGATTCAAAGTTTCAATCCTTACAAAACAGTCACCACTAAACTTTTCAAAAATCGCATTTTAGTCACTACACCGAAATATAGTATTTCCAAACCTTATTTTGTAAAATTGATTTCACCACTCTCTTATATATATTAAAAGAGGATTTTTTAGATATTTTTCCATATTTTTAAAGCATCCCGAACTAGGCTTTCCCTAAAACCTCCTTTTATATTCAAACCATTTCTCAGACCAGTCCGACCAAACCCTAAAACTTTTAATCCCAAAATTAGGGTGTTACAACTCTCCCCCCTTAAGAAATTTCATCCTCGAAATTTACCTGGAGGAAAAAGGTACGAAAAATGCTTCAACATATCATCCTTTTTTCTCACATGGCTTCCTCAACACCACGATACTTCCACAACACCTTAACCAATTCAATGGTCTTGCCTCGAAGAACTTTACTGTCCGAATCCAGAATTTCAACCGGCTCCTCATCATAGGTCAAGTCTGGATTCAACTCCACTTCCTCCACATGCATAACATGCGAATGATCGGATCTATACCTCTGAATCATAAAGACATGAAACACATCATGAATCTTTTCCAACTCTTGCGGTAACCTCATCTTGTACGCAACAGGACCCACACGTTCAATCACCTCGTATGGTCCAATGTACCTAGGGCTCAACTTACCCTTCCGGCCAAACCTCATCACCTTCTTCCAAGGCGAAACCTTCAAGAATACACGGTCACCTACCGCAAACTCAATCTCCTTACGCTTCAAATCCGCGTAAGACTTCTATCGATCAGAAGCTGCCTTCAATCGCTCACAAATGAGCTTCACCTTCTCGGTGGTTCCTTTCAACAAAGCCGGCATCGGAACCAACTTCCGACCTGTCTCAGCCCAGCAAAGAGGAGTTCTGCACTTCCTCCCGTACAAGGCTTCATAAGGTGCTATTTGAATACTTGCCTGGTAGCTATTGTTATAAGCAAACTCCACCAAAGGCAAATGCTTCTTCCAAGAGCCCTGAAACTCAATTACACAACACCTCAACATATCCTCAAGCACTTGGATAACACGCTCAGACTGTCCATCCAACTGTGGATGATAAGAAGTACTGAAATTCAGCCGCGTACCCAAAGCTTGATGCAAACACTCCCAAAAACGCGACGTAAATCTCGGATCTCTATCCGACACAATAGACTTTGGCACACCATGCAGTCGCACAATCTCAGCAATGTACAACTCTGCAAACTTGTCCAATGTATACGTAGTATGCACAGGTAAGAAATGCGCACACTTCGTAAGGCGATCCACAATCACCCACACCGAATTCTTTTTCGATGGCGACAAAGGCAAACCAGACACAAAGTCTATGGTAATCCTTTCCCACTTCCACTCAGGAATCTTCAACGGTTGCAACAACCCAGAAGGAAACTGATGTTTAGCCTTAACCCGCTGACAAACCATGCACTTACTCACGTACTCCGCAACATCCTTCTTCAAACCCACCCAATAGTACTCATCCTTAAGATCACGATACATCTTAGTACTACCAGGGTGCATAGCAAAAGGACTACTATGAGCTTCAGTCATAATAGTACGCCTCAACTCAGCATCATTCGGCACTACTATCCGACTCCCAAAACATAGAACCCCATCATCATTAAAACAGAAATCTGATGGTCTATCCTCAGCAATATCTTGAACATGTGGCACCAAAGAATCATCCAACAACTGGTTGTCCTTTATCAACTGAACCAAAGATGGTTTTACTTGCAATTCAGCCACAAGACCCCCATCTCGTGAAATAATCAAGCTAGCAAACATAGCCCTCAACTCCACTGCCACCTTCCTGCTCAAAGCATTTGCTACAACATTAGCTTTTCCTAGATGGTACTCGATCGTCAGGTCATAATCTTTAAGCAACTCAACCTAACGTCGTTGCTTAAGATTCAACTCTTTTTGAGACATCAGATACTTCAAACTTTTGTGATCCGTGTACACAGTACACTTCTCACCATACATGTAATGTGTCCAAATTTTCAAAGCAAAGACCACCGCATCTAACTCAATATCATGCGTAGGATAATTGCGCTCATGCACCTTCAACTGGCGCGATGCATAAGCCACCACCTTACCCTCTTGCATCAACACACACCCCAAACCTACATAGGATGCGTCGATGTACACCACAAACTCTTTCACTGATTCAGGTTGAACAAAGATAGGAGCTTGCATCAAAGCTGCCTTAAGCTTCTCAAAAGCCTGTTGTCTTGCCTCCGTCCACTCATACTTGATATTCTTCTGCAACAACTTCGTTAAAGGTGCAACAATCTTTGAAAATCCATCCACAAACCTACGGTAGTATCCTGCCAACCCAAGGAAACTACGGACTTCATGAATAGACTTAGGAGACTTCCAATTCATCATCGCCTCAATCTTTTGAGGATCAACACGAATCCCCTCAGCAAAAAACCACATGACCAAGGAAAACAACTTCCCTAAGCCAAAATTCGCACTTGCTCAACTTAGCATAAAGCTGATTCTCCAACAACGCCTGCAACACAATCCGCAAATGCCCTTCATGCTCCTTCTCAGTACGAGAGTACACAAGGATATCATCAATGAACACCATTACAAACTTGTCCAGGTATTCATGGAACACTCTATTCATCACGTCCATAAAAGCTGCAGGAGCATTCGTCAAGCCAAACAACATCACAAGGAACTCATAATGCCCATACCTTGTCCTAAAGGCTATTTTTGGCACATCCACATCCTTCACCTTGAGCTGGTAATAACCTGACCTTAAATCAATCTTAGAGAACACA
Source organism: Hibiscus tridactylites (assembly GCA_958450335.1). Lineage (NCBI taxonomy): Eukaryota > Viridiplantae > Streptophyta > Magnoliopsida > Malvales > Malvaceae > Hibiscus > Hibiscus tridactylites. The sequence continues at coordinate 79,098,593 of OY288283.1, read as the reverse complement.
GCCGCTCCCCAAAACTGATCAAAAAGATCATCAATCCTCGGCAAAGGATACCGATTCTTGAGAGTCAACTTGTTCAGCTGACGATAATCAATGCACATTCTCATAGTGCCATCCTTCTTCTTCACAAAAAAAAACTGGTGCACCCCAAGGTGACACACTCAGCCGAATGAAACCACGATCAAGCAACTCCTGAAGTTGCATCTTCAGTTCCTTCAACTCCTTAGGTGTCATTCGGTAAGGAGTAATGGACACTGGAGTTGTGTTTTCATACAACTCAATTCCAAACTCCACCTCTCAACTAGGAGGCAATCATGGTAACTCCTCCGGAAACACTCCAGGAAACTCTCGCACAGTCCTGATATCTTGAACTGTCAACTCCTTAGAGCTAGGATTCATCACAAAGGCCAGATAAGCCTCACAACCTTGCCTCAGCATTCGGCTTGCTTCCAACGAAGACACCACATTGGCAAGGAACTTCACATTCTCACCAACCAACACTACCTCATAATCATCTGCAAGCTTCAACGAAACTCGCTTGTTCTGAAAATCCACTACAGCTCGATGTTCAACAAGCCAATCCATACCAAAGATTACATCAAAACCATAAAATGGCAATTCCATGAGATCAACAAGAAAAACATGGTTTTGCACTTCCAAAGGACATCTTCTATACAACTTCCGTGTCACAACGGTCTCACCAAAGGAACTAGTTACACGCATGCCCACATCCAAAGACTCAACAGGTAAACCAAGCAATTGAGCATGTTCACGCAATATGTATGAGTGTGTAGATCCAGAATCAATCAAGGAAAGTAATGATAAGGATTGCAAAGTAAAGGTACCCGCGATCACATCCGTATCATTTCTCCCCTCACGCTGAGCATACACTCGAGCCTGGCCACCACCCTCAGGTTGAACAGCAACCACATGCGCCACATTCCTCCCACCATCATCTCTGTGCTAAAAGTTACCACGGTCGCGCCCACGACCTCTCTGTGGTGCAACTACCCCAAGAGCACGTCCCTGACCACCACCGGCCAACAAAGGACACTCCCTCCTCATGTGGTCTGCCGAACCACAATTCCAGCATGAATTACCGGTCACCGCTATAGGAGCCTGAACCTCCCTCGCTGCTCGAGGACAATCTCGCCTCAAATGGCCACGAGATCCACACGTCCAGCACGTGTTCTGCTCAGCTCTCATCTTATCTCCTTGAACAGGTGCACCATGCCCTTCATTACCACGCCTAGAAGAAGACTGATGCCTCTTATCTCGTCCTCTCTTGTTCCGTCCACCACCGAAACTATAATCATTAGCTCTTTTGCCCGAGCTAGAACTAACACCTCTGGAAGACAAACCCAAGTTCTGCTCAATGTCCTTCGCTCTACTCACCAGCACATAAAAATCCGTATACTCAGCAGCAAGTATGAAAGTCTTCACATCCGTCACCAAACCATATCGGAAACGTTCACACCTCTCCCGCTCATCAGGAATTAGCTGAGGTGCGTACTGACTAAGGCGGACAAACTGAACCTCATATTCAGCCACCGTCATGCTTCCTTGCACAAGATACATGAATTCTCTTTTCTTCTCATCTAGGTATCGCACACCTAGATACTTTCGCTTGAACACGTTCAGAAGGAACGTCCAAGTCACATCATTCTCCTCCATTCTAGAAATAGTGGTCGTCCACCACGTATACGCATCATCATGTAGCAGTGACACCACACAGCCCAACTTCTACACATTGTTGCAGTTCATTTGCCCCAAAATCCTCTTGGTGCTTTCCAACCAAGATTCAGAACCTTCAGGAGATAAACCTCTGAACTCAGTCCCTCCCAGATTACGAAGACGTTCCAAAGGCAATCTCCCGTTAGCTTCACCCTGATGCGCAGCTCCGTGAGCTCCAGCTACTGCTGCCTGAAAGGCTCCAGAAATAGCCTGAATCAACACAGTCATGTCAGGAGCAGCTTGCCCCTGCACACCTTCAAGTCCAGCTACCCCAGCACCAGCACCAACACTAGCATTTTCACCTCCAGCACCACCACCGTCAGGTGGTCCACCACCAGGGGAGGAGGGATATCCACAACATTCTCAACATGTTCCTCATTCTCGTTCTGATCCATAGCTCTCGTATTCATCCTCATCTCTCTAGGAGGCCCCATTTATAAGAAAACTATGCACTGACACAAATGCAATAAACATAATTAGGCTCCACAAGGTAAGTAATCCAAGTACTCAAGCTCATTTTCCAAAAAAAAATCCTTTCATTAGTTTTGATATGGCAATGGGTTCCCCTAACATGCTTCAGCATAGCATAGCATCATAATTGCAACCATACATCACAATTCAAACAACATTCTTTCATCCAAAAGCATATCATGCAAGTACACATACATATCCCACATAACCATTCCCATTTACACGAGAACTCAGCTCTGATTCCACCAAATGTAACCCCCCTAGCCCGGCCTAGACGGTTGACCCGAACTACGAAGATTACACGGGGAAAACAAAAGTCAACTCGAAAGTCAACCTTGATTAACGACCCTATTTTTTTAATCTTGTCTAGATACACATTAACCCTATGAGAGTATGCATGAAACATACATGTGAAAAGCACATCGATCGAACAACATGCGAGACTCAATTGCACAAAATACAAATATTAGGGACCAAAATGTAAATACTGGAAATTAGAAGGTCTTAACTGATTTTTAAGTTACCAATATTAAATTAGTCACGTTACATGCTCCCCTGTCAAATTTCACCTTAATCGGACATCTCAAACTCATGCAATTGCAATTACAACATTCATGACTAAAACGTAAAGCTTGCAAACCTCAACATCATTCAAATTAGTGCCCAACGATCGCCTGTTTCGAAACGGTGTTGACCGTTCCGAAACACGGGTTCGTTTCGAGACTTGTTCCGAAACAGGGCCTTCTAGTGGCCAAACCGTTTCGAAACAGTCACCAGCCGTTTCGAAACACCAAGGCCATTACAGGCCCCCGTTTCGAAACGCCAATGGGTGTATCGATGCGGTTTGCCCAGAAGCTGCAGATTTTGCTAGTTTTTCATGCATAAACCCATTCAAACCCTTCTTAATGACCCTCTAATCATACCAACAAGTCATCATTCACATATGGCATAAGACTGTAACCCCTAAACTCATTTATAGCCTCAAACATGAAATTTCACATGTCTATAGGCATGCATCCTATTATCCAAACCAAGCAATCAGCCAATCTCCAAAACAAGCATTAAAAGGCCATTTACAATCTCAAACCATTAAAAGGAACATGCAACAAACTAGGGAGTTCAACACATCTCCCGAAACACATCTTAGGTCCCCATTGCCAAAATACCAAAACTAGTATTGTATGAAAACATCACCATACATGAGCTTGGTTTCCCTTGGACACTCTAGCCTCCTTGTTGCCCTTAAGCACTTCAATTTTCTGCATTATTGGTTCAAGAGAGAGAGCGTAAGCACAATTGCTTAGTGATGTATGCTCTAAAGAAAACAACACAATAATGCATTTTAGAAAACACTTTCAACAGAGCTTTCTAAACACATGCTCAACTCTTTTCATGCAACCTTGCATACATAACAAGCATCTCATGCTTAATTACAATCATCACATCATATTGTCTTTCAAGTGATAATTCATAACCATTTACAACACAAAACACAATCGGATACGCGGCTTACAAGCGTTGTCCCACACGCTTCATACACACTATCGAACAACATAAGGTGGAGTTTATCGGTACAATCACAACTCCTCAACACCGGTGATGGAGTTTAACGGTACAATCATAACCCATCCTCATCACTCATCGATAGTTGTATAATTCCACTAACGAGTGCAAGGGATAACACAAGATCCACACACGGACTTTTAACCACCGTTGTGATCTTACCTCACTCGTTAGGATACTTGGATGGAGTTTACAGTACAATCACAACTCGTAATCTTAAACCCTAAACACTAAACCTCAAACCCTAAACTCTAAACACCTAAACTCTAAACACCTAAACCCTAAACACTAAACCTTAAACTCTAAACAATAAACCCTTGAACTCTAAACCATAAACAATAATGATAACTCGTAATCCTAACGCAACACCCTAAACCCTAAACCATTAAATATAAACACTAACTACCAAACCCTAAACCATAACTATGAACAATAATAATAACCCATAAAGCTTAATGAAGAACCCTAAACACTAACCACTCAAATATGAAACCTAAACCCTAAACAATGAACCCTAAACCCCTACACCATAGACTCTAATCCACAAGCAATAATGATAACTCATAAACCATAATGCAACACCATAAACCCTAAACATTAAACCCTTCAATTCTAAACCATAAATAATAATGATAGCTCGTAATCCTAACGCAACACCCTAAACCCTAAACCACCGAATATAAACACTAACTCTCAAACACTAAACCCTAAACCATAACAATAATGATAACTCATAAACCCTAATGCAACACCCTAAACCATAAACAATGATGGTAACTCATAAACCCTAATGCAACACCTTAAACCCTAAACACTCTAATATGAACCATAAACCCTCGAATATAAATCATAACTCTTAAATCATAAACCCTGCGCCCTAAACCATAAACTATTAAGCTTTAAACCATAAACAATAATGATAACTAGTAAACCCTAATGCAACACCCTAAACCCTCGAATATAAACCATAACTCTCAAACCTTAAACCTTAAACCCTAAACCCTAAACAATAATAATAACTCATAAACCATAATGCAACACCCTAAACCCTAAACACTCTAATATGAACTTATAATATAACATATAAATATATATATTATATGTATACGTACATAATAATTAATATAACATATTATATATATATATATTAAAACTTATAATATAACATATAAATATAATTAATATATATGTATATATATATATATATATATTAAAACTTATAAGTTATATAATGTATATATAATATAACAATTAATAATAAATAATAATTATTAATAGTTTGGGGTTTTGGCCTTTGGGCACATATCCACCACCCATTCATTTTAGATGTGCTAAATATTTTGTAGCCCTTTAAACTTTAAATATTTTTCATTTAAGTCTTTTAACTTTTAGTTTAATTCAATTAAGTCCTTAAAACTTTATTTTTAGTACAAATTGACTCTTATTTATTATTCGTTGTTCATTATAGTCCTTAAAACTTTGTTTTTACTCGAAATTGACCTTATTTCAAGTTTTTAATTTACTTTATTATTTTAAATATATGTTTATTCATTTCTAGTGCCAAATTTTTATTTTTAATGTGATTCCATGAAAGACGTTAAATAATTAACTCGAAATAAATATCGACTACTTGTAGAATTGTACCGAACTAAAAAATAATACGAATTCAAAACCCGAATTAACCCGACCTGAAGTGAACCCGGACTGAAATGAACCCGACCTGAAGTCTACCCGAACCCGAATTAACCTGCCATTTACCTGGTTTGGACTCGATCTGTTTGAACCCGACCTGAAATGGACCCGACCTGAATTGAACCCAACCTAAAATGCACCCGAACTGAAATGGACCCGATCTGCAATGGACCCGACCTACTACTGACCCGCACCCGACCCGAGTGGAGTCAATTTTTTTAGACCTAAATTGACATGTATATGATTTGACCCGACCTGAAACTCATCCGATTATCTGTTTTTACAACCTTACTCCCCTTATCGCCACGAACTTATGTGACATCGTCGACTCTACCTTTCCAAACACCTATACATCCTACACCATTAAAATATTGCTCGGACGACAATTGACGTGGCAAACCATAGTCAAAATTACCAGAATACCAGATCCTATGTACCATTGCTATCGACATGCATCCAGTTTCATTTCTTGAATGAACACCATCTCAAACCGATATTGTCGCAATCTATCATGGACTGTCTTCTTTTTGGTCTTAGGCCATGTCCTCTTATGTTTCAAAGATTATACATTTTGTTTTATCGGATCCCCAAATCAAATATTTTGGACACATACATGCGAAATTCACGCATGTAATTGAAAAATGTTGAAGCATTGAAACTTTCAAGCAGCCTGTTCTTTTGAAACGAATTTCCACGTTTTTAAATGAATTGTAATATTAGTGATTTAAAATTATCCCCCTGTGAACATTCTTTCATAGTACGTGGCTATGCTCTTTGTGGATATGCTTATTATAATTGAATTCGACTGGTGGGTTAAATAAAAAATGTAAATATATTTTCTTAAAAAATTATCATTTTTTTAATAGTAAAAAATTATTATTGATAAACCAATTAAATTAGAATTTGATGATCTGATTAATTTGAAAATTGATCTTATTTTTACAACATTCGGCGAAACATTAAATATGATTCACTTGATCAATATAATATTTCGTTGTTTTTGCGAGACAATAAATTTATAGTAATTTAGATTTGAAATTGACATCGAAGCCAACAATATAAAGTTGCCATTAAATACTAAGTCTATGAATAGCAAAACATAAAGTGAAGGGCTTCTGAAACAAGAATGAACGATGAGTTAACACTTCGCTCAAAGTTCGTTATGATAGAATTCATCCCAAAGATGTATGCAGTTCACTCAACCAAAGGTTCTTTCTAAAAATTATTCGAACACAACTCATTTAAATGGAATCCTAGACCCATACAAGTCAATTTCAAAAGAGCACAACAGCAACACAAATGCCTCGGAATGAACAACTTGGAAATCAGACAAAGCAGTCAGATTTACTTGCAACCATTTATCCTTCAATCTGTCCTAAACATAAACATGCATAACAAGTGAAGAAATAAATTACAAATGATGAAATTGTTAACACCTTATATAAATGATGAAACTGCATTCATTTGATTGATCCAATTGACCAAGGCTTAAACCGAAAATGTTACTAATCTACCTAATAAATTGCAATTTTACAAAGTGATATGATACACCTACTGACTGCCATTGAAACTTTCCCCTGGTGTTTGAACAAACTGTTGCACTTGTCCTGAGTTTTGAATGGACGGTTGAATTTGGTTATCGTCTTCAAGTTCCACTACATCTCTGATGAAATATTCGTTATCCTTCATGAAATTGATCATGTCGTCAATATCTTCTTCCGTAAATGCTCCTCTAAAATTGGTATCCAAGTGGGACGATGTGAATGATGTAGGATAGGGCACTGTGGGTGAAGCTGAAGTAGAGGACAAAATGGTTGAAACATGGTCTTCTTCAACTATGCTGCTAAACCTCGCCCTTTTTCGTGGTGACTCATCATCATCATCCATGATTTCGTTTTTATTTCCGATGAAATATTCGTTATCCTTGGTAAAATTGAGCATGTTGTCAATATCTTCAGCCGTAAATGCTCCTCCAAAATCGGAAACCAGGTGGGACGCTGTGGGTGCTGCAAGAGAGGGCGGTGTGGCTGACACATGGTCTTCTTCAACTAAACTGCTAATCCTCTCCCATTTTTGTGGTGGCTCATCAACGTTGATTCTGTTTTTGTTGTAGATGGCACACAGTACATAACCACTCTGCAATATTCAAAACAAAAGCTATAAGTTTTGCTGCACCACTTTTATACTGAAGAATCAAACTGATATATGTAAAACACAGTGCAAGCACTCCATGGCTGCAGACAATACCATAGTTTATATGAATATATTTGAACGATGAATGTTATTGATTTAGGGTTTAATATTTTATAAAAAAAAATAAAGTATACGTCTAACATATTATACATGGAAAGAAAGAACGTGTATTAAGGAAAGTGAATAGGGAACTTACGTGATCATCATGGCGAAGTGAAAACTCATGCATCAGCCAATGCCCCTTTCCACTATTGTTGGACTTGGAACCTTTAACCTTAAAAACGAAAAGTTTATTAAACCCTATAAGATTGTTCTTAGAATCTTTAACATCATCGGTTCTCTGTCCCTTCCACGTGCCGCAACCCGCTGTCCTATCGATTCTACGACCCTTGCCCTTCTTCTTCAGCTTGCTGAAGATGTAGAACGTTTTAGATGATGTCTCACCGAAAATATTCCAGGGATCTTTGTCTTCACCGCCGTAGATTTCGCAGTCGCATATGACATCGCAGGGTAATGGTTCGCCTTTCACCTTCTTCGTTAAGTAGCATTCAATCAGCTGAACTTCGGTTGGATTGAATCGGAAACCTACGGGAAAGTTGGTCATCTAGGAAGCCATAATCTTTTTGGTGGCGATGGAGTAAGGAAAAGGCTGTGGTTTATTCAAGTTAAGGAAACCTAATAGCTAAATGCAAAGTGTTTTTACATTTTTATTCTTCGTACATCCATTTATATGAGGGACGGATGCACATTACTTGAGTGAGGGGGCAACTTTGGTGGTTTAATTGCATTTCAAACCATTGATAGTTTTAAAACTGTTGTAAATAAGTCATTGTCCGCTTTCTTCACACACAAAAAATAATCATTGTACCTCCCAAAATTTTCGGTTTATTTGATTTTTAGGATCTTGTTAGTTTTATAATTAATGAAATTAAGTCTCGACTCAATATTTTATTTTGATTACTCTTTAGTACTTTAATTTCAAAATTAGAAAAATAAAACCCTAACTCCCTTAATTTTATAGTTTAATTGTTTTTTTAAGACCCTACTCATTTCAAAGTTAAGAAACTTGCCTCCTCATGAGCAAATCATGACTATGTGCCTAATTTATATACATATCGGTAGGGGGTTTACAGTTAATTGGTTCACAAGAAAATAAAAAAAAAAATATGTCACGATATCCGAAAATTGATATATTTTTAATCTTAATTATTACATTTTAATTGTCATGTAGGATAATTAGGATAAATACTTAAAACTGAAATTATTATTTCTCTTTATTTATTTACTAATATTCGAGACACATATGTATGTGTGTCAAGGGGGATTAGGCCCATTTTATAAATATTACATATTTCATAATTTTCGTTAAATAATAATTTTATCCATTTAAAAATTAAGTAATTAAATTAAAAATGTAAGAGCTAATTAAATATTTAGTCAAATAGAGTCTGAAGTAAGGAAGGATGGGCATACGCACCACAATTTCTGGTCTAATAAAAATTCAGGTCTCGATAAGTTTAAATATTAGAAAAAATAAATCTTGTCCCTCTTAATTTTGAGCTTAAATACTTATTAATCCCTTTTATTTTTAAATTCAATATTCTGACCCCTCTCAATGTTCGATCATGGCTTCATCCCAACGTGAGCCATACTTAATTTATAAGATAATATTTTATTTTTGGTCTAATAAAAATTTTCTTCTTCAATTCACCAAGGAAGCATCAAAGCTCACTTTCCCTCTCTTTATTTCTCTCAAATTCGGCAGCAACACTAGAAGGAGAAGATGAATAGCATCCTTCTCTTTCCTTCCTCCCAGTAGTGTAATCTAATTACACTTAGCCATTCTATGTCATTTCCATGTGCAAATGTCCATTTCTTTAAAATTAAACATGCAATCATCCACTTTTGTTTGGTTACAAATTGGTCTTTTTAATTTTGGTCACTAAATTTTCAATTCCTTCTATTTTGCCACTAATTTCAAGATTTCTTTATGATTTAGTAAAATTAATTTCACATCTAACTTCTAGGCTATGATTTGGGACATTACAGAGCCATACTTAATTTATAAGATAATATTTTACTTTTATAATTAATAAAAATATCATACTTGTGAGACGTTGTACTCAAACTTTGTTAAATTGTCGTTTCTAATGAAACAAAACTTATAGTTGTATAAAAACCCTAATGGTGCTTGAATACACTAATGATGCAACAAACCCTAACGGCCCCTTGAATTATCGTCCCCTTCTGTACGAGAGTCGTAGAGGCAGGCCGACGAAAGGACATGTACGTTTTGATGCGTCGTCTGTGCTAGAATCGCCGGCTTTTCTTTTCGTGTTGGTTGATATGCGTATCCCTAAAAAGAGTGGAAGTCAAGAAGAAGGCATTGTTGATGAGGCTTTGGATATCAGTGTCATGGTTGTTTATGGTGATGGCGGTCCGAGTGATCCTATCTTGGTAGATAATCAGACGCAGTTCTGTCAAGGTATGGTGGGATGTGCTATTGAGGCGATACCGTTGGGGAGAATGTGACTTATGCAAGCAAGGTTGCCGAGAGTAGTGCTGGTAAAGTTCTAAAGTTGAGTTAGATTGAACAAGAATTGATTGTGCTCGATGAGGATTTTCTGGTTGACACTCCTGGACCTTTCCCAACAATTCATTTTTCAGACAAGGTCCCTGACCAGGGGCAGATCTGGGCCTAGGCCTAGGGATGTAAAAACAGGTAATCGGACAGGTTTCAGGTCGGGTTCTGTCAGGTCGGGTAAAATCGGATACAGGTCATTTCAGGTAAAAAAAAAATTTTGACTCGACTTGGGTCGGGTGCGGGTCCATTTCAGGTCGGGTCCATTTCAGGTCGGGTCCATTTCAGGCCGGGTCCATTTCAGGTCGGGTCCATTTCAGGTCGGGTTAGAACGGGTCGAGTCCGAAGCAGATAATTGGCAGGTTAATTCGGGTTCGGATACACTTCAAGTCGGGTCCATTTCAGTTCGGGTTCATTTCAGGTCGGGTTCGTTTCAGGTCGGGTCCATTTCAGGTCGGGTCCGTTTCAGATCGGGTCTATTTCAGGTCGGGTTCATTTCAGGTCGGGTTCATTTCAGGTCGGGTGCATTTCAGGTCGGGTAATTTCAGGTCGGGTAGTTTCAGGTCGGGTAGTTTCAGGTCGGGTAATTCAGGTCGGGGTATTTTCGTGATTGAAATTCGTATTCAGTTTAAGTTCGGTCGTACAACCGTATAAGTAGTTGATAGACTTTAGGTTGACCTTCGTCAATCGTCATTAATTTTGAGTTAATTATTTAAAGTCATATCAAATTAAAATTATAAAACATTAGAGTAATTAAAAAAATAATCAAAATGGGTCGATTTGGAATGAAAATTGGTCAATTTGGATTACAAATAAAATTTCAGGGATTATAATGAACATAAATATCAAATTAAAATTATAAAACATTAGACAAATTTAAAAGAAAACAAGGAAAATGGGTATTTTGGAATAAAAATAAAGTTTTGGGGACTATAATGAACAAAAATATCAAATGAAAAGTATAAAAATTAGAGTAATTAAAAAAACAATAAGTATAGGTCAATTTAGAATAAAAATAAAGTTTTAGTGTCTAGAATGAACAAAATTTAAAATTAAAACTATAAAACATGATGAACTAAAATATATATAAGGGTCAATATGGAATTAAAATAAAGTTAAAGGGTTCATGCATTAATATGTACACACACGTACTTACATACATTATGGGTTAGTTTTTAGTGTTTAAGGTTTAGGGTTTAAGGATTAGGGGGAAGTGATTATGGTTTAGGGATCAAGGTTTAGGGTTTGGGGTAGGGTTGAGGGTTCATGCATTAATATGTACACACATATATACTTACATACATTAGGGGCTGGGTTTAAATGTTTAAGGTTTAGGATTTAGTGTTTATGGTTTAGGATTAGGGTTTAGTGTTTAGGGTTATGGTTAGGGTTAATGCATTAATATGTACACACACATACTTACATACATTAGGGGTTAGGTTTTAGTGTGTAAGGATTACGGTTTAGGGTTTAGGGTTTAGGGTTAATGTATTTATATGTACACACGTACATACTTACATAGATTAGGGGTTGGATTTTATTGTTTAAAGTTTATGGGTTAAGGATTATTGTTTAGGGTTTGGTGTTTGGGGTTTATGGTTTTAGTGTTTATGGTTCATGGTTTAGGGTTCATGCATTAATATGTACACACGTACATACTTACATACATTAGGGGTTGAGTTTTAGTGCTCATGGTTTAAGGTTTAGGGTTTAGGGTTTATGCATTAATATGTATACATGTACATACTTACATAAATTAGGGGTTAGGTTTTAGTGTTTATGGTTTGAGGTTTAATGTTTAGTGCTTAGGGTTTTATGGTTTAGAGATTAGGGTTTAGGGTATCCACTTTTATATATACATATATTGTAATATAAATTCTAAAATAAAAAAAAAACACGAAACCCTAATAATTTAATGTTTTAACGAGTTAAATTGAAACCTAAAAATCAAAATTAGGACCTAAACGTAAAGTACCAAAGCATAAGAGGACTATAACAATGATTTTCCCTAAACCAAAAAACTGGCGGGCAGATTCCCACCAAATCTAAATTGGAAATTCTTTTCCACAAAAATTTCAAATTTTTTTTTCAATTTTTTTCAATTTGGCGGACACTTTCCCACCAAAATTTCATTTTTTTTTCATTTTACTCCTTAAATTTTATTTTTATTTCAAATTGACCTACATTTATTTTTTTAATTTGTCCAATGTTTTATTATTTTAATTTAATATTTTCTTCATTCTAGTCTCTTAACTTTATTTTAATTTCATATTGACCCATATATATATATATTTAATTAATCATCTTTTATACTTTTAATTTGATATTTTTGTTTATTATAGTCCCAAAACTTTATTTTTATTCCAAATTGACCCGTTTTCATTGTTTTATTTTAAATTTGTCTAATGTTTTGTAATTTTTATTTGATATTTTTTTTCATTATAATCCATGAAACTTTATTTTTAATCCAAATTAACCCCTTTTCAGTCCAAATTGACTCATTTTCATTATTTTTTCAATTACTCCAATGTTTTATAGTTTTAATTTGATATAACTTTAAATAATTAACTCCAAATTAATGACGATTGACGAATGTCAACCTAAGTGTATTAATTTTAAGTTATTTTTATGTTATAACAGTTAATTTTTTAACTTTAGTGTATTAATTCTATTTTATATCTTAACTTAAGTCTACAATTTGTAACTTAAGACAACAATTAATTAATTTGTTCTAATTAAGTAAATCATCTATTTTATAACTTAATCATTTTTGAACTTCAAAAATTGTAGTAAGACTTGTACGAAAACTTTTGAACTACAAAAATAATAAAATTAATTAATCTGTTCTAATTAATCTTTTTTTAACGTTAATTTACTTAAGTCTACAATTTTAAACTTGAATCTGTTATACATAAGTTATAACTTTACTAAATTTTGTAAATTGAATCTGTTAAGTATAAAATAATAAAATTGTACTTACAAATTTTTTTGTAACTTTACTAAATTTACTTAATCATTTTTGAACTACAAATGTTATACATAAGTTATAACTTTACTAAATTTTATAACTTGAATTTGTTAAGTATAAAAAAAATAAAATTGTACTTACAAATTTTTTTATAACTTTAGTAAATTTTATGAACTACAAATGCATATACAACTTTAGTAAATTTGTAGTTCATAAATTAACGTTAAAGACTTATACAACTGTTATTTTTTTTTATAATTTGTAAGTCTACAATTTTATTCAAGTTAATGAATAAACTTAAAAATTAAAAACAACTCTTCATTTAATTTTTGTAGTTCATAAATGATCAATTCTTTTTTCAAGTCGGGTCCATTTCAGGTCGGGTCCATTTCAGGTCGGGTCCATTTCAAGTCGGGTTCATTTTAGGTCGGGTAAAATTGGATATCGGGTCAATTCAGTCGGGTAAATTCGGTTATTTGCCAGGTCGGCTTCGGGTTCGGGTTCGTTTCAGTCGGACGCAGGTCGGGTTTCAAGTCCAAATTAACAGGTCCAATTCGGGTTCGGGTCGTTTTCAGTCGGACGCAGATCGGGTTCGGTTACTACAGTAACAAGTCAAATTCGTGTTCGGATCAACAACAGTCAGTTGCAGATCGGGTTCGGGTCATCAAAACCTCGGGTCAAATCAGGTTCTGACTCGAGCAGGTTTCAGTCGGGTTTCCAGGTTCTGACTTGTTTTTACATCCCTACCTAGGCCATGACCCAGTCCATGCTCTAAAAATGTCCTTTATTTATATAGAGAGAGGTTTTGGGTAAGCAAAAATAACAAGAAATGTCCCAATATAAAATTTTCGTTTAGTTTTTAATCCTTAAATTAGTTCAAAAAATAAAATCTAAGTAAAATAAAAGGTAAAAAAATATTTTCGTTTGTAATTTCATTACATTTTATAAATAATAAATAATTATTTTTAACAAATATAATTTAAACATATTTTGTACTAAATAATTATTTTTTTAAATTGAATTCCCCAACATAATTAGGGTTTCACTTTACTATATAATGTAAACAACAAAACAAAATAAAAATTAAGATTAAAATTAAAAGAAAATATTGTTTAAGGAAAAACATATAAATCATTTCCAATGTCTTTAGAAAAAGGTAATATAGGCTCTCGATGTGTCCTTCGGTGCATGCAATAACACAATACCTAAAAAGACAACAAAAACAAGCTAAGAAAATATATACAAAAACAAAAACAAAATAAACTAGTGCAAAGACTAATCCTAAAACAACCAATTGCCAATCCTCGCAACGGCGCCAAAAATTTGTTTGCGCGTGTGATGTACTATAAATGATACGCAAATATGGTGCAAGTATACACGTCGAACAAGTAATACAGTGATAAGTGAGTATTGTCTCCACAGGGATTGGAGGTGTTTCAAGGTTAGTTTAAGCACACAAGTGCACGAAATGAAAATGAAGAATGTTGTGGCAATCAAAACAGAGTGATGAATGTTGTAGCAAATCAGAACAAATATATAAATGTTGTAGGAAATAAACATAAAAGATATCGTGCTTAAATCAGTAGACAAACATGTCCTCTTACGCGTGCGAAACTCACTTGGGAATGTCTGACTAGGTTGCCTGGTAAACTTATGTTTTAGCTCTCTACTAGGGTTTACCTCTCTAACTTAGTCTATGCTCGGCAGAATTCACTCAAGGTGCTCCTTAACTATCTCTAGCAAGGAAATTGGGAGCAGGAAATGCTACTGCAATACCTCTTAGCGTAAACTCTATCACTGACAAGCGTCATTTTACTCGCCAAAATAAATTGAAATAAACCACTTCAAACTAATATTAACACAAAGAAATTAAAGTAGAATAGAGGAAGAGGGTCGATCCACATGGAGTTCTGTTGGAATTGCTAATTGAACCTTGTCGTGATTTAGATCCTAGAAGTAGCTGAAAAATAAATAAAAAAGGGGGGTGGTTTGGCATGATTGAAGTAACGAGAAAATAGTAAAAAATTAAAGAAAAATTAAGTAAATAAAGTGAGGAATGAAGTAGAAAAATCACAAATATGAGAGCAGCCTCGAGCTAGCTTCGTCAATTCCCATGATCATTGAAAATAGATTTTTACTCCGGGAATCATGTCGGTTACAATCTACGAGGCCCAACCCATCGTAATTTGGTTTTCTCTCATGTAACCGATCTTCCCAAGTCTATCTTCGAAAGTCAATTCTTAAATAATTCAACCACGTCTATCGCCGTTAAAATACTTAGTTTAAAAACCGGAAAAGCCCGACTCACAAGTTGTCTCATTGAGAATCATTTCTGAATTCATCTTTCCTTAGCGGACCGCCGCTAAGAGTGTTCACCGGAAGTCGAAGTGCCGCAGGCTGATCCTTCCTCCCAACTGTATAATTAAACGATTCCAGACCAATGGATCCTTTTTTTATTTGAAAAACGTTTAAAACACTACACAAATCCTGGTATATAGCGGCACATTTTGTGGCATTTTTGGAAAAAACGCCACTAATTTTGAAGAAGTCGCGGCATTTTGAAGAAAAAATGCCACAAATAATAAATTTCGTAGTGTTTATTGAAGAGCGTCGTAATATCAATGTCTATAGTGCCATTTTTATGAAGAAACACTGCAAAAGTATAACGTATAGTGGCGTTTGTAATACAAACGCCGCAACCGTTTATTTTTATGATACTCACTTTATTCCCTCAGTCCTCAGCCGATCCCCAATTATCCGAAAATCCCCAATTTTTCCTCAATTGCTCTCAATATTTCACGCCGTTTCACTCTCAATCGGCTCTTAGCCCCTCATCTTGATCGGACAGGTGACCCCCATCGACATCGAGATTTTGTTGTTGCTCACACCACCATCTTCTTGATTCAGATTCTGTTGTCGTAGCTTCTTGCAGATGGTGTCATCCCTAATGAATATGGAATTAATCCGAAGTAAAAACAAAAAATTGGTTCAAAGGTGAGTCCTTTCTGCATGTCTTCTTCAATTAGAAAGGTTCCAGAAAAATCTGGACAATTCCTCGACCGTCGCTTTCAAAAGAGTCGAAGAACTTACAGGCGAATTCGGAAGAAATCTTTCTTTTCTTCAGGTTCGTTGAACTCGTCGAATTTCATTTTCTTTACAAAAAAGAAAGAGAAAAGTTTTTTCGAGTTGTAACTTTGTAATATTTTAATGGTGCCTGCTGAGTTGGTTGCCAGAGTAGGAACCGAGGAACACGTATTTAATTTCTATGCTTAAACTACTAATTTTGAGTCTAATTGGTTTACATTTTGATTAAATTGAAGGCTTCCTTGATAATTAAATTGTTTTAACTGACGCATGGCATGTAACCCCCTCGTCCCAGTCTGGACGACTGACCGGTCCGAGTAGGCTACACGGGGAAAACCGAAGTGCAACCCGCTAAGGCTCCCCTTCGGTTAGCAACCCTAGAAAAATTCTTTAATTATTATATTGTCTAAATGGATTAATTTAATCCTATGTGAAAGGACAACAACGAAAGCAACAAACGAGACGATCAACCCAAACATCATTACAAAATAGTCCATTTTAGCTTAATCTGCATGCCGTTTCGAAACACCCAAGGAGTGTATCGAAACGCCTTGATTAAGTCAACAGGCCCAAGTCAACACGAGGGGACCGTATTGAAACGCTGGTCAACCGTTCCGAAACGCCCTTAATGGTCAACTTCTCGTGGTCAACGATACGAAGATCATTCCGAAACGCCTAGGACCATTTCGATACTTCAATTTATCGTCAAAATCTCAGATTTCCAGTGGCAAAAATGTATCGAAACGACCCCCTTGCGTACTGAAACGCTTGGCCTGAAACAAGAGGTCGTATCGAAACAGGACCAACCGTTTCGATACACCTGCTGCGAGTAGACAGGCTTTAGCTGGTTTTTGGCACAAGGCAGCCCCAAATTCCAACCAAAACCTCCCACAACCAACCACACAACAACTCTAGATGCTAGACACCCTTAAACAACATGTTTCACACTCATCATACATATAAAAGCCACTCAAGTAAAACATCAAAATAACAAGGATTAATACATAGCATTTAACATAACATGTCTTAGACAAACACACTTAGCATTCATGCGAAAGGTATGAGTCTTCAAACACAAGGCAAATATGCAACAAGTAAATATGGTCTACTATCCACAACATAAACGCATACACATGGACAACATGAAATCAACAATTTAGCATGCTCATCCAAACACAAAATCAACTAAGGAGTGTGACACCAACTCCTACAAGTATACACCCCCATCGTCTAGGCATTATTACAAATACATAAATCATACTTGAGCTAATTGAGAACTCCAAAAGCTCCTCCCTTGCCCACTTGCCTCCTGAACTCTAACGATCTGCATGTTTGAAATAAAGGAGAGCGTAAGCTAACTAGCTTAGTGAGAGAAGCTCTAAAATTCACAAGCATGCAATTTTCAAAACACTTTTCATAATTGACAATAAATCAATGGATGCACAAATGATTATCACAACAAGACTACACATGGCTTGCACATGCACAACCAACATACACACGGTGGGACCACACATCACTGTTCGACTAGTAGTTTTCTTATGGGACCACTCATCACCTTACTCTACTACTATTCACTACCGGTGGGACCACTCATCACCGTAGTTATGACAACCATCATGTGAGGCTCGACTTCAACTCAACTACACAACAACAACGGTATAAAACAACTCAAGATGCACATGATACCACAACATATAGCCACTCATCAACACATAACAAAAAGGTAGGAGAAATAACTTACACTTGGGTTTAGGTGAACCCTCTAGGTCTCACCCAAACCCCCAAGAGTTCCATTTCGAAAACAAATCAAAGTTTGACATTTCTAGTCACTGTTGCTACCTAAATGGAAGTCGAGAACCAAGCTCAAGTCTCCAAACTCTTTGGATTCGTTCTCGAGGCTTCACCAACAAGATTCCTTGCTTCTAATCATCCCAACACAATCAAAACAATCATAATTCAGTCCACGATTCAATATAGAAAGCCCCGGACACAAACCAAACACAACATACATAATTTCAAGCTAAAGACAATCTCAAATTCCTCATTCCCGAGCAGCCTTAAAGCACAGCCTAAAACCAATTTTTCCAACACTTATATTACTCCCAAAAGCTTCCAAAACAACCCTTACATATAGCCTAACCATCAGCCAACAAGTTTCCACCTTAAACACCCCCAAAAATCAACATTTCAACTCTCTAAAACCTCCCTAAAACCCAATTTCGGGAAACAACTTAAAACCTTGTAAAAATCGAATATGTCGGACCTTATAGATTGTAAACATCTTACCTAACATAAACAAACCGAAAACTTAAGTTTAAGTCAATAAAGTTCACATTTTTAATCCAAACTTTCAAAACTCTAAAATACAAAAACCATTGAGGTTGATGAAAAATAATGGTACAAGCTTGTAGAGGAAAGTGAGGACAAGTCGAATATGGGCTTACCTTTGAAAAGTCCCTAAAGATAAGGGAGAATGGTGATGGAATAGTAACTTGGGGAAAGGGGAGCTTTGTGTCGTGAAAATGGAAATGGGAAGGGGAAGAAGATGATCCAAAAGCTAATTTTTAATGTTTGTTTAAAATAAAAAGTCCAAAGACCAAAATACCCTTAATGAAATATGGCATTTACAAATGGGAGATATCCATGGTTATTTGGGCTTGTTTTGAAAATAGTCTAACATAATTTATTTATTTTGAAAACCCGAGGCCCAAAATATTATTTTAATATTTTATTATTACTTTCACCCGACCCCCAAACCCGGGTGTTACATGGCAACACGGTCTGCTCTAAAATTCAGTGATTTTCAATTATTTTTAAATGAAAATTTGTTGGAATAGTTGCGATTATTCGAATAGTTGATGAAGTATTACTTTTAGCTCTCCTTTTATGTTCTATTTTTTCACATAAATCTTTAATTTTGATTGATAAATGAATTAATGAATTAGTTTATAATTTTTTTTCATTAAAATATAATGGTGATTTATAAGTTATGATTGCAGTTTCTAAGAATTTTAATAGAGATTACTTGAAATTCATGTGGAAGAAGTTAGACCTTTAATTGTTTATAAATTGGAGAATTCAGTGAGCTAATAATTTGATTAAACAGAGTTACTCGGTTGTTAGGTGATATATATATATATAATTTTATTTTCAGTAAACCAAAATGTAAGTGAAGCTCTGCTTTTGGAATTGCTTTAGCTTGATGATACTGAAAAGTTTCCCACCTTAACTTATTTAAAATAATTTGTAATTTCAGACATTGAGACTTTTATTTTGAGATTATGTTTTTCCCTGCATTTGAATTTATTTCGGACGTCTTTATGAAAGATTTAGTACATATTTTAATGTTCGAGTTTCATATATATTTAAGAAATTTTACATTAATTATTATTAATTAATTCAAATTGTATTTTAAAATATTTCTAAACCTAAGACTTATAATTTGAGGGGAAAGTTTTCAAACCTAACTTCCTAGATTCGGCCCATTTCTTCTGGGCCGGGTTTAGGGGTTACAAGGATAGCAAATCTGAATAAGACCGAGTTATTTGGAAGAAAAGTTTAGTAGACCAAAAGGATTGAGTTAAGTAGGTGATTAATAAGGTAGTTAATCTTGAAACCTGGTTAATAGAGTTAGAAGGATTCAACGTCAAATATTCTTGTATAAAATTTCAAAAATGCCCAAAATGTTTAAAAAGGACTAAAATAACCATGGCAATGAAAGTAACATAGAAACATACAATGGATTTGGTAAAACAACCGATTCATATGAAAATTTCGGAATTTGTTGGAACGTTCTTGTATTAAGACTTAAATCTTCGGTTTTGTAAGGTACTCGTATTTTCTAAGATTCTGAATAAATCTCTGAAGATAATTTATGGAAAAATATTTGTATATCCGAACTAATCAAAGTGGCGTAAGATACCAGACTGATTGACATGACCAAAGAGGATTGAAAACATCGATTAGGCTGAGTTGATCGGGATGAACGTAATGACCAGGAGACTGAAATATCCTTTGGTACTAATTGTCAAATTATTTGAAATGATGGATATACTCTCAAAATCTGAAATGAATAAATAGTCGGAAGAGCTGAAAGGCTCTAAATAATTGAAACACCTTCGAACATCGAGGTGACAAAAAATACCTCTAAGATTTGAAATGAGAAATATCAATAAAGACAAGTGAAGATAATGGCTCTGAAAGTGGTAATACACAACCCATGTTGGTTGGTCGTTTCAAGAACTATTGTGATGTTGGAAGAATACCATATAAAATCATGTCAGTGTTATTTGGAGGTATAATACACATGTTCGAATACTTGAAGAATACCAAATGAACACATGTTCGATTTTCCCCGTTGTACGTTCAATGGTTGCTTAGTGAAAAAGAGCTTTTGTTATACAAGGTAGTCGATTTTAAGAAGTGAGTACTTAAGGGTACTGATTCGGCTAAATATTAAACACTGAAATGATGGTTTACGATCAGTTCAAAGGGAGTCAGAAACCTGATAAGTAACTAGAACTTCTGAACTCTGTACATCACTGCTTTTACTTGATAGTCTAATTACCAAATTACCTCTGAAGGTCGAAGTGATAAAAATTGCCCTCGTAGGCTTAAATGATTGGATCACTCTCGATACATATGAAATCTCAATATTCTCAATGTGTCAACTTCTGAATGTTTGTTTGAACTGTTAGTATCGAGCTCCCTCGCCTAGGGACCTCGTTCTAAAACTAGTCTAAAATTGTCAGACGTTCTATGCTCCATTTCTAATAATTATCAAGCGTCTTTGAGAAATATATTGAACCATAAAGTGTGTACCCTATATCCGTGAATACACTCTGCTTTAAACTAAGATTATCTGCTCTGAATTAAAAGTATGACTCTGTTACCCGTAATGAAAGCTCAACTCTTGGCTTTTGTCTTCTGATAAAAAATATATGATATTCGTCTTTTGATACAAAAATAAATCTTATATATGTCTTCTGATATAAAAATATATATGATATTTGTTTTCTAATATTACTGTCTTCTGAATATAAACTAAATTTCATATGGCGTATATTATTTGTGATATAAATGAAGATATGTAGGCTCGGCGCTGGTAAGCCCTTTTGGACCTAAGCTCATACGCCCAATGGGCCTAGGGTAAGTCTTTCTGGGCCTAAGGCATTCCCTTAGGTAGGCTCCTACGCCTCAGGCCTAGGGTAAGACCTTCTGTATGCAGTTCAGGGGGAATTGCATTTTGGAATTTGGTTGTAGGGTAGTTAAGTAAATTAATAAAACTTTTTGACCACTTCTGAAACATACCCTACTAAATTACTATATCAATGTTGAACTCTCAGTAAACTTATAATTCGCGCTTATGAACCACTCTGAACTCCTTGATTCAACTTCTGAAATCTAAACCTTTAGCTTTAGACTAAATAAAGAACAACTTTGTTACCTTCTGATAATGCTTCACTGAATTATCAAATCATACTTTGAGCTTACCGTTGCCCAGTTCATCATGACAATGTTAAGCTTTCCATATTTCTGCTTGTGCTTTTAGCATCTTGAAGCTCACGTTTTTTTTACCATCACATGTTAAAAGATCGACCACGTCCCAGCTGTCAACGTCGGTATGGGAGTTTCTTCGGCTTTTCTTGCGGAATACAATACCCGTGTAATTAGGGGGCATGTATGTCTCGTCATGTTTCATGTTGAGTTTGAAACTTGTATTTGTAACTTTTATTACAATTTTTGTCCTATCGTCTAAATGATTTCTGAAATTGTATTTTAATTTTTAAACTTGATTTATGGTTTCAAATGGTTTGACAATTTGTTTTACATGAAATTTGAATGTGGGTCGCTCTGGTGACCGTAATATGACTTCCTAGGATCTGTGCTAACGCATTGGCGAGTCTAGGGGGTTACAACAGATAACTATATCGTCGATCCAAAAACCGGATATCTGAAAAAACCGGATCATATTCGATCTGATATCTAACAATGAACACCCCTACAAAAAGTTTTAACAAGTCCTTTATCCAAACCTCTAATTCAAAAAGCTCCTAAAGTGAGACTTTTCAAAATGAGAGGTTTCACCCTAGTCCGCAATTACAATCATCTATTTATCAAATATCTAATTTAGCAGATATGACTGGTCAAACTTCTAAAAATACTTCAAATCTCTAATCTTGGCTCAAAAAGTTGTTTACCAAACATGACTTCTCTCTCGACTGAAGAGTTCTTGAGAAACATAAATTAAGAAGATCAAATCCCTTGCATTTACACTATAGTTTCTTCAATCCAATTGAATATTTGGTAAGCTCATGTTCTTAACCTCCTTTTTGATATCATTTTTATTAAGGATTAAGCTTAGCAAATCCTAGGTTAAATTTCCATGGATTGAATTTTTAGAGAGATATACGGTATATTATGAATGCTAGGATTGATTTTAAGCCTATTTATGTTATCCTTATGATTTGTATACCATGTAACTATCTTAGCCTAATACTTTGAGGTATTAGGAGTTTTTTCATGACAATTTGATTTGGTATTGATGGATTTATGTTTTTTCATGTTAGATAAAGTGGAAGTAGAGGGAACATTAGATCGAAAAGGGAAATCTAAGAAAAATCAAGCTGATGTGATAATTCACGATCAAGTTTAGCTTTGGAACCTTCGGTGAGTGTAGTTGAGTCTCGGGAATGGTTCAGAGCTTTCCTGAATGTGTTTTGTTTGAATTATGGTTCATAAGCATGGTTGTGAAATGTTTGAAAGCTCATATAGAGCAAGCTTGGTGAAATGCTAAGTTTGGTAAGTTAGGTCAGCTCAATTGAGTGTTATATGTTTTGAATATAATGTTATGTTATGGAAAGGCATGAGAAAAATGATTCTTAGATGACTATGAACCTTGTTATGCTAAGTATGAACTTAAAGTTCAATTTCAACGTTTGACATGATATGAAATGCACTTATGATATAGAGCTATAAGCTCATCTATGAATTAGGCTATGTTAATGATAAGATGATAAGCTTTGGAGTTATGCTCAATATGATATGTGTGATTTTTGGAGCTTCAAGCTCACTTATATGTTTATGAATAACTTGATTAAGAAATCTTGGATTCGAGTTAGCCCCGGGTATAGTTGACATGCCATAGAGTCCATTTTAGCTCAGTTTATGGGGATTATGATACACGGATTGACCTTTCTTTGTTTAGTCGCGACAGTAGGAGAGATGAGTTATTGGTCATTGGCGATAGTAAGAGGGATTGACCTTTCTTTGTTTAGTGGCAATAGTTGGTTGGGGATTCACGTACACTAGTGCTATTGAAATACAAGGAAAACTTTGAATAAACATTTTGATAATTGACTTTGATATGAGTAAGTTATATATTACTTTGGGTAAATGAATATGCATGGCATTGATATGAAAAGTTATAATGCCTGCCAAAGATTAAGATATATGAAAAAGTATGTCATGATGTGCTTTGTTAAGTAATTAATATACAATGGAAATGATAATATGCTAAGTTAATAAGTTAAAAAGAGAAATATGGTTATAAACACATTATCTATTATATGATCTTCAGTATGTATTCTTGCATTTATTTCTATATTATCAAGCTGACTAGCTCACTAAGTAGTCTAAGCAATATAAGCTTACGTTGTATCATCTCATGCATTTTAGGTGCAAGTTCTCCGTAGAATCGATCGTGATTGCAAGCTGGAAGTCATCTCATACGGTGATCCTGTGTTGATACTAAGGTTAGGTTTGAAGTACTAGTGTTTTGGTACGGTACTTTAAGTATGATACCAACATTGGGTTCGTAACTTCAGCGTACCAGTACGGTACCTAGAGTACCGATACATGTTTTGGGTTTGATGTTTGAGTATTGTTAGGTGTACCAGTACGATACCTTGAGTATCGGTACCCTTGAGTATTGGTAGGTGTACCAGTACGATACCAGTACGATACATTTGGATGAGTTTCTTTCATCAAAAGAGTTGGATTTTTGTCAAAAATGCATTGTTTTATTGGGCCATCAAATGTTTTTCTTTGATTTTTAAAAAGGACCAAAATTTTATAAAATTACAAATTAATCATTGAAGTTAGGTCGTTATGATATTGACCATCCAACTGGATCTTAATAACTATAAAGATGCATGAGGTAGACTTAGGTCGTGATAATATTGATCATCCAACTGGATCTTCAACAAATGAGGAAGATAACACTCGGAAAAGCCCTACGAATCCTTAGGAAGTTAGGAATAACCCTCTGAACCCTCAGGATATTTCAAACGATCCACTGGCACCTCCCAACACCCTGTACAAAGGGACAAAGACCCACACAGCTTAATAAATCACCCTTCTTCTCCACCCTGAACAAAACCACAAAGGGACAAACACAAAGAAAACCAAAGCTAAAACTAGCCAAACAAAAATGCAGGAAAAAAAACGGTTCCATCATTCAACTTCTACACTATAAAAGTAACCTTTCTTAAGAAGCAAAACCCAAGAAACAATATAATTCAAAACTGATATTTATAATTTCAACAACCAAGTGAAAACACATCCACGCTTTAAAAAATGAGGGGCACGTCAATTCATCCTGGGCATGGCAATCAGAATCAACCAGAAAAGTCCAACAGAACGTCAAACCGCAACTTGAACAACTCAATTTTGCCGAGAGTTTCTCTTCTGAGCACAAAATACATTATGAAAACAATAGATGGTACAAGCATCGATATGCTTAGTAAACTCAGTTTATAAAATTTTGGCAAAATGCCTTGCGACTCGATTGCAAGCGGTATTGGCAGATTTGATAAGTGATACCCAATCAGCTTTTATAAAGGGTCGACAATTGGTGGATGGAGTACTCCTAGCACTTGAGGTGATGCATTCCTTACGACAACGGGGTGCATGTGGTTTTTTATTGAAGCTTGATTTTGCCAAGGCGTATGACTGCGTTAGCTGGTGCTTTTTGGATGAGGTGCTAGGAAGAATGGGATTCTGTGACACATGGAGAAAATGGATTCAGGAATGTATTAGTTTAGTCAGGTTGTCGGTGCTTCTCAACGGTAATGCCACCAAGGAATTCAGAATGGGTAGAGGCTTGCGACAAGGCTGTCCGCTATCACCTTTGCTTTTTGTGATAGTCGCGGAAGCAATGCATTTGATGCTGCGAAGGGCTGAATTAGGGGGTTTAATTCGTGGGGTACAGGTAGCGGCTGGGATATCAGTGACACATTTGCAGTTTGCCGATGACACACTTTTGTTCTTTGAGGGCTCGTTAGAAGTTACGAGAAATGTGAAATGAATTCTGCACTGTTTCCAAGTTTGCTCGGGGTTGAAGATTAATTTCGGCAAAAGCTCCTTGTACTCAATTGGCATAGAAGATGATCTGGGCAGCAACGTAGCCGAGGTAATGGGTTGTAGGAAAGCTGAATTTCCATTCGTCTATTTGGGATTTCCAATAGGCGCAAGTCCGAGGCTAATAGCTACTTGGGAACCAGTGATTGCAAATTTCCGACGCAAATTAGCAGGATGGAAAAGGACCTCTCTGTCTTTTGCCGCTCGGGTGGTTTTGGTCAATTCGGTCCTCTCGTCGTTACCGATATTCTATATGGGTTTGTTTGTCGCTCCCTGAGGGGTAATTGAGAGGATTGATAAAATTCGAAGAGCTTTCCTATGGGGGGTGTCGGTTTGGAACGGCGGATGAGCAGAGTAGGATGGGAGGTGGTTTGTCGCCCGAAACAATTAGGGGGTTTAGGGGTTGCGGATTTGCGTGTTAAGAACATGGCGATGCTATCAAAATGGGTGTGGCGTTATGCGCAAGATAGAGATCCATTGTGGCGCGGTTTGATAGTAGCAAAATATGGAGAACATCCACAATGGTGGCGTTTCAACACGGAAAAGATGTCATCCATGTCGCTTGTATGGCGACAAATTGTAGCTCTCTCATGCGATGCACAGGTTGAAAAGCATATGGGCATGACCGGTTTTTTATGGAAACTTGGGGATGGTAGATCGATATTGTTTTGGTTTGATCCGTGGATCGAACAAGTGGCCTTAAAAGATGTATATCCGCGCTTATTCTCGTTGGCATGTGATAAATTAGCGAGGGTGGGGGACTATATGGTGGAGGGCAGATTATCGCATCATCTATGGACTGATTTCTTTAGACGCCCGCTATGAGTTTTTGAACTAGGAATGCTACGAGATTTAATTCAAATGGTGTCCAATTTTCGCGCATGGGAAGGAAAGCTGGACATGTTAATTTGGAGACCGGACGAGCGTGGAATTTTTTCAGTTGGGACTTTATCGAAACTGCTCATGCTCGATAAGGTGGGGGAAATGGAATTTGGTGAATGCTTCGCTTGGAAGGTGCTGGTGCCGCCGAAAGTTCAAGCTTTCCTATGGTTTACATGGTTACGTAGACTACCCACTGCTGATTTCTTGCGAGCACATGGGATTCCACTGCCGGATGATCAAGGCCGATGCCCTTGGTGTGCGATGGTAGAGGAGAGCATCGCTCACATCCTCTATGAATGTCCTTTTGCGCAATCGGTTTGGCTATGGATGCGACAATGGTGGGGAATGGACTCAAACTTACCGGTTAGTTTTGATGCATTCTACGTTCTTGACTTTCATAGTATGTTCAAGGGATGCATGAATATGTGGTGGATAGCGTGTGTTGCCGCTGCTTTATGGTCTTTATGGATTGCAAGGAATGAATTTATTTTCCGTGGGAAACGATGGAACTTGGTTGAATTGTGCTTCTTGGTGAAATTGAGATCCTATTACTGGATAAAAGCTGATAGGCGGGGAGAATTGGTAGCGGAGGCAGCTTGGTGGACTTGTCCTTCCAAAATTGAGGTTGCTGCCCAACCGAAGAGGATGAGGGGGGGAAGATGCTGGCAGCCCCCGTTACAAAATGTTCTAAAATTTAACACGGATGGATCAGCGCGAGGAAAACCGGGTCCGGCAGGGATTGGTGGCGTGTTACGAGATGCGGATAGCCGCATCTTGGGTCTATTTTCAGGCCCTATAGGCGTGATGGAATCAAATGAAGCAGAGGTCCGAGCGATAGCCTTTGCATTGGGAATGATAAAGGAGAGGGAATGGCGGCAGGGTTGTGTGATATTGGAGACGGATTCTCAAGTCGCGTTGAGCTGGATCAATCAGACTGCAAAACGACCGTGGCGACTATGGGAGGTATTTTTGGTAATTGATCAGGCTTGTCAAGTCATATATGATATTCAATTCTGCTACGTGCCGAGGGAAGCGAATGGCTTTGCGGATGCACTGGCGAAGGAGGGAGTAGATAGACTTACGACATTCATGGCTTGTTTGTGACTTGTCCTTAGGTGATATGTTTCCTATTGTATTCGACGGATCGTATCGTACTCTTTTCCTCCAATAGGTTTAGGGAGGTTTTTAACGAGGCGTGCGATTTCGTCAAGCTGTATGTTTTCCTTATTTCTTAATAAAAAACATACGGTTGCTGATAAAAAAAACAACAACATGTCATTCAAATACTACATATCATATAATCATGTAAACCATTCAATTCAAGGCGTATCAAACAAAATCTTATCATTCATACATACTCTCCATTCGAAAGCTCCCTAATAGGAGTAATACTATTTTCATTCACTTAAGTAATTCTTATAATCATGCATTAATCTAGATATCAATTTACCATTTAGGTCTTACTTATTTTTCAAGTAAACAATTTGGTCATTCTTATAATTCAAGTAAACGATTTGGTCATTCTAGGAGATCAAGTAACCTATTAAACATGCTTTAATACATCAAACCATACAATCATGTAAGCCTATAATCAAACTTACTTTGATCTATTACTTATAAGCATTCATATTAACATGTCGGGTTTCGGGTCTACAGTAACATGTCCAATACGGGTTCAGGTCGTTCTCGGTCGGATGCAAGTCGGGTTCGGTTACTACAATAATAGGTTCAACTCGGGTCCGAGTCAATAACAATCAGTTACAGATCGGGTTCGGGTCATCGAATCCTCGGGTTAAACCAGGTTCTTACTCAAGCAAGTTTCAGTCAGGTTTTCAGGTCGGGTCAGCTTTTTACATCCCTAAGACTTTGGCTCAAAAGTGGTTTTCTAATGGTCATATTTACCTTCTTCAGATAAGAACATCCCAATTCCTCGAGCGAACTATAAAGATCCGTGTCCTTGAACTATAAAGATCCACAACATGATTCTCCATTGTCCCAATAGTCTCATTAATTGGTTGATCGACAATTTCACTACAAGTTGGAGTTGAAATTTTATCGAACACGTAATGGATCATTGTGTTTGTGTTTTCTTGCTTAGCTACAACTTCATTTTGATTCATCAATTTCTCCCGATCCATAGATGTCACCACCATCCAACATACCGATATGGGCTGATTACGATTTTAGTTGTTTGAGAATTTCTTGGAGCATCTCGTTGCTTTGTTTCATAGCTTTTGTATTCAATTCCATAGATTCGAGGAGGCTCATGATAGTTCTCTCAACAAAAACACCAATGTAATAAACCAAATACTCAAAGCTTGTTTTCTATTCACAAATAAGAGAATTATAATAGAAAAGAGATATAAGATAGGGAAGAAAGGTGTCAGCAAGGAATACTAAATCTAGAGATGGAAAAAGCCGTAGCCAAAACATTTAATTGCTATTTAAAATTTCAACAACCAAGTGAAAACACATCCACGCTTTAAAAAAGGAGTGGCACATCAATTCATCTTGCGCATGGCAATCAGAATCAACCAGAAAAGGCCAACAGAACGTCAAACGACAACTTGAACAACTCAGTTTTGCTAAGCCCTACACCATTTGCTAAGCCCGCTTGTTCCATGAACTCAACAAATTCATCCATACCGCACATTGGATTAACACATACACATCGTTCCCCAACCGATCGCACAACATTGAAGTCCCTCCAACACACCGCGGAATCAATTAACTAGACACATTTTTGTACAGCTCCTTCCATACCACAATTTGATCTTCCGTAATACACGGTGTTTATATAGTCACCATTCCACAAGGCCAATCTTCCATCAACCATACTCCCCTTATCGCCATGAACTTATGTGACATTGTCAAATCCTCCTTTCCAAACAATGATACATCCTACGCCATTAAAATATTGCTCTGACGACAATTGACGTGGCAAACCATAGTCAAAATTATCAGAATACCAGATCTTATGTACCATTGCTATCGACATGCATCCAGTTTCATTTCTTGAATGAACACCATCTCAAACTGATATTGTCGCAATCTATCATGGACTGTCTTCTTTTTGGTCTTAGGCCATGTCCTCTTATGTTTCAAAGACTATACATTTTGTTTAATCGGATCCCCAAATCAAATATTTTGGACATATGCGAAATTCACGCATGTAATTGAAAATGTTGAAGCATTGAAACTTTCAAGCAGCCTGTTCTTTTGAAACAAATTCCCACGTTTTTAAATGAATTGTAATATTAGTGATTTAAAATTATCCCCCTGTGAACATTCTTTCATAGTACGTTGTTATGCTCTTTGTCGATATGCTTATTATAATTGAATTCGACTGGTGGGTTAAATAAAAAAAATGTAAATATATTTTCTTAAAAAATTATCATTGTTTTTTAATAGTAAAAAATTATTATTGATAAACCAATTAAATTAGAATTTGATGATCTGATTAATTTGAAAATTGATCTTATTTTTACAACATTCGGCGAAACATTAAATATGATTCACTTGATCAATATAATATTTCGTTGTTTTTGCGAGACAATAAATTTATAGTAATTTAGATTTGAAATTGACATCTAAGCCAACAATATAAAGTTGCCATTAAATACTAAGTCTATGAATAGCAAAACATAAAGTGAAGGGCTTCTGAAACAAGAATGAACGATGAGTTAACACTTCGCTCAAAGTTCGTTATGATAGAATTCATCCCAAAGATGTATGCAGTTCACTCAACCAAAGGTTCTTTCTAAAAATTATTCGAACACAACTCATTTAAATGGAATCCTAGACCCATACAAGTCAATTTCAAAAGAGCACAACAGCAACACAAATGCCTCGGAATGAACAACTTGGAAATCAGACAAAGCAGTCAGATTTACTTGCAACCATTTATCCTTCAATCTGTCCTAAACATAAACATGCATAACAAGTGAAGAAATAAATTACAAATGATGAAACTGTTAACACCTTATATAAATGATGAAACTGCATTCATTTGATTGATCCAATTGACCAAGGCTTAAACCGAAAATGTTACTAATCTACCTAATAAATTGCAATTTTACAAAGTGATATGATACACCTACTGACTGCCATTGAAACTTTCCCCTGGTGTTTGAACAAACTGTTGCACTTGTCCTGAGTTTTGAATGGACGGTTGAATTTGGTTATCGTCTTCAAGTTCCACTACATCTCTGATGAAATATTCGTTATCCTTCATGAAATTGATCATGTTGTCAATATCTTCTTCCGTAAATGCTCCTCTAAAATTGGTATCCGAGTGGGATGATATGAATGATGTAGGATAGGGCACTGTGGGTGAAGCTGAAGTAGAGGACAAAATGGTTGAAACATGGTCTTCTTCAACTATGCTGCTAAACCTCGCCCTTTTTCGTGGTGACTCATCATCATCATCCATGATTTCGTTTTTATTTCCGATGAAATATTCGTTATCCTTGGTAAAATTGAGCATGTTGTCAATATCTTCAGCCGTAAATGCTCCTCCAAAATCGGAAACCGGGTGGGACGCTGTGGGTGCTGCAAGAGAGGGCGGTGTGGCTGACACATGGTCTTCTTCAACTAAACTGCTAATCCTCTCCCATTTTTGTGGTGGCTCATCAACGTTGATTCTGTTTTTGTTGTAGATGGCACACAGTACATAACCACTCTGCAATATTCAAAACAAAAGCTATAAGTTTTGCTGCACCACTTTTATACTGAAGAATCAACTGATATATGTAAAACACAGTGCAAGCACTCCATGGCTGCAGACAATACCATAGTTTATATGAATATATTTGAACGATGAATGTTATTGATTTAGGGTTTAATATTTTATAAAAAAAAATAAAGTATACGTCTAACATATTATACATGGAAAGAAAGAACGTGTATTAAGGAAAGTGAATAGGGAACTTACGTGATCATCATGGCGAAGTGAAAACTCATGCATCAGCCAATGCCCCTTTCCACCATTGTTGGACTTGGAACCTTTAACCTTAAAAACGAAAAGTTTATTAAACCCTATAAGATTGTTCTTAGAATCTTTAACATCATCGGTTCTCTGTCCCTTCCACGTGCCGCAACCCGCTGTCCTATCGATTCTACGACCCTTGCCCTTCTTCTTCAGCTTGCTGAAGATGTAGAACGTTTTAGATGATGTCTTGCCGAAAATATTCCAGGGATCTTTGTCTTCACCGCCGTAGATTTCGCAGTCGCATATGACATCGCAGGGTAATGGTTCGCCTTTCACCTTCTTCGTTAAGTAGCATTCAATCAGCTGAACTTCGGTTGGATTGAATCGGAAACCTACGGGAAAGTTGGTCATCCAGGAAGCCATAATCTTTTTGGTGGCGATGGAGTAAGGAAAAGGCTGTGGTTTATTCAAGTTAAGGAAACCTAATAGCTAAATGCAAAGTGTTTTTACATTTTTATTCTTCGTACATCCATTTATATGAGGGACGGATGCACATTACTTGAGTGAGGGGGCAACTTTTGTGGTTTAATTGCATTTTAAACCATTGATAGTTTTAAAACTGTTATAAATAAGTCATTGTCCGTTTTCTTCACACACAAAAAATAATCATTGTACCTCCCAAAATTTTCGGTTTATTTGATTTTATAAATAAGTCTCCCAAAACTGTTATAAATAAGTCATTGTCTCGACTCAATATTTTATTTTGATTACTCTTTAGTACTTTAATTTCAAAATTAGAAAAATAAAACCCTAACTCCCTTAATTTTATAGTTTAATTGTTTTTTTTAAGACCCTACTCATTTCAAAGTTAAGAAACTTGCCTCCTCATGAGCAAATCATGACTATGTGCCTAATTTATATACATATCGGTAGGGGGTTTACAGTTAATTGGTTCACAAGAAAATAAAAAAAAATATGTCACGATATCCGAAAATTGATATATTTTTAATCTTAATTATTACATTTTAATTGTCATGTAGGATAATTAGGATAAATACTTAAAACTGAAATTATTATTTCTCTTTATTTATTTACTAATATTCGAGACACATATGTATGTGTGTCAAGGGGGATTAGGCCCATTTTATAAATATTACATATTTCATAATTTTCGTTAAATAATAATTTTATCCATGTAAAAATTAAGTAATTAAATTAAAAATGTAAGAGCTAATTAAATATTTAGTCAAATAGAGTCTGAAGTAAGGAAGTATGGGCATACGCACCACAATTTCTGGTCTAATAAAAATTCAGGTCTCGATAAGTTTAAATATTAGAAAAAATAAATCTTGTCCCTCTTAATTTTGAGCTTAAATACTTATTAATCCATTTTATTTTTAAATTCAATATTCTGACCCCTCTCAATGTTCGATCATGACTTCATCCCAACGTGAGCCATACTTAATTTATAAGATAATATTTTATTTTTGGTCTAATAAAAATTTTCTTCTTCAATTCACCAAGGAAGCATCAAAGCTCACTTTCCCTCTCTTTATTTCTCTCAAATTCGGCAGCAACACTAGAAGGAGAAGATGAATAGCATCCTTCTCTTTCCTTCCTCCCAGTAGTGTAATCTAATTACACTTAGCCATTCTATGTCATTTCCATGTGCAAATGTCCATTTCTTTAAAATTCAACATGCAATCATCCACTTTTGTTTGGTTACAAATTGGTCTTTTTAATTTTGGTCACTAAATTTTCAATTCCTTCTATTTTGCCACTAATTTCAAGATTTCTTTATGATTTAGTAAAATTAATTTCACATCTAACTTCTAGGCTATGATTTGGGACATTACAGAGCCATACTTAATTTATAAGATAATATTTTACTTTTATAATTAATAAAAATATCATACTTGTGAGACGTTGTACTCAAACTTTGATAAATTGTCGTTTCTAATGAAACAAAACTTATAGTTGTATAAAAACCCTAATGGTGCTTGAATACACTAATGATGCAACAAACCCTAACGGCCCCTTGAATTATCGTCCCCTTCTGTACGAGAGTCGTAGAGGCAGGCCGACGAAAGGACATGTACGTTTTGATGCGTCGTCTGTGCTAGAATCGCCGGCTTTTCTTTTCGTGTTGGTTGATATGCGTATCCCTAAAAAGAGTGGAAGTCAAGAAGAAGGCATTGTTGATGAGGCTTTGGATATCAGTGTCATGGTTGTTGATGGTGATGGCGGTTCGAGTGATCCTATCTTGGTAGATAATCAGACGCAGTTCTGTCAAGGTATGGTGGGATGTGCTATTGAGGCGATACCGTTGAACTCAGATATTAAGAATGGGGAGAATGTGACTTATGCAAGCAAGGTTGCCGAGAGTAGTGCTGGTTAAGTTCTAAAGTTGAGTTAGATTGAACAAGAATTGATTGTGCTTGATGAGGATTTTCTGGTTGACAATCCTGGACCTTTCCCAACAATTCGATTTTCAGACAAGGTCCCTGACCAGGGGCAGATCTGGGCCTAGGCCTACCTAGGCCATGACCCAGTCCATGCTCTAAAAATGTCCTTCATTTATATAGAGAGAGGTTATAGGTAAGCAAAAATAACAAGAAATGTCCCAATATAAAATTATCGTTTAGTTTTTAAGCCTTAAATTAGTTCAAAAAATAAAATCTAAGTAAAATAAAAGGTAAAAAAACATTTCCGTTTGTAATTTCATTACATTTTATAAATAATAAATAATTATTTTTAACAAATATAATTTAAACATATTTTGTACTAAATAATTATTTTTTTAAATTGAATTCCCCAACATAATTAGGGTTTCACTTTACTATATAATGTAAACAACAAAACAAAATAAAAATTAAGATTAAAATTAAAAGAAAATATTGTTTAAGGAAAAACATATAAATCATTTCCAATGTCTTTAGAAAAAGGTAATATAGGCTCTCGATGTGTCCTTCGGTGCATGTAATAACACAATACCTAAAAAGACAACAAAAACAAGCTAAGAAAATATATACAAAAACAAAAACAAAATAAACTAGTGCAAAGACTAATCCTAAAACAACCAATTGCCAATCCTCGCAACGGCGCCAAAAATTTGTTTGCGCGTGTGATGTACTATAAATGATACGCAAATATGGTGCAAGTATACACGTCGAACAAGTAATACAGTGATAAGTGAGTATTGTCTCCACAGGGATTGAAGGTGTTTCAAGGTTAGTTTAAGCACACAAGTGCACGAAATGAAAATGAAGAATGTTGTGGCAAATCAAAACAGAGTGATGAATGTTGTAGCAAATCAGAACAAATATATAAATGTTGTAGGAAATAAAGATAAAAGATATCGTGCTTAAATCAGTAGACAAACATGTCCTCTTACGCGTGCGAAACTCACTTGGGAATGTCTGACTAGGTTGCCTGGTAAACTTATGTTTTAGCTCTCTACTAGGGTTTACCTCTCTAACTTAGTCTATGCTCGACATGATTCACTCAAGGTGCTTCTTAACTATCTCTAGCAAGGAAATTGGGAGCAGGAAATGCTACTGCAATACCTCTTAGCGTAAACTCTATCACTGACAAGCGTCGTTTTACTCGCCAAAATAAATGAAATAAACCACTTCAAACTAATATTAACACAAAGAAATTAAAGTAGAATAGAGGAAGAGGGTCGATCCACATGGAGTTCTGTTGGAATTGCTAATTGAACCTTGTCGTGATTTAGATCCTAGAAGTAGCTGAAAAATAAATAAAAAAGGGGGTGGTTTGGCATGATTGAAGTAACGAGAAAATAGTAAAAAATTAAAGAAAAATTAAGTAAATAAAGTGAGGAATGAAGTAGAAAAATCACAAATATGAGAGCAGCCTCGAGCTAGCTTCGTCAATTCCCATGATCATTGAAAATAGATTTTTACTCCGGGAATCATGTCGGTTACAATCTACGAGGCCCAACCCATCGTAATTTGGTTTTCTCTCATGTAACCGATCTTCCCAAGTCTATCTTCGAAAGTCAATTCTTAAATAATTCAACCACGTCTATCGCTGTTAAAATACTTAGTTTAAAAACCGGAAAAGTTCGACTCACAAGTTGTCTCATTGAGAATCATTTCTGAATTCATCTTTCCTTAGCGGACCGCCGCTAAGAGTGTTCACAGGAAGTCGAAGTGCCACAGGCCGATCCTTCCTCCCAACTGTATAATTAAACAATTCTAGACCAATGGATCCTTTTTTATTTGAAAAACGTTTAAAACACTACGCAAATCCTGGTATATAGCGGCACTTTTTGCGGCGTTTTAGGAAAAAACGCCACTAATTTTGAAGAAGTCGCGACATTTTGAAGAAAAAATGCCACAAATAACAAATTTCGTAGTGTTTATTGAAGAGCGCTGTAATATCAATGTCTATAGTGTCATTTTTATGAAGAAACACTGCAAAAATATAACGTATAGTGGCGTTTGTAATACAAACGCCGCAACCGTTTATTTTTATGATACTCACTTTATTCCCTCAGTCCTCAGCCGATCCCCAATTATCCGAAAATCCCCAATTTTTCCTCAATTGCTCTCAATCTTTCACGCCGTTCACTCTCAATCGGCTCTGAGCCCCTCATCTTGATCGGACAGGCAACCCCCATCGACATCGAGATTTTGTTGTTGCTCACACCACCATCTTCTTGATTCAGATTCTATTGTCGTAGCTTCTTGGAGATGGTGTCATCCCTAATGAATATGGAATTAATCCGAAGTAAAAACAAAAAATTGGTTCAAAGGTGAGTCCTTTCTGCATGTCTTCTTCAATTAGAAAGGTTCCAGAAAAATCTGGACAATTCCTCGGCCGTCGCTTTCAAAAGAGTCGAAGAACTTACAGGCGAATTCGGAAGAAATCTTTCTTTTCTTCAGGTTCGTTGAACTCGTCGAATTTCATTTTCTTTACAAAAAAGAAAGAGAAAAGTTTTTTCGAGTTGTAACTTTGTAATATTTTAATGGTGCCTGCTGAGTTGGTTGCCAGAGTAGGAACCGAGGAACACTTATTTAATTTCTATGCATAAACTGCTAATTTTGAGTCTAATTGGTTTACATTTTGATTAACTTGAAGGCTTCCTTGATAATTAAATTGCTTTAACTAACGCATGGCATGTAACCCCCTCGTCCCGGTCTGGACGACTGACCGGTCCGAGTAGGCTACACGGGGAAAACTGAAGTGCAACCCGCTAAGGCTCCCCTTCGGTTAGCAACCCTAGAAATATTCTTTAATTATTATCTTGTCTAAATGGATTAATTTAATCCTATGTAAAAGGACAACAATGGAAGCAACAAACGAGACGATCAACCCAAACATCATTACAAAATAGTCCATTTTAGCTTAATCTGCAGGCCGTTTCGAAACACCCAAGGAGTGTATCGAAACGCCTTGACTAAGTCAACAGGCCCAAGTCAACACGAGGGGACCGTATCGAAACGCTGGTCAACCGTTCCGAAACGCCCTTAATGGTCAACTTCTCGTGGTCAACGATACGAAGATCGTTCCGAAATGCCTAGGCCCGTTTCGATACTTCAATTTATCGTCAAAATCTCAGATTTCCAGTGGCAAAAATGTATCGAAACGACCCCCTTGCGTACCGAAACGCTTGACCTGAAACAAGAGGTCGTATCGAAACAGGACCAACTGTTTCGATACACCTGCTGCGAGTAGACAGGTTTTAGCTGGTTTTTGGCACAAGGCAGCCCAAAATTCCAACCAAAACCTCCCACAACCAACCACACAACAACTCTAGATGCTAGACACCCTTAAACAACATGTTTCACACTCATCATACATATAAAAGCCACTCAAGTAAAACATCAAAATAACAAGGATTAATACATAGCATTTAACATAACATGTCTTAGACAAACACACTTAGCATTCATGCGAAAGGTATGAGTCTTCAAACATAAGGCAAATATGCAACAAGTAAATATGGTCTACAATCCACAACATAAACGCATACACATGGCCAACATGAAATCAACAATTTAACATGCTCATCCAAACACAAAATCAACTAAGGAGTTTGACACCAACTCCTACAAGTATACACCCCCATCGTCTAGGCATTATTACAAATACATAAATCATACTTGAGCTAATTAAGAACTCCAAAAGCTCCTCCCTTGCCCACTTGCCTCCCAAACTCTAACGATCTGCATGTTTGAAATAAAGGAGAGCGTAAGCTAACTAGCTTAGTGAGAGAAGCTCTAAAATTCACAAGCATGCAATTTTCAAAACACTTTTCATAATTGACAATAAATCAATGGATGCACAAATGATTATCACAACAAGACTACACATGGCTTGCACATGCACAACAAACATACACACGGTGGGACCACACATCACTGTTCGACTAGTAGTTTTCTTATGGGACCACTCATCACCTTACTCTACTACTAGTGACTACCGGTGGGAACACTCATCATCGTAGTTATGACAACCATCACGTGAGGCTCGACTTCAACTCAACTACACAACAACAACGGTATAAAACAACTCAAGATGCACATGATACCACAACATATAGCCACTCATCAACACATAACAAAAAGGTAGGAGGAATAACTTACACTTGGGTTTAGGTGAACCCTCTAGGTCCCACCCAAACCCCCAAGAGTTCCATTTCGAAAACAAATCAAAGTTTGACATTTCTACTCACCGTTGCTACCTAAATGGAAGTCGAGAACCAAGCTCAAGTCTCCAAACTATTTGGATTCATTCCCGAGGCTTCACCAACAAGATTCCTTGCTTCTAATCATCCCAACACAATCAAAACAATCATAATTCAGTCCACGATTCAATGTAGAAAGCCCCGGACACAAACCAAACACAACATACATAATTTCAAGCTAAAGACAATCCCAAATTCCTCATTCCCGAGCAGCCTTAAAGCACAACCTAAAACCAATGTTTCCAACACTTATATTACTCCCAAAAGCTTCCAAAACAACCCTTACATATAGCCTAACCATCAGCCAACAAGTTTCCACCTTAAACACCCCCAAAAATCAACATTTCAACTCTCTAAAACCTCCCTAAAACCCAATTTCGGGAAACAACTTAAAACCTTGTAAAAATCGAATATGTTGGACCTTATAGATTGTAAACATCTTACCTAACATAAACAAACCGAAAACTTAAGTTTAAGTCAATAAAGTTCACATTTGTAATCCAAACTTTCAAAACTCTAAAATACAAAAACCATTGAGGTTAATGAAAAATAATGGTACAAGCTTGTAGAGGAAAGTGAGGACAAGTCGAATATGGGCTTACCTTTGAAAAGTCCCTAAAGATAAGGGAGAATGGTGATGGAATAGTAACTTGGGGAAAGGGGAGCTTTGTGTCGTGAAAATGGAAATGGGAAGGGGAAGAAGATGATCCAAAAGCTAATTTTTAATGTTTGTTTAAAATAAAAAGGCCAAAGACCAAAATACCCTTAATGAAATATGACATTTACAAATGGGAGATATCCATGGCTATTTGGGCTTGTTTTGAAAATAGTCCAACATAATTTATTTATTTTGAAAACCCGAGGCCCAAAATATTATTTTAATATTTTATTATTATTTTCACCCGACCCCCAAACCCAGGTGTTACATGGCAACACAGTCTGCTCTAAAATTCAGTGATTTTCAATTATTTTTAAATGAAAATTTGTTGGAATAGTTGCGATTATTCGAATAGTTGATGAAGTATTACTTTTAGCTCTCCTTTTATGTTCTATTTTTTCACATAAATATTTAATTTTGATTGATAAATGAATTAATGAATTAGTTTATAATTTTTTTTCATTAAAATATAATGGTGATTTATAAGTTATGATTGCAGTTTCTAAGAATTTTAATAGAGATTACTTGAAATTCATGTGGAAGAAGTTAGACCTTTAATTGTTTATAAATTGGAGAATTCAGTGAGCTAATAATTTGATTAAATAGAGTTACTCGGTTGTTAGGTGATACATATATATATATATATATAATTTTATTTTCAGTAAACCAAAATGTAAGTGAAGCTCTGCTTTTGAAATTGCTTTAGCTTGATGATACTGAAAAGTTTCCCACCTTAACTTTATTTAAAATAATTTGTAATTTCAGACATTGAGACTTTTATTTTGAGATTATGTTTTTCCCTGCATTTGAATTTATTTCGGACGTCTTTATGAAATATTTAGTGCATATTTTAATGTTCGAGTTTCATATATATTTAAGAAATTTTACATTAATTATTATTAATTAATTCAAATTGTATTTTAAAATATTTCTAAACCTAAGACTTATAACTTGAGGGGAAAGTTTTCAAACCTAACTTCCTAGATTCGGCCCATTCCTTCTGGGCCGGGTTTAGGGGTTACAAGGATAGCAAATCTGAATAAGACCGAGTTATTTGGAAGAAAAGTTTAGTAGACCAAAAGGATTGAGTTAAGTAGGTGATTAATAAGGTAGTTAATCTTGAAACCTGGTTAATAGAGTTAGAAGGATTCAACGTCAAATATTCTTGTATAAAATTTCAAAAATGCCCAAAATGTTTAAAAAGGACTAAAATAACCATGGCAATGAAAGTAACATAGAAACATACAATGGATTTGGTAAAACAATCGATTCATATGAAAATTTCGGAATTTGTTGGAACGTTCTTGTATTAAGACTTAAATCTTCGGTTTTGTAAGGTACTCGTATTTTCTAAGATTCTGAATAAATCTCTGAAGATAATTTATGGAAAAATATTTGTATCTCCGAACTAATCAAAGTGGCGTAAGATACCAGACTGATTGACATGACCAAAGAGGATTGAAAACATCGATTAGGCTGAGTTGATCGGGATGAACGTAATGACCAGGAGACTGAAATATCATTGGGTACTAATTGTCAAATTATCTAAAATGATGGATATACTCTCAAAATATGAAATGAATAAATAGTCGGAAGAGCTGAAAGGCTCTAAATAATTGAAACACCTTCGGACATCGAGGTGACTGAAAATACCTCTAAGATTTGAAATGAGAAATATCAATAAAGACAAGTGAAGATAATGGCTCTGAAAGTGGTAATACACAACCCATGTTGGTTGGTCGTTTCAAGAACTATTGTGATGTTGGAAGAATACCATATAAAATCATGTCAGTGTTATTTGGAGGTAAATACACATGTTCGAATACTTGAAGAATACCAAATGAATACATGTTTGATTTTCCCCGTTGTACGTTCAATGGTTGCTTAGTGAAAAAGAGCTTTTGTTATACAAGGTAGTCGGTTTTAAGAAGTGAGTACTTAAGGGTACTGATTCGGCTAAATATTAAACACTGAAATGATGGTTTACGATCAGTTCAAAGGGAGTCAGAAACCTGATAAGTAACTAGAACTTCTGAACTCTGTACATCACTGCTTTTACTTGATAGTCTAATTACCAAATTACCTCTGAAGGTCGAAGTGATCAAAAATGCCCTCGTAGGCTTAAATGATTGGATCAATATTCTCAATGTGTCAACTTCTGAATGTTTTTTTGAATTGTTAGTATCGAGCTCCCTCGCCTAGGGACCTCGTTCTAAAACTAGTCTAAAATTGTCAGACGTTCTATGCTCCATTTCTAATAATTATCAAGCGTCTTTGAGAAATATATTGAACCATAAAGTGTGTACCCTATATCCGTGAATACACTCTGCTTTAAACTAAGATTATCTGCTCTGAATTAAAAGTATGACTCTGTTACCCGTAATGAAAGCTCAACTCTTGGATTTTGTCTTCTGATAAAAAATATATGATATCCGTCTTTTGATACAAAAATAAATCTTATATATGTCTTCTGATATAAAAATATATATGATATTTGTTTTCTGATATTACTGTCTTCTGAATATAAACTAAATTTCATATGTCGTATATTATCTGGGATATAAATGAAAATATGTAGGCTCGGCGCTGGTAAGCCCTTTTGGACCTAAGCTCATACGCCCAATGGGCCTAGGGTAAGTCTTTCTGGGCCTAAGGCATTCCCTTAGGTAGGCTCCTACGCCTCAGGCCTAGGGTAAGACCTTCTGTATGCAGTTCAGGGGGAATTGCATTTTGGAATTTGTTTGTAGGGTAGTTAAGTAAATTAATAAAACTTTTTGACCACTTCTGAAACATACCCTACTAAATTACTATATCAATGTTGAACTCTCGCGCTTATGAACCACTCTGAACTCCTTGATTCAACTTCTGAAATCTAAACCTTTAGCTTTAGACTAAATAAAGAACAACTTTGTTACCTTCTGATAATGCTTCACTGAATTATCAAATCATACTTTGAGCATACCGTTGCCCAGTTCATCATGACAATGTTAAGCTTGCCATATTTCTGCTTGTGCTTTTAGCATCTCGAAGCTCACGTTGTTTTTACCATCACATGTTAAAAGATCGACCACGTCCCAGCTGTCAACGTCGGTATGGGAGTTTCTTCGGCTTTTCTTGCGGAATACAATACTTGTGTAATTAGGGGGCATGTATGTGTCGTCATGTTTCATGTTGAGTTTGAAACTTGTATTGGTAACTTTTATTACAATTTTTGTCCTATCGTCTAAATGATTTCTGAAATTGTATTTTAATTTTTAAACTTAATTTATGGTTTCAAATGGTTTGACAATTTGTTTTACATGAAATTTGAATGTGGGTCGCTCTGGTGACCGTAATATGACTTCCTAGGATCTGTGCTAACGCATTGGCGAGTCTAGGGGGTTACAACAGATAACTATATCGTCGATCCAAAAACTGGATATCTAAAAAAACCGGATCATATTCGATCTGATATCTAACAATGAACACCCCTACAAAAAGTTTTAACAAGTCCTTTATCCAAACCACTAATTCAAAAAGCTCCTAAAGTGAGACTTTTCAAAATGAGAGGTTTCACCCTAGTCCGCAATTACAATCATCTATTTATCAAATATCTAATTTAGCAGATATGACTGGTCAAACTTCTAAAAATACTTCAAATCTCTAATTTTGGCTCAAAAAGTTGTTTACCAAACATGACTTCTCTCTCCACTGAAGAGTTCTTGAGAAACATAAATTAAGAAGATCAAATCCCTTGCATTTACTCTATAGTTTCTTCAATCCAATTGAATATTTGGTAAGCTCATGTTCTTAACCTCCTTTTTTATATCATTTTTATTAAGGATTAAGCTTAGCAAATCCTAGGTTAAATTTCCATAGATTGAATTTTTAGAGAGATATACGGTATATTATGAATGCTAGGATTGATTTTAAGCCTATTTATGTTATCCTTATGATTTGTATACCATGTAACTATCTTAGCCTAATACTTTGAGGTATCAGGAGTTTTTCATGACAATTTGATTTGGTATTGATGGATTTATGTTTTTTCATATTAGATAAAGTGGAAGTAGAGGGAACATTAGATCGAAAAGGGAAATCTATGAAAAATCAAGCTGATGTGATAATTCGCGATCAAGTTTAGCTCTGGAACCTTCGGTGAGTGTAGTTGAGTCTCGGGAATGGTTCGGAGCTTTCCTGAATGTGTTTTGTTTGAATTATTGTTCATAAGCATGGTTGTGAAATGTTTGAAAGCTCATATAGAGCAAGCTTGGTGAAATGCTAAGTTTGGTAAGTTAGGTCAGCTCAATTGAGTGTTATATGTTTTGAATATAATGTTATGTTATGGAAAGGCATGAGAAAAATGATTCTTAGATGACTATGAACCTTGTTATGCTAAGTATGAACTTAAAGTTCAATTTCAACGTTTGACATGATATGAAATGCACTTATGATATGGAGCTATAAGCTCATCTATGAATTAAGCTATGTTAATGATAAGATGATAAGCTTTGGAGTTATGCTCAATATGATATGTGTGACTTTTGGAGCTTCAAGCTCACTTATATGTTTATGAATAACTTGATTAAGAAATCTTGGATTCAAGTTAGCCCCGGGTATAGTTGACATGCCATAGAGTCCCTTTTAGCTCAGTTTATGTGGATTATGATACACGGATTGACCTTTCTTTGTTTAGTGGCGACAGTAGGAGAGATGAGTTATTGGTCATTGGCGATAGTAAGAGGGATTGACCTTTCTTTGTTTAGTGGCAAC
Organism: Hibiscus tridactylites; assembly: GCA_958450335.1. Classification (NCBI taxonomy): domain Eukaryota; kingdom Viridiplantae; phylum Streptophyta; class Magnoliopsida; order Malvales; family Malvaceae; genus Hibiscus; species Hibiscus tridactylites. The sequence goes on along the minus strand of OY288283.1, from coordinate 79,055,010 downwards.
AGTTGGTTGGGGATTCATGTACACTAGTGCTATTGAAATACAAGGAAAACTTTGAATAAACATTTTGATAATTGACTTTGATATGAGTAAGTTATATATTACTTTGGGTAAATGAATATGCATGACATTGATATGAAAAGTTATAATGCCTGCCAAAGATTAAGATATATGAAAAAGTATGTCATGATGTGCTTTGTTAAGTAATTAATATACAATGGAAATGATAATATGCTAAGTTAATAAGTTAAAAAGAGAAATATGGTTATAAACATATTATATATTATATGATCTTCAGTATGTATTCTTGCATTTATTTCTATATTATCAAGTTGACTAGCTCACTAAGTAGTCTAAGCAATATAAGCTTACGTTGTATCACTAAAAAGAGGGGTTTAACCAATCATGGAGTTGACGGCGACAATAAAGGTTTTTGGTTGCTTGATGGTTCTTCTAGGGTTTTATTTTCTCTTCCCCTTATGACCATATTTATGAGGAAAGTCTTTTACATCAATAAGGGGAAGAAATTAAATTAAAGCACGTAACTCTAATCCTACAATAAACGCAATATAGTAGAAGTCCACTTCAAATAGGATTTCTTCTTCTCTAAGGAATTACAACCGTGCCCACCCCTTATCTACCGAATGCTACTGTATTGCGCAACTAAATCTCCCAAAGTGTTCAAATTGTGCTAAAACTCTTATTTTATGCATTAAACATTCTTTAGCCATAAAACACCTGAAAAATCAAATAGAATCCAAAACAAGGGCTTTGAGATAGATTAGAAAAATTAAATCTTGTCCCTCTTAATTTTGAGCTTAAACACTTATTAATCCCTTTTATTTTTAAATTCAATATTCTTACCCCTCTCAATGTTCGATCATGACTTCGTCCCAGTGTGAGCATGTTATACCCCTTTCCCCGGGTTAGGAGCAAGGAGTATTACTACGTTTAACTTATCAACATGTTACAAGACATGTCAATTTTCAGGTCCATCTAAAACTTTTTATCTTATAACTTATCTTGTTACCTAACCTTATTACCTATACATCAAGAAAATTCAAATCAAACTATCATGTGAACTATCTCAAACAAATTCATATAAACAACATGCCAATTAAATTGATATTCGAGTGTGAGACTCTTTTTAATTTCTCAACAATCTCGAAAATGCTCTCCAAGGGAATTTGGAAACGCCTCGCCGCCGAACAGGAAAATATCACCGGCCGGAACAGTGAATCACACACAGGCAGCAGAACGGTGCAACGAGATCAGAAAAATCAGCAAGTTTGGACTTTATTCATCAGTGGTCTCTCTCGGACAATCCACTAGAAAGGATTGTGGCAAGTGTGTGACAGACATGGGATTGTAAAAGATGCATTCATACCGAACAAAAGGGCCAGGGATGGACAGAGGTTTGGGTTCGTTAGAATGGCGTCGAAGGAAGATGCAAACAGGGTGATAGAGAGATTAAACGACAAATGGATATACGGCGGCAGATTGAGAGTTGCTATGGCGTGGAAGGGCAAAACGGAGTGGTACAGCAAGAAAGTGAGAAACACAGAACAACATGGGAAGAAGGACAATGAGGAATCAAGAAAATCAGAAACGTCAATGAGAAACGAAGTGAAACAAAACATATCGCAAGTAGTAGGGATAGTGGATGAAGACAAATGGGCAATATTGCGATGGTGTGCGGTGGGTTGGTGCCAAAATCCGTGTAGCATAAAGACCCTAGCGGAAAGGTTGGAGGTAGACAAACACGATGGTTTCTCGATCATGCGATTATCCGGAGCAATGATATTGCTAATGTGTACATCGGCAGCCATCCGCGACAAAATCATGCATCTTGACCGGGTGAAAGAATGCTTTGCAAAGGTAGAAGAATGGTCTCCAGCGATCAAAGTGGAATCGCGACGGATTTGGATGTCGATAATCGGCCTCCCAATACACCTATGGCACAAAAGGACTTTCATGAACATTGCAAGTATCTGGGGTGTTTTTATTCGAATGGATGATGACACGAAAACACCATCTTCATTTGATTGCGGTAGAATTATGATCGAAACATCCAAATTCAACCGGATTGAAGAACACATTGAAGTTCATTTTGAGGGAGAAACATATAATATCCGTGTGTTAGAGATGGATGGCACATCCCCCGCGGTGGAATGCGATTGCGGGGAGTTAGATTCGACAGACGAAGAAGGCAGTAGTGAAAATAATTCACTACCGCCTACGAAAGTGGGAAACGGAGAGGATGCTGAAACCATAAAAGAAAATACAAATTCGGTGTTATGGCTTGCAAATGAAGCATGGGAAGGGCAACAAGGAGATCCATCCGAAAAAACCAATGAAGAACGACAGTCTGATCAGAATGGCAACGACGAACAAGGGGCATCAAACAACTCTTCTCAATCGCCGGACAGGCCAAAGACGAGTCCACCGGCACGGCTATTGGAGACGACGGAAAGATGTCTGAGCGGGGAGAAGGACGATGGTGATAAGAGTCCTGCAGAGATAGGAGACATTCAAATTTGCAAGAGTTTTGATATAGCGGGAATTGCTAATTCTAAAGCAAGGGATTCAAATGAACAGGAGTCTAATTTTCAAAGGGAAGATAATTCAGAATTTAATTCAAAATTAAATTCTAAATTAAACCATTATCCTACTATCTTTTCGACAATTGCACAATCAGATTTGAGCAAAACAGAAATTGTCCAGGTGGGTCAGGCTTATTGCAAGATTAGACGGTTTTTAGGGGGAAATTTGGAAGGGTGTCGGATTTCTAGAAGAAAGAAGAATAACCGATTAAACAAGGCCAACCAAGTACTATCGAATACAGGGGGAGGAGGAGACGACGGTCAGACAGCAAACAATATTGAAGTAGAAGCGATTGAAACGGTGAAACTAGGCTCTTTGATTGGGGTAAATTCCAACGGCCGGGAAGAAGAGATTATCCGAGACATATCAAAAGTAATTAGTGGCGATCGGCGCGGTTTGTGACTCATGAAAATACTATCGTGGAATGTGAGGGGCTTGGGAGGAAGTACTAAACGCCGGTTTGTTCGAGATGTGATAAGGAAAAATGATGCGGATATGGCAATGTTACAAGAAACAAAGATGGAGGAGTGTCCGAAATCGTGGCTAGCAAATCTATGGGGAACCGATAACTACGAATCAGTGATCGCGCCATCAATTGGTGCATCGGGCGGTATTTTAGTGATATGGGAGGTGAGTAAATTTAAATTAGATGTGGTAGAGATTGAACGTAATTTCATTATGATGAGAGGTAGATGGTTACATGATGATCTAAGTTGTGGTTTGGTAGTGGTATATGCACCGTCCGAATTGGAAGGGCAACAAGCTGTATGGACAGCGATTTTGAGCAAGATTAGCGATCAAGAAGGCCCGTGGTGCATAGCGGGAGATTTTAATGCCATATTACACGAGTCGGATAGAATTGGTACATCGGACAGGAATATGAAGATGGAAGCGTTTGGTGATTTTGTTGTACAAGCAGGTCTGATGGATTTACCACTCTTAGGCAAACGTTATACATGGTTTGGCCCAATGAAAAGGTGTAGCAGAATCGACAGATTTTTGATATCGTCAAGATGGATGGATGCTTTCAGCTCAATCCAGCAAGTGGCGCTAGCACGGGGTGTATCCGACCACACGCCTTTATTGTTAAAATGCGATGAGAACGATTGGGGTCCCCGCCCGTTCCGATTCTTTAACTGTTGGATGGAGGGCAGATATCACATGAGGCAAATTATTGAGGAATGGATTCGGTTAACTAAATTGGACATTGGCACGGTAAATATTATGGTGAAACTGCGACATTTGAAGGCATTTTTGAAACAATGGAATCGGGACAGCTTTGGGGATGTAAATGAGATAATATCAGAGTTGCAAGACAAAATTGACCGGGCGGATTCAGCAATTTCTACATCTAGTATTGATGAAGAGATAGAGGCGGAAAGGCGACAATGGTTACAAGCTCTGTGGAAAGCTATGAGACATAAGGAAGCGATGTGGAGACAAAAATCAAGAGCGACATGGTTGCGTCTAGGAGATCGAAACACAGCCTATTTCCATCGATCCGCTAAGCTGAGAGCGGCAAGAAATTTTATTCCAGGATTTATGGTTAATGACAATTGGATCAATTCGCCATCACTTATGCGACGCCACGTAGTTCAATTTTTCATGAAGCATTTCTCTCGTGACAAGAGGGAATGCGTATGGCAATTCGAGGGGGATTTTAGGAAGATATCGCAGACAGCTAGGGGGAATTTGGTGGCGACATTCTCTTTGGCAGAGATACACGGAATAGTGCGAGGTTGTGATGGTTCGAAGGCACCGGGCCCGGATGGCTTTACGCTGGATTTTTATAAGAAGGGGTGGGAGGTGATCAATGACGATATTCTACGTTTCTTCGAAAATTTCCATGCAAGTGGGCGGCTACCTAAGGATGTGAACTGCACTTTCATTGTTTTAATTCCTAAGGTAACATCTCCCACGACCCTTGGCGAATATAGGCCGATATGCTTAGTAAACTCAGTTTATAAAATTTTAGCAAAATGCCTTGCGACTCGATTGCAAGCGGTATTGGCAGATTTGATAAGTGATACCCAATCAGCTTTTATAAAGGGTCGACAATTGGTGGATGGAGTACTCCTAGCACTTGAGGTGATGCATTCCTTACGACAACGGGGTGCATGTGGTTTTTTATTGAAGCTTGATTTTGCCAAGGCGTATGACTGCGTTAGCTGGTGCTTTTTGGATGAGGTGCTAGGAAGAATGGGATTCTGTGACACATGGAGAAAATGGATTCAGGAATGTATTAGTTCAGTCAGGTTGTCGGTGCTTCTCAACGGTAATGCCACCAAGGAATTCAGAATGGGTAGAGGCTTGCGACAAGGCTGTCCGCTATCACCTTTGCTTTTTGTGATAGTCGCGGAAGCAATGCATTTGATGCTGCGAAGGGCTGAATTAGGGGTTTTAATTCGTGGGGTACAGGTAACGGCTGGGATATCAGTGACACATTTGCAGTTTGCCGATGACACACTTTTGTTCTTTGAGGGCTCGTTAGAAGTTGCGAGAAATGTGAAATGAATTCTGCACTGTTTCCAAGTTTGCTCGGGGTTGAAGATTAATTTCGGCAAAAGCTCCTTGTACTCAATTGGCATAGAAGATGATCTGGGCAGCAACGTAGCCGAGGTAATGGGTTGTAGGAAAGCTGAATTTCCATTCGTCTATTTGGGATTTCCAATAGGCGCAAGTCCGAGGCTAATAGCTACTTGGGAACCAGTGATTGCAAATTTCCGACGCAAATTAGCAGGATGGAAAAGGACCTCTCTGTCTTTTGCCGCTCGGGTGGTTTTGGTCAATCCGTTCCTCTCGTCGTTACCGATATTCTATATGGGTTTGTTTGTCGCTCCCAGAGGGGTAATTGAGAGGATTGATAAAATTCGAAGAGCTTTCCTATGGGGGGTGTCGGTTTGGAACGGCGGATGAGCAGAGTAGGATGGGAGGTGGTTTGTCGCCCGAAACAATTAGGGGGTTTGGGGGTTGCGGATTTGCGTGTTAAGAACATGGCGATGCTATCAAAATGGGTGTGGCGTTATGCGCAAGATAGAGATCCACTGTGGCGCGGTTTGATAGTAGCAAAATATGGAGAACATCCACAATGGTGGCGTTTCAACACGGAAAAGATGTCATCCATGTCGCTTGTATGGCGACAAATTGTAGCTCTCTCATGCGATGCACAGGTTGAAAAGCATATGGGCATGACCGGTTTTTTATGGAAACTTGGGGATGGTAGATCGATATTGTTTTGGTTTGATCCGTGGATCGAACAAGTGGCCTTAAAAGATGTATATCCGCGCTTATTCTCGTTGGCATGTGATAAATTAGCGAGGGTGGGGGACTATATGGTGGAGGGCAGATTATCGCATCATCTATGGACTGATTTCTTTAGACGCCCGCTATGAGTTTTTAAACTAGGAATGCTACGAGATTTAATTCAAATGGTGTCCAATTTTCGCGCATGGGAAGGAAAGCTGGACATGTTAATTTGGAGACCGGACGAGCGTGGAATTTTTTCAGTTGGGACTTTATCGAAACTGCTCATGCTCGATAAGGTGGGGGAAATGGAATTTGGTGAATGCTTCGCTTGGAAGGTGCTGGTGCCGCCGAAAGTTCAAGCTTTCCTATGGTTTACATGGTTACGTAGACTACCCACTGCTGATTTCTTGCGAGCACATGGGATTCCACTGCCGGATGATCAAGGCCGATGCCCTTGGTGTGCGATGGTAGAGGAGAGCATCGCTCACATCCTCTATGAATGTCCTTTTGCGCAATCGGTTTGGCTATGGATGCGACAATGGTGGGGAATGGACTCAAACTTACCGGTTAGTTTTGATGCATTCTACGTTCTTGACTTTCATAGTATGTTCAAGGGATGCATGAATATGTGGTGGATAGCGTGTGTTGCCGCTGCTTTATGGTCTTTATGGATTCCAAGGAATGAATTTATTTTCCGTGGGAAACGATGGAACTTGGCTGAATTGTGCTTCTTGGTGAAATTGAGATCCTATTACTGGATAAAAGCTGATAGGCGGGGAGAATTGGTAGCGGAGGCAGCTTGGTGGACTTGTCCTTCCAAAATTGAGGTTGCTGCCCAACCGAAGAGGATGAGGGGGGGGGGAAGATGCTGGCAGCCCCCGTTACAAAATGTTCTAAAATTTAACACGGATGGATCAGCACGAGGAAAACCGGGTCCGGCAGGGATTGGTGGCGTGTTACGAGATGCGGATAGTCGCATCTTGGGTCTATTTTCAGGCCCTATAGGCGTGATGGAATCAAATGAAGCAGAGGTCCGAGCGATAGCCTTTGCATTGGGAATGATAAAGGAGAGGGAATGGCGGCAGGGTTGTGTGATATTGGAGAAGGATTCTCAAGTCGCGTTGAGCTGGATCAATCAGACTGCAAAACGACCGTGGCGACTATGGGAGGTATTTTTGGTAATTGATCAGGCTTGTCAAGTCATATATGATATTCAATTCTGCTACGTGCCGAGGGAAGCGAATGGCTTTGCGGATGCACTGGCGAAGGAGGGAGTAGATAGACTTACGACGTTCATGGCTTGTTTGTGACTTGTCCTTAGGTGATATGTTTCCTATTGTATTCGACGGATCGTATCGTACTCTTTTCCTCCAATAGGTTTAGGGAGGTTTTTAACGAGGCGTGCGATTTCGTCAAGCTGTATGTTTTCCTTATTTCTTAATAAAAAACATACGGTTGCTGATAAAAAAACAACAACATGTCATTCAAATACTACATATCATATAATCATGTAAACCATTCAATTCAAGGCGTATCAAACAAAATCTTATCATTCATACATACTCTCCATTCGAAAGCTCCCTAATAGGAGTAATACTATTTTCATTCACTTAAGTAATTCTTACAATCATGCATTAATCTAGATATCAATTTACCATTTAGGTCTTACTTATTTTTCAAGTAAACAATTTGGTCATTCTTATAATTCAAGTAAACGATTTGGTCATTCTTAGAGATCAAGTAACCTATTAAACATGCTTTAATACATCAAACCATACAATCATGTAAGCCTATAATCAAACTTACTTTGATCTATTACTTATAAGCATTCATATTAACATGTCGGGTTTCGGGTCTACAGTAACATGTCCAATACGGGTTCAGGTCGTTCTCGGTCGGATGCAAGTCGGGTTCGGTTACTACAATAATAGGTTCAACTCGGGTCCGAGTCAATAACAATCAGTTACAGATCGGGTTCGGGTCATCGAATCCTCGGGTTAAAGCAGGTTCTTACTCAAGCAAGTTTCAGTCAGGTTTTCAGGTTGGGTCAGCTTTTTACATCCCTAAGACTTTGGCTCAAAAGTGGTTTTCTAATGGTCATATTTACCTTCTTCAGATAAGAACATCCCAATTCCTCGAGCGAACTATAAAGATCCGTGTCCTTGAACTATAAAGATCCACAACATGATTCTCCATTGTCCCAATAGTCTCATTAATTGGTTGATCGACAATTTCACTATAAGTTGGAGTTGAAATTTTATCGAACACGTAATGGATCATTGTGTTTGTGTTTTCTTGCTTAGCTACAACTTCATTTTGATTCATCAATTTCTCCCGATCCATAGATGTCACCACCATCCAACATACCGATATGGGCTGATTACGATTTTAGTTGTTTGAGAATTTCTTGGAGCATCTCGTTGTTTTGTTTCATAGCTTTTGTATTCAATTCCATAGATTCGAGGAGGCTCATGATAGTTCTCTCAACAAAAACACCAATGTAATAAACCAAATACTCAAAGCTTGTTTTCTATTCACAAATAAGAGAATTATAATAGAAAAGAGATATAAGATAGGGAAGAAAGGTGTCAGCAAGGAATACTAAATCTAGAGATGGAAAAAGCCGTAGCCAAAACATTTAATTGCTATTTAAAATTTCAACAACCAAGTGAAAACACATCCACGCTTTAAAAAAGGAGTGGCACATCAATTCATCTTGCGCATGGCAATCAGAATCAACCAGAAAAGGCCAACAGAACGTCAAACGACAACTTGAACAACTCAGTTTTGCTAAGCCCTACACCATTTGCTAAGCCCGCTTGTTCCATGAACTCAACAAATTCATCCATACCGCACATTGGATTAACACATACACATCGTTCCCCAACCGATCGCACAACATTGAAGTCCCTCCAACACACCGCGGAATCAATTAACTAGACACATTTTTGTACAGCTCCTTCCATACCACAATTTGATCTTCCGTAATACACGGTGTTTATATAGTCACCATTCCACAAGGCCAATCTTCCATCAACCATACTCCCCTTATCGCCATGAACTTATGTGACATTGTCAAATCCTCCTTTCCAAACAATGATACATCCTACGCCATTAAAATATTGCTCTGACGACAATTGACGTGGCAAACCATAGTCAAAATTATCAGAATACCAGATCTTATGTACCATTGCTATCGACATGCATCCAGTTTCATTTCTTGAATGAACACCATCTCAAACTGATATTGTCGCAATCTATCATGGACTGTCTTCTTTTTGGTCTTAGGCCATGTCCTCTTATGTTTCAAAGACTATACATTTTGTTTAATCGGATCCCCAAATCAAATATTTTGGACATATGCGAAATTCACGCATGTAATTGAAAATGTTGAAGCATTGAAACTTTCAAGCAGCCTGTTCTTTTGAAACAAATTCCCACGTTTTTAAATGAATTGTAATATTAGTGATTTAAAATTATCCCCCTGTGAACATTCTTTCATAGTACGTTGTTATGCTCTTTGTCGATATGCTTATTATAATTGAATTCGACTGGTGGGTTAAATAAAAAAAATGTAAATATATTTTCTTAAAAAATTATCATTGTTTTTTAATAGTAAAAAATTATTATTGATAAACCAATTAAATTAGAATTTGATGATCTGATTAATTTGAAAATTGATCTTATTTTTACAACATTCGGCGAAACATTAAATATGATTCACTTGATCAATATAATATTTCGTTGTTTTTGCGAGACAATAAATTTATAGTAATTTAGATTTGAAATTGACATCTAAGCCAACAATATAAAGTTGCCATTAAATACTAAGTCTATGAATAGCAAAACATAAAGTGAAGGGCTTCTGAAACAAGAATGAACGATGAGTTAACACTTCGCTCAAAGTTCGTTATGATAGAATTCATCCCAAAGATGTATGCAGTTCACTCAACCAAAGGTTCTTTCTAAAAATTATTCGAACACAACTCATTTAAATGGAATCCTAGACCCATACAAGTCAATTTCAAAAGAGCACAACAGCAACACAAATGCCTCGGAATGAACAACTTGGAAATCAGACAAAGCAGTCAGATTTACTTGCAACCATTTATCCTTCAATCTGTCCTAAACATAAACATGCATAACAAGTGAAGAAATAAATTACATAGATGAAACTGTTAACACCTTATATAAATGATGAAACTGCATTCATTTGATTGATCCAATTGACCAAGGCTTAAACCGAAAATGTTACTAATCTACCTAATAAATTGCAATTTTACAAAGTGATATGATACACCTACTGACTGCCATTGAAACTTTCCCCTGGTGTTTGAACAAACTGTTGCACTTGTCCTGAGTTTTGAATGGACGGTTGAATTTGGTTATCGTCTTCAAGTTCCACTACATCTCTGATGAAATATTCGTTATCCTTCATGAAATTGATCATGTCGTCAATATCTTCTTCCGTAAATGCTCCTCTAAAATTGGTATCCGAGTGGGACGATGTGAATGATGTAGGATAGGGCACTGTGGGTGAAGCTGAAGTAGAGGACAAAATGGTTGAAACATGGTCTTCTTCAACTATGCTGCTAAACCTCGCCCTTTTTCGTGGTGACTCATCATCATCATCCATGATTTCGTTTTTATTTCCGATGAAATATTCGTTATCCTTGGTAAAATTGAGCATGTTGTCAATATCTTCAGCCGTAAATGCTCCTCCAAAATCGGAAACCGGTGGGACGCTGTGGGTGCTGCAAGAGAGGGCGGTGTGGCTGACACATGGTCTTCTTCAACTAAACTGCTAATCCTCTCCCATTTTTGTGGTGGCTCATCAACGTTGATTCTGTTTTTGTTGTAGATGGCACACAGTACATAACCACTCTGCAATATTCAAAACAAAAGCTATAAGTTTTGCTGCACCACTTTTATACTGAAGAATCAACTGATATATGTAAAACACAGTGCAAGCACTCCATGGCTGCAGACAATACCATAGTTTATATGAATATATTTGAACGATGAATGTTATTGATTTAGGGTTTAATATTTTATAAAAAAAAATAAAGTATACGTCTAACATATTATACATGGAAAGAAAGAACGTGTATTAAGGAAAGTGAATAGGGAACTTACGTGATCATCATGGCGAAGTGAAAACTCATGCATCAGCCAATGCCCCTTTCCACCATTGTTGGAGTTGGAACCTTTAACCTTAAAAACGAAAAGTTTATTAAACCCTATAAGATTGTTCTTAAAATCTTTAACATCATCGGTTCTCTGTCCCTTCCACGTGCCGCAACCCGCTGTCCTATCGATTCTACGACCCTTGCCCTTCTTCTTCAGCTTGCTGAAGATGTAGAACGTTTTAGATGATGTCTCGCCGAAAATATTCCAGGGATCTTTGTCTTCACCGCCGTAGATTTCGCAGTCGCATATGACATCGCAGGGTAATGGTTCGCCTTTCACCTTCTTCGTTAAGTAGCATTCAATCAGCTGAACTTCGGTTGGATTGAATCGGAAACCTACGGGAAAGTTGGTCATCCAGGAAGCCATAATCTTTTTGGTGGCGATGGAGTAAGGAAAAGGCTGTGGTTTATTCAAGTTAAGGAAACCTAATAGCTAAATGCAAAGTGTTTTTACATTTTTATTCTTCGTACATCCATTTATATGAGGGACGGATGCACATTACTTGAGTGAGGGGGCAACTTTGGTGGTTTAATTGCATTTTAAACCATTGATAGTTTTAAAACTGTTATAAATAAGTCATTGTCCGTTTTCTTCACACACAAAAAATAATCATTGTACCTCCCAAAATTTTCGGTTTATTTGATTTTTAGGATCTTGTTAGTTTTATAATTAATGAAATTAAGTCTCGACTCAATATTTTATTTTGATTACTCTTTAGTACTTTAATTTCAAAATTAGAAAAATAAAACCCTAACTCCCTTAATTTTATAGTTTAATTGTTTTTTTAAGACCCTACTCATTTCAAAGTTAAGAAACTTGCCTCCTCATGAGCAAATCATGACTATGTGCCTAATTTATATACATATCGGTAGGGGGTTTACAGTTAATTGGTTCACAAGAAAATAAAAAAAAATATGTCACGATATCCGAAAATTGATATATTTTTAATCTTAATTATTACATTTTAATTGTCATGTAGGATAATTAGGATAAATACTTAAAACTGAAATTATTATTTCTCTTTATTTATTTACTAATATTCGAGACACATATGTATGTGTGTCAAGGGGGATTAGGCCCATTTTATAAATATTACATATTTCATAATTTTCGTTAAATAATAATTTTATCCATGTAAAAATTAAGTAATTAAATTAAAAATGTAAGAGCTAATTAAATATTTAGTCAAATAGAGTCTGAAGTAAGGAAGTATGGGCATACGCACCACAATTTCTGGTCTAATAAAAATTCAGGTCTCGATAAGTTTAAATATTAGAAAAAATAAATCTTGTCCCTCTTAATTTTGAGCTTAAATACTTATTAATCCCTTTTATTTTTAAATTCACTATTCTGACCCCTCTCAATGTTCGATCATGACTTCATCCCAACGTGAGCCATACTTAATTTATAAGATAATATTTTATTTTTGGTCTAATAAAAAATTTCTTCTTCAATTCACCAAGGAAGCATCAAAGCTCACTTTCCCTCTCTTTATTTCTCTCAAATTCGGCAGCAACACTAGAAGGAGAAGATGAATAGCATCCTTCTCTTTCCTTCCTCCCAGTAGTGTAATCTAATTACACTTAGCCATTCTATGTCATTTCCATGTGCAAATGTCCATTTCTTTAAAATTCAACATGCAATCATCCACTTTTGGTTGGTTACAAATTGGTCTTTTTAATTTTGGTCACTAAATTTTCAATTCCTTCTATTTTGCCACTAATTTCAAGATTTCTTTATGATTTAGTAAAATTAATTTCACATCTAACTTCTAGGCTATGATTTGGGACAATACAGAGCCATACTTAATTTATAAGATAATATTTTACTTTTATAATTAATAAAAATATCATACTTGTGAGACGTTGTACTCAAACTTTGATAAATTGTCGTTTCTAATGAAACAAAACTTATAGTTGTATAAATACCCTAATGGTGCTTGAATACACTAATGATGCAACAAACCCTAACGGCCCCTTGAATTATCATCCCCTTCTGTACGAGAGTCGTAGAGGCAGGCCGACGAAAGGACATGTACGTTTTGATGCGTCGTCTGTGCTAGAATCGCCGGCTTTTCTTTTCGTGTTGGTTGATATGCGTATCCCTAAAAAGAGTGGAAGTCAAGAAGAAGGCATTTTTGATGAGGCTTTGGATATCAGTGTCATGGTTGTTGATGGTGATGGCGGTCCGAGTGATCCTATCTTGGTAGATAATCAGACGCAGTTCTGTCAAGGTATGGTGGGATGTGCTATTGAGGCGATACCATTGAACTCGGATATTAAGAATGGGGAGAATGTGACTTATGCAAGCAAGGTTGCCGAGAGTAGTGTTGGTTAAGTTCTAAAGTTGAGTTAGATTGAACAAGAATTGATTGTGCTCGATGAGGATTTTCTGGTTGACAATCCTGGACCTTTCCCAACAATTCGTTTTTCAGACAAGGTCCCTGACCAGGGGCAGATCTGGGCCTAGGCCTACCTAGGCCATGACCCAGTCCATGCTCTAAAAATGTCCTTCATTTATATAGAGTGAGGTTTTGGGTAAGCAAAAATAACAAGAAATGTCCCAATATAAAATTATCGTTTAGTTTTTAAGCCTTAAATTAGTTCAAAAAATAAAATCTAAGTAAAATAAAAGGTAAAAAAATATTTCCGTTTGTAATTTCATTACATTTTATAAATAATAAATAATTATTTTTAACAAATATAATTTAAACATATTTTGTACTAAATAATTATTTTTTTAAATTGAATTCCCCAACATAATTAGGGTTTCACTTTACTATATAATGTAAACAACAAAACAAAATAAAAATTAAGATTAAAATTAAAAGAAAATAATGTTTAAGGAAAAACATATAAATCATTTCCAATGTCTTTAGAAAAAGGTAATATAGGCTCTCGATGTGTCCTTCGGTGCATGCAATAACACAATACCTAAAAAGACAACAAACACAAGCTAAGAAAATATATACAAAAACAAAAACAAAATAAACTAGTGCAAAGACTAATCCTAAAACAACCAATTGCCAATCCTCGCAACGACGCCAAAAATTTGTTTGCGCGTGTGATGTACTATAAATGATACGCAAATATGGTGCAAGTATACACGTCGAACAAGTAATACAGTGATAAGTGAGTATTGTCTCCACAGGGATTGAAGGTGTTTCAAGGTTAGTTTAAGCACACAAGTGCACGAAATGAAAATGAAGAATGTTGTGGCAAATCAAAACAGAGTGATGAATGTTGTAGCAAATCAGAACAAATATATAAATGTTGTAGGAAATAAAGATAAAAGATATCGTGCTTAAATCAGTAGACAAACATGTCCTCTTACGCGTGCGAAACTCACTTGGGAATGTCTGACTAGGTTGCCTGGTAAACTTATGTTTTAGCTCTCTACTAGGGTTTACCTCTCTAACTTAGTCTATGCTCGACATGATTCACTCAAGGTGCTTCTTAACTATCTCTAGCAAGGAAATTGGGAGCAGGAAATGCTACTGCAATACCTCTTAGCGTAAACTCTATCACTGACAAGCGTCGTTTTACTCGCCAAAATAAATTGAAATAAACCACTTCAAACTAATATTAACACAAAGAAATTAAAGTAGAATAGAGGAAGAGGGTCGATCCACATGGAGTTCTGTTGGAATTGCTAATTGAACCTTGTCGTGATTTAGATCCTAGAAGTAGCTGAAAAATAAATAAAAAAGGGGGGTGGTTTGGCATGATTGAAGTAACGAGAAAATAGTAAAAAATTAAAGAAAAATTAAGTAAATAAAGTGAGGAATGAAGTAGAAAAATCACAAATATGAGAGCAGCCTCGAGCTAGCTTCGTCAATTCCCATGATCATTGAAAATAGATTTTTACTCCGGGAATCATGTCGGTTACAATCTACGAGGCCCAACCCATCGTAATTTGGTTTTCTCTCATGTAACCGATCTTCCCAAGTCTATCTTCGAAAGTCAATTCTTAAATAATTCAACCACGTCTATCGCTGTTAAAATACTTAGTTTAAAAACCGGAAAAGTTCGACTCACAAGTTGTCTCATTGAGAATCATTTCTGAATTCATCTTTCCTTAGCGGACCTCCGCTAAGAGTGTTCACAGGAAGTCGAAGTGCCACAGGCCGATCCTTCCTCCCAACTGTATAATTAAACAATTCCAGACCAATGGATCCTTTTTTATTTGAAAAACGTTTAAAACACTACACAAATCCTGGTATATAGCGGCACTTTTTGCGGCGTTTTTGGTAAAAACGCCACTAATTTTGAAGAAGTCGCGACATTTTGAAGAAAAAATGCCACAAATAACAAATTTCGTAGTGTTTATTGAAGAGCGCTGTAATATCAATGTCTATAGTGTCATTTTTATGAAGAAACACTGCAAAAATATAACGTATAGTGGCGTTTGTAATACAAACGCCGCAACCGTTTATTTTTATGATACTCACTTTATTCCCTCAGTCCTCAGTCGATCCCCAATTATCCGAAAATCCCCAATTTTTCCTCAATTGCTCTCAATCTTTCACGCCGTTTCACTCTCAATCGGCTCTTAGCCCCTCATCTTGATCGGACAGGCAACCCCCATCGACATCGAGATTTTGTTGTTGCTCACACCACCATCTTCTTGATTCAGATTCTGTTGTCGTAGCTTCTTGCAGATGGCGTCATCCCTAATGAATATGGAATTAATCCGAAGTAAAAACAAAAAATTGGTTCAAAGGTGAGTCCTTTCTGCATGTCTTCTTCAATTAGAAAGGTTCCAGAAAAATCTGGACAATTCCTCGGCCGTCGCTTTCAAAAGAGTCGAAGAACTTACAGGCGAATTCGGAAGAAATCTTTCTTTTCTTCAGGTTCGTTGAACTCGTCGAATTTCATTTTCTTTACAAAAAAGAAAGAGAAAAGTTTTTTCGAGTTGTAACTTTGTAATATTTTAATGGTGCCTGCTGAGTTGGTTGCCAGAGTAGGAACCGAGGAACACATATTTAATTTCTATGCATAAACTGCTAATTTTGAGTCTAATTGGTTTACATTTTGATTAACTTGAAGGCTTCCTTGATAATTAAATTGCTTTAACTAACGCATGGCATGTAACCCCCTCGTCCCGGTCTGGACGACTGACCGGTCCGAGTAGGCTACACGGGGAAAACTGAAGTGCAACCCGCTAAGGCTACCCTTCGGTTAGCAACCCTAGAAATATTCTTTAATTATTATCTTGTCTAAATGGATTAATTTAATCCTATGTAAAAGGACAACAACGGAAGCAACAAACGAGACGATCAACCCAAACATCATTACAAAATAGTCCATTTTAGCTTAATCTGCAGGCCGTTTCGAAAAACCCAAGGAGTGTATCGAAACGCCTTGACTAAGTCAACAGGCCCAAGTCAACACGAGGGGACCGTATCGAAACGCTGGTCAACCGTTCCGAAACGCCCTTAATGGTCAACTTCTCGTGGTCAACGATACGAAGATCGTTCCGAAACGCCTAGGCCCATTTCGATACTTCAATTTATCGTCAAAATCTCAGATTTCCAGTGGCAAAAATGTATCGAAACGACCCCCTTGCGTACCGAAACGCTTGATCTGAAACAAGAGGTCGTATCGAAACAGGACCAACCGTTTCGATACACCTGCTGCGAGTAGACAGGTTTTAGCTGGTTTTTGGCACAAGGCAGCCCCAAATTCCAACCAAAACCTCCCACAACCAACCACACAACAACTCTAGATGCTAGACACCCTTAAACAACATGTTTCACACTCATCATACATATAAAAGCCACTCAAGTAAAACATCAAAATAACAAGGATTAATACATAGCATTTAACATAACATGTCTTAGACAAACACACTTAGCATTCATGCGAAAGGTATGAGTCTTCAAACATAAGGCAAATATGCAACAAGTAAATATGGTCTACAATCCACAACATAAACGCATACACATGGCCAACATGAAATCAACAATTTAACATGCTCATCCAAACACAAAATCAACTAAGGAGTTTGACACCAACTCCTACAAGTATACACCCCCATCGTCTAGGCATTATTACAAATACATAAATCATACTTGAGCTAATTAAGAACTCCAAAAGCTCCTCCCTTGCCCACTTGCCTTCCAAACTCTAACGATCTGCATGTTTGAAATAAAGGAGAGCGTAAGCTAACTAGCTTAGTGAGAGAAGTTCTAAAATTCACAAGCATGCAATTTTCAAAACACTTTTTATAATTGACAATAAATCAATGGATGCACAAATGATTATCACAACAAGACTACACATGGCTTGCACATGCACAACAAACATACACACGGTGGGACCACACATCACTGTTCGACTAGTAATTTTCTTATGGGACCACTCATCACCTTACTCTACTACTAGTGACTACCGGTGGGAACACTCATCATCGTAGTTATGACAACCATCACGTGAGGCTCGACTTCAACTCAACTACACAACAACAACGGTATAAAACAACTCAAGATGCACATGATACCACAACATATAGCCACTCATCAACACATAACAAAAAGGTAGGAGGAATAACTTACACTTGGGTTTAGGTGAACCCTCTAGGTCCCACCCAAACCCCCAAGAGTTCCATTTCGAAAACAAATCAAAGTTTGACATTTCTACTCACCGTTGCTACCTAAATGGAAGTCGAGAACCAAGCTCAAGTCTCCAAACTATTTGGATTCGTTCCCGAGGCTTCACCAACAAGATTCCTTGCTTCTAATCATCCCAACACAATCAAAACAATCATAATTCAGTCCACGATTCAATGTAGAAAGCCCCGAACACAAACCAAACACAACATACATAATTTCAAGCTAAAGACAATCCCAAATTCCTCATTCCCGAGCAGCCTTAAAGCACAACCTAAAACCAATGTTTCCAACACTTATATTACTCCCAAAAGCTTCCAAAACAACCCTTACATATAGCCTAACCATCAGCCAACAAGTTTCCACCTTAAACACCCCCAAAAATCAACATTTCAACTCTCTAAAACCTCCCTAAAACCCAATTTCGGGAAACAACTTAAAACCTTGTAAAAATCGAATATGTTGGACCTTATAGATTGTAAACATCTTACCTAACATAAACAAACCGAAAACTTAAGTTTAAGTCAATAAAGTTCACATTTGTAATCCAAACTTTCAAAACTCTAAAATACAAAAACCATTGAGGTTAATGAAAAATAATGGTACAAGCTTGTAGAGGAAAGTGAGGACAAGTCGAATATGGGCTTACCTTTGAAAAGTCCCTAAAGATAAGGAAGAATGGTGATGGAATAGTAATTGGGGAAAGGGGAGCTTTGTGTCGTGAAAATGGAAATGGGAAGGGGAAGAAGATGATCCAAAAGCTAATTTTTAATGTTTGTTTAAAATAAAAAGGCCAAAGACCAAAATACCCTTAATGAAATATGGCATTTACAAATGGGAGATATCCATGGCTATTTGGGCTTGTTTTGAAAATAGTCCAACATAATTTATTTATTTTGAAAACCCGAGGCCCAAAATATTATTTTAATATTTTATTATTATTTTCACCCGACCCCCAAACCCGGGTGTTACATGGCAACACAGTCTGCTCTGAAATTCAGTGATTTTCAATTATTTTTAAATGAAAATTTGTTGGAATAGTTGCGATTATTCGAATAGTTGATGAAGTATTACTTTTAGCTCTCCTTTTATGTTCTATTTTTTCACATAAATATTTAATTTTGATTGATAAATGAATTAATGAATTAGTTTATAATTTTTTTTCATTAAAATATAATGGTGATTTATAAGTTATGATTGCAGTTTCTAAGAATTTTAATAGAGATTACTTGAAATTCATGTGGAAGAAGTTAGACCTTTAATTGTTTATAAATTGGAGAATTCAGTGAGCTAATAATTTGATTAAATAGAGTTACTCGGTTGTTAGGTGATATATATATATATGTATATATATATATATATATATATATATATAATTTTATTTTCAATAACCAAAATGTAAGTGAAGCTCTGCTTTTGAAATTGCTTTAGCTTGATGATACTGAAAAGTTTCCCACCTTAACTTTATTTAAAATAATTTGTAATTTCAGGCATTGAGACTTTTATTTTGAGATTATGTTTTTCCCTGCATTTGAATTTATTTCGGACATCTTTATGAAATATTTAGTACATATTTTAATGTTCGAGTTTCATATATATTTAAGAAATTTTACATTAATTATTATTAATTAATTCAAATTGTATTTTAAAATATTTCTAAACCTAAGACTTATAACTTGAGGGGAAAGTTTTCAAACCTAACTTCCTAGATTCGGCCCATTCCTTCTGGGCCGGGTTTAGGGGTTACAAGGATAGCAAATCTGAATAAGACCGAGTTATTTGGAAGAAAAGTTTAGTAGACCAAAAGGATTGAGTTAAGTAGGTGATTAATAAGGTAGTTAATCTTGAAACCTGGTTAATAGAGTTAGAAGGATTCAACGTCAAATATTCTTGTATAAAATTTCAAAAATGCCCAAAATGTTTAAAAAGGACTAAAATAACCATGGCAATGAAAGTAACATAGAAACATACAATGGATTTGGTAAAACAATCGATTCATATGAAAATTTCGGAATTTGTTGGAACGTTCTTGTATTAAGACTTAAATCTTCGGTTTTGTAAGGTACTCGTATTTTCTAAGATTCTGAATAAATCTCTGAAGATAATTTATGGAAAAATATTTGTATCTCCGAACTAATCAAAGTGGCGTAAGATACCAGACTGATTGACATGACCAAAGAGGATTGAAAACATCGATTAGGCTGAGTTGATCGGGATGAACGTAATGACCAGGAGACTGAAATATCCTTGGGTACTAATTGTCAAATTATCTAAAATGATGGATATACTCTCAAAATATGAAATGAATAAATAGTCGGAAGAGCTGAAAGGCTCTAAATAATTGAAACACCTTCGGACATCGAGGTGACTGAAAATACCTCTAAGATTTGAAATGAGAAATATCAATAAAGACAAGTGAAGATAATGGCTCTGAAAGTGGTAATACACAACCCATGTTGGTTGGTCGTTTCAAGAACTATTGTGATGTTGGAAGAATACCATATAAAATCATGTCAGTGTTATTTGGAGGTATAATACACATGTTCGAATACTTGAAGAATACCAAATGAATACATGTTTGATTTTCCCCGTTGTACGTTCAATGGTTGCTTAGTGAAAAAGAGCTTTTGTTATACAAGGTAGTCGGTTTTAAGAAGTGAGTACTTAAGGGTACTGATTCGGCTAAATATTAAACACTGAAATGATGGTTTACGATCAGTTCAAAGGGAGTCAGAAACCTGATAAGTAACTAGAACTTCTGAACTCTGTACATCACTGCTTTTACTTGATAGTCTAATTACCAAATTACCTCTGAAGGTCGAAGTGATCAAAAATGCCCTCGTAGGCTTAAATGATTGGATCAATATTCTCAATGTGTCAACTTCTGAATGTTTTTTTGAATTGTTAGTATCGAGCTCCCTCGCCTAGGGACCTCGTTCTAAAACTAGTCTAAAATTGTCAGAGGTTCTATGCTCCATTTCTAATAATTATCAAGCGTCTTTGAGAAATATATTGAACCATAAAGTGTATACCCTATATCCGTGAATACACTCTGCTTTAAACTAAGATTATCTGCTCTGAATTAAAAGTATGACTCTGTTACCCGTAATGAAAGCTCAACTCTTGGCTTTTGTCTTCTGATAAAAAATATATGATATCCGTCTTTTGATACAAAAATAAATCTTATATATGTCTTATGATATAAAAATATATATGATATTTGTTTTCTGATATTACTGTCTTCTGAATATAAACTAAATTTCATATTGCGTATATTATCTGGGATATAAATGAAGATATGTAGGCTCGGCGCTGGTAAGCCCTTTTGGACCTAAGCTCATACGCCCAATGGGCCTAGGGTAAGTCTTTCTGGGCCTAAGGCATTCCCTTAGGTAGGCTCCTACGCCTCAGGCCTAGGGTAAGACCTTCTGTATGCAGTTCAGGGGGAATTGCATTTTGGAATTTGGTTGTAGGGTAGTTAAGTAAATTAATAAAACTTTTTGACCACTTCTGAAACATACCCTACTAAATTACTATATCAATGTTGAACTCTCGCGCTTATGAACCACTCTGAACTCCTTGATTCAACTTCTGAAATCTAAACCTTTAGCTTTAGACTAAATAAAGAACAACTTTGTTACCTTCTGATAATGCTTCACTGAATTATCAAATCATACTTTGAGCATACCGTTGCCCAGTTCATCATGACAATGTTAAGCTTGCCATATTTCTGCTTGTGCTTTTAGCATCTCGAAGCTCACGTTGTTTTTACCATCACATGTTAAAAGATCGACCACGTCCCAGCTGTCAACGTCGGTATGGGAGTTTCTTCGGCTTTTCTTGCGGAATACAATACCTGTGTAATTAGGGGGCATGTATGTCTCGTCATGTTTCATGTTGAGTTTGAAACTTGTATTGGTAACTTTTATTACAATTTTTGTCCTATCGTCTAAATGATTTCTGAAATTGTATTTTAATTTTTAAACTTGATTTATGGTTTCAAATGGTTTGACAATTTGTTTTACATGAAATTTGAATGTGGGTCGCTCTGGTGACCGTAATATGACTTCCTAGGATCTGTGCTAACGCATTGGCGAGTCTAGGGGGTTACAACAGATAACTATATCGTCGATCCAAAAACTGGATATCTAAAAAAACTGGATCATATTCGATCTGATATCTAACAATGAACACCCCTACAAAAAGTTTTAACAAGTCCTTTATCCAAACCACTAATTCAAAAAGCTCCTAAAGTGAGACTTTTCAAAATGAGAGGTTTCACCCTAGTCCGCAATTACAATCATCTATTTATCAAATATCTAATTTAGCAGATATGACTGGTCAAACTTCTAAAAATACTTCAAATCTCTAATTTTGGCTCAAAAAGTTGTTTACCAAACATGACTTCTCTCTCCACTGAAGAGTTCTTGAGAAACATAAATTAAGAAGATCAAATCCCTTGCATTTACTCTATAGTTTCTTCAATCCAATTGAATATTTGGTAAGCTCATGTTCTTAACCTCCTTTTTGATATCATTTTTATTAAGGATTAAGCTTAGCAAATCCTAGGTTAAATTTCCATGGATTGAATTTTTAGAGAGATATACGGTATATTATGAATGCTAGGATTGATTTTAAGCCTATTTATGTTATCCTTATGATTTGTATACCATGTAACTATCTTAGCCTAATACTTTGAGGTATCAAGAGTTTTTCATGACAATTTGATTTGGTATTGATGGATTTATGTTTTTTCATATTAGATAAAGTGGAAGTAGAGGGAACATTAAATCGAAAAGGGAAATCTAAGAAAAATCAAGCTGATGTGATAATTCGCGATCAAGTTTAGCTCTGGAACCTTCGGTGAGTGTAGTTGAGTCTCGGGAATGGTTCGGAGCTTTCCTGAATGTGTTTTGTTTGAATTATGGTTCATAAGCATGGTTGTGAAATGTTTGAAAGCTCATATAGAGCAAGCCTTGTGAAATGCTAAGTTTGGTAAGTTAGGTCAGCTCAATTGAGTGTTATATGTTTTGAATATAATGTTATGTTATGGAAAGGCATGAGAAAAATGATTCTTAGATGACTATGAACCTTGTTATGCTAAGTATGAACTTAAAGTTCAATTTCAACGTTTGACATGATATGAAATGCACTTATGATATGGAGCTATAAGCTCATCTATGAATTAAGCTATGTTAATGATAAGATGATAAGCTTTGGAGTTATGCTCAATATGATATGTGTGACTTTTGGAGCTTCAGGTTCACTTATATGTTTATGAATAACTTGATTAAGAAATCTTGGATTCAAGTTAGCCCCGGGTATAGTTGACATGCCATAGAGTCCATTTTAGCTCAGTTTATGTGGATTATGATACACGGATTGACCTTTCTTTGTTTAGTGGCGACAGTAGGAGAGATGAGTTATTGGTCATTGGCGATAGTAAGAGGGATTGACCTTTCTTTGTTTAGTGGCAACAGTTGGTTGGGGATTCATGTACACTAGTGCTATTGAAATACAAGGAAAACTTTGAATAAACATTTTGATAATTGACTTTGATATGAGTAAGTTATATATTACTTTGGGTAAATGAATATGCATGACATTGATATGAAAAGTTATAATGCCTGCCAAAGATTAAGATATATGAAAAAGTATGTCATGATGTGCTTTGTTAAGTAATTAATATACAATGGAAATGATAATATGCTAAGTTAATAAGTTAAAAAGAGAAATATGGTTATAAACATATTATCTATTATATGATCTTCAGTATGTATTCTTGCATTTATTTCTATATTATCAAGTTGACTAGCTCACTAAGTAGTCTAAGCAATATAAGCTTACGTTGTATCATCTCATGCATTTTAGGTGCAAGTTCTCCGTAGAATCGATCGTGATTGCAAGCTGGAAGTCATCTCATACGGTGATCCCGTGTCGATACTAAGGTTAGGTTTGAAGTACTAGTGTTTTGGTACGGTACTTTAAGTATGATACCAACATTGGGTTCGTAACTTCAGCGTACCAATACGGTACCTAGAGTACCGATACATGTTTTGGGTTCGATGTTTGAGTATTGGTAGGTGTACCAGTACGATACCTTGAGTATCGGTACCCTTGAGTATTGGTAGGTGTACCAGTACGATACCAGTACGATACATTTGGATGAGTTTCTTTCATCAAAAGAGTTGGATTTTTGTCAAAAATGCATTGTTTTATTGGGCCATCAAATGTTTTTCTTTGATTTTTAAAAAGGACCAAAATTTTATAAAATTACAAATTAATCATTGAAGTTAGGTCGTTATGATATTGACCATCCAACTGGATCTTAATAACTATAAATATGCCTGAGGTAGACTTAGGTCGTGATGATATTGATCATCCAACTGGATCTTCCACAAATGAGGAAGATAACACTCGGAAAAGCCCTACGAATCCTTAGGAAGTTAGGAATAACCCTCTGAACCCTCAAGATATTTCAAACGATCCACTGGCACCTCCCAACACCCTGTACAAAGGGACAAAGACCCACACAGCTTAATAAATCACCCTTCTTCTCCACCCTGAACAAAACCACAAAGGGACAACCACAAAGAAAACCAAAGCTAAAACTCGCCAAACAAAAATGCAGAAAAACAAACGGTTCCATCATTCAACTTCTACACTATAAAAGTAACCTTTCTTAAGAAGCAAAACCCAAGAAACAATATAATTCAAAACTGATTTTTAGAATTTCAACAACCAAGTGAAAACACATCCACGCTTTAAAAAAATGAGGGGCACGTCAATTCATCATGGGCATGGCAATCAGAATCAACCAGAAAAGTCCAACAGAACGTCAAACCGCAACTTGAACAACTCAATTTTGCCGAGAGTTTCTCTTCTGAGCACAAAATACATTATGAAAACAATAGATGGTAAAGTGGCACACGTTACATCAATCTTATTAAACCAATGCCAAAATCGTCATGGACGACGCTCACAATGCAACACCCATGATACGACAGACCCCTACACCATTTTCTAAGCCCGCTTGTTCCATGAACTCAACAAATTCATCCATACCGCACATTGGATTAACACACCTACATCGTTCCCCAATCGATCACACAACTTTGAAGTCCCCTCCAACACACCGTAGAATCAATTAACTAGACACTTTTTTGTACAACTCCTTCCATACCACAATTTGATTTTCCGTAATACACGGTGTTTATATAGTCACCATTCCACAAGGCCAATCTTCAATCAACCATACTCCCCTTATCGCCACGAAATTATGTGACATCGTCGACTCTACCTTTCTAAACACCGATACATCCTACACCATTAAAATATTGCTCGGACGACAATTGACGTGGCAAACCATAGTCAAAATTATCAGAATATCAGATCTTATGTACCATTGCTATCGACATGCATCCAGTTTCATTTCTTGAATGAACACCATCTCAAACCGATATTGTCGCAATCTATCATGGACTGTCTTCTTTTTGGTCTTAGGCCATGTCCTCTTATGTTTCAAAGACTATACATTTTGTTTTATCGGATCCCTAAATCAAATATTTTGGACACATACATGCGAAATTCACGCATGTAATTGAAAATGTTGAATCATTGAAACTTTCAAGCAGCCTGTTCTTTTGAAACGAATTTCCACATTTTAAATGAATTGTAATATTAGTGATTTAAAATTATCCCCCTGCAAACATTCTTTCATAGTACGTGGTTATGCTCCTTGTCGTTTTCAAGCAGCATGTAAATGGCTTCATCGGTCGATCACCGAAATTGGTCGCCGGAGACGCCTTTGGCCGTGATTCTACCAGAAAACGATAGATCGTTAAACCAACGTTTCAACGCACATGTCAACAACACGAAACAAACGAGAATATTACCGGGAAGAAGCCCGAAATATAAGTTTCGGTCGGAAAAACACGTAGGTTCGATGAGACCTTTTCTAGTGGCGAAATGTCGATTTTTCGAAAGGGTTTTGCTCGCTTAGCCGCAAGGAACTCAACGGTGGTGGTGGTGAAATGAATGAATACCCACGGCGAACGAAATTGACAAAAAAACCGAAGGCTTTAACCCTAAGTTCATCGAACCTTAACCTTTCGATTGGCGGTGATCAGGACGAAGGCTGTGCGAGTGACTAAGGGGGTTTTGCTCGGGACTCGACGACGAGCACTTTGGCACTGACGGTGAACGGCACGACATGGCGATGGGGGAAAAACGATGGTGGCCGGTTGTTTGCGGAAGGTGAAGGGTTAGTGAGGGGGTAGAGGGTTGTGGTAACTTTGAGGGGTAAATGGCCCAATTAAATGCTATTAATTGGGTTGGTTGAGATATTTTGTTATTTTATTATTATTTCAAGAACCACCAGCCGTTAATAAAGTATATGAAATTATACCTTCGAACCCACCAGCCGAGTTCTTACCACTTTATCGGGAAAGCCATGATTGATTGTGCACATATATTAATAAACCGATGAAGGCATACAAACTTAATAATCAAATATGCTATGAATAATCCCGAAAGATATAAAAATACTTGAAATAGATGAGAATTAAGAATAACAAGAAGATCTCACTAAAAGTACTTGAAAATATCCTTGATCCTAACTTGACTAGAAAAAGAGGGGTTTAACCAATCATGGAGTTGACGGCGACAATAAAGGTTTTTGGTTGCTTGATGGTTCTTCTAGGGTTTTATTTTCTCTTCCCCTTATGACCATATTTATGAGGAAAGTCTTTTACATCAATAAGGGGAAGAAATTAAATTAAAGCACGTAACTCTAATCCTACAATAAACGCAATATAGTAGAAGTCCACTTCAAATAGGATTTCTTCTTCTCTAAGGAATTACAACCGTGCCCACCCCTTATCTACCGAATTCTACTGTATTGTGCAACTAAATCTCCCAAAGTGTTCAAATTGTGCTAAAACTCTTATTTTATGCATTAAACATTCTTTAGCCATAAAACACCTGAAAAATCAAATAGAATCCAAAACAAGGGCTTTGAGATAGATTAGAAAAATTAAATCTTGTCCCTCTTAATTTTGAGCTTAAACACTTATTAATCCCTTTTATTTTTAAATTCAATATTATTACCCCTCTCACTGTTCGATCATGACTTCGTCCCAGTGTGAGCATGTTATACCCCTTTCCCCGGGTTAGGAGCAAGGAGTATTACTACGTTTAACTTATCAACATGTTACAAGACATGTCAATTTTCAGGTCCATCTAAAACTTTTTATCTTATAACTTATCTTGTTACCTAACCTTATTACCTATACATCAAGAAAATTCAAATCAAACTATCATGTGAACTATCTCAAACAAATTCATATAAACAACATGCCAATTAAATTGATATTCGAGTGTGAGACTCTTTTTAATTTCTCAACAATCTCGAAAATGCTCTCCAAGGGAATTTGGAAACGCCTCGCCGCCGAACAGGAAAATATCACCGGCCGGAACAGTGAATCACACACAGGCAGCAGAACAGTGCAACGAGATCAGAAAAATCAGCAAGTTTGGACTTTATTCATCAGTGGTCTCTCTCGGACAATCCACTAGAAAGGATTGTGGCAAGTGTGTGACAGACATGGGATTGTAAAAGATGCATTCATACCGAACAAAAGGGCCAGGGATGGACAGAGGTTTGGGTTCGTTAGAATGGCGTCGAAGGAAGATGCAAACAGGGTGATAGAGAGATTAAACGGCAAATGGATATACGGCGGCAGATTGAGAGTTGCTATGGCGTGGAAGGGCAAAACGGAGTGGTACAGTAAGAAAGTGAGAAACACAGAACAACATGGGAAGAAGGACAATGAGGAATCAAGAAAATCAGAAACGTCAATGAGAAACGAAGTGAAACAAAACAGATCGCAAGTAGTAGGGATAGTGGATGAAGACAAATGGGCAATATTGCGATGGTGTGCGGTGGGTTGGTGCCAAAATCCGTGTAGCATAAAGACCCTAGCGGAAAGGTTGGAGGTAGACAAACACGATGGTTTCTCGATCATGCGATTATCCGGAGCAATGATATTGCTAATGTGTACATCGGCAGCCATCCGCGACAAAATCATGCATCTTGACCGGGTGAAAGAATGCTTTGCAAAGGTAGAAGAATGGTCTCCAGCGATCAAAGTGGAATCGCGACGGATTTGGATGTCGATAATCGGCCTCCCAATACACCTATGGCACAAAAGGACTTTCATGAACATTGCAAGTATCTGGGGTGTTTTTATTCGAATGGATGATGACACGGAAACACCATCTTCATTTGATTGCGGTAGAATTATGATCGAAACATCCAAATTCAACCGGATTGAAGAACACATTGAAGTTCATTTTGAGGGGGAAACATATAATATCCGTGTGTTAGAGATGGATGGCACATCCCCCGCGGTGGAATGCGATTGCGGGGAGTTAGATTCGACAGACGAAGAAGGCAGTAGTGAAAATAATGAAGCATGGGAAGGGCAACAAGGAGATCCATCCGAAAAAACCAATGAAGAACGACAGTCTGATCAGAATGGCAACGACGAACAAGGGGCATCAAACAACTCTTCTCAATCGCCGGACAGGCCAACGACGAGTCCACCGGCACGGCTATTGGAGACGGCGGAAAGATGTCTGAGCGGGGAGAAGGACGATGGTGATAAGAGTCCTGCAGAGATAGGAGACATTCAAATTTGCAAGAGTTTTGATATAGCGGGAATTGCTAATTCTAAAGATAGTGATTCAAATGAACAGGAGTCTAATTTTCAAAGGGAAGATAATTCAGAATTTAATTCAAAATTAAATTCTAAATTAAACCATTATCCTACTATCTTTTCGACAATTGCACAATCAGATTTGAGCAAAACAGAAATTGTCCAGGTGGGTCAGGCTTATTGCAAGATTAGACGGTTTTTAGGGGGAAATTTGGAAGGGTGTCGGATTTCTAGAAGAAAGAAGAATAACCGATTAAACAAGGCCAACCAAGTACTATTGAATACAGGGGGAGGAGGAGACGACGGTCAGACAGCAAACAATATTGAAGTAGAAGCGATTGAAACGGTGAAACTAGGCTCTTTGATTGGGGTAAATTCCAACGGCCGGGAAGAAGAGATTATCCGAGACATATCAAAAGTAATTAGTGGCGATCGGCGCGGTTTGTGACTCATGAAAATACTATCGTGGAATGTGAGGGGCTTGGGAGGAAGTACTAAACGCCGGTTTGTTCGAGATGTGATAAGGAAAAATGATGCGGATATGGCAATGTTACAAGAAACAAAGATGGAGGAGTGTCCGAAATCGTGGCTAGCAAATCTATGGGGAAGCGATAACTACGAATCAGTGATCGCGCCATCAATTGGTGCATCGGGCGGTATTTTAGTGATATGGGAGGTGAGTAAATTTAAATTAGATGTGGTAGAGATTGAACGT
The DNA here is from genome assembly GCA_958450335.1 of Hibiscus tridactylites. Lineage (NCBI taxonomy): Eukaryota > Viridiplantae > Streptophyta > Magnoliopsida > Malvales > Malvaceae > Hibiscus > Hibiscus tridactylites. Next base: position 79,025,930 of record OY288283.1, on the reverse strand, counting down.
AATTTCATTATGATGAGAGGTAGATGGTTACATGATGATCTAAGTTGTGGTTTGGTAGTGGTATATGCACCGTCCGAATTGGAAGGGCAACAAGCTGTATGGACAGCGATTTTGAGCAAGATTAGCGATCAAGAAGGCCCGTGGTGCATAGCGAGAGATTTTAATGCCATATTACACGAGTCGGATAGAATTGGTACATCGGACATGAATATGGAGATGGAAGCGTTTGGTGATTTTGTTCTACAAGCAGGTCTGATGGATTTACCACTCTTAGGCAAACGTTATACATGGTTTGGCCCAATGAAAAGGTGTAGCAGAATCGACAGATTTTTGATATCGTCAAGATGGATGGATGCTTTCAGCTCAATCCAGCAAGTGGCGCTAGCACGGGGTGTATCCGACCACACGCCTTTATTGTTGAAATGCGATGAGAACGATTGGGGTCCCCGCCCGTTCCGATTCTTTAAATGTTGGATGGAGGGCAGATATCACATGAGGCAAATTATTGAGGAATGGATTCGCTTAACTAAATTGGACATTGGCACGGTAAATATTATGGTGAAACTGCGACATTTGAAGGCATTTTTGAAACAATGGAATCGGGACAGCTTTGGGGATGTAAATGAGATAATATCAGAGTTGCAAGACAAAATTGACCGGGCGGATTCAGCAATTTCTACATCTAGTATTGATGAAGAGATAGAGGCGGAAAGGCGACAATGGTTACAAGCTCTGTGGAAAGTTATGAGACATAAGGAAGCGATGTGGAGACAAAAATCAAGAGTGACATGGTTGCGTCTAGGAGATCGAAACACAGCCTATTTCCATCGATCCGCTAAGCTGAGAGCGGCAAGAAATTTTATTCCAGGATTTATGGTTAATGACAATTGGATCAATTCGCCATCACTTATGCGACGCCACGTAGTTCAATTTTTCATGAAGCATTTCTCTCGTGACAAGAGGGAATGCGTATGGCAATTCGAGGGGGATTTTAGGAAGATATCGCAGACAGCTAGGGGGAATTATGTGGCGACATTCTCTTTGGCAGAGATACACGGAATAGTGCGAGGTTGTGATGGTTCGAAGGCACCGGGCCCGGATGGCTTTACGCTGGATTTTTATAAGAAGGGGTGGGAGGTGATCAATGACGATATTCTACGTTTCTTCGAAAATTTCCATGCAAGTGGGCGGCTACCTAAGGATGTGAACTGCACTTTCATTGTTTTAATTCCTAAGGTAACATCTCCCACGACCCTTGGCGAATATAGGCCGATATGCTTAGTAAACTCAGTTTATAAAATTTTGGCAAAATGTCTTGCGACTCGATTGCAAGCGGTATTGGCAGATTTGATAAGTGATACCCAATCAGCTTTTATAAAGGGTCGACAATTGGTGGATGGAGTACTCCTAGCACTTGAGGTGATGCATTCCTTACGACAACGGGGTGCATGTGGTTTTTTATTGAAGCTTGATTTTGCCAAGGCGTATGACTGCGTTATTTGGTGCTTTTTGGATGAGGTGCTAGGAAGAATGGGATTCTGTGACACATGGAGAAAATGGATTTAGGAATGTATTAGTTCAGTCAGGTTGTCGGTGCTTCTCAACGGTAATGCCACCAAGGAATTCAGAATGGGTAGAGGCTTGCGACAAGGCTGTCCGCTATCACCTTTGCTTTTTGTGATAGTCGCGGAAGCAATGCATTTGATGCTGCGAAGGGCTGAATTAGGGGGTTTAATTCGTGAGGTACAGGTAGCGGCTGGGATATCAGTGACACATTTGCAGTTTGCCGATGACACACTTTTGTTCTTTGAGGGCTCGTTAGAAGTTGCGAGAAATGTGAAACGAATTCTGCACTGTTTCCAAGTTTGCTCGGGGTTGAAGATTAATTTCGGCAAAAGCTCCTTGTACTCAATTGGCATAGAAGATGATCTGGGCAGCAACGTAGCCGAGGTAATGGGTTGTAGGAAAGCTGAATTTCCATTCGTCTATTTGGGATTTCCAATAGGCGCAAGTCCGAGGCTAATAGCTACTTGGGAACCAGTGATTGCAAATTTCCGACGCAAATTAGCAGGATGGAAAAGGACCTCTCTGTCTTTTGCCGCTCGGGTGGTTTTGGTCAATTCGGTCCTCTCGTCGTTACCGATATTCTATATGGGTTTGTTTGTCGCTCCCAGAGGGGTAATTGAGAGGATTGATAAAATTCGAAGAGCTTTCCTATGGGGGGTGTCGGTTTGGAACGGCGGATGAGCAGAGTAGGATGGGAGGTGGTTTGTCGCCCGAAACAATTAGGGGGTTTGGGGGTTGCGGATTTGCGTGTTAAGAATATGGCGATGCTATCAAAATGGGTGTGGCGTTATGCGCAAGATAGAGATCCACTGTGGCGCGGTTTGATAGTAGCAAAATATGGAGAACATCCACAATGGTGGCGTTTCAACACGGAAAAGATGTCATCCATGTCGCTTGTATGGCGACAAATTGTAGCTCTCTCATGCGATGCACAAGTTGAAAAGCATATGGGCATGACCGGTTTTTTATGAAAACTTGGGGATGGTAGATTGATATTGTTTTGGTTTGATCCGTGGATCGAACAAGTGGCCTTAAAAGATGTATATCCGCGCTTATTCTCGTTGGCATGTGATAAATTAGCGAGGGTGGGGGACTATATGGTGGAGGGCAGATTATCGCATCATCTATGGACTGATTTCTTTAGACGCCCGCTATGAGTTTTTTAACTAGGAATGCTACGAGATTTAATTCAAATGGTGTCCAATTTTCGCGCATGGGAAGGAAAGCTGGACATGTTAATTTGGAGACCGGACGAGCGTGGAATTTTTTCAGTTGGGACTTTATTGAAACTGCTCATGCTCGATAAGGTGGGGGAAATGGAATTTGGTGAATGCTTCGCTTGGAAGGTGCTGGTGCCGCCGAAAGTTCAAGCTTTCCTATGGTTTACATGGTTACGTAGACTACCCACTGCTGATTTCTTGCGAGCACATGGGATTCCACTGCCGGATGATCAAGGCCGATGCCCTTGGTGTGCGATGGTAGAGGAGAGCATCACTCACATCCTCTATGAATGTCCTTTTGCGCAATCGGTTTGGCTATGGATGCGACAATGGTGGGGAATGGACTCAAACTTACCGGTTAGTTTTGATGCATTCTACGTTCTTGACTTTCATAGTATGTTCAAGGGATGCATGAATATGTGGTGGATAGCGTGTGTTGCCGCTGCTTTATGGTCTTTATGGATTGCAAGGAATGAATTTATTTTCCGTGGGAAACGATGGAACTTGGCTGAATTGTGCTTCTTGGTGAAATTGAGATCCTATTACTGGATAAAAGCTGATAGGCGGGGAGAATTGGTAGCGGAGGCAGCTTGGTGGACTTGTCCTTCCAAAATTGAGGTTGCTGCCCAACCGAAGAGGATGAGGGGGGGAAGATGCTGGCAGCCCCCGTTACAAAATGTTCTAAAATTTAACACGGATGGATCAGCGCGAGGAAAACCGGGTCCGGCAGGGATTGGTGGCGTGTTACGAGATGCGGGTAGTCGCATCTTGGGTCTATTTTCAGGCCCTATAGGCGTGATGGAATCAAATGAAGCAGAGGTCCGAGCAATAGCCTTTGCATTGGGAATGATAAAGGAGAGGGAATGGCGGCAGGGTTGTGTGATATTGGAGACGGATTCTCAAGTCGCGTTGAGATGGATCAATCAGACTGCAAAACGACCGTGGCGACTATGGGAGGTATTTTTGGTAATTGATCAGGCTTGTCAAGTCATATATGATATTCAATTCTGCTATGTGCCGAGGGAAGCGAATGGCTTTGCGGATGCACTGGCGAAGGAGGGAGTAGATAGACTTACAACGTTCATGGCTTGTTTGTGACTTGTCCTTAGGTGATATGTTTCCTATTGTATTCGACGAATCGTATCGTACTCTTTTCCTCCAATAGGTTTAGGGAGGTTTTTAACGAGGCGTGCGATTTCGTCAAGCTGTATGTTTTCCTTATTTCTTAATAAAAACATACGGTTGCTGATAAAAAAAAAACAACATGTCATTCAAATACTACATATCATATAATCATGTAAACCATTCAATTCAAGGCGTATCAAACAAAATCTTATCATTCATACATACTCTCCATTCGAAAGCTCCCTAATAGGAGTAATACTATTTTCATTCACTTAAGTAATTCTTATAATCATGCATTAATCTAGATATCAATTTACCATTTAGGTCTTACTTATTTTTCAAGTAAACAATTTGGTCATTCTTATAATTCAAGTAAACGATTTGGTCATTCTTAGAGATCAAGTAACCTATTAAACATGCTTTAATACATCAAACCATACAATCATGTAAGCCTATAATCAAACTTACTTTGATCTATTACTTATAAGCATTCATATTAACATGTCGGGTTTCGGGTCTACAGTAACATGTCCAATACGGGTTCAGGTCGTTCTCGGTCGGATGCAAGTCGGGTTCGGTTACTACAATAATAGGTTCAACTCGGGTCCGAGTCAATAACAATCAGTTACAGATCGGGTTCGGGTCATCGAATCCTCGGGTTAAACCAGGTTCTTACTCAAGCAAGTTTCAGTTAGGTTTTCAGGTCGGGTCAGCTTTTTACATCCCTAAGACTTTGGCTCAAAAGTGGTTTTCTAATGGTCATATTTACCTTCTTCAGATAAGAACATCCCAATTCCTCGAGCGAACTATAAAGATCCGTGTCCTTGAACTATAAAGATCCACAACATGATTCTCCATTGTCCCAATAGTCTCATTAATTGGTTGATCGACAATTTCACTATAAGTTGGAGTTGAAATTTTATCGAACACGTAATGGATCATTGTGTTTGTGTTTTCTTGCTTAGCTACAACTTCATTTTGATTCATCAATTTCTCCCGATCCATAGATGTCACCACCATCCAACATACCGATATGGGCTGATTACGATTTTAGTTGTTTGAGAATTTCTTGGAGCATCTCGTTGTTTTGTTTCATAGCTTTTGTATTCAATTCCATAGATTCGAGGAGGCTCATGATAGTTCTCTCAACAAAAACACCAATGTAATAAACCAAATACTCAAAGCTTGTTTTCTATTCACAAATAAGAGAATTATAATAGAAAAGAGATATAAGATAGGGAAGAAAGGTGTCAGCAAGGAATACTAAATCTAGAGATGGAAAAAGCCGTAGCCAAAACATTTAATTGCTATTTAAAATTTCAACAACCAAGTGAAAACACATCCACGCTTTAAAAAAGGAGTGGCACATCAATTCATCTTGCGCATGGCAATCAGAATCAACCAGAAAAGGCCAACAGAACGTCAAACGACAACTTGAACAACTCAGTTTTGCTAAGCCCTACACCATTTGCTAAGCCCGCTTGTTCCATGAACTCAACAAATTCATCCATACCGCACATTGGATTACAACATACACATCGTTCCCCAACCGATCGCACAACATTGAAGTCCCTCCAACACACCGCGGAATCAATTAACTAGACACATTTTTGTACAGCTCCTTCCATACCACAATTTGATCTTCCGTAATACACGGTGTTTATATAGTCACCATTCCACAAGGCCAATCTTCCATCAACCATACTCCCCTTATCGCCATGAACTTATGTGACATTGTCAAATCCTCCTTTCCAAACAATAATACATCCTACGCCATTAAAATATTGCTCTGACGACAATTGACGTGGCAAACCATAGTCAAAATTATCAGAATACCAGATCTTATGTACCATTGCTATCGACATGCATCCAGTTTCATTTCTTGAATGAACACCATCTCAAACTGATATTGTCGCAATCTATCATGGACTGTCTTCTTTTTGGTCTTAGGCCATGTCCTCTTATGTTTCAAAGACTATACATTTTGTTTTATCGGATCCCCAAATCAAATATTTTGGACACATGCGAAATTCACGCATGTAATTGAAAATGTTGAAGCATTGAAACTTTCAAGCAGCCTGTTCTTTTGAAACAAATTCCCACGTTTAAAATGAATTGTAATATTAGTGATTTAAAATTATCCCCCTGTGAACATTCTTTCATAGTACGTTGTTATGCTCTTTGTCGATATGCTTATTATAATTGAATTTGACTGGTGGGTTAAATAAAAAAAATGTAAATATATTTTCTTAAAAAATTATCATTGTTTTTTAATAGTAAAAAATTATTATTGATAAACCAATTAAATTAGAATTTGATGATCTGATTAATTTGAAAATTGATCTTATTTTTACAACATTCGGCGAAACATTAAATATGATTCACTTGATCAATATAATATTTCGTTGTTTTTGCGAGACAATAAATTTATAGTAATTTAGATTTGAAATTGACATCTAAGCCAACAATATAAAGTTGCCATTAAATACTAAGTCTATGAATAGCAAAACATAAAGTGAAGGGCTTCTGAAACAAGAATGAACGATGAGTTAACACTTCGCTCAAAGTTCGTTATGATAGAATTCATCCCAAAGATGTATGCAGTTCACTCAACCAAAGGTTCTTTCTAAAAATTATTCGAACACAACTCATTTAAATGGAATCCTAGACCCATACAAGTCAATTTCAAAAGAGCACAACAGCAACACAAATGCCTCGGAATGAACAACTTGGAAATCAGACAAAGCAGTCAGATTTACTTGCAACCATTTATCCTTCAATCTGTCCTAAACATAAACATGCATAACAAGTGAAGAAATAAATTACAAGTGATGAAACTGTTAACACCTTATATAAATGATGAAACTGCATTCATTTGATTGATCCAATTGACCAAGGCTTAAACCGAAAATGTTACTAATCTACCTAATAAATTGCAATTTTACAAAGTGATATGATACACCTACTGACTGCCATTGAAACTTTCCCCTGGTGTTTGAACAAACTGTTGCACTTGTCCTGAGTTTTGAATGGACGGTTGAATTTGGTTATCGTCTTCAAGTTCCACTACATCTCTGATGAAATATTCGTTATCCTTCATGAAATTGATCATGTTGTCAATATCTTCTTCCGTAAATGCTCCTCTAAAATTGGTATCCGAGTGGGATGATATGAATGATGTAGGATAGGGCACTGTGGGTGAAGCTGAAGTAGAGGACAAAATGGTTGAAACATGGTCTTCTTCAACTATGCTGCTAAACCTCGCCCTTTTTCGTGGTGACTCATCATCATCATCCATGATTTCGTTTTTATTTCCGATGAAATATTCGTTATCCTTGGTAAAATTGAGCATGTTGTCAATATCTTAAGCCGTAAATGCTCCTCCAAAATCGGAAACCGGGTGGGACGCTGTGGGTGCTGCAAGAGAGGGCGGTGTGGCTGACACATGGTCTTCTTCAACTAAACTGCTAATCCTCTCCCATTTTTGTGGTGGCTCATCAACGTTGATTCTGTTTTTGTTGTAGATGGCACACAGTACATAACCACTCTGCAATATTCAAAACAAAAGCTATAAGTTTTGCTGCACCACTTTTATACTGAAGAATCAACTGATATATGTAAAACACAGTGCAAGCACTCCATGGCTGCAGACAATACCATAGTTTATATGAATATATTTGAACGATGAATGTTATTGATTTAGGGTTTAATATTTTATAAAAAAAAATAAAGTATACGTCTAACATATTATACATGGAAAGAAAGAACGTGTATTAAGGAAAGTGAATAGGGAACTTACGTGATCATCATGGCGAAGTGAAAACTCATGCATCAGCCAATGCCCCTTTCCACCATTGTTGGACTTGGAACCTTTAACCTTAAAAACGAAAAGTTTATTAAACCCTATAAGATTGTTCTTAGAATCTTTAACATCATCGGTTCTCTGTCCCTTCCACGTGCCGCAACCCGCTGTCCTATCGATTCTATGACCCTTGCCCTTCTTCTTCAGCTTGCTGAAGATGTAGAACGTTTTAGATGATGTCTCGCCGAAAATATTCCAGGGATCTTTGTCTTCACCGTCGTAGATTTCGCAGTCGCATATGACATCGCAGGGTAATGGTTCGCCTTTCACCTTCTTCGTTAAGTAGCATTCAATCAGCTGAACTTCGGTTGGATTGAATCGGAAACCTACGGGAAAGTTGGTCATCCAGGAAGCCATAATCTTTTTGGTGGCGATGGAGTAAGGAAAAGGCTGTGGTTTATTCAAGTTAAGGAAACCTAATAGCTAAATGCAAAGTGTTTTTACATTTTTATTCTTCGTACATCCATTTATATGAGGGACGGATGCACATTACTTGAGTGAGGGGGCAACTTTGGTGGTTTAATTGCATTTTAAACCATTGATAGTTTTAAAACTGTTATAAATAAGTCATTGTCCGTTTTCTTCACACACAAAAAATAATCATTGTACCTCCCAAAATTTTCGGTTTATTTGATTTTTAGGATCTTGTTAGTTTTATAATTAATGAAATTAAGTCTCGACTCAATATTTTATTTTGATTACTCTTTAGTACTTTAATTTCAAAATTATAGAAAAATAAAACCCTAACTCCTTTAATTTTATAGTTTAATTGTTTATTTAAGACCCTACTCATTTCAAAGTTAAGAAACTTGCCTCCTCATGAGCAAATCATGACTATGTGCCTAATTTATATACATATCGGTAGGGGGTTTACAGTTAATTGGTTCACAAGAAAATAAAAAAAATATGTCACGATATCCGAAAATTGATATATTTTTAATCTTAATTATTACATTTTAATTGTCATGTAGGATAATTAGGATAAATACTTAAAACTGAAATTATTATTTCTCTTTATTTATTTACTAATATTCGAGACACATATGTATGTGTGTCAAGGGGGATTAGGCCCATTTTATAAATATTACATATTTCATAATTTTCGTTAAATAATAATTTTATCCATGTAAAAATTAAGTAATTAAATTAAAAATGTAAGAGCTAATTAAATATTTAGTCAAATAGAGTCTGAAGTAAGGAAGTATGGGCATACGCACCACAATTTCTGGTCTAATAAAAATTCAGGTCTCGATAAGTTTAAATATTAGAAAAAATAAATCTTGTCCCTCTTAATTTTGAGCTTAAATACTTATTAATCCCTTTTATTTTTAAATTCAATATTCTGACCCCTCTCAATGTTCGATCATGACTTCATCCCAACGTGAGCCATACTTAATTTATAAGATAATATTTTATTTTTGGTCTAATAAAAATTTTCTTCTTCAATTCACCAAGGAAGCATCAAAGCTCACTTTCCCTCTCTTTATTTCTCTCAAATTCGGCAGCAACACTAGAAGGAGAAGATGAATAGCATCCTTCTCTTTCCTTCCTCCCAGTAGTGTAATCTAATTACACTTAGCCATTCTATGTCATTTCCATGTGCAAATGTCCATTTCTTTAAAATTCAACATGCAATCATCCACTTTTGTTTGGTTACAAATTGGTCGTTTTAATTTTGGTCACTAAATTTTCAATTCCTTCTATTTTGCCACTAATTTCAAGATTTCTTTATGATTTAGTAAAATTAATTTCACATCTAACTTCTAGGCTATGATTTGGGACATTACAGAGCCATACTTAATTTATAAGATAATATTTTACTTTTATAATTAATAAAAATATCATACTTGTGAGACGTTGTACTCAAACTTTGATAAATTGTCGTTTCTAATGAAACAAAACTTATAGTTGTATAAAAACCCTAATGGTGCTTGAATACACTAATGATGCAACAAACCCTAACGGCCCCTTGAATTATCGTCCCCTTCTGTACGAGAGTCGTAGAGGCAGGCCGGCGAAAGGACATGTACGTTTTGATGCGTCGTCTGTGCTAGAATCGCCGGCTTTTCTTTTCGTGTTGGTTGATATGCGTATCCCTAAAAAGAGTGGAAGTCAAGAAGAAGGCATTGTTGATGAGGCTTTGGATATCAGTGTCATGGTTGTTGATGGTGATGGCGGTCCGAGTGATCCTATCTTGGTAGATAATCAGACGCAGTTCTGTCAAGGTATGGTGGGATGTGCTATTGAGGCGATACCGTTGAACTCGGATATTAAGAATGGGGAGAATGTGACATATGCAAGCAAGGTTGCCGAGAGTAGTGCTGGTAAAGTTCTAAAGTTGAGTTAGATTGAACAAGAATTGATTGTGCTCGATGAGGATTTTCTGGTTGACAATCCTGGACCTTTCCCAACAATTCGTTTTTCAGACAAGGTCCCTGACCAGGGGCAGATCTGGGCCTAAGCCTACCTAGGCCATGACCCAGTCCATGCTCTAAAAATGTCCTTCATTTATATAGAGAGAGGTTTTGGGTAAGCAAAAATAACAAGAAATGTCCCAATATAAAATTATCGTTTAGTTTTTAAGCCTTAAATTAGTTCAAAAAATAAAATCTAAGTAAAATAAAAGGTAAAAAATATTTCCGTTTGTAATTTCATTACATTTTATAAATAATAAATAATTATTTTTAACAAATATAATTTAAACATATTTTGTACTAAATAATTATTTTTTTAAATTGAATTCCCCAACATAATTAGGGTTTCACTTTACTATATAATGTAAACAACAAAACAAAATAAAAATTAAGATTAAAATTAAAAGAAAATATTGTTTAAAGAAAAACATATAAATCATTTCCAATGTTATGTGTCCTTCGGTGCATGCAATAACACAATACCTAAAAAGACAACAAAAACAAGCTAAGAAAATATATACAAAAACAAAAACAAAATAAACTAGTGCAAAGACTAATCCTAAAACAACCAATTGCCAATCCTCGCAACGGCGCCAAAAATTTGTTTGCGCGTGTGATGTACTATAAATGATACGCAAATATGGTGCAAGTATACACGTCGAACAAGTAATACAGTGGTAAGTGAGTATTGTCTCCACAGGGATTGAAGGTGTTTCAAGGTTAGTTTAAGCACACAAGTGCACGAAATGAAAATGAAGAATGTTGTGGCAAATCAAAACAGAGTGATGAATGTTGTAGCAAATCAGAACAAAGATATAAATGTTGTAGGAAATAAAGATAAAAGATATCGTGCTTAAATCAGTAGACAAACATGTCCTCTTACGCGTGCGAAACTCACTTGGGAATGTCTGACTAGGTTGCTTGGTAAACTTATGTTTTAGCTCTCTACTAGGGTTTACCTCTCTAACTTAGTCTATGCTCGACATGATTCACTCAAGGTGCTTCTTAACTATCTCTAGCAAGGAAATTGGGAGCAGGAAATGCTACTGCAATACCTCTTAGCGTAAACTCTATCACTGACAAGCGTCGTTTTACTCGCCAAAATAAATTGAAATAAACCACTTCAAACTAATATTAACACAAAGAAATTAAAGTAGAATAGAGGAAGAGGGTCGATCCACATGGAGTTCTGTTGGAATTGCTAATTGAACCTTGTCGTGATTTAGATCCTAGAAGTAGCTGAAAAATAAATAAAAAAGGGGGATGGTTTGGCATGATTGAAGTAACGAGAAAATAGTAAAAAATTAAAGAAAAATTAAGTAAATAAAGTGAGGAATGAAGTACAAAAATCACAAATATGAGAGCAGCCTCGAGCTAGCTTCGTCAATTCCCATGATCATTGAAAATAGATTTTTACTCCGGGAATCATGTCGGTTACAATCTACGAGGCCCAACCCATCGTAATTTGGTTTTCTCTCATGTAACCGATCTTCCCAAGTCTATCTTCGAAAGTCAATTCTTAAATAATTCAACCACGTCTATCGCTGTTAAAATACTTAGTTTAAAAACCGGAAAAGTTCGACTCACAAGTTGTCTCATTGAGAATCATTTCTGAATTCATCTTTCCTTAGCGGACCGCCGCTAAGAGTGTTCACAGGAAGTCGAAGTGCCACAGGCCGATCCTTCCTCCCAACTGTATAATTAAACAATTCCAGACCAATGGATCCTTTTTTATTTGAAAAACGTTTAAAACACTACACAAATCCTGGTATATAGCGGCACTTTTTGCGGCATTTTTGGAAAAAACGCCACTAATTTTGAAGAAGTCGCGACATTTTGAAGAAAAAATGCCACAAATAACAAATTTCGTAGTGTTTATTGAAGAGCGCTGTAATATCAATGTCTATAGTGTCATTTTTATGAAGAAACACTGCAAAAGTATAACGTATAGTGGCGTTTGTAATACAAACGCCGCAACCGTTTATTTTTATGATACTCACTTTATTCCCTCAGTCCTCAGCCGATCCCCAATTATCCAAAAATCCCCAATTTTTCCTCAATTGCTCTCAATCTTTCACGCCGTTTCACTCTCAATCGGCTCTTAGCCCCTCATCTTGATCGGACAGGCAACCCCCATCGACATCGAGATTTTGTTGTTGCTCACACCACCATCTTCTTGATTCAGATTGTGTTGTCGTAGCTTCTTGCAGATGGTGTCATCCCTAATGAATATGGAATTAATCCGAAGTAAAAACAAAAAATTGGTTCAAAGGTGAGTCCTTTCTGCATGTCTTCTTCAATTAGAAAGGTTCCAGAAAAATCTGGACAATTCCTCGACCGTCGCTTTCAAAAGAGTCGAAGAACTTACAGGCGAATTCGGAAGAAATCTTTCTTTTCTTCAGGTTCGTTGAACTCGTCGAATTTCATTTTCTTTACAAAAAAGAAAGAGAAAAGTTTTTTCGAGTTGTAACTTTGTAATATTTTAATAAAGCCTGTTGAGTTGGTTGCCAGAGTAGGAACCGAGGAACACGTATTTAATTTCTATGCATAAACTGCTAATTTTGAGTCTAATTGGTTTACATTTTGATTAACTTGAAGGCTTCCTTGATAATTAAATTGCTTTAATACAAACGACTGACCGGTCCGAGTAGGCTACACGGGGAAAACTGAAGTGCAACCCGCTAAGGCTCCCCTTCGGTTAGCAACCCTAGAAATATTCTTTAATTATTATCTTGTCTAAATGGATTAATTTAATCCTATGTAAAAGGACAACAACGGAAGCAACAAACGAGACGATCAACCCAAACATCATTACAAAATAGTCCATTTTAGCTTAATCTGCAGGCCGTTTCGAAACACCCTAGGAGTGTATCGAAACGCCTTGACTAAGTCAACAGGCCCAAGTCAACACGAGGGGACCGTATCGAAACGCTGGTCAACCGTTCCGAAACGCCCTTAATGGTCAACTTCTCGTGGTCAACGATACGAAGATCGTTCCGAAACGCCTAGGCCCGTTTCGATACTTCAATTTATCGTCAAAATCTCAGATTTCCAGTGGCAAAAATGTATCGAAACGACCCCCTTGCGTACCGAAACGCTTGACCTGGAACAAGAGGTCGTATCGAAACAAGACCAACCGTTTCGATACACCTGCTGCGAGTAGACAAGTTTTAGCTGGTTTTTGGCACAAGGCAGCCCCAAATTCCAACCAAAACCTCCCTCAACCAACCACACAACAACTCTAGATGCTAGACACCCTTAAACAACATGGTTCACACTCATCATACATATAAAAGCCACTCAAGTAAAACATTAAAATAACAAGGATTAATACATAGCATTTAACATAACATGTCTTAGACAAACACACTTAGCATTCATGCGAAAGGTATGAGTCTTCAAACATAAGGCAAATATGCAACAAGTAAATATGGTCTACAATCCACAACATAAACGCATACACATGGCCAACATGAAATCAACAATTTAACATGCTCATCCAAACACAAAATCAACTAAGGAGTTTGACACCAACTCCTACAAGTATACACTCCCATCGTCTAGGCATTATTACAAATACATAAATCATACTTGAGCTAATTAAGAACTCCAAAAGCTCCTCCCTTGCCCACTTGCCTCCCAAACTCTAACGATCTGCATGTTTGAAATAAAGGAGAGCGTAAGCTAACTAGCTTAGTGAGAGAAGCTCTAAAATTCACAAGCATGCAATTTTCAAAACACTTTTCATAATTGACAATAAATCAATGGATGCACAAATGATTATCACAACAAGACTACACATGGCTTGCACATGCACAACAAACATACACACGGTGGGACCACACATCACTGTTCGACTAGTAGTTTTCTTATGGGACCACTCATCACCTTACACTACTACTAGTGACTACCGGTGGGAACACTCATCATCGTAGTTATGACAACCATCACGTGAGGCTCGACTTCAACTCAACTACACAACAACAACGGTATAAAACAACTCAAGATGCACATGATACCACAACATATAGCCACTCATCAACACATAACAAAAAGGTAGGAGGAATAACTTACACTTGGGTTTAGGTGAACCCTCTAGGTCCCACCCAAACCCCCAAGAGTTCCATTTCGAAAACAAATCAAAGTTTGACATTTCTACTCACCGTTGCTACCTAAATGGAAGTCGAGAACCAAGCTCAAGTCTCCAAACTCTTTGGATTCGTTCCCGAGGCTTCACCAACAAGATTCCTTGCTTCTAATCATCTCAACACAATCAAAACAATCATAATTCAGTCCACGATTCAATGTAGAAAGCCCCGGACACAAACCAAACACAACATACATAATTTCAAGCTAAAGACAATCCCAAATTCCTCATTCCCGAGCAGCCTTAAAGCACAACCTAAAACCAATGTTTCCAACACTTATATTACTCCCAAAAGCTTCCAAAACAACCCTTACATATAGCCTAACCATCAGCCAACAAGTTTCCACCTTAAACACCCCCAAAAATCAACATTTCAACTCTCTAAAACCTCCCTAAAACCCAATTTCGGGAAACAACTTAAAACCTTGTAAAAATCGAATATGTTGGACCTTATAGATTGTAAACATCTTACCTAACATAAACAAACCGAAAACTTAAGTTTAAGTCAATAAAGTTCACATTTGTAATCCAAACTTTCAAAACTCTAAAATACAAAAACCATTGAGGTTAATGAAAAATAATGGTACAAGCTTGTAGAGGAAAGTGAGGACAAGTCGAATATGGGCTTACCTTTGAAAAGTCCCTAAAGATAAGGGAGAATGGTGATGGAATAGTAACTTGGGGAAAGGGGAGCTTTGTGTCGTGAAAATGGAAATGGGAAGGGGAAGAAGATGATCCAAAAGCTAATTTTTAATGTTTGTTTAAAATAAAAAGGCCAAAGACCAAAATACCCTTAATGAAATGTAGCATTTACAAATGGGAGATATCCATGGCTATTTGGGCTTGTTTTGAAAATAGTCCAACATAATTTATTTATTTTGAAAAACCGAGGCCCAAAATATTATTTTAATATTTTATTATTATTTTCACCCGACCCCCAAACCCGGGTGTTACATGGCAACACAGTCTGCTCTAAAATTCAGTGATTTTCAATTATTTTTAAATGAAAATTTGTTGGAATAGTTGCGATTATTCGAATAGTTGATGAAGTATTACTTTTAGCTCTCCTTTTATGTTCTATTTTTTCACATAAATATTTAATTTTGATTGATAAATGAATTAATGAATTAGTTTATAATTTTTTTTCATTAAAATATAATGCTGATTTATAAGTTATGATTGCAGTTTCTAAGAATTTTAATAGAGATTACTTGAAATTCATGTGGAAGAAGTTAGACCTTTAATTGTTTATAAATTGGAGAATTCAGTGAGCTAATAATTTGATTAAATAGAGTTACTCGGTTGTTAGGTGATATATATATATAATTTTATTTTCAGTAAACCAAAATGTAAGTGAAGCTCTGCTTTTGAAATTGCTTTAGATTGATGATACTGAAAAGTTTCCCACCTTAACTTTATTTAAAATAATTTGTAATTTCAGACATTGAGACTTTTATTTTGAGATTATGTTTTTCCCTGCATTTGAATTTATTTCGGACGTCTTTATGAAATATTTAGTACATATTTTAATGTTCGAGTTTCATATATATTTAAGAAATTTTACATTAATTATTATTAATTAATTCAAATTGTATTTTAAAATATTTCTAAACCTAAGACTTTTAACTTGAGGGGAAAGTTTTCAAACCTAACTTCCTAGATTCGGCCCATTCCTTCTGGGCCGGGTTTAGGGGTTACAAGGATAGCAAATCTGAATAAGACCGAGTTATTTGGAAGAAAAGTTTAGTAGACCAAAAGGATTGAGTTAAGTAGGTGATTAATAAGGTAGTTAATCTTGAAACCTGGTTAATAGAGTTAGAAGGATTCAACGTCAAATATTCTTGTATAAAATTTCAAAAATGCCCAAAATGTTTAAAAAGGACTAAAATAACCATGGCAATGAAAGTAACATAGAAACATACAATGGATTTGGTAAAACAACCGATTCATATGAAAATTTCGGAATTTGTTGGAACGTTCTTGTATTAAGACTTAAATCTTCGGTTTTGTAAGGTACTCGTATTTTCTAAGATTCTGAATAAATCTCTGAAGATAATTTATGGAAAAATATTTGTATATCCGAACTAATCAAAGTGGCGTAAGATACCAGACTGATTGACATGACCAAAGAGGATTGAAAACATCGATTAGGCTGAGTTGATCGGGATGAACGTAATGACCAGAAGACTGAAATATCCTTGGGTACTAATTGTCAAATTATCTGAAATGATGGATATACTCTCAAAATCTGAAATGAATAAATAGTCGGAAGAGCTGAAAGGCTCTAAATAATTAAAACACCTTCGGACATCGAGGTGACTGAAAATACCTCTAAGATTTGAAATGAGAAATATCAATAAAGACAAGTGAAGATAATGGCTCTGAAAGTGGTAATACACAACCCATGTTGGTTGGTCGTTTCAAGAACTATTGTGATGTTGGAAGAATACCATATAAAAACATGTCAGTGTTATTTGGAGGTATAATACACATGTTCGAATACTTGAAGAATACCAAATGAATACATGTTTGATTTTCCCCGTTGTACGTTCAATGGTTGCTTAGTGAAAAAGTGCTTTTGTTATACAAGGTAGTCGGTTTTAAGAAGTGAGTACTTAAGGGTTGTAACGCCCCGGTTTTGGGCTTAGGAGTTTTGGGCGTTGACCGGTTTGGTCAAAGTGCTGTTCGAATCTAAAGAGGTGAATTTAGGAAAGTCTAGTTCGGGTTGCATTAAAAATATGGAAAATTGTTCTAAAATCATCTTTTAATATAATTAAGTGAACTGTGAAATCAATTTTGGAAAAAGAGTTTTGGAAGTGTGACATTTTGGCTGGTGACCAAAATGTAATTTTCGAAAGTTTGGTGACTGTTTTATAAAGGGTTGAAACTTTGAATCTTTAAGGAGCTATTTTTCCAAAGGGAGTTTCTCCAGATTTTTCTAAGATATTTTGAGACTTAATTCTGATTTTAAAGATATAGAAAAGAGGAGGGAAAATCATTTTAGATATTTTTGCAACTAACTCCCTATTTTCTCAATTTCCTTTCTCTCATTTTCTCTCAACCCAAACACTTTCTCTCCAGAGAATTTGATCTGATTTTCTCACCTAAATTCCTCCTTTCAACTCTCTTTTGATTCCTAATCATAATATCTACAAAACCTCATCATTTGCTACTTGATTCATCAAGGTTTTAGATTCCAAAAAGAGGAGAAACTCAAGTTTGGAGGTAAGAACGTCCTTCTCCTCTAAACTATCAGTTCTTTACTGAAATTCCTAAGTTTTCAATCCTTAATTGATGTTTTATTAAAGGCTTTTGAGTTGTGAAATGGATCTTGGCTTATAATGCAAGATTTGGTGATTTTTGATGATTTTCGTTAGATCTGATTAATCTGTGATTTGAGATGTGTTTTTGATGTTAAATGAACTCTAAATTGATAAGGAATTGAGTTTTGATTAATGCAATCCCGGATAGGTTGAGTTTCCTAAGTTTAGCTTGTGATTCTTGTTTGTTTTTGAGGTGATCTTGTGGATCTGATGTTGCTGGAGGTATAAGGTTGTTAATAGGTTGTTTTTAGATGATTAATGATGTTAAAGGATGTGTGGTTTTGCTGGTTTATGGCTGGGCTTGGTTTAGAAGTGGTTTGGATGCATTTTCGGTTGTGTTTGGTGGCCGAAAATGGAGTGTGGATGAGAGCAGCGAGTTTAGGTAAGAGTTCCTTGTTTTTGAACATTGATTAAATGTGATTTGATGCTTTTAAATGCATGATGAATATGGCTTGGTTTAATGCTTTAAAACAGTGGATTAAATGATGAAAATGATGTGTATTGGCAAGTGATGTTTTGAAAAGGTTAAGGTCACTAAGGTGGTTAAAAGTCCTTGAGTGAGCCTTGTTACTTAAGAACATCAAGGTGGTTAAAAGTCCTTGGATGGTTCTTGTTGTGGACACAAAGGTGGTTAAAAGTCCTTGTGTGATCCTTTCCATGGTGTTTAAAAGTCCATGGGGCCAAGGTGTTTAAAAGTCCTTGGGGCCAAGGTGTTTAAAAGTCCTTGGGGTGAAACTTGCTACGGACACAAAGGTGGTTAAAAGTCCTTGTGTGGTCCTCATTCATGGTGTTTAAAAGTCCATGGCCAAGGTGTTTAAAAGTCCTTGGGGCCAAGGTGTTTAAAAGTCCTTGGGGTGAAAGTTGATGAACTTGTTTTAAAAGAAATGGATTTGATCACTTGTGGCCAATATGACATGATATGATATGAAGCATGAGATGCTTGTTTTAAGTATGCTTTTGAGCATGTGCAAATGTTGATTTGAAGCATGATTTATAAATGTTTTATAAATGCATTATTGAATGGTTTTTATGAGCATTCCTCACTAAGCTTTTGCTTACGCTCTCTTCGTTTTCTTAAATCAATAATGCAGAACATTAGAGCACTTTGAGGGCAGCAAGGAAGGCAAGCAATCAAGTGGTGGTAAAGCTCAAAGTATGGAAGGTTTTCTTAAGAACATTTAGCTTTTGGTAATTTGGCAATGGGGGACCAATGTGTATGTTTTGGGAGATGTTTGGAACTCCCTAAGTATGTTGAATGTTGATGAGAATGTTGGTTTTTGTGTTTAGCCATTATATGCTTGAATTGGAAGTTTATGCTTGAATGGTTTGCTTGTGTAGGAAGCATGCCTATAGAATTGGGGCTTTTTGTTTATGATGTTATTTGGTCGATTTGTTGATGCATGTAAGTCACATATATGTTGAATTGCATGCTGGTAAAGTTTGGTAGCATTTGGAGCATGTTTGGATGATTAATTGCATGTTTAAGTAAGCTTTATGCTGTAATCTGTGCAGGGCGTTTCGGAACAGTGCACACCGTTTCGGAACGGGTGCCTTGAATGAACCCAAGCGTCCGAAACGGTTGGCACCGTTTCGAAACGGAAAGGCCACTGCCAGCCCCTGTTCCGGTACGCGTTGCGGAACGGCCCGTGTTTCGAAACGGGTTCAGCCTGTTTCGGAACGGTCGACCGTTGGGGGCTGACATTGGTAGTTAAATGTTTTGAATTGTTTGCGTTTTAGTCCTGAATCTTGTTTGTGCAATGGTATGAGTTCGGGAAGTCTTTTTGAGCTGAAATTTCACAGAGAAGCATGAAACCTGATTAATTTCAAGTTGGTAACTTTAATTTGGGTTAAGTCCTCATATTCATCAGAATTTACAAATTGGTCCCTAAAGTTGTAATTTGTTCAATTGGGTCCCTGTTTGATCTCTGATGCTTGTGATCTTTGAGTATGTTGATGAGTGATCACAATTAGGGTTAATGTGCATCTGGACAAGATTAAAAAGAAAAAAAGGGTCGTTAATCAAGGTTGACTTTCGGGTTGACTTTGGTTTTCCCTGTGTGACTTTCTTAATTCGGGTCAACCGTCTAGGTCGGGTTAAGGGGGTTACATTTGGTGGTATCAGAGCTGAGTTCTCGAGTAATTGGGAATGAATGTATGCATGATTGAAGTATGTTTGCCTTGTATGCTTGTTGGTCGAAAGCATGTTTAGTGGCTTGTGATTTGGATGCAATTGAGTTGTATGCTGTGATGTAGCATGTTGTGGGTACCCATTGCCAAATCGAAGCTAATGAAATGTTGTTGATTTTGAATGAAATTGAGCTTGAATACTTGGATTGCTTACCTTGCTGGGCCTGACTTTGTTTTATTTGCATTGTGATTGCATGGTAAAAGTATGGCACCACGTAGAGAGTTACGAGGTAGTGTGCGAGCTACGACTCCTAATGAGAACGAGAACGAGGAGAACACGGGTA
This sequence comes from Hibiscus tridactylites, assembly GCA_958450335.1. Taxonomy (NCBI): domain Eukaryota; kingdom Viridiplantae; phylum Streptophyta; class Magnoliopsida; order Malvales; family Malvaceae; genus Hibiscus; species Hibiscus tridactylites. The sequence continues at coordinate 79,005,802 of OY288283.1, read as the reverse complement.
GTGCGGTGTTACCCCCCTCCTCCACCTGGTGGTGGTGCTGGAGGTGAGAGAGCTGCAGCTGCAGCTGGTGCTGGAGCTGCTGGACCAGAGGTTGGTCAGGGGCAAGCTATGCCTGATATGTCTATGTTGGTACAAGCTATTGCGGGTGCTTTTCGAGCAGCAGTAGCTGGAGCTCAAGGAGCTGGGCATCAGGGAGATGCTGGAGTTAGACTACCTTTGGAGCGTCTGCGCAGTCTAGGTGGGACTGAGTTCAGGGGTATGTCTGCTGAAAGTTCGGAAGCTTGGTTAGAGAGTACCAAGCGTATCTTGGGTCAGATGAGCTGCACGGATGTGCAAAAGCTGGGATGTGTTGTGTCCTTGCTGCAGGACGATGCGTATACGTGGTGGACGACCACCATAGCTGGGATGGCTGAAGCTGATGTTACTTGGACATTCTTTCAGAATGTGTTCAAGAGGAGATATCTTGGAGTGAGATATCTTGATGAGAAGAAGCGTGAATTCATGTCTCTTACCCAGGGGAGCATGAGTGTGGCTGAGTATGAGGTGCAGTTTGTGCAACTCAGTCAGTATGCACCTGAGCTGATACCTGATGAGCGGGCAAGGTGCGAGAGGTTCCGTTATGGTCTTGTGACGGATGTGAAAATGTATGTGTTGGCCACTGAATATGATGATTTTGATGTGTTGGTGGGCCGAGCTAAGGATATAGAGATGAACTTGGGTTTATCTGCGAGAAGTGCTGGAGCAAGTGCTGGAAAGAGATCAGCTGAGTTTAGTTCCGGAGGTGGACGGAACAAGAGGGGACGTGACCAGAAGTATCAGTCCTCAGCTAAGAGAGGTGGTGGTGCACCTGCTAGAGGAGGCAACGCTAGAGCTGATCCTAGTGCTTGCTGGATCTGTGGTTCACGTGGTCACATGAAGCGTGACTGTCCTCGTGCTGTGAGAGAGGTGCAAGTTCCTGTTGCGGCAGCTGGGAATGGATGCTGGAATTGTGGTTCTGTAGACCACTTGAGGCGAGATTGTCCTAGGTTGGCTGGTGATCAGGTGCGTGCTCCTGTTGTTGCTGCACCACAGAGAGGTCGTGGGCGCGGCCGTGGTAATTTTCAGAGGCGGGAGGAAGGTGGTCGTGGAGTAGCCCATGTTGTGGCTATTCAGCCGGAGGGTGGAGGCCAAGCGAGGGTGTATGCTCAGCGTGAGGGAAGGAATGATGCAGATGTGATTGCAGGTACCTTTACTTTGCAATCCTTGTCATTGCTTTCTTTGATTGATTCTGGATCTACGCATTCATACATTTTGCGTGAGCATGCTGAATTGCTTGGTTTGCCTGTTGAGTCTTTGGATGTTGGTGTTCGTGTCACTAGTTCTTTTGGTGAAACTGTTGTGACTCGAAAGCTTTATAGAAGGTGTCCTTTGGTTGTTCAAGAACATGTTTTCTATGTTGATCTTATGGAGTTGCCCTTTTATGGTTTTGATGTGATCCTTGGTATGGATTGGCTTGCTGAGCATCGTGCTGTTGTGGATTGTGAAAATAAGCGGGTTTCGCTTAAGCTTGCAGATGATTATGAAGTTGTTGTGGTAGGTGAGAATGTGAAGTTTCTTTCCAATGTGGTGTCTACCCTGGAGGCGAGCAGGATGCTGAGGCAAGGTTGTGAAGCTTATCTAGCTTTTGTGATGAATCCTAGCTCTAAGGAGTTGAGGGTGCAAGATATCAGGGTTGTGAAGGAGTTTCCTGGTGTTTTTCCTGAGGAGTTGCCTGGTTTACCTCCTAATCGCGAGGTGGAGTTTGGAATTGAGCTGTATGAGAATACAACTCCTGTGTCCATTACTCCCTATAGAATGGCACCTAAAGAGCTGAAGGAGCTGAAGACGCAGTTGCAAGAGTTGCTTGATCGTGGTTTCATCCGGCCGAGTGTGTCGCCTTGGGGTGCACCAGTCTTGTTTGTGAAGAAGAAGGATGGCACTATGAGGATGTGCATTGATTACCGTCAGCTGAACAAGTTGACTATCAAGAATCGGTATCCTTTGCCGAGGATTGATGATCTCTTTGATCAATTTCGGGGAGCTTCTGTGTTCTCTAAGATTGACTTGAGGTCAGGGTATTATCAGTTGAAGGTGAAGGATGTGGATGTGCCTAAGACAGCTTTCAGGACAAGGTATGGGCATTATGAGTTTCTTGTGATGCCGTTTGGTTTGACAAATGCTCCTGCTGCTTTCATGGATATGATGAATCGTGTGTTTCATGAATACCTGGACAAGTTCGTTGTGGTGTTCATTGATGATATCCTCGTGTACTCGCGTACTGAGGAGGAGCACGAAGAGCATTTGAGGATTGTTTTGCAAGCTTTGTTGGAGAATCAGCTTTATGCTAAGCTGAGCAAGTGTGAGTTCTGGCTTAAGGAGGTGGTGTTTCTTGGGCATGTGGTCTCAGCTGAGGGGATTCGTGTTGATCCTCAGAAGATTGAGGCGGTGATGAACTGGAAAGTTCCTAAGTCTGTTCATGAGGTCCGTAGTTTCCTTGGTTTGGCGGGATACTACCGAAGGTTTGTGGATGGTTTTTCCAAGATTGCTGCTCCTTTGACAAAGCTGTTGCAAAAGGATGTTATGTATGAGTGGACGGAAGCGAGACAGCAGGCTTTTGAGAAGCTTAAGGCGGCTTTGACGCAAGCTCCTATCTTGGTTCAGCCTGAATCAGTGAAAGAGTTTGTGGTCTATAGTGATGCATCCTATGTTGGTTTGGGATGTGTGTTGATGCAAGAGGGTAAGGTGGTGGCTTATGCATCGCGGCAGTTGAAAGTGCATGAACGCAATTACCCTACGCATGATATTGAGCTGGCTGCAGTGGTTTTTGCTCTGAAGATCTGGAGACATTATCTGTATGGTTAGAAGTGTACTGTGTACACGGATCACAAGAGTTTGAGGTATCTGATGTCTCAGAAGGAGTTGAATCTTAGGCAGCGGCGTTGGTTGGAGTTGCTCAAGGACTATGATTTGACGATTGAGTATCATCCTGGTAAAGCTAATGTTGTTGCGGATGCCTTGAGTAGGAAGGTAGCTGTTGAGCTGAGGGCTATGTTTGCTAGCTTGAGCATATCGCGAGATGGTGGACTTGTCGCTGAGTTGCAAGTGAAACCATCTTTGGTTCAGTTGATCAAGGAAAAGCAGTTGCTGGATGATTCCTTGGTGTCTTATGTTCAGGATATCGCGGAGGGTAGACCTTCGGATTTCTGCTTTAATGATGATGGTGTGTTGTGTTTTGGTAGTCGGATAGTAGTGCCTGCTGATGCTGAGTTGAGGCGTGCTATTCTGACTGAAGGTCATAGTAGTCCTTTTGCTATGCACCCTGGTAGTACTAAGATGTATCGTGATCTTCGTGATGAGTACTATTGGGTGGGTTTGAAGAAGGATGTTGTAGAGTTTGTGAGCAAGTGTTTGGTGTGTCAGCGAGTTAAGGCTGAACATCAGGTTCCTTCAGGGTTGTTGCAACCGTTGAAAATCCCTGAATGGAAGTGGGAAAGGGTTACCATGGATTTTGTATCTGGTTTACCTTTGTCTCCATCAAAGAAGAATTCTGTTTGGGTGATTGTGGATCGTCTGACGAAGTGTGCGCATTTCTTGTCTGTGCATACTACGTTTTCTTTAGATAAGCTGGCAGAGCTGTACATTGCTGAGATTGTGAGGCTGCATGGTGTGCCTAAGTCGATTGTGTCGGATAGGGATCCGAGGTTCACATCGCGTTTCTGGCAGTGTTTGCATCAAGCTCTGGGTACAAGATTGCATTTCAGTACATCCTATCATCCTCAGTCGGATGGTCAGTCTGAGCGGGTCATCCAGATTTTGGAAGATATGTTGAGGTGCTGCGTGATTGAGTTCCAAGGTTCTTGGGAGAAGCATCTGCCTTTGGTTGAGTTCGCTTATAACAATAGTTATCATGCGAGTATACAGATGGCACCTTATGAGGCTTTGTACGGGAGGAGGTGTAGGACTCCTCTTTGTTGGGCTGAAACTGGTCAAAAGTTGGTTTCGATGCCGGCTTTGTTGAAAGGGACCACCGAGAAGGTGAAGCTCATTTGTGAGCGGTTGAAGGCTGCCTCTGATCGGCAAAAGTCTTACGCAGACTTGAAGCGTAAGGAGATAGAGTATGCGGTGGGTGACAGTGTGTTCTTGAAGGTTTCGCCTTGGAAGAAGGTGATGAGGTTTGGCCGAAAGGGTAAGTTGAGCCCTAGGTACATTGGACCATATGAGGTGGTTGAGCGTGTGGGTCCTGTGGCGTATCGGTTGAGGTCACCTCAAGAGTTGGAGAAGATTCATGATGTGTTCCATGTTTCTATGCTCCGGAAGTATAGATCTGATCCCTCGCATGTGATGCCTGTGGAGGAAGTGGTTTTGAATCCGGATTTGACCTATGATGAGGAACCGGTGAAGGTTCTGGATTCGGATAGCAAGGTTCTTCGTGGCAAGACCATTGAGTTGGTGAAGGTGCTGTGGAAGCATCGAGGTGTTGAGGAAGCCACGTGGGAGCGGAAGGAAGACATGCTGAAGTAGTTTCCTTATCTCTTTCCTTCAGGTAAATTTCGAGGACGAAATTTCTTAAGGGGGGGAGAGTTGTAACGCCCCGGTTTTGGGCTTAGGAGTTTTGGGCGTTGACCGGTTTGGTCAAAGTGCTGTTCGAATCTAAAGAGGTGAATTTAGGAAAGCCTAGTTCGGGTTGCATTAAAAATATGGAAAATTGTTCTAAAATCATCTTTTAATATAATTAAGTGAACTGTGAAATCAATTTTGGAAAAAGAGTTTTGGAAGTGTGACATTTTGGCTGGTGACCAAAATGTAATTTTCGAAAGTTTGGTGACTGTTTTATAAAGGGTTGAAACTTTGAATCTTTAAGGAGCTATTTTTCCAAAGGGAGTTTCTCCAGATTTTTCTAAGATATTTTGAGACTTAATTCTGATTTTAAAGATATAGAAAAGAGGAGGGAAAATCATTTTAGATATTTTTGCAACTAACTCCCTATTTTCTCAATTTCCTTTCTCTCATTTTCTCTCAACCCAAACACTTTCTCTCCAGAGAATTTGATCTGATTTTCTCACCTAAATTCCTCCTTTCAACTCTCTTTTGATTCCTAATCATAATATCTACAAAACCTCATCATTTGCTACTTGATTCATCAAGGTTTTAGATTCCAAAAAGAGGAGAAACTCAAGTTTGGAGGTAAGAACGTCCTTCTCCTCTAAACTATCAGTTCTTTACTGAAATTCCTAAGTTTTCAATCCTTAATTGATGTTTTATTAAAGGCTTTTGAGTTGTGAAATGGATCTTGGCTTATAATGCAAGATTTGGTGATTTTTGATGATTTTCGTTAGATCTGATTAATCTGTGATTTGAGATGTGTTTTTGATGTTAAATGAACTCTAAATTGATAAGGAATTGAGTTTTGATTAATGCAATCCCGGATAGGTTGAGTTTCCTAAGTTTAGCTTGTGATTCTTGTTTGTTTTTGAGGTGATCTTGTGGATCTGATGTTGCTGGAGGTATAAGGTTGTTAATAGGTTGTTTTTAGATGATTAATGATGTTAAAGGATGTGTGGTTTTGCTGGTTTATGGCTGGGCTTGGTTTAGAAGTGGTTTGGATGCATTTTCGGTTGTGTTTGGTGGCCGAAAATGGAGTGTGGATGAGAGCAGCGAGTTTAGGTGCTTTCATTGAAGCAATTAATGCATGATGATGCATTAATCCTCTGCTTTGATGTGTTAAAACAGGGGAGGCATCTTTGGATCCAAGAGTTGTTGATCCGGAAGCTTGAATTGGTGGTTTGGCTTGAGGCGAAGTGGAATCGGTGAGTGAAATTGGGTTTTCGGCTTTGAAACCAATGTCTTGGGAGCTTAGTTTAAGTCTAAACAACTTTGCTAAGCTCAAGTGTAAGTTTTCGGAAATACTCTCTAGTAGTGGCCATGATTTTGTTGTGATGCAATGTGGTTTAATTGCATGTTTTAAATACTGTTTTGAAAGCATGATTATAGCATGGTATTTGCTGTTTTTGTAAGCCATATGTTGAAGGAAGCTCAAGGTAAGAGTTCCTTGTTTTTGAACATTGATTAAATGTGATTTGATGCTTTTAAATGCATGATGAATATGGCTTGGTTTAATGCTTTAAAACAGTGGATTAAATGATGAAAATGATGTGTATTGGCAAGTGATGTTTTGAAAAGGTTAAGGTCACTAAGGTGGTTAAAAGTCCTTGAGTGAGCCTTGTTACTTAAGAACATCAAGGTGGTTAAAAGTCCTTGGATGGTTCTTGTTGTGGACACAAAGGTGGTTAAAAGTTCTTGTGTGATCCTTTCCATGGTGTTTAAAAGTCCATGGGGCCAAGGTGTTTAAAAGTCCTTGGGGCCAAGGTGTTTAAAAGTCCTTGGGGTGAAACTTGCTACGGACACAAAGGTGGTTAAAAGTCCTTGTGTGGTCATCATTCATGGTGTTTAAAAGTCCATGGCCAAGGTGTTTAAAAGTCCTTGGGGCCAAGGTGTTTAAAAGTCCTTGGGGTGAAAGTTGATGAACTTGTTTTAAAAGAAATGGATTTGATCACTTGTGGCCAATATGACATGATATGATATGAAGCATGAGATGCTTGTTTTAAGTATGCTTTTGAGCATGTGCAAATGTTGATTTGAAGCATGATTTATAAATGTTTTATAAATGCATTATTGAATGGTTTTTATGAGCATTCCTCACTAAGCTTTTGCTTACGCTCTCTTTGTTTTCTTAAATCAATAATGCAGAACATTAGAGTACTTTGAGGGCAGCAAGGAAGGCAAGCAATCAAGTGGTGGTAAAGCTCAAAGTATAGAAGGTTTTCTTAAGAACATTTAGCTTTTGGTAATTTGGCAATGGGGGACCAATGTGTATGTTTTGGGAGATGTTTGGAACTCCCTAAGTATGTTGAATGTTGATGAGAATGTTGGTTTTTGTGTTTAGCCATTATATGCTTGAATTGGAAGTTTATGCTTGAATGGTTTGCTTGTGTAGGAAGCATGTCTATAGAATTGGGGCTTTTTGTTTATGATGTTATTTGGTCGATTTGTTGATGCATGTAAGTCACATATATGTTGAATTGCATGCTGGTAAAGTTTGGTAGCATTTGGAGCATGTTTGGATGATTAATTGCATGTTTAAGTAAGCTTTATGCTGCAATCTGTGCAGGGCGTTTCGGAACAGTGCACACCGTTTCGGAACGGGTGCCTTGAATGAACCCAGGCGTCCGAAACGGTTGGCACCGTTTCGAAACGGAAAGGCCACTGCCAGCCCCTGTTCCGGTACGCGTTGAGGAACGGCCCGTGTTTCGAAACGGGTTCAGCCTGTTTCGGAACGGTCGACCGTTGGGAGCTGACATTGACAGTTAAATGTTTTGAAGTGTTTGCGTTTTAGTCCTGAATCTTGTTTGTGCAATGGTATGAGTTCGGGAAGTCCTTTTGAGCTGAAATTTCACAGAGAAGCATGAAACCTGATTAATTTCAAGTTGGTAACTTTAATTTTGGTTAAGTCCTCATATTCATCAGAATTTACAAATTGGTCCCTAAAGTTGTAATTTGTTCAATTGGGTCCCTGTTTGATCTCTGATGCTTGTGATCTTTGAGTATGTTGATGAGTGATCACAATTAGGGTTAATGTGCATCTGGACAAGATTAAAAAGAAAAAAAAGGGTCGTTAATCAAGGTTGACTTTCGGGTTGACTTTGGTTTTCCCCGTGTGACTTTCTTAATTCGGGTCAACCGTCCAGGCCGGGTTAAGGGGGTTACAAGGGTACTGATTCGGCTAAATATTAAACACTGAAATGATGGTTTACGATCAGTTCAAAGGGAGTCAGAAACCTGATAAGTAACTAGAACTTCTGAACTCTGTACATCACTGCTTTTACTTGATAGTCTAATTACCAAATTACCTCTGAAGGTCGAAGTGATCAAAAATGCCCTCGTAGGCTTAAATGATTGGATCAATATTCTCAATGTGTCAACTTCTGAATGTTTTTTTGAACTGTTAGTATCGAGCTCCCTCGCCTAGGGACCTCGTTCTAAAACTAGTCTAAAATTGTCAGACGTTCTATGCTCCATTTCTAATAATTATCAAGCGTCTTTGAGAAATATATTGAACCATAAAGTGTGTACCCTATATCCGTGAATACAATCTGCTTTAAACTAAGATTATCTGCTCTGAATTAAAAGTATGACTCTGTTACCCGTAATGAAAGCTCAACTCTTGGATTTTGTCTTCTGATAAAAAATATATGATATCCGTCTTTTGATACAAAAATAAATCTTATATATGTCTTCTGATATAAAAATATATATGATATTTGTTTTCTGATATTACTATCTTCTGAATATAAACTAAATTTCATATGGCGTATATTATCTGGGATATAAATGAAAATATGTAGGCTCGGCGCTGGTAAGCCCTTTTGGACCTAAGCTCATACGCCCAATGGGCCTAGGGTAAGTCTTTCTGGGCCTAAGGCATTCCCTTAGGTAGGCTCCTACGCCTCAGTCCTAGGGTAAGACCTTCTGTATGCAGTTCAGGGGGAATTGCATTTTGGAATTTGGTTGTAGGGTAGTTAAGTAAATTAATAAAACTTTTTGACCACTTCTGAAACATACCCTACTAAATTACTATATCAATGTTGAACTCTCGCGCTTATGAACCACTCTGAACTCCTTGATTCAACTTCTGAAATCTAAACCTTTAGCTTTAGACTAAATAAAGAACAACTTTGTTACCTTCTGATAATGCTTCACTGAATTATCAAATCATACTTTGAGCATACCGTTGCCCAGTTCATCATGACAATGTTAAGCTTGCCATATTTCTGCTTGTGCTTTTAGCATCTCGAAGCTCACGTTGTTTTTACCATCACATGTTAAAAGATCGACCACGTCCCAGCTGTCAACGTCGGTATGGGAGTTTCTTCGGCTTTTCTTGCGGAATACAATACCTGTGTAATTAGGGGGCATGTATGTCTCGTCATGTTTCATGTTGAGTTTGAAACTTGTATTGGTAACTTTTATTACAATTTTTGTCCTATCGTCTAAATGATTTCTGAAATTGTATTTTAATTTTTAAACTTGATTTATGGTTTCAAATGGTTTGACAATTTGTTTTACATGAAATTTGAATGTGGGTCGCTCTGGTGACCGTAATATGACTTCCTAGGATCTGTGCTAACGCATTGGCGAGTCTAGGGGGTTACAACAGATAACTATATCGTCGATCCAAAAACCGGATATCTAAAAAAACCGGATCATATTCGATCTGATATCTAACAATGAACACCCCTACAAAAAGTTTTAACAAGTCCTTTATCCAAACCACTAATTCAAAAAGCTCCTAAAGTGAGACTTTTCAAAATGAGAGGTTTCACCCTAGTCCGCAATTACAATCATCTATTTATCAAATATCTAATTTAGCAGATATGACTGGTCAAACTTCTAAAAATACTTCAAATCTCTAATTTTGGCTCAAAAAGTTGTTTACCAAACATGACTTCTCTCTCCACTGAAGAGTTCTTGAGAAACATAAATTAAGAAGATCAAATCCCTTGCATTTACTCTATAGTTTCTTCAATCCAATTGAATATTTGGTAAGCTCATGTTCTTAACCTCCTTTTTGATATCATTTTTATTAAGGATTAAGCTTAGCAAATCCTAGGTTAAATTTCCATGGATTGAATTTTTAGAGAGATATACGGTATATTATGAATGCTAGGATTGATTTTAAGCCTATTTATGTTATCCTTATGATTTGTATACCATGTAACTATCTTAGCCTAATACTTTGAGGTATTAGGAGTTTTTCATGACAATTTGATTTGGTATTGATGGATTTATGTTTTTTCATATTAGATAAAGTGGAAGTAGAGGGAACATTAGATCAAAAAGGGAAATCTAAGAAAAATCAAGCTGATGTGATAATTCGCGATCAAGTTTAGCTCTGGAACCTTCGGTGAGTGTAGTTGAGTCTCGGGAATGGTTCGGAGCTTTCCTGAATGTGTTTTGTTTGAATTATGGTTCATAAGCATGGTTGTGAAATGTTTGAAAGCTCATATAGAGCAAGCTTGGTGAAATGCTAAGTTTGGTAAGTTAGGTTAGCTCAATTGAGTGTTATATGTTTTGAATATAATGTTATGTTATGGAAAGGCATGAGAAAAATGATTCTTAGATGACTATGAACCTTGTTATGCTAAGTATGAACTTAAAGTTCAATTTCAACGTTTGACATGATATGAAATGCACTTATGATATGGAGCTATAAGCTCATCTATGAATTAAGCTATGTTAATGATAAGATGATAAGCTTTGGAGTGTTAGAAAATAGGCGTTAATCCAAGAAAAAATAATAAAATAGAATAATATTATTTAACGAACAGTACAAAAATAAAAACAATACAACGATATAAAAATAAAAACCGATTTGGAACCAAAAGAAACATGTTGAGGCGTGCACGAACGCAGTTTCCTTAAGACAGATTTTCGGCCACTCCTATGGTGCTCGAGTTCATTGGTCGTCTGTCTCCCAGGATACAACAACATAAGATCAACCATAGTTGCACTACTGTGGAGATCACGAACTGACCCTTGCCTTCGCCTATCACCGAAAACCACTTGTAAAATCCACAGAGTAAAACAATAAATATTTTTTGTGGTTTTTAGTTGTGTAAAACCTATAAGGTTTACTCCCTATTTATAGGAGTGTCATGAGGGTATAAGTGGAAATTTTGACCTAATGAAGCATTCAATATTGAGAATCAATTGATTCTCCTATAAAGCAATTTCCAAAATTATTATCTGAATTAAAGGTAACTTCTAATATTTACCCTTTTAATTTCAAGATAAAATTTGGCAAATTTATGCTTTTATTTGAGGAAAATTCATTTTAAATTTGGGTCAAAATATCTGCAAGCCCACGAAGGACCAGACCGGTTCAGACATTTGTGTTACCCACGTCGTGCATGTCTGCACATTTGCGAACCAACAATTGGTTCCACATTTTCCTCAACAACATTTGAATCAATTTCTTATTCAAAGCTCCAAAATTATCAAATTTTTCCAACAATCCCCCACATGAATGAAAATGATTTAATCAAAAACATTTTGACTCGATGTGGTGATAGATTCTACGATCGATAGCTGCATAGGATAGGTAGGTGTCCACCCTTGAACCTTCCCTTGTGAAAATATATTTACTTTACTAGCTGACCAGTAGATGTAATGTCCTTGAACTGTTCTTCCGTTTGTGTAAACGATGATATACTTCACACAACTACCTCTCTGACAAGAGTATTAGTTCTCATGGGTATGTCCATATGGCCGTGGACATCGCCTGGTTCTGCAAGAGTTTAAAAGAACTATGCCCAATAGTCTCATTGAAGCGGCCCCACTTCACTCTCACATAGGTGACTTATGTTGCTTGACTCACAAAGCACACAATGGTCATTAAAAGCATTGCTTAGCCTAAACCACTTTGATCACCGTTTACATCATAGGAATGGACTTGGGGATAAGAGCCCCTACAGTGACCGCACAGGTCTATGCAATTAGGTTGTCCCTTTGAACCTAGATCTTGGGATCTCTAGTCAACTAGGTAGGGTTTTCCTTCACATAGCACCTTAAATTTACATGGGCTTTAGTCTCATTCCTTTAGATGTTTTCTCAACTTGATCTCAATTTAACCCTTTGGTTAATGGATTCACAACGTTATTCTTTGATTTCAAAAAATCAATAGAGATAATTTCATTTGAGATCAGGTGTCTAACAGTATTATGTCGACAACGCATATGTCTCGACTTACCATTATACACAAAGCTCTATGTCCTACCTATTGTGGGCATTGGCTTTGGTCGTTCAGGAATATCCTCCAAGAAATTTCTAAAGCCATTCGACTTCTTTTCAAGACTTGTCTAGAACTTCAAAATCAGATTCTATTATGGATTTGATTATAACCATTTTTCTTGAGGATTTCCATGACACGGTTCCTCTTCCCAAAGTGAAGACATATCCACTTATGCCTTTGATATCTTGAATATTAGATATTCAATCGCATCGGAGTATCCTTCTAAATAGAAGAATTATGGAATAATGCAATTCATAATCTCGAGTATATCTAAGATATCTCAATGCCCTCATAAATTTTTTTCAGTGATTTTCACTTGAATTACTTGTGAATCTACTTGAACTGCTCACAGTAGAAACAATATTTCGTCTATTGAATCTACTTGGTCAACACTTTGGTCTTTGTTCTTGGACAAAAGTTGGCATGTATTTATTGGAGTTCTGGCTATGCCGGAAACATCCTTGCCAAACTTCTCTTGCCCGCGTAGTGCGACTACGTCAATATGAGACCTTTAAGTGATCGCTTGATTTGGATGCCCAAACTCAAATATGTTAATCTCATATTTTTCTTGTCAATCTTGAATTTGACAAGTCTTTGGTACGTTTACCATTTTATTGTTGCTTCCAACAATGAATATGTTATTAACATACATACATGGAATAATATATCCAATGTTAGTAGTTTTGACATATACACATTTGTCACACTCATTTATCTTGAAGTCGTTTGTCATCATGACATTATCGAACTTCTCATGTCTTTACTTTGGTGCTTGTTTAAGTCTATACAAGGACTTCACCAACCTACATACTTTTCTCTCTTGACTTGAAACTACATAACCCTCAGGTTGTTCCATGTATATTTCTTCATCAAGATCTTCATTTAGAAAAGCTCTTTTAACATCTATTCGATGTACGTCTAGATTTCGCAAAGCGACAATTGTAAGTATCATACTTATGGAGGTTATCCTTGATACATGAGATTATGTATCGAAATAGTCAAGACATTTGGTAACCTTTTATTACCAATCTGGCCTTATACTTATCAATTGTTCCATCTACTTTCATTTTCCGTTTGAAAATTCATTCAAAACTTAGTGGTTTAATTTACAGAGAAAAATCCACTAATTCCCACGTATGGTTTTGCATGATGGAATCAATTTCACTCTTAATGGCATCCTTCCATAAGATGCCTTCATATGAATGTATAACATCATTATACGTTTGAGATTCAACCTCTAACATATAGTTTAGAAAAATGATCCAAAGACTTTTTTTTACCCTTACTCGTTTACTTCTTTGTGGCTCTATTTCAAGCTCAAACCTTTGTTGATCATTTGAGTCATCTTTATCGATAATCTCCGAAGTTCGTTTCATTGAACTTTGACCAACTTTCCTAGCTTTATAAGGGAATACATCTTCCATTATCGAATGCTTGTGAATCTCAGGGTTCTTCGATTCATACACAAGAAATCGGTATACATTGCTATGTTCTATATAGCCAATAAAAATACAATCCACAATTTTTAGGGATCTATTCTCAGTTGCTTTAGTAATGGGTCATTACTTTTGCAAGACACCCCCACATTTTCAAGTAGTTGTAGGAAGATTTGATTACCTTTCATAACTTATATGGTGTCTAGTCTCTTTAATTACGAGGAATCTTGTTTAAAAGGTAATTAGCTTATAGAACAGCTTCCCCCACATGTTAGGCACATTATAGTACCAACGTTACTCATATAGAGCTTCTCCTCATCTTAAACCTTTAATTAAGTTTGAGATTCAACATCATGCTCATAGAGAACAATTTTTACATTATTTTTGTGCTATCATCAATGAAGGTAATAAACATATTCCTTCAACCAATATGTTGTCATATCAATTGTTATGGCAATAACATTGCCCTCGTTTGAAAGTCTATAGTCCGAAGACTTGTTCCTCATCTTTTGATAGTTGAAGCATTTTTTCCCATGAAATTTTGCTTCTTGAACACACCGTCCAATTTACGGTTTGAAGTCGTTTTTGACTTCTACTACGTTTGCCATGATAATATTTATCTTAGCAGTATTTACCTTAGTAACATTTGAAGGTGGTAACAATATTTACCTTATCCTCTCTAATAATAGGAGGATCATCCTTCAGATATTTAACTAGGTTTATCATGGTCAATTATGCAACATCTTTTGTTGCCATGTATGAAATTCTTTCCAATAAATTTCACTGATTTTTCCATTATGTCACTCAGACACAATCCAGAACCAAGAATTATGAATCTGTTAAACGTTAGGAATTTAGTCAAAGACTAAAACCAGAAACAGAAACATAATTTCTAACTTTTGTTAGACAACGGAGATTTAGTAAACTAAACCCCAAACAAAAGTTCACACTGTATTAATAGAAAGAACAATAATAAACAATGCATCAGGTAGGTAACTTATGAAAGAGAGGTGGTGCACTAGGCACGCTTAAATACCAAGTCTCTCAAAGAACCAATCCTAGACATGCATTTTTTAAATTTTCTTTCAATCACCGTTTATGGATTTTATTCTTGAAATCATTCCAAGCATGGATGATCAATCGGAATCACTACCTTTGATTCACAACAATTTGGAATCTTCCATTTATGGTCCAACGACCCTCTCGATTCTTTAGCCATTTTTAAACACTGTGCACTTCATAGCATGCATCAGAATAGACTTTAAGAATTTAATTTTGACATAGAGAATCAAGTTCTTCTATGCTTTGATTCGAGACCTCAGTCAGAATCAGCGCTCTAAATTTGGTAACCAATGTTACTTTTCGAAATAAATTCACCAATTTATTTCCAAAATAAAATCATACTTGATAATAAATTTGAGTTATTTTTTTTTCAAAATAAATTCACCAATTTATTTCAAGGATGAATCATTCTAGATTCTCACGAAAATAAATCCAACGATTTATTTCCCTTAACAAGTTTGAATCAACACATGATTCTAGTACAAAAATAAATTTAATGATTTATTTCCTTTTACACAAATTGAATCATATTTGATTCTTACGGAAATAAATTCAATGATTTATTTTTCTTAACAAGTTAGAATCAGCGCATGATTCTAGCATAGAAATAAATTTAATGATTTATTTCTTTTACAAAAACTGAATCATACTTGATTCTTACGGAAATAAATTCAATGATTTATTTTTCTTAACAAGTTAGAATCAGCGCATGATTCTAGCATAGAAATAAATTTAATGATTTATTTCTTTTACAAAAATTGAATCATACTTGATTCTTACGGAAATAAATTCAATGATTTATTTTCCTTGCAACGTTAGAATCATACAAGATTCTCTTGAAAATAAATTCAATGATTTATTTCCTTTTCCAAAATTAGAATCAACACAAGATTCTAACGAAGAAATAAATTCAGTGATTTATTTCTCATATATCTTTTGTTAAATATTGAGATTAGCAGCACTAAAACCCAAACCAAAGATATCAAGGCAACAAAATCAAAGGAATTGATCCTTTAATTTTTTTTATTCTTGTTTTGGAAAGATCACGTAAATCCGTTAAAACGGCAGAAATTAATTCCTGAAACTAATTATTTACGAGATCTTTGTTTCCACAACAATCACGATTTCGCTTGAATATTCTGTTCGTCTCTATAAATTTCTCAAAAGAAATTGTTAGTACAAAATAAAATCCACATAATTTCCAAAAATACAAAGGATCATAATTAAGACAAAAAATGTGACAAAGTATAATTTATATACATGCCATATTTAAAATGTCCACGTTATAAGGTAACACTATCATAATAATATTACCAAAAATATTACCAAATTTTAAACTTTATCTTAACAATGTTATAAAAAAAATTTAATTATGGCATAAACCATACCATATTAGAAGTCAAAATTTAATATGAAATATTAACTTATTAATGCCATAATTTATGGTTTTAAAAATGTCATATAAACAAGAAAACTTATTAAGGAATATTTAAATTACCTTACTAATCGAATATCCAAATGTTCTTTCTCAAGAAATACCGCTTGCATCGTGTTGAATCCGTGGTATTGGTGATATCAACGTTTCTTGTCTTTGGGCATTCACTTTTTCTATGCGTGAAAATTTCCTCATCGTGTGAATCATTGCTTTAGATACAATAATCTGTTCGTCTTGGATTAAAACTGAGAATCTGTCTTAAGATTGTTAGAAAATAGGCGTTAATCCAAGAAAAAATAATAAAATAGAATAATATTATTTAACGAACAGTACAAAAATAAAAACAATACAACGATATAAAAATAAAAACCGATTTGGAACCAAAAGAAACGTGTTGAGGCCTGCACGAACGCAGTTTCCTTAAGACAGATTTTCGGCCACTCCTATGGTGCTCGAGTTCATTGGTCGTCTGTCTCCCAGGATACAACAACATAAGATCAACCATAGTTGCACTACTGTGGAGATCACGAACTGACCCTTGCCTTCGCCTATCACCGAAAACCACTTGTAAAATCCACAGAGTAAAACAATAAATATTTTCTGTGGTTTTTAGTTGTGTAAAACCTATAAGGTTTACTCCCTATTTATAGGAGTGTCATGAGGGTATAAGTGGAAATTTTGACCTAATGAAGCATTCAATATTGATAATCAATTGATTCTCCTATAAAGCAATTTCCAAAATTATTATCTGAATTAAAGGTAACTTCTAATATTTACCCTTTTAATTTCAAGATAAAATTTGGCAAATTTATGCTTTTATTTGAGGAAAATTCATTTTAAATTTGGGTCAAAATATCTACAAGCCCACGAAGGACCAGACCGGTTCAGACATTTGCGTTACCCACGTCGTGCATGTCTGCACATTTGCGAACCAACAATTGGTTCCACATTTTCCTCAACAACATTTGAATCAATTTCTTATTCAAAGCTCCAAAATTATCAAAATTTTCCAACATGGAGTTATGCTCAATATGATATGTGTGACTTTTGGAGCTTCAAGCTCACTTATATGTTTATGAATAACTTGATTAAGAAATCTTGGATTCAAGTTAGCCCCGGGTATAGTTGACATGCCATAGAGTCCATTTTAGCTTAGTTTATGGGGATTATGATACACGGATTGACCTTTCTTTGTTTAGTGGCGACAGTAGGAGAGATGAGTTATTGGTCATTGGCGATAGTAATAGGGATTTACCTTTCTTTGTTTAGTGGCAACAGTTGGTTGGGGATTCATGTACACTAGTGCTATTGAAATACAAGGAAAACTTTGAATAAACATTTTGATAATTGACTTTGATATGAGTAAGTTATATATTAATTTGGGTAAATGAATATGCATGACATTGATATGAAAAGTTATAATGCCTGCCAAAGATTAAGATATATGAAAAAGTATGTCATGATGTGCTTTGTTAAGTAATTAATATACAATGGAAATGATAATATGCTAAGTTAATAAGTTAAAAAGAGAAATATGGTTATAAACATATTATCTATTATATGATCTTCAGTATGTATTCTTGCATTTATTTCTATATTATCAAGTTGACTAGCTCACTAAGTAGTCTAAGCAATATAAGCTTACGTTGTATCATCTCATGCATTTTAGGTGCAAGTTCTCCGTAGAATCGATCGTGATTGCAAGCTGGAAGTCATCTCATACGGTGATCCCGTGTCGATACTAAGGTTAGGTTTGAAGTACTAGTGTTTTGGTACGGTACTTTAAGTATGATACCAACATTGGGTTCGTAACTTCAGCGTACCAATACGGTACCTAGAGTACCGATACATGTTTTGGGTTCGATGTTTGAGTATTGGTAGGTGTACCAGTACGATACCAGTACGATACATTTGGATGAGTTTCTTTCATCAAAAGAGTTGGATTTTTGTCAAAAATGCATTGTTTTATTGGGCCATCAAATGTTTTTCTTTGATTTTTAAAAAGGACCAAAATTTTATAAAATTACAAATTAATCATTGAAGTTAGGTCGTTATGATATTGACCATCCAACTGGATCTTAATAACTATAAATATGCCTGAGGTAGAATTAGGTCGTGATGATATTGATCATCCAACTGGATCTTAAACAAATGAGGAAGATAACACTCGGAAAAGCCCTACGAATCCTTAGGAAGTTAGGAATAACCCTCTGAACCCTCAGGATATTTCAAACGATCCACTGGCACCTCCCAACACCCTGTACAAAGGGACAAAGACCCACACAGCTTAATAAATCACCCTTCTTCTCCACCCTGAACAAAACCACAAAGGGACAACCACAAAGAAAACCAAAGCTAAAACTCGCCAAACAAAATGCAGAAAAACAAACGGTTCCATCATTCAACTTCTACACTATAAAAGTAACCTTTCTTAAGAAGAAAAACACAAGAAACAATATAATTCAAAACTGATTTTTAGAATTTCAACAACCAAGTGAAAACACATCCACGCTTTAAAAAAATGAGGGGCACGTCAATTCATCATGGGCATGGCAATCAGAATCAACCAGAAAAGTCCAACAGAACGTCAAACCGCAACTTGAACAACTCAATTTTGCCGAGAGTTTCTCTTCTGAGCACAAAATACATTATGAAAACAATAGATGGTAAAGTGGCACACGTTACATCAATCTTATTAAACCAATGCCAAAATCGTCATGGACGGCGCTCACAATGCAACACCCATGATACGACAGACCCCTACACCATTTTCTAAGCCCGCTTGTTCCATGAACTCAACAAATTCATCCATACCGCACATTGGATTAACACACCTACATCGTTCCCCAATCGATCACACAACTTTGAAGTCCCCTCCAACACACCGTAGAATCAATTAACTAGACACTTTTTTGTACAACTCCTTCCATACCACAATTTGATTTTCCGTAATACACGGTGTTTATATAGTCACAATTCCACAAGGCCAATCTTCCATCAACCATACTCCCCTTATCGCCACGAAATTATGTGACATCGTCGACTCTACCTTTCCAAACATTGATACATCCTACACCATTAAAATATTGCTCGGACGACAATTGACGTGGCAAACCATAGTCAAAATTATCAGAATACCAGATCTTATGTACCATTGCTATCGACATGCATCCAATTTCATTTCTTGAATGAACACCATCTCAAACCGATATTGTCGCAATCTATCATGGACTGTCTTCTTTTTGGTCTTAGGCCATGTCCTCTTATGTTTCAAACACTATACATTTTGTTTTATCGGATCCCTAAATCAAATATTTTGGACACATACATGCGAAATTCACGCATGTAATTGAAAATGTTGAATCATTGAAACTTTCAAGCAGCCTGTTCTTTTGAAACGAATTTCCACGTTTTAAATGAATTGTAATATTAGTGATTTAAAATTATCCCCCTGCGAACATTCTTTCATAGTACGTGGTTATGCTCCTTGTCGTTTTCAAGCAGCATGTAAATGGCTTCATCGGTCGATCACCGAAATTGGTCGCCGGAGACGCCTTTGGCCGTGATTCTACCAGAAAACGATAGATTGTTAAACCAACGTTTCAACGCACATGTCAACAACACGAAACAAACGAGAATATTACCGGGAAGAAGCCCAAAATATAAGTTTCGGTCGGAAAAACACGTAGGTTCGATGAGACCTTTTCTAGTGGCGAAATGTCGATTTTTCGAAAGGGTTTTGCTCGCTTAGCCGCAAGGAACTCAACGGTGGTGGTGGTGAAATGAACGAATACCCACGGCGAACGAAATTGACGAAAAACTGAAGGCTTTAACCCTAAGTTCATTGAACCTTAACCTTTCGATTGGCGGTGATCAGGACGAAGGGTGTGCGAGTGACTAAGGGGGTTTTGCTCGGGACTCGACGACGAGCACTTTGGCACCAACGGTGAACGGCACGACATGGCGGTGGGGGAAAAACGATGGTGGCCGGTTGTTTGCGGAAGGTGAAGGGTTAGTGAGGGGGTAGAGGGTTGTGGTACCTTTGAGGGGTAAATGGCCCAATTAAATGCTATTAATTGGGCTGGTTGAGATATTTTGTTATTTTATTATTATTTCAAGAACCACCAGCCGTTAATAAAGAATATGAAATTATACCTTCGAACCCACCAGCCGAGTTCTTACCACTTTATCGGGAAAGCCATGATTGATTGTGCACATATATTAATAAAGCGATGAAGGCATACAAACTTAATAATCAAATATGCTATGAATAATCCCGAAAGATATAAAAATACTTGAAATAGATGAGAATTAAGAATAACAAGAAGATCTCACTAAAAGTACTTGAAAATATCCTTGATCCTAACTTGACTAGAAAAAGAGGGGTTTAACCAATCATGGAGTTGACGGCGACAATAAAGGTTTTTGGTTGCTTGATGGTTCTTCTAGGGTTTTATTTTCTCTTCCCCTTATGACAATATTTATGAGGAAAGTCTTTTACATCAATAAGGGGAAGAAATTAAATTAAAGCACGTAACTCTAATCCTACAATAAACGCAATATAGTAGAAGTCCACTTCAAATAGGATTTCTTCTTCTCTAAGGAATTACAACCGTGCCCACCCCTTATCTACCGAATGCTACTGTATTGCGCAACTAAATCTCCCAAAGTGTTCAAATTGTGCTAAAACTCTTATTTTATGCATTAAACATTCTTTAGCCATAAAACACCTGAAAAATCAAATAGAATCCAAAACAAGGGCTTTGAGATAGATTAGAAAAATTAAATCTTGTCCCTCTTAATTTTGAGCTTAAACACTTATTAATCCCTTTTATTTTTAAATTCAATATTCTTACCCCTCTCAATGTTCGATCATGACTTCGTCCCAGTGTGAGCATGTTATACCCCTTTCCCCGGGTTAGGAGCAAGGAGTATTACTACGTTTAACTTATCAACTTGTTACAAGACATGTCAATTTTCAGGTCCATCTAAAACTTTTTATCTTATAACTTATCTTGTTACCTAACCTTATTACCTATACATCAAGAAAATTCAAATCAAACTATCATGTGAACTATCTCAAACAAATTCATATAAACAACATGCCATTCAAATACTACATATCATATAATCATGTAAACCATTCAATTCAAGGCGTATCAAACAAAATCTTATCATTCATACATACTCTCCATTCGAAAGCTCCCTAATAGGAGTAATACTATTTTCATTCACTTAAGTAATTCTTATAATCATGCATTTATCTAGATATCAATTTACCATTTAGGTCTTAATTATTTTTCAAGTAAACAATTTGGTCATTCTTATAATTCAAGTAAACGATTTGGTCATTCTTAGAGATCAAGTAACCTATTAAACATGCTTCAATACATCAAACCATACAATCATGTAAGCCTATAATCAAACTTACTTTGATCTATTACTTATAAGCATTCATATTAACATGTCGGGTTTCGGGTCTACAGTAACATGTCCAATACGGGTTCAGGTCGTTCTCGGTCGGATGCAAGTCGGGTTCGGTTACTACAATAATAGGTTCAACTCGGGTCCGGGTCAACAACAATCAGTTACAGATCGGGTTCGGGTCATCGAATCCTCGGGTTAAACCAGGTTCTTACTCAAGCAAGTTTCAGTCAGGTTTTCAGGTCGGGTCAGCTTTTTACATCCCTAAGACTTTGGCTCAAAAGTGGTTTTCTAATGGTCATATTTACCTTCTTCAGATAAGAACATCCCAATTCCTCGAGCGAAATATAAAGATCCGTGTCCTTGAACTATAAAGATCCACAACATGATTCTCCATTGTCCCAATAGTCTCATTAATTGGTTGATCGACAATTTCACTATATGTTGGAGCTGAAATTTTATCGAACACGTAATGGATCATTGTGTTTGTGTTTTCTTGCTTAGCTACAACTTCATTTTGATTCATCAATTTCTCTCGATCCATAGATGTCACCACCATCCAACATAACGATATGGGCTGATTACGATTTTAGGTGTTTGAGAATTTCTTGGAGCATCTCGTTGTTTTGTTTCATAGCTTTTGTATTCAATTCCATAGATTCGAGGAGGCTCATGGTAGTTCTCTCAACAAAAACACCAATGTAATAAACCAAATACTCAAAGCTTGTTTTCTATTCACAAATAAGAGAATTATAATAGAAAAGAGATATAAGATAGGGAAGAAAGGTGTCAGCAAGGAATACTAAATCTAGAGATGGAAAAAGCCGTAGCCAAAACATTTAATTGCTATTTAAAATTTCAACAACCAAGTGAAAACACATCCACGCTTTAAAAAAGGAGTGGCACATCAATTCATCTTGCGCATGGCAATCAGAATCAACCAGAAAAGGCCAACAGAACGTCAAACGACAACTTGAACAACTCAGTTTTGCTAAGCCCTACACCATTTGCTAAGCCCGCTTGTTCCATGAACTCAACAAATTCATCCATACCGCACATTGGATTAACACATACACATCGTTCCCCAACCGATCGCACAACATTGAAGTCCCTCCAACACACCGCGGAATCAATTAACTAGACACATTTTTGTACAGCTCCTTCCATACCACAATTTGATCTTCCGTAATACACGGTGTTTATATAGTCACCATTCCACAAGGCCAATCTTCCATCAACCATACTCCCCTTATCGCCATGAACTTATGTGACATTGTCAAATCCTCCTTTCCAAACAATGATACATCCTACGCCATTAAAATATTGCTCTGACGACAATTGACGTGGCAAACCATAGTCAAAATTATCAGAATACCAGATCTTATGTACCATTGCTATCGACATGCATCCAGTTTCATTTCTTGAATGAACACCATCTCAAACTGATATTGTCGCAATCTATCATGGACTGTCTTCTTTTTGGTCTTAGGCCATGTCCTCTTATGTTTCAAAGACTATACATTTTGTTTTATCGGATCCCCAAATCAAATATTTTGGACACATGCGAAATTCACGCATGTAATTGAAAATGTTGAAGCATTGAAACTTTCAAGCAGCCTGTTCTTTTGAAACAAATTCCCACGTTTTTAAATGAATTGTAATATTAGTGATTTAAAATTATCCCCCTGTGAACATTCTTTCATAGTACGTTGTTATGCTCTTTGTCGATATGCTTATTATAATTGAATTCGACTGGTGGGTTAAATAAAAAAATGTAAATATATTTTCTTAAAAAATTATCATTGTTTTTTAATAGTAAAAAATTATTATTGATAAACCAGTTAAATTAGAATTTGATGATCTGATTAATTTGAAAATTGATCTTATTTTTACAACATTCGGCGAAACATTAAATATGATTCACTTGATCAATATAATATTTCGTTGTTTTTGCGAGACAATAAATTTATAGTAATTTAGATTTGAAATTGACATCTAAGCCAACAATATAAAGTTGCCATTAAATACTAAGTCTATGAATAGCAAAACATAAAGTGAAGGGCTTCTGAAACAAGAATGAACGATGAGTTAACACTTCGCTCAAAGTTCGTTATGATAGAATTCATCCCAAAGATGTATGCAGTTCACTCAACCAAAGGTTCTTTCTAAAAATTATTCGAACACAACTCATTTAAATGGAATCCTAGACCCATACAAGTCAATTTCAAAAGAGCACAACAGCAACACAAATGCCTCGGAATGAACAACTTGGAAATCAGACAAAGCAGTCAGATTTACTTGCAACCATTTATCCTTCAATCTGTCCTAAACATAAACATGCATAACAAGTGAAGAAATAAATTACATAGATGAAACTGTTAACACCTTATATAAATGATGAAACTGCATTCATTTGATTGATCCAATTGACCAAGGCTTAAACCGAAAATGTTACTAATCTACCTAATAAATTGCAATTTTACAAAGTGATATGATACACCTACTGACTGCCATTGAAACTTTCCCCTGGTGTTTGAACAAACTGTTGCACTTGTCCTGAGTTTTGAATGGACGGTTGAATTTGGTTATCGTCTTCAAGTTCCACTACATCTCTGATGAAATATTCGTTATCCTTCATGAAATTGATCATGTCGTCAATATCTTCTTCCGTAAATGCTCCTCTAAAATTGGTATCCGAGTGGGACGATGTGAATGATGTAGGGTAGGGCACTGTGGGTGAAGCTGAAGTAGAGGACAAAATGGTTGAAACATGGTCTTCTTCAACTATGCTGCTAAACCTCGCCCTTTTTCGTGGTGACTCATCATCATCATCCATGATTTCGTTTTTATTTCCGATGAAATATTCGTTATCCTTGGTAAAATTGAGCATGTTGTCAATATCTTCAGCCGTAAATGCTCCTCCAAAATCGGAAACCGGGTGGGACGCTGTGGGTGCTGCAAGAGAGGGCGGTGTGGCTGACACATGGTCTTCTTCAACTAAACTGCTAATCCTCTCCCATTTTTGTGGTGGCTCATCAACGTTGATTCTGTTTTTGTTGTAGATGGCACACAGTACATAACCACTCTGCAATATTCAAAACAAAAGCTATAAGTTTTGCTGCACCACTTTTATACTGAAGAATCAACTGATATATGTAAAACACAGTGCAAGCACTCCATGGCTGCAGACAATACCATAGTTTATATGAATATATTTGAACGATGAATGTTATTGATTTAGGGTTTAATATTTTATAAAAAAAAATAAAGTATACGTCTAACATATTATACATGGAAAGAAAGAACGTGTATTAAGGAAAGTGAATAGGGAACTTACGTGATCATCATGGCGAAGTGAAAACTCATGCATCAGCCAATGCCCCTTTCCACCATTGTTGGACTTGGAACCTTTAACCTTAAAAACGAAAAGTTTATTAAACCCTATAAGATTGTTCTTAGAATCTTTAACATCATCGGTTCTCTGTCCCTTCCACGTGCCGCAACCCGCTGTCCTATCAATTCTACGACCCTTGCCCTTCTTCTTCAGCTTGCTGAAGATGTAGAACGTTTTAGATGATGTCTCGCCGAAAATATTCCAGGGATCTTTGTCTTCACCGCCGTAGATTTCGCAGTCGCATATGACATCGCAGGGTAATGGTTCGCCTTTCACCTTCTTCGTTAAGTAGCATTCAATCAGCTGAACTTCGGTTGGATTGAATCGGAAACCTACGGGAAAGTTGGTCATCCAGGAAGCCATAATCTTTTTGGTGGCGATGGAGTAAGGAAAAGGCTGTGGTTTATTCAAGTTAAGGAAACCTAATAGCTAAATGCAAAGTGTTTTTACATTTTTATTCTTCGTACATCCATTTATATGAGGGACGGATGCACATTATTTGAGTGAGGGGGCAACTTTGGTGGTTTAATTGCATTTTAAACCATTGATAGTTTTAAAACTGTTATAAATAAGTCATTGTCCGTTTTCTTCACACACAAAAAATAATCATTGTACCTCCCAAAATTTTCCGTTTATTTGATTTTTAGGATCTTGTTAGTTTTATAATTAATGAAATTAAGTCTCCACTCAATATTTTATTTTGATTACTCTTTAGTACTTTAATTTCAAAATTAGAAAAATAAAACCCTAACTCCCTTAATAGTTTAATTGTTTTTTTAAGACTCTACTCATTTCAAAGTTAAGAAACTTGCCTCCTCATGAGCAAATCATGACTATGTGCCTAATTTATATACATATCGGTAGGGGGTTTACAGTTAATTGGTTCACAAGAAAATAAAAAAATATATATATGTCACGATATCCGAAAATTGATATATTTTTAATCTTAATTATTACATTTTAATTGTCATGTAGGATAATTAGGATAAATACTTAAAACTGAAATTATTATTTCTCTTTATTTATTTACTAATATTCGAGACACATATGTATGTGTGTCAAGGGGGATTAGGCCCATTTTATAAATATTACATATTTCATAATTTTCGTTAAATAATAATTTTATCCATGTAAAAATTAAGTAATTAAATTAAAAATGTAAGAGCTAATTAAATATTTAGTCAAATAGAGTCTGAAGTAAGGAAGGATGGGCATACGCACCACAATTTCTGGTCTAATAAAAATTCAGGTCTCGATAAGTTTAAATATTAGAAAAAATAAATCTTGTCCCTCTTAATTTTGAGCTTAAATACTTATTAATCCCTTTTATTTTTAAATTCAATATTCTGACCCCTCTCAATGTTCGATCATGGCTTCATCCCAACGTGAGCCATACTTAATTTATAAGATAATATTTTATTTTTGGTCTAATAAAAATTTTCTTCTTCAATTCACCAAGGAAGCATCAAAGCTCACTTTCCCTCTCTTTATTTCTCTCAAATTCGGCAGCAACACTAGAAGGAGAAGATGAATAGCATCCTTCTCTTTCCTTCCTCCCAGTAGTGTAATCTAATTACACTTAGCCATTCTATGTCATTTCCATGTGCAAATGTCCATTTCTTTAAAATTAAACATGCAATCATCCACTTTTGTTTGGTTACAAATTGGTCTTTTTAATTTTGGTCACTAAATTTTCAATTCCTTCTATTTTGCCACTAATTTCAAGATTTCTTTATGATTTAGTAAAATTGATTTCACATCTAACTTCTAGGCTATGATTTGGGACATTATAGAGCCATACTTAATTTATAAGATAATATTTTACTTTTATAATTAATAAAAATATCATACTTGTGAGACGTTGTACTCAAACTTTGTTAAATTGTCGTTTCTAATGAAACAAAACTTATAGTTGTATAAAAACCCTAATGGTGCTTGAATACACTAATGATGCAACAAACCCTAACGGCCCCTTGAATCATCGTCCCCTTCTGTACGAGAGTCGTAGAGGCAGGCCGACGAAAGGACATGTACGTTTTGATGCGTCGTCTGTGCTAGAATCGCCGGCTTTTCTTTTCGTGTTGGTTGATATGCGTATCCCTAAAAAGAGTGGAAGTCAAGAAGAAGGCATTGTTGATGAGGCTTTGGATATCAGTGTCATGGTTGTTTATGGTGATGGCGGTCCGAGTGATCCTATCTTGGTAGATAATCAGACGCAGTTCTGTCAAGGTATGGTCTATTGTTAAAGCTTTTGTTTCCTTATTATTAGATATGTTATTGGTAGCCCAAATGGTCCAACATAGTTAATTTTCACGAAGTTTTATTAAGAAACTTGGATTTGGGTTTAAGTGGGGTTTTAGAGTGCTTTAAAATGGGTTTTGGGGTTGTTTTGGATATGAACTTGAGGGCTGATGGTTAGGTTATGTTTAAAGGGTTCTTTGGGAGTGTTGGATGTTGAATTTGATGTTGGAAATAAGAGTTCCTTGCTGGGTTTTGTGGCTGCACGAAAATGTGGGTTTTGAGAATGTTCTTGGCTTGAATTTGAACTTGATTGATGTTCCGAGTTTACAACAGTGGTTTGTGTTTGTTTTGGTGATTAATAGAGTGTATTTGATTGTTTAGAAACAATGAGTTGTGTTGGTGAAGCCTCACGTTTGAATCCGGGAAGCTTGGAAGTTTGATCGGTTAGAGTTTGTTGAGCTTAGAGTAGTCAGTGAGTGGTTCTTCGATTTTAAATTGGCTTTCAAATGTTGGTTCGAGCATGTAGACCTAGGTCGAGCTTGGTAAACCCACCTAGAGTTGGGATTAGATTGGTAGTCTAATCTAAAGCTTTAGTTTAGAAGACTTTGCTTGAACTTCTAAATGTTGTGTTATGCCCCACATATTAAATGTGAATGATGTTGCTATGCATTTTGCGCATATGTGATGTAATGAGTCATGATGATTCATTTATGCATTGTGATATGTATGTGTTTGATGAAATGTGAGTGCATGATGGTAAATCATGGTGGCTATGTGCTAGGCACGGGAAATGGTAAGAATATTGTATTATGATGATCTTGTGGTGAGTTAGTATTGGCACTAGTATGCTTGGGTACAAATGATCGATCATTAGGATGTTAGTGTGCACACGAGTGTCGAAATGCGTGCGTGGTCTTAGTGATGGTAGTCACCAAGATGGAGTACGGGTACGCCCGAAAATCTTCTTTTGTATTTTAGTCGATGATGAGTGGAATCCCATCATCGAGGCGTGAGGATGAGTGGAATCCCCTCCGCGAGAATCGATGATGAGTGTAATCCCACTGAGAGGTAATGTAATGGTTGAGTTGTTGGATGTGAGTTCCAACGGTTGTTATCCGCGTATTCAGGTCATAGCTAGGTGCCAATACGTTTTGTTAAATGTGTTTCCATATGGTTGTATTGTGGACAAGTTGAGCATGGCATGATAATTGATGATATGTTCATGCATTTTATATATTTGATTCATGTGGTTCCGAAGGTAAGGAAACATGCATTCATCATTGGTTTTGTTACTCGTGCTTAGACCCTGCATTGTCGAGGTTTGTTTTATGAGCTTACCCTCACTAAGCTTTATGCTTACCCTCTCTTTTGTTCGAAAATGTAGATCCTTAGTTCGTGGGTTGCTTGTGCAAGGAGAAAAGGCCTCCAAGTATGCTATCTTAACCTTCAAGTATGGACTTTTAAGTAATTGATGTAATAGTTAAGCAATGGGGATTTGTGAATGTTGTTTTGTGTGAAGGAGCTTGTTTAGACTCCTTTAGTATGTTGGTGTTTTGTTTGTGGGTTGCTTATGCCATGTATGTTGGCCTTGTGCCCTTATATTTATGCTTTTGTGTATGTTTTGTTCTAAGGCATGAAAACCTTGTTATGCTATGTATGACTCTTTTGGTGAAAGCTTGATTCCTTTGAATGTATGGCCTTTCCATGTATGTGATGTGATGAACGTGTTTGAAGTAGGGTGAATGCCTCTAGAGTATGTAAATGCATGTTATATCTTGTTTCTTGATGTTTGAGGCTTGTTGGGAGCTTTAGGAGATGCAAAATCTGGTTTTTGGAAACACACAGATTGCATGCGTTTCGAAACGGGTAAGGCTGTTTCGGAAGGGGTGTGGTTCCAGGGACACTCGTATCAGAACACGTTATGGTACAATTTGGCTTCTGTGAGCCCCTTTTCCGATACGTGTTTCGGAACACTTTGGCTACTATGAGGGCCTCTTCCGGAAAGTGTTTCGGAACGCCTAGGTGAAATGGACCCCTGTTCCTAAACGAGGTGGAGCGTATCAGAACGGATGGTCTAGATTTTTACACTGGGGCCCGTGTATCGAAATGGGAAAGCCTGTTTCGAAACACATGCCTGAAAATGGGGCTTTTGACATCTCTAAAGGTTCTCGAGGGTTGAGGTTAGGCCTTGTTTGATGCTAGCTTTCTTGTGAGTCTTGTTCGTAATCGTTTATGTATGTTTTGGTCGCGTTTGCAAGAAATCATATTAACTTGACAACACAGTAAATTTAAATCAAATTAAGTGTCGTTTGTATGGTTTGGCCTTGTTTTCCACTGTCGCTTCACACATAGGTCTAATTGAATCCATCTAGACAAGATAATGTTAAATGAAAAAGTTTTCTCGGGTTGTTAACTGAAGTGGAGCCTGAACAGGTTTCACCTCGGTTTTCCTCGTGTAGCCCACTCAGACCGGTTAGTCACCCGAACCATAACGAGGGGGTTACACTTGTTGGTATCAGAGCCTGAGGTTTCCGAGACCTCGTGCAGGTAAGTGAGGTAAGTTAAATTCTTGTATTGCAATTGCACGGTGTTTGCTTGCCATGTAAGTATGTTTGCTTGCTTATTAAGTATGCTTTGATGTTTGCTTAATTGATCGTACGTGTGTGATGTTTGAAGCATGTTGAGTAGAGTCCCATTGTTTTTATTACATCGGAGAAAGAGATTTCAAGTGAGGGAAACATACTTGAGCCACTTGGACCCTTGCCCTTGCTAACCTTATTTTGTATGTTGTTGTTGTAGTTGTTATCTATGAGCTGTTATGTCGAGGCCTAAAGGTAGACTGAGGTTGGTTCGTTAGGAGCCCCATGTTGCGGCTCCTGCTGATGAGTCGGTGGCTGGAGTAAAGGCTCCTGTGGAAGAGCCTGCTGTTGGAGTCGGAGCTCTTCCACCACCACCTCCTCAGCCTGATGTAGAAGGCGAGGCTAGAGCTGAGGGAGCGGGACCTCAGGTTGGCCAGGGTGGCCAAGGTCCTGCAGGGATAGACATGGCTCCGCTAGTTCAAGCTATAGTGGGAGCGTTTCAGGCTGCAGTTGCCGGAGCTCAGGCTACAGCTCAGCCGAGAAGGGATGATACTAGTTTACCCTTAGAGAGACTTCGTAGCCTCGAAGCAGATGAGTTCAGGGGATCTACGCCTGAGAGATCAGAGTTATGGCTAGGGAAGACAGTTTGTATTTTGGATCAGATGGGATGTGTTGGGGCTCGTAAGTTGGGCTGTGTAGTTTCGTTACTTCAGGGTGATGCCTACACCTGGTGGGTCACCTTTACTTCCGGCATGCCTCAGGCCGAGATCAGTTGGAATTTCTTTGAGACTGCTTTCAGAAAGAGGTATTTGGGCCCGAGATATTTAGATGAGAAGAAGAGGGAGTTCATGGCTCTTGTTCAGAGAGACACCTCAGTGACAGATTATGAGATATGCTTTGTCCGATTGAGTCAATATGCTTCGAAGTTGATTCTTACTGAGAGGGATCGTTGTGATTGGTTCAGGTACGGACTTCATGAGGAGGTCAAGAGGTACACCTTGGCTATTGATTATTCTGATTTTGATGTCTTGGTCACTAGGGCCAAGGACATCGAGCATAGCTTGGAGCTGACCAAGTGTTCGAGAGGATCCAGTTCAGGGAAGAGGCATAACAACTTTGATCGTGTTGATGCTAAGAGGCATCGGGGCAGTGGACAACAGTATGATCATAGGCATGGCGGTGGCCACCACGATAGAGGCCATCAGTCCCAAAGAGCTGGTGGGCGTTTGCCCGAGTGTGCCCAATATGGGAGACAACATTCAGGAGAGTGTTGGGGAAACTATCATGCTTGCTGGAACTATGGATCGAGGGACCACTTCAGGAGAGAGTGTCCGCATCAGGCGACACAGGCACCGATTCAGGTATAGGCTTCTGTGAGAGCGATCGACTATTAGAGAGGTCGTGGGCACAGTCGTGGTTACTTCCAGTCGAGGGCTGGTGCACCTAAGATACAGGCACCGAGGAATCTTGCTCATATAGTGGCAGTTCAGCCAGAGGCTGGTGGACCAGCTGGAGTCTACGCACTGACAAGTCGTCGTTTAACCGGTCAAAATAAATTAATTAATTAACCTCTTTCAACAATAAATAAATAAAGAAATTGAATAAGTATAGGGAAAGAGGGTCGATCCGCAGGGAGATTAGCTGGAATTGTTGACTTGAATTTGTTGAATCCGAAATCCCAGGAATATCTGAAAAAGCAAAGAAATAAAAGGGGGTGATATTTGATATTGAGTGAAGTAACAAAAAAAAATGCAAGATTTAAAATAATAAGAAAAACCAAATGTGCAAATTAGCCTCAAGCTAGCCTTGTCAATTCCATCGATCATTGAAATAGATTTTTACTTCGGGGATCATATCGGTTACAGTCTGCGAGGCCCAACCCGTCGCAACTTGCTTCTCTCTCGAGTAACCAATCCTCCCAAGACTATCTTCGAAGGTTGATTCTTAAACAAATTAGCCACGTCTATCGCCGTTAAAGTGTTTAGTTTCGAAAGCAGGAAAAGCCCGACTCAGAAATTGTCTTAAAAAGAATCGCTTCTGATTTTATCTTTCCTTAGCGGACCGCCGCTAAGAGTGTTCACAGGAAGTCGAAATTGCCACAGGCCGATCCTTCCTCCCAACTATGTCTTTAAACGATTCCAGATCAACGAGCTCTTTTTGATTTGAAAAACGATTAAAAACTTTAGTAAGGCCGATTGCCAAACTATCTAAACAGAAAGATAAAAATGTATTCCCAAAGGAATTTAGGCAGTGTTCAATTCTCACGATTAGAATTGATTTGGCTAACTCTTGGCTCAAGAAATTTAGCTAAGCATGATATTAATTATCATACTTAACTTGGTTTTTAGAAAAGTAATAAAATAACATAAAATAAATGGAACAAGAAAATAAAGAAAAAAAACTTTTATTAAAGCTAAAAACTATTTACAAAGGAAAAGCTAAAAAAACTCAAAGCTAAGAAGATGATCACTCAAATGATTGATGATCTAAGCCTTTACCAAGGGTGGTATTTATAGGCTTAGATTTACAAAGATAAAGTGATGAGATAATTTAAAATAATAAACAAAAGATAAATAATTCAAATGTTTTGAAATTTAAATGCAGGAAATCTAATCGGATAAGCTGATAAGCTCTCTCAGAACGTTCCAGAAGCTTCTAGAAGTCGCCACGTCACTGCCACGTCAGACCCGTCGTGCCCGGTGTCGTGCCCATGATGCCAGTCATGACAGAATTATAATAAAAACTGCAGAAATGCCCCATTTTCACTACTATTTTCAGAATTGGATCCCTGCACAAAATATAACGAAAACAACATGTATTAAGCAGCAAGATGTCCAAATAACTAGAAAAATAGCAAATGAAATATGTCATATTTGAGAACTCATCAAATTCCCCCTCACTTGTCTCATACTTGTCCTCAAGTATGTCCGAAAATGATATTAACCAAGAATGCATTCTTCAAGCCATCACAAGTATCAAGCATAATTATAATAGTTCAAGTGCAAAAGAAATACCATGAAAGAGACACAAATCAAACCAAGTGGATATAAGCAAAGAACAGTCTTTCATTCTTTCAATCGTCTATCAAGTAGTAATCAAATCCTAACCTAGTCTTAATCCTCACCAAGGTACACTCAAGAGCACTCAAAGTGTTTAAAGGTAAATGTGAAGCAAAAGCACTCTAAGTCATGCATGAACAAAGGTTTCCATAGGCTTGTAACAAGTTCAATTCTCCACTACTTATTAGAATCGAGGTGCAAAAATCATTAGGTCTTTTATTCAAGGTGTAATGTGGGTTTAGAAAAAAAAAAGGGTAGAAAGATGGAAAGAAAAGGTAAAAGAAGATGATCCATGCAAGAAGTTTCAAACAATAAGCAACGAAGACAAAAAAGGAGTTAAAAATGGGCAAGCAAACACATTTCTTTTTTTTGTTTTTTTTTTCTTTTTTCGAAACTATTTCTTTCGAAGCAATTGCTTCTTTTTATTCTGTTTTTTTCTTTTTTTTTCTCTTTTTCATTTTTTCTTTGAAAAATTCTGCCCTTATTCGAATTGCAGCCCCTTTTTGTCTAGCAATACAGTTCTAGCATTTGATCATTCAAAAAGTTTGGTTTAGGGTTAGCAAAAAAATGGGGTGTAAGGCTAACAAAAGGCTCACTAGGCGATGAGGAAGGGTAAAATAGAGTGAAAGGGATGGAAAAGGTTAAAAGCCTAATGCCTAAATCATTTTAAAGCACCTCGTTCTTAGTGTAGTCTCGAATTGTAAGCAAGCCACAAGTTCTAGATTCCTAAAGTTCAGGATGACACTCTCAAGCAAAAGAAACGAGCATAATATGAAGAATGCATGCTCAAGGCTCAAATCTTACCAAAATTGGGCTAATTTTATTAAGCTAGGTGAGAAATCCAATTATCACAATCAAGGCAAATTGAAAAGAAATGTCAAACTATCATTATACTCATGCCATTTGATTATCAAAATGTCACCATTCAAATATTTATATGCACTATCACAATTATAACATGCTGGACAGCAAGCAATGACAAAGAAAATATTTTCTCAAAGTTAAACCAAAATCAAACATATATCAGATAAGCATGGCAAGTGGTTTGCTACCCTCCCCCTCACTTAAATGAATTGCCCCAATTCACAAAAATTAAAGAAATAAAGAGAAAATAAGGGCAAAAGATACTCCCCGTGAATGATGAAATTGAGTCCGCCGTTGACATTGACTGGAATGACGGTGATGGAGATCGTAGGGGAGGTGGACGGTGACTGGAGCTCGGTCCGACGGTGCTGTTGGAGAGCTGCGAACGACGGCAGGCGGTTGGGGAGAAGGCGGAGGTGCAGTGGAAGCCGTATGAGTGGGGTTCTCGACCGGGGCTGGGGGCTTGCCGTCGTCGACCACCGCGGCGTGGAGGAGGTGCGGGGACATGGTGAATTGCGGCTGAGTGAAATAGATGGGTGTGTTTTGTTAGGGTTTGGTGGTTTTGTGGGAAAGAAAAAAAATGGGAAAAGAGGGGAAAATGAAGGGTGCAAAGGGCATGGGCTAAAGTGCTTCCTGTGTGAAAAGAAAAATCCTGCATAAAATTTATTAAGGTAAAAAAAAGAAAGAAAATAAAAAATGAAACATAAATTAAATTATTAAAAAGGAAGAAAAAATTAATGAAAAATAAACCAATGGGTTGCCTCCCATTTAGCGCTTTGTTTAATGTCGTTTAGCTCGACGACCTTTGCTGTGGGTTTTCCTGGTCATAAAAAAAATAAACAAAATCAGTCAAAAATGCCGAAAGTAAATCTCCCCGGCAACGGCGCCAATTTTGACAAGTCGTCGTTTAACCGGTCAAAATAAATTAATTAATTAACCTCTTTCAACAATAAATAAATAAAGAAATTGAATAAGTATAGGGAAAGAGGGTCGATCCGCAGGGAGATTAGCTGGAATTGTTGACTTGAATTTGTTGAATCCGAAATCCCAGGAATATCTGAAAAAGCAAAGAAATAAAAGGGGGTGATATTTGATATTGAGTGAAGTAACAAAAAAAAATGCAAGAATTAAAATAATAAGAAAAACCAAATGTGCAAATTAGCCTCAAGCTAGCCTTGTCAATTCCTTCGATCATTGAAATAGATTTTTACTTCGGGGATCATATCGGTTACAGTCTGCGAGGCCCAACCCGTCGCAACTTGCTTCTCTCTCGAGTAACCAATCCTCCCAAGACTATCTTCGAAGGTTGATTCTTAAACAAATTAGCCACGTCTATCGCCGTTAAAGTGTTTAGTTTTGAAAGCAGGAAAAGCCCGACTCAGAAATTGTCTTAAAAAGAATCGCTTCTGATTTTATCTTTCCTTAGCGGACCGCCGCTAAGAGTGTTCACAGGAAGTCGAAATTGCCACAGGCCGATCCTTCCTCCCAACTATGTCTTTAAACGATTCCAGATCAACGAGCTCTTTTTGATTTGAAAAACGATTAAAAACTTTAGTAAGGCCGATTGCCAAACTATCTAAACAGAAAGATAAAAATGTATTCCCGAAGGAATTTAGGCAGTGTTCAATTCTCACGATTAGAATTGATTTGGCTAACTCTTGGCTCAAGAAATTTAGCTAAGCATGATATTAATTATCATACTTAACTTGGTTTTTAGAAAAGTAATAAAATAACATAAAATAAATGGAACAAGAAAATAAAGAAAAAAAACTTTTATTAAAGCTAAAAACTATTTACAAAGGAAAAGCTAAAAAAACTCAAAGCTAAGAAGATGATCACTCAAATGATTGATGATCTAAGCCTTTACCAAGGGTGGTATTTATAGGCTTAGATTTACAAAGATAAAGTGATGAGATAATTTAAAATAATAAACAAAAGATAAATAATTCAAATGTTTTGAAATTTAAATGCAGGAAATCTAATCGGATAAGCTGATAAGCTCTCTCAGAACGTTCCAGAAGCTTCTAGAAGTCGCCACGTCACTGCCACGTCAGACGCGTCGTGCCCGGTGTCGTGCCCATGATGCCAGTCATGACAGAATTATAATAAAAACTGCAGAAATGCCCCATTTTCACTACTATTTTCAGAATTGGATCCCTGCACAAAATATAACGAAAACAACATGTATTAAGCAGCAAGATGTCCAAATAACTAGAAAAATAGCAAATGAAATATGTCATATTTGAGAACTCATCACGCACAGAGAGAGGCAGGGAATGACATAGATGTGATAGCAGGTAATTTTGAGTTATAGTCCATGTCTTTGCTTTCTTTAGTCGATTCGGGTTCCACGCATTTTTACATTTTGACTGAGCATGCAAAGAAATTAGACATACCTGTTGAGATTTTAGACGTAGGGATGCATGCGACTAGTTCCTTCGGTGAGACAGTTGTAGTTAGACATATGTATAAGAGGTGCCCGTTGAAGATTCAGGGTCATGTGTTTCCTGTTGATATGATGGAGCTTCCGTTCTACGAATTTGATATCATTTTGAGTATGGATTGGTTGGTTGAGCACATAGCTAATGTAGATTTTGAGACAAAGAGAATTTCGTTCGTTGAAGCTTTTTGATGACTACGAGGTAGTGGTAGTAAGCAAGAACGTTAAGTTCTTCTCAAACGTTGTGTCGGCTCATAGGTTGATGGATTCCAGATGTGGGGCTTATTTAGCGTATATGATGAATCCGAATATGAGTGAGGTTAGACCGAAAGATATCAGGACAGTTTGTGATTATCCAGATGTGTTTCCAAAAGAATTATCGTGTTTGCCTCCTAACAGAGATGTAAAGTTTGTGATTGAGACTGTTTCAGGGTCTACTTCAGTTTCTATTGCTCTGTACCGTATGGCTCTAAAAGAGTTAAAAAGTCAGCTTTAGGAGTTGTTAGACCGAGGATTTATTAGGCCTAGTAGTTCGCCTTGGGGTGCTCCCGTGTTGTTTGTGAAGAAGAAGGATGGCAGTATGGGGATGTGTATCGACTATAGGCAGTTGAACCAGTTGACAGTGAAGAACAAGTATATGTTGCCTCGTATAGATGACCTGTTTGATCAGTTGAGGGGTGCCTTAGTGTTTTCGAAGATAGATTTGAGGTCAGGGTACTATCAGTTGAAGGTAAACCAGTGTGATGTTCCGAAGACAACTTTTAGGACTAGACACAGTCATTATGAGTTTCTTGTGATGCCATTTGGGCTCACGAAGGCACCAGCAACTTTGATGGACATGATGAACAGAGTTTTCCGAGACTATCTAGACCTATTTGTAGTTGTTTTCATAGACGACATCCTTGTGTACTCGAGATCAGAAGAAGAACATGATGAGAACTTGAGGCTTGTTTTGCAGAGATTGATGAGTAATCAGTTGTATGCTAAGTTGAGTAAATGCGAGTTTTGGATCCGAGAGGTTGTGTTTCTTGGCCACGTTGTGTCAGCTGAAGGTATCCGAGTTGGTCTGAAGAAGATTGAAGCCATTGTTGAGTGGAAACAACCTAAGTCAGTGACAGAGATTAGGAGTTTCCTAGAACTAGCTGGTTACTATAGGAGGTTCGTTGATGGTTTCTCTAGAGTAGCTGCTCCATTGACTAAATTGTTGCAAAAAGGAGTTAAGTTTGAGTGGTCTGATGCGAGACAGTGTGCTTTTGAGAAGTTAAAAGAAGCTTTGACGAATGCTCCAGTGTTAGTACAACCAGTTTAAGGGAAAAAGTTCGTGATCTATAGCGATGCTTCCTACGTAGGTTTAGGTTGTGTTCTGATGCAAGAAAAGAGAGTTGTTGCTTATGCTTCAAGACAGTTGAAGGTGCAAGAGAAGAACTACCCTACGCACGACATTGAGTTAGCAGCAGTTGTGTTTGCATTGAAAATTTGGCGACACTACTTGTATGGTGAGAAGTGCACGATTTACACTGATCATAAAAGCCTGAAGTATCTGATGACTCAGAGAGAGTTGAACTTGAGACAAAAAAGATGGCTTGAACTGTTGAAAGACTACGATTTGACTATTGAGTACCATCCGGGTAAGGTGAATGTAGTGGCTGAAGCATTGAGTAGAAAAGTTGCAGTTGAGTTGCGAGCTATGTTTGCTAGGCTGAGTGTATCATGGGACGATGGTTTGATTACAGAGTTGCAAGTGAAGCCTTCGTTGATTCAGATGATCAGAGAGAAACAGTTGCAAGACGTATCACTAGCTTCACATGTTCAGGACATTGCAGAAGGTAGACCGACAAAGTACAATTTCAGTGATGAGAATGTGTTGTGTTTTAGAGACAGAGTTGTTGTACCTAAATATGTTGAGTTGAGACGTATGATTCTGAGCAAAGCACATTTGAGTCCTTTTTCTATGCGTCCGGGCGGTACTAAGATGTACCGAGGTCTGAAGAGTGATTATTTCTGGGTTGGTTTGAAGAAGGATGTAGCCGAGTATGTGAGTTGTTGTATAGTTTGTCAGAGGGTAAAGGCAAAACATCAGGTTCCTTCAAGTTTGTTACAGCCTTTGAAAATTCCGGAATGAAAGTGGGAGAGAATCACTATGGACTTTGTATCAGGGTTGCCGTTGTCTCCTTCGAAGAAGAATTATGTCTGGGTGATAGTTGATAGATTCACTAAGTGTGCTCATTTCTTAGCAGTGAACACCACAAATTCCTTAGATAAATTGGCAGATTTGTACATCCGCGAGATTGTGAGACTTCATGGGATTCCGAAGTCTATTGTATCAGACAGAGATCCGAGATTCACATCGAGGTTCTGGAGTTGTTTGCATAGTGCCCTAGGTAGTCGTTTGCATTTCAGTACTTCTTATCATCCGTAGTGAGATGGTCAATCAGAGTGAGTAATACTAGTATTAGAGGATATGCTCCGTTGTTGTGTGATCGATTTCTAGGGATCTTGGGAGAAGCACTTACCCTTAGTCGAGTTTGCTTACAACAACAGTTACCAGGCTAGTATCCAGATGGCTCCTTATGAGGCATTGTATGGTAGACGATGTAGGACTCCGATATGTTGGGTCCAAATGGGTCAGAAATTGTTACCTATGCCGAATTTGCTTAAGAGGACTATCTTACGCAGATTTGAAGAGAAAAGAGATTGAGTATTCAGTGGGTGAGAAGGTGTTTATGAAAGTGTCTCCGTGGAAGAAGGTAATGCGATTTGGCCGGAAAGGCAAGTTGAGTCCGAGGTTTATTGGTCCGTATGAGATAGTTGAGCCGATTGGGCCACCTTACCATTTGAGATTGCCTTTAGAGTTAGAGAAGATCCACGATGTATTACATGTGTCGATGCTCAGGAGATATAGATTGGATCCATCTCATGTTATGCCCGTTGAGGAGATAGAACTAAATCTAGATTTGTCATACAATGAAGAACCAGTTGAGATACATGCTTCGGATAGAAAGGTGTTGCGTGGCAAGACCATAGAGTTGGTCAAGGTGTTGTGGAGACATAGAGGCGTGGAAGAGGCCACGTGGGAGAGGAAAGCGGATATGCTTGAGAAGTTTTCGTTCCTGTTTCCGTCAGGTAATTTCGGGGACAAAATTCCTTAAGTGGGGGAGAGTTGTAACACCCGAGTTTGGGGGTCAGGAGAAATTAAATTATCAAAAAATAATTTTGGGGCTTGTATTTTCAAAACAAATAAAAATATATTGGACTTGTTTTAAATTAAACCCAAATGGCCATGGATTTTTCACTATGGTAATAACCCATTTTCATTAAGGGTAAAAGTGACTTTTGGCTTTAAAAATAAATCGAAACAATAACATATTGCTTTTCACTCTTCTTCTTCCCCACCCACTTTCAAACCAACGACAACTTCCCATCCCCCTTGAAGTTTACTATTCCATTTCTTCCTTGATTTATCCTTAAAGATGTTTGAAAGGTAATTACGTTTTTGAGTTGTCCTCATCTTCCTCTTTCTCTCCATGTTCTTAATTTTCAATGAAACCCATTATTTTGCATATTAGAGTTTTTAAGTTTTAAGTTAAAAATCCAAACTTTATGGTATATTGTTAAAGCTTTTGATTCCTTATTATTAGATATGTTATTGGTAGCCCAAACCGTCCAACATAGTTAATTTTCACGAAGTTTTATTAAGAAACTCGGATTTGGGTTTAAGTGGGGTTTTAGAGTGCTTTAAAATGGGGTTTTGGGGTTGTTTTGGATAAGAACTTGAGGGCTGATGGTTAGGTTATGTTTAAAGGGTTCTTTGGGAGTGCTGGATGTTGAATTTGATGTTGGAAATGGGAGTTCCTTGCTGGGTTTTGTGGCTGCACGAAAATGTGGGTTTTGAGAATGTTCTTGGCTTGAATTTGAGCTTGATTGGTGTTCTGAGTTTACAACAGTGGTTTGTGTTTGTTTTGGGGATTAATAGAGTGTATTTGATTGTTTAGAAACAAGGAGTTGTGTTGGTGAAGCCTCACGTTCGAATCCAGGAAGCTTGGAAGTTTGATCGGTTAGAGTTTGTTGAGCTTGGAGTAGTCAGTGAGTGGTTCTTTGATTTTAAAATGGTTTTCAAATGTTGGTTCGAGCATGTAGACCTAGGTCGGGCTTGGTAAACCCATCTAGAGTTGGGATTATATTGGTAGTCTAATCTCAAGCTTTAGTTTAGAAGACTTTTGTTGAACTTCTAAATGTTTTGTTATGCCTCACGTATTAAATGTGAATGATGTTGTTATGCATTTTGTGCATATGTGTTGTGATGAGACATGATGATTCATTTATGCATTGTGATATACATGTGTTTGATAAAATGTGAGTGCATGATGGTAAAATCATGGTGGCTACGTGCTAGGCACGAGAAATGGCAAGAATATTGTATTATGATGATCTTGTGGTGAGTTAGTATTGGCACTAGTATGCTTGGGTACAAATGATCAATCATTAGGATGTTAGTGTGCACACGAGTGTCGGAATGTGCACGTGGTCTTGGTGATGGTAGTCACCAAGATAGAGTACGGGTACACTCGAAAATCTTCTTTTGTATTTTAGTCGATGATGAATGGAATCCCATCGACGGGGCGTGAGGATGAGTTGAATTCCCTCCGCGAGAATCGGTGATGAGTGTAATCCCACCGAGAGGTAATGTAATGGTTGAGTTGTTGGATGTGAGTTCCAACGGTTGTTATCCGCGTATTCGGGTCATAGCTAGGTGCCAATACGTTTTGTTAAATGTGTTTCCATATGGTTGTATTGTGGTCATGTTGAGCATGGCATGATAATTGGTGATATGTTCATGCATTTTATATATTTGATTCATGTGGTTCTGAAGGTAAGGAAACATGCATTCATCATTGGTTTTGTTGCTCGTGCTTGGACCCTGTATTGTCGAGGTTTGTTTTATGAGCTTACCCTCACTAAGCTTTACGCTTTTCCTCTCTTTTGTTCGACAATGCAGAACCTTAGTTCATGGATTGCTTGTGAAAGGAGAAAAGGCCTCCAAGTTTGCTATCTTAACCTTCAAGTATGGACTTTTAAGTAATTGATGTAATAGTTAAGCAATGGAGATTTGTGAATGTTGTTTTGTGTGAAGGAGCTTGTTTAGACTCCTTTAGTATGTTGGTGTTTTGTTTGTGGCTTGCTTATGCCATGTATGTTGGCCTTGTGCCCTTATCTTTATGCTTTTGTGTATGTTTTGTTCTAAGGCATGAAAACCTTGTTATGCTATGTATGTCTCTTTTGGTGAAAGCTTGATTTCTTTGAATGTATGGCCTTTCCAATGTATGTGATGCGATGAACGCGTTTGAAGTAGGGAGAATGCCTCTAGAGTATGTAAATGCATGTTATATCTTGTTTCTTGATGTTTGAGGCTTGTTGGGAGCTTTCGGAGATGCAAAATCTGGTTTTTGGAAAACACAGACTATAGACGTTTCGGAACGGGTGTGGTTCCAGGGACACCCGTATCAGAACGCGTTCTGATACGGTTTGTCTACTGTGAATCCCTTTTCCGATACGTGTTTCGGAATGCTTTGGCTACTGTGAGGGTCTATTCCGGAACGTGTTTCGGAACGCCTATGTGAAATGGACCCTTGTTCCGAAACAGGGTGGAGTGTATCAGAACGGAAGGTCTGGATTTTTAAACTGGGGCCCGTGTATCGAAACGGGCAAGCGTGTTTCGAAACACTGGCCTGAAAATGGAGTTTTTGACATCTCTAAAGGTTCTCGAGGGTTGGGCTTAGGCCTTGTTTGATGCTATCTTTCTTGTGAGCCTTGTTCGTAATCGTGTATGTGTGTTTTGGCCGTGTTTGCAAGAAATCGGATTAACTTGACAACACGGTAAATTTAAATCAAATTACGTGTCGTTTGTATGGTTTGGCCTTGTTTTCTGTTGTCGCTTCACACATAGGTCTAATTGAATCCATCTAGACAAGATAACGTTAAATGAAAAAGTTTTCTTAGGTTGTTAACCGAAGTGGAGCCTTAACGGGTTTCGCTTCAATTTCCCCCGTGTAGCCCACTCGGACCGGTCAGTCGCCCGGACCAAGATGAGGGGGTTACATAGTCTGGAATCAGAAGAGTCAATAAATTTAACAATTTCACGCAACTTAATAACAGAAGAATCAATTACCTTCAACCCTTTTTGAACTTTCAAGTTCAGAGTATGGGCAACACATCTAATGTGAAAGTACTTACCATTGCAAGGAAGGGGATATATGGCATGTAAATCGTCTTTGAGACGGTTAACCATTCTCTCCTTTGTAGAAGCATTATCAACGGTTATAGTAAAAACTTTCTTCTCAAGACCCCACTCACATATTAATTTTTTAACAAATTTATAAATAGACTCACCATCATGGGGTGGGGGGAAACGACGAAAGTTTAGAATTTTTTACTAAAGTTTCCAATTATTATCAACATAATGTGCAGTCAGAGCAAAATATGAACGTGAAGTGCAAGCAGACCAACCATCACATGTAAAACAGATTCGACTTGAAACAGAATGCATTGAATTAAGTAACAATTTCTTATGCTTCTCGCGCTTTAACATGCAATGTTTAGTAACAGTGTACCTAGAGATATCATTGACATTAGAATTAAGATAACGATGCAAAATCCTAAGTTTATCATGCTCAACCATGCTCAATGTATAACCATGACACAAAATAGCTTTAGCAAACAAATCACAATAAGTTTTCTGATCAAAAGAACTTCCTAAACAACTACTGGATTAGACACAAGGAAGTCATTGTAGGCTTGGCATTTTTCAGTATGTCTTTTAGGGTTAGAGGTACCAATATAAGAATCGGCTTTATACCTTTTTGTTTTGCAATACTTACATTCAACAAAAAGACAATCCTACTCCTTAACGAAGCAATAATGATCCCAAACAGGAGAAGTTCTTCTCCCAAACTCTGTTGTTGAAGCCCTACTTTTAGAGGAAGGAACAACTGTAGAGGCTTGGTCATTTTCATCCGCTTCAAACAAAACATAAAAAAATAAATTAGGGATTGATCAAATAATAACCCTAAACTTCTGAAAATAAAAAAGACAAAGGAGTATACCTCTTTGAACGGGAAACTCCAACTCATAGGAAATATCATCCATAGGCATACCTGTGCTAAATGAAGAAAATAGAACACTGTGAAATCCCAGAAACGAAACAAACAACAAAAAATACAATTATATAATGCATGTCAAAGAATCCAGAAACATTAAGACAAACACATAAACATAAATATATACATAACTTAAGTAGAAACATTAAGACATATACATAACAAAATTCAGAACAAAGCAAAACACTAAACCATACAAACAAAGTGGTTTCAGTTTAATCCTTGTACATGGCGTTGTTTACACCAAACCACATGGTCCTTTAAAAACCCCCTTTGGCACCAGTAGCCCCACAGGTCTGATAGTCCAACCTAAACACTCGGATTAAACCAAGGAAACCCTAGCATGCATACTAAAATAACAACACATAAACAGAAACTTTAAAACATATACATAACAAAATCCAGAAACATTAAGACAAACATATGAACATAAATATATACATAACATAAGCAGAAACATTAAGACATACATAACAAAATCCAAAACAGAGAAAAACACTAAACCAGACAAAAAAGTGGTTTTAGTTTAATCCTTGTACATGTCGTTGTTTACACCAAACCACAATGTCCTTTAAAAACCCTCTTTGGCACCAATAGCCCCGCAGGTCTGGTAGTCCAGCCTAAACACTCGGATTAAACCAAGGAAACACTAGCATGCATACTAAAACAACAACACATAAACATAAACTTTAAAACATATACATAACAAAATCCAGAAACATTAAGACAAACATATAAACATAAATATATACATAACATAAGCAGAAACATTAAGACATACATAACAAAATCCAGAACAAAGCAAAACAGTAAACCAGACAAACAAAGTGGTTTCAGTTTAATCCTTGTACATGGCGTTGTTTACACCAAACCACATGGTCCTTTAAAAAAACCCTTTGGCACCAGTAGCCTCGCAGGTTTGGTAGTCCAGCCTAAACACTCAGATTAAACCAAGGAAACCCTAGCATGCATATTAAACCAACAACGCATAAACCGAAACCAAATGAAAAGGTAAACAAAGTAGACATGCAACCAAAAGAAAAGGCAAACAAAAATATACCAACAACCAGAAATTAGGGTTTTTAGAAATATACCAACAACTGAAAAGGCAGAGAAGATCAGCTCCCAAAAATAAAAACATGCATATTAAACAGAAACAAAGTTAGCATAAATCACAGTATAAAAAATAATAAAAAAGAACAGATATGAGATAATAACTTACCAAATCCGAGAGATGAGAAGATTAAAAGATGATGAAATGAGATTAAGGTTTTTAGAAAGAAGATGAAACGATTTAAGGAAATTAGGGCTTTTAGGGTTCTCAGAAGTCAGGAGAAGGAGAAGGGATATTAGGGTTTTTAGAAGTCAGAAAGA
The DNA here is from genome assembly GCA_958450335.1 of Hibiscus tridactylites. Taxonomy (NCBI): domain Eukaryota; kingdom Viridiplantae; phylum Streptophyta; class Magnoliopsida; order Malvales; family Malvaceae; genus Hibiscus; species Hibiscus tridactylites. The sequence continues at coordinate 78,961,474 of OY288283.1, read as the reverse complement.
TGAAGAAAGGAAATTAGGGTTTTTAGAAGAAGATGGAGAAAGGATATTAGGGTTGATAAGTGTTTAGGGTTGATGGAGATAAGTGTTTAGGGTTGATGGATTAGGGTTGAGGGATTATGGATTAGTGTTTAAGGTTTATGGTATATGGGTTAGGGTATCGATTGATTTGAGGTTTAGGGCAAAACAAATTTGATTTGGGGATTAAGGTTTTGAAGGATTGAAAAGGAGAAAGTGGAAGAACATGATGATGTTCTTGAGAAAATGTTTAGTTTTGATCGAGATGAAACATGTTTAGACTGAAGTAGGATGTTTTTATAGGATCTGGAATGATTTTGGGGAAGAACAATGAAGAACTTGGTGAACAACAATGGTTTTGATCGAGAGAAAACATGTTTAGACTGAAGTAGGATGTTTGTATAGGATCTGAAATGATTTTGGGGAACAACAATGAAGAACTTGGTGAAAAACCAAGGTTTCGATCGAGAATAGATAGGAAATCTGGGAGAAATTGTGTTTTTGAGAGAGAGAACTCGAGGAGAAATTTCGGCAGAGTAACGGTAGGTTAAAAATGGTGAAAAGTGGCTGGGGGTGAGGGTTTATTTATAGGGGTGAGCCGGGTCAAAAAGATCCGCGTGTTTTTAACGGGTTGCCCGCGTTATACGGGTCTTGCTCCGCAAGCACGCATACTTTCAAATGTTTCAATTTGGTCTTGATTTTTGTAAAATTCAGTTTAAAAGTTTATTTTATATTTGATTTGGTCCTTATTTTAGTTTTAAGGTTTATGGTTGGGTTTTAATTTAAGGTTTAGGGTTATAATTTAGGGGTTAGGTTTAAGGTTTAGTGTTATTGTTTCAACCAGTGTTTGAATTTTGGGTTTAAGGTTTTAATATTTATGGTTTAGGGTTTAGGGTTTTATGTTAAATGTTTATGGTTATTAATTTAGGGTTAGGAAAACTTTTTATTTAGGTTTCATGGTTTTGATTTTTGAATTTATGTAACAATCCCTACCCCTAAACCTTAAACCCTAAAGCCTAAAGCTTAAACCATTCACACAAAACCCTAAACCCTAAACCCTAAACCATAAACAATGATGATAACTCACAAACCCTAAATCATAAACACTCGAATATAACCCATAACTCTAAAATCATAAACCCTAAACCCTCAAATATAAACCATAACTATTAAATCATAAACCATACACCCTTAAACTATAAACATTAAACAATAATGATAACTCGTAACCCTAATGCAACACCGTAAACCCTTGAATATAAACCGTAACTCTCAAACCCTAAACCCTTAAACCCTCGAATATAAATCATAAACCCTCAAACCTTAAACCATTAAACCCTCGAATATAAATCATAAACCCTTGAATGTAAACCCTAACTCTAAAACCATACACCATAAACCATAAACCCTAAACCATAAACATTAAACCCTTAACTATAAACCATAAACAATAATGATAACTCATAAAACCTAATGCAGAACCCTAAACACTCGAATATGAAAACATAAACCCTAAACCTTAAACCCTTAAACTCTAAACCATAAATAATAATGATAACTCGTAATCAAAATACAACACCCTAAACCCTAAACCATCGAATATAAACACTAACTCTCTAACCCTAAACCCTAAATAATAACCCCTAAACCCTTAAATTCTAAACCGTAAACAATACCGATAACTCATAATCCTAACACAACACCCCAAACCGTAAACCATCGAATATAAAAACTAACTCTCAAACCATAAACCCTAAACCCAAAAGCCCAAAGCCCTAAACAATAATAATTAAACCCTAAATTATAAACCATGAAAAAAAATGATAACTCATAAGTCATAAAGCCTAATATAGAGCCCTAAACCCCAAACACTCGAATATGAAACCTAAACCCTAAACTATAAACCATGAACAATAATGATAACTCATAAAGCCTAATACAGAACCCTAAACCATAACACTCAAATATGAACCCCAAAGCCTAAACCATAAACACAAACCCTAAACACTTAACCTTTAACCCTTGTAACCCCCTTAGCCCGGCCTGGACGGTTGACCCGAACTACGAAGATTACACGGGGAAAACCAAAGTCAACCCGAAAGTCAACCTTGATTAACGACCCTATTTTTTTTCTTTTTAATCTTGTCTAGATACACATTAACCCTATGTGAGTACGCATGAAACATTCAGGTGAAAAGCACATCGATCGAACAACATGCGAGACTCAATTGCACAAAATACAAATATTAGGTACCAAAATGTAAATTCCGGAAATTAGAAGGTCTTAACTGATTTTAAGTTACCAATATTAAATTAGTCACATTACATACTTCCCTGTCAAATTTCACCTTAATCGGACATCTCAAACTCATGCAATTACAATTACAACATTCGGGACTAAAACGTAAAGCTTGCAAACCTCAACACCATTCAAATCAGTGCCCAACTGTCGCCTGTTTCGAAACAGTGTTGACCGTTCCGAAACACGGGTTCGTTTCGAGACTTGTTCCGAAACAGGGCCTTCCAGTGGCCAAACCGTTTCGAAACAATCACCAGCCGTTTCGAAACACCAAGGCCATTACAGGCCCCCGTTTTGAAACGCCAATGGGTGTATCGATACGGTTTTCCCAGAAGCTGCAGATTTTGATGGTTTTTCATGCATAAACCCATTCACATATGGCATAAGATTGTAACCCCTAAACTCATTTATAGCCTCAAACATGAAATTTCACATGTCTATAGGCATGCATCCTATTATCCATACCAAGCAATCAACCAATCTCCAAAACAAGCATTAAAAGGCCATTTACAATCTCAAACCATTAAAAGCAACATGCAACAAACTAGGGAGTTCAACACATCTCCCGAAATACATCTTAGGTTCCCATTGCCAAAATACAAAAACTAGTAGTATATGAAAACATCACCATACATGAGCTTGGTTTTCCTTGGACACTCTAGCCTCCTTGTTGCCCTTAAGCACTTCAATTGTCTGCATTATTGGTTTAAAAGAGAGAGCGTAAGCACAATTTCTTAGTGAGGTATGCTCTAAAGAAAACAACACAATAATGCAATTTAGAAAACACTTTCAACAAAGCTTTCTAAACACATGCTCAACTCTTTTCATGCAACCTTGCATACATACAAGCATCTCATGCTTAATTACAACCATCACATCATATTGGCTTTCAAGTGATAATTCATAACCATTTACAACACAAAACACAATCGGATACGCGGATTACAAGGGTTGTCCCACACGCTTCATACACACTATCGAACAACATAAGGTGGAGTTTATCGGTACAATCACAACCCCTCAACACCCGTGATGGAGTTTAACAGTACAATCACAACTCCTCCACATCACTCATCGATAGTTGTATAATTCCACTAACGAGTGCAAGGGACACATAACACAAGATCCGCACACGGACTTTTAACCACCGTTGTGATCTTACCTCACTCGTTAGGATACTTGGATGGAGTTTACGGTACAATCACAACCTCTCAACATCCAAGGCGACTTTATTCACGATGCACCCAATCCTATAGCCGGCTAACTATATCTGATTCAAGTACTCTAAAACCATTACATCACTTGCCAATATACATCATTTACCATCAACAACTCATTATTTTAAAGCATTAATCAAAGCCATTAAACATCATGCATCACTATGCATCAAAACCATATTTACAATATGACAAACCAAGGATCTCTTACCTTGAGCATCCTTCAACACATGGCTTTCAAAACCAGCATTAACCATGCTAAAACATGCTTTTAAAACAGAATTTAAACATGCAAATATAACCAATGCATCAAACCACTTCATGGCTCATTCAAGAGAGTTTTTCCGAAAACTTACTCTTGAGCTTAACTTAGTTGTTTAGACTTAAACTAAGCTCCCAAAACCTTCCAACAATCGTTTCAAAGCTGGAAACCCATGTAACACCCCTTTCCCGGTTTAGGAGCAGAGAGTGTTACCAAACTAAGCTGAACTGAATAGGTCAAAATTTCAAGGAAATTTAAAACTTTTTTTATATCCCCTCTAATCCAGTTGAATCATTTGACATACCTAATAGCTTATATTAATTTACAAGGACACATTTCATTTGCATATTATAAATTTAACTACTGCGATTACCTATTTCATCTTGTTCATATTAACTTATTTAATTATTACATGTTTAGACTACTTATACTTAATGCATATTTCGAACTTGCAAGGTTAAACTTATTCATTATTCCATTCAGGTCACTAACCTTTAGGGTTCCTAATAGTACTAAGTACTAACTTGCCAAACCAATTATATAGCACGATTTTTATTCATGTGACTTATATGTCAAATCGAATTACCATTCTAATCACATATCATTCGAAAGCCACTAAGAAACTAGATCCATGTCTAGACATTATCTAGTCTAAGGTCAGTTATGACATTATTTTCATATACCAAACCAAAACATGCATACATAACCTTTTGGCTTACTATATTTATATCCAAATCTTAACCATTTAATCCCATGCATTTAAGCAATCATTTCTAACTAAGTTAATCCAAATCATACATGATCTATCTAAGCATAACCAAGGTTATCATATGTTAACGCTTAGAGATTAAACAAACCATTGGATAATTAAGTTTACTTGACATGGCTTAGCTAATCTTAATAACAAACCAAAGTTAACCAACTTATACAAAATGTTCCAAAATGCCAAAATGCATACTAGTATATGTACATCAATGCCACCCTTAGGAGGTACAAACAAAATCGAAACATCATACATTGTTCCTTGCTTGTGCCAAGCTAGCTAGATCAACCTTGAGATGGCTCAAAATCCTAGATACCTGAAACTTTGGGAAGAAGGCAAAGCGAGTGATAAGTACATAGTGTACTTAGTGAGGTAGCATCTAGAGCTAACCAATTAATTTCATACATACACCAAAATACTACTTAGCCGAATGGCATGGATCAATTAACCTCAATTAGCCAATAATTCAATCAGCATGCTTAATTCAAGTATATATTTTTACATCTAAGTCATGGCAACCAAATTAATTGAATGTATATTCATTCATACATATTACTCTTAAAGCATGATAATCAATCCAATTCAGGCTTAATTCAAACTATCCTACATCACACAAGCATGCATAACTAAAACAAAAGCACATATGTTTATGCACTAACTAGTACATTCCGAATGCATAGTTCATTTAACCAATTTTCATATTAATGTATTCATTGAGCCATGCTAAGATCAAATGTTATCATAACAATTTTCATATACTAAAACTCTTAATAGCCATATCGTAATCGAATGCTTCCTTAGCAACTTATCAAACAAATGCTATCATAGTAACTTTTAATTTCCAATGCTCTTTAAGCTATATCATATCAAATGCAATTCTTATTAACAAATTGCATACACAAATGCTTTTGATGCATTAGGTTCATATTAACCATTATTTACCATTTATTGCCTCGGTGCTAGTTAGACCAGGTAAACAAGTCAACAAAAGGTACACTAAGTACCTAACAAAAGTACCACAAAGGTACTAACAAAAGATACCCAAGGTATCTAACTAAGGTGCACAAAACACCATCCAAAAGTACGCGAAGTACTGAACAAAGTACCGAAGTATTGGGCAAAAGTATAGGAAGTACTAACAAGACGAGCTCAGACTCTATGCATGCCTTACTACCTATGACCAACTATCAACCAAGGCTTCATTTATTTCTCATTAGCAATCGAATTCGTTTGTTAGGCTTTCAATTCATACTAGCCATGTTTCATGTCACAAGGTCAAGCATTCATAACATGCTATCAAACAAGGTCATTTATATTATCACATACATATCACATGCATGATTCACATACCTGGCACTTCGCAGCAGCGTGCCAAAACTTACCTCGACATTACCAAGCCATGCACATGAACTAGTCTAGTCCTAGAATTTTAGCAATCAATTCATGGCATCACACAAGTTATCAACCAAAATTATCCTTCTTCACTTATTACCAAATATGATTTTAGTCCATTTACATGACAAATATTCAGCTCAAGGCTGGTTAGGACCTAGGTTCTAACCCTAAGGGAGGCTACACTCACAATACTCCAAGCTGTCCCACTAAGGGTTGTGGATGACCACTCCTTTGCTCTTTCTTTTTGATTGCTCTAGCAGCCTTTCTTCTTCGAAATCATCCACTTTCACGTCCTCTAACAATTTACACACACATAGCCATCAATTAGAATGCATACAATCAATCCATTTATGCATCTATATGCCATACAAATGCAAAATCCAAAACTGTCCCGTAACAGGCAGTTTATCGACCCTTTACTAAAATTTACATATCTTTTAATCCGTAAGTCGGTTTTTCAATTATCTTATACCGTTAGAAAGCTAATGAGACCCTCTATTTAACCATAATGGGATTACATTTTATTATCTTACCATTTAATACAGTTTTTTAACTAAAGACAGCCCTACTTTCATTTTCGGACAGCCTTGACCTATTGAATTGATCTATTTCCAGATTTTTCTCTATAACTCCAAATTGAGTTTCGTTTCTTCCCAAGTCTTCTAGACATGTGAAAGTTTAATCATACAAATTTTCAGCTCAAATTACCAACTACATTAGTCTCGGTAGCCATTTAAAGTGGCTGTTCCAGAACTGAAAATTCTGGACAGCATGTTCTAGCTTAATTCACTAATTTTCTTAGGGACCAATTCACCTACAAATGTATATAAACATCACACCACATTTCTAATTAGTGTCTTAACTTAATATACACTTAATGACATAACCAATTACCAAGTTTCACCTATCCACTTCAGCTCACAACTCTAGTATAGCCAAAACAGTTTCGGTTTAGTGCTCAATCACACATTGCTAATTCAATTTGGTCCCAAACATATACTTATGAATTTTTCAGCATCTTACACACATAATTAGCATCATTTAATCCATTTTACAGCAGCCATTTACATACTTACACATCAATTATCCATTGACACATTTTACACTTCTAAATTTTCACTATCATAACCTCAACATGGATGTTTATGTTCTAACAATTTGGCAGCACACTCAACCCAAAATCAACATATATCATGCATTATTAAAAGAGGATAATCATACATTACCTTCTCAACAAAGACCATGCAAAAACTCCCCAAAACTTGAGCCAAAACAGTCCCAAACTCAAGCCCTCTCTCAATTTTCGGCTAAGAGAAGAGAATGGTGACAACTTCCCCAAACTCTTAGCTTTCACTCAAATTTCTCTATTTTCTAAGGATTTGGACTCACTAATCTCATGAAACAAAGGAACAAAAGTGAGCTCTCTAAGCTTTCTTGCAAAAATCAGCTATGGAGACTAAGTGAAGATGAAACCCACTTTCTCTTTCCTCTAAGAGAAGATGATAAGGTTGAAATCTCATTATTATGAATCCCATTGGTGGAGAATTGCCACCTCAATTCCCACTTATCATCTCTTAAAAGTTTAGCATGCAAACACCAAACTTTGCCTTGTTTTTATTTAAGTCATCTTAATTGTGCCAATCACTTTCTTTTTACTTCAATTTAAGTCCAAACTTTTAATTTAATTTATTAAGTATCAATTACTTATCAATTGAGCTACCTCACTTCATTTTATTACAATTTAATCCTAGTCTCCCTAGATTAAAAGATTAATTTCACCTTTCTAAATTAATTATCCATGTCACATATTCGAATTCCTCTTAATCTTAATGGCACATGTCATCAAATAGGAAATGGCTTAATTGAAATCATCCTAGGCCCGGTTTAGGGTGTTACAATTCTCCCCCTCTTAAAAGAAATTCGTCCTCGAATTTACCTAAGGGGAAGAGATGTGGGTATTGCTCTTTTATAGTGGCTTCGAGTTCCCAAGTAGCTTCTTCTACCTTATGATTCCTCCAAAGGACTTTTACCAGGGGAATTGACTTATTACGAAGCCTTCTAACTTCCCGATCAAGAATCTGAACCGGTTCTTCTTCATAAGACAAGTCGGAATTCAATTCCACCTCTTCCGGTTCCAGAACGTGAGAAGGATCGGATCTATGCTTCCTGAGCATTGAGACATGGAAGACGTTGTGGATCTTATCGAACTAACTAGGAAGTGCAAGACGATAAGCCACAGGACCAATTCTTTCGACAATTTCAAAAGGTCCAATGAATCGAGGGCTAAGCTTTCCTTTTCTTCCGAATCTGAAGACTTTCTTCCAAGGAGAAACTTTTAGGAAGACCTTGTCCCCAACATTGTGTTGAATGTCTCTCCGTTTCAAGTCGGCATAAGCCTTTTGCCTGTCGAAGGCTTGCTTCAATCGATCATCGATAATTCGAACTTATTCCTCAGTTTCCCGGAGCATTTGAGGTCCTAAAATCTTATTCTCTCCCAATTCAGACCAGCACAAAGGAGTTCTACATTTCCTCCCGTATAGAGCTTCGAAAGGAGCCATCTGAATAGATGCTTGATAGCTATTATTGTACGCAAACTCTACCAGGGGCAAGGACTTCTCCAAATTCTTTTCGAAATCGATAATACATGCCCGAAGCATGTCTTCCAAGACTTGAATTACTCTTTTAGATTGACCATCACTCTGAGGATGATAAGCTGTACTGAGATTGAGTTTGGTCCCAAGAGCTTGTTGTAACGACTTCCAAAATCGTGCAGTGAAACGAGGATCTCGGTCTGATATAATGGAAATAGGAATACCGTGAAGACGGATGACTTCTCGAATATACAACTCAGCTAAAGCTTCCAGTCTCATGCTCATTCTGACAGGAATGAAATGGGCTGATTTGGTGAATCTATCAACTATCACCCAAATTGCATCGTTCTTTCTTGGTGTACAAGGAAGTCCAGATACGAAATCCATGGTGATTAGTTCCCACTTCCATTGCGGAAATTTGATTGGTTGTAACAAACCAGTTGGAACTCGATGTTCAGCCTTCACACGTTGGCAATTCAAGCACCTAGACACATAATCGTTGATAGCAGTCTTCATTCCCGGCCACCAGTACAAGGGCTTGAGATCCTTGTACATCTTTACTGATCCCGGATGAACAGAGAAGAGACTTTGGTGAGCCTCACTGAGGATCTTCTCTTGGAATTCCTTATTATCAGGGATACAAATTCTAACTCGGAAATAGATTAGACCATTCGGCTTAACCAAGAAGTCAGAATTAGAATCAAGCTTAGAGATGATTTCTGAAGTTCGGGATCAAGCTGTTGAATCTCTTTGATCCTGGTGATTAGACTAGATTGAATTTGGAGTTCCGATAGATAATTTCGAGCTTTTGCAAGTCGAAAATGAGCATTGATAGCCGTTGGAGCTACAAGAGGTCAATTTAAACACGTTATTATCAAGATTAAAGATTTCAGTTGACTTCCTTGTCTAACAAGGAAGTGTTCGAACTCTTTCTTGGAAATCAAGAAAGATTAAAATTTTCTCTCAAGAATTTAAATGAAGGTTTAAATGAATTTATGAATTTTTTTTAAGACTTACCGGGAGTCGGTTTTCTACTCAGTGCATCTGCTACTACATTAGCCTTCCCGGGATGGTAATAAATTACTAGATCATAATCCTTTAGTAACTCCATCCACCTTCTCTGTCTCAGATTTAATTCTTTTTGGGTGAGAAGGTATTTGAGACTTTTGTGATCCGTGAATAGGTGACACCGCTCACCGTATAAGTAATGTCTCCAAATCTTGAGTGCAAAGACGATTGCGGCTAACTCAAGGTCATGTGTCGGGTAATTAAGCTCATGTGGCTTTAATTGTCGGGATGCATATGCTATAACCTTTTCTTCTTGCATCAACACACAACCTAGACCCGAATAGGATGCATCACTATAAACTACAAATTCTTTCCCCGATTCAGGTTGGGTCAGTACCGGAGCATGAGTTAGAGCTTGTTTCAACTGATCAAAACTTCGTTGTTGATTTTCGGACCAAGAAAAGGGCTGATCCTTTCTAAGGAGTTTGGTTAGGGACAAAGCAATCGTAGAGAATCCTTTAACGAATCTTCGATAATAACCTGCTAAACCAAGAAAACTGCGAACCTCACTAACATTCTTTGGAGGTTGCCAATCAATCACAGTTTGTATCTTCTTAGAATCAACTTTGATTCCATCGGCCGAGATAACATGACCGAGGAATGACACTTCCGAAAGCCAAAATTCACATTTGGAGAATTTGGCAAAGAGTTGATGCTCCCTAAGAGTTTGCAATACAATTCTAAGATGATCATAGTGTTCTTCTTTGCTTTGGGAGTAAACAAGAATGTCGTCAATAAATACGACCACAAACGTATCAAGAAACGGCTTGAAGACTCGATTCATAAGGTCCATAAAGGCTGCCGGGGCGTTGGTTAGCCCGAATGGCATTATGAGGAACTCAAAGTGACCGTAACGAGTTCAGAAAGCCGTTTTGGGTACATCCTCCTCCTTTACTCTCATTTGATAGTAACCCGACCTTAAATCAATTTTAGAGAATACAGCTGCACCACGAAGTTGATCAAACAGATCTTCAATTCTCGGTAATGGATATTTATTCTTAATTGTTATCTGATTCAGCCTCCGATAGTCGATACACAGCCGCATCGAGCCATCTTTCTTCTTTACGAACAAAACCGGAGCACCCCAAGGAGAAGTTCTCGGTCGGATAAAACCCTTGTCTTGGAACTCTTCAATTTGCTTCTTTAATTCTTTCAACTCAATAGGGGCCATTCGATATGGTGTAATTGACACCGGATTAGTTCCAGGATGAATGTCAATTCCGAATTCTACTTCCCGAATTGGAGGGAGTCCAGGAAGTTCTTCCGGAAAGACATCGGTAAATTCTGACACCACTGGCATCGATGGCAAGTCGAAATCATAGTCATCTTGCAACACCATAGCGGAAAAAATCGAGGTAGGCTTCTTATCAATTAACAGGATAGATTCCTTTCCTAAACCTCAGAGATAAAGTCTACGATTCTGACAGTCTATCCAAGCTTGATGCTTTCCCAACCAATCTAATCCCAAGATTAGATCGAATTCACATGTTGGCAAGACATAAAGGTCGATGGGAAATGGAATGCCTCGAATAGTAATAGGACAGTCTTTAACAAGAAGATTAATTAGCTTATTTCCTCCTATCGGATTTGAGACTATAAGGCTAGATGCAACAGATTCAGATTTCATATTCAACTTAGCAAGCAATTTTGAACAGATAAAAGAATGAGTGGATCCCGAGTCAATAAGAGCATATGCAGGATTTAAGTTCAAATCGACAATACCTGCAATCACGTCAGGTGATTCCTCCTCTTCTCTACCACGAATGTGATAAACTCGGGCATGAGTTCGTGATTCCTGATGAGTGGCAATAGATTGATGGCCTTTCCCTCTACCTTGATTCCCAGACTGTGCTTGCCTCAGACCCTTGTTTTTGTTCTGAGACACCGGACTCAAATTGGTACGAGACTGAGTTGTAGCCTTGTTAGGATTTTGGGGGCAATCCTTAATAAAATGATCTGCCCCACCACATGCATAACATAACTTCATCTAAAGACGACAAGGACCCGTATGAAACTTCTGACAAAATTGGCAAGCAGAAGTTTTTCCAGAATTTCCCGTGCTATGAACAGAGGTAACCGGGGCTGAAGGTCTATTTACCGACTGAGGTCTCGGTACATAATGACTCTTGGATTCAAGATGGTAGGTCGAGGAGCCTTCTTTCTGGTTCTTGGCTTTCTTTGACTTCCAATAATACTTATCCTCCCGTTTACGCTTCTTGTCATTTCCATTTCCACCCTTCCTCTTCTCTGAAGCTTTCATCTTAGCTTCAGTTGCAATAGCCCGATTGACGAGAGTTTGGAAGTCGATGATTCCCAAAGCTGTGAACATAGGGCTCATTTCATCATTCAAGCCATCGATGAACATTTGGCACTTCTGCTTCTCAGTCTTGACGTACTCTGCACCATATTTGCAGTACTTGCAAAAATCAGCCACATACTGCTCTATAGGCCTATTAGCCTGCTTAAGATACAAGAATAGTCTTCGTCGTTCAGCTAGACTCTGCTCACTTATGTAGTTCTTCTTAAACTCTTCCACAAAGAAACTCCAAGTAACTGAGTCAATAGGAGCAGTCAAGATCATAGTCTCCCACCAACACAAGGCCTCATCGGCTAGAAGCGAGATAGCACATTCAAGCTTGTGCTCATCCGTGCAATGCAATTGTTTGGTTAGAATCAGAGTGGTACGCTCAAGCCAAATTTCAGCTTCTTCCGGCTTCTCCTCACTAACACCAGCAAACGTACAGGCTCGATGCTGAGCAAGTTTCTCAATAGGAGTCTGACTTGGTGCAACAACAGCAGGAGCAACAGGGTGATCTTGTCTAAGATTAGACACTAACTGATCAAACATCTCCTTCATACTCAGGAGACATTCCCTTTGAACATTTTGGATAGCAGAGGCTTCCAGCTCAGGGGCAGCTTTTACGGGAGGTTGATCTTGTTCTTGTGGAGGGTTTGATTCCATCCTCACATCGTCCCCTTTGTTAAAGGATCCCTCAAGACCATCATTGTCTCGGCCTTTTGGTGTTTCAGGCATTCTACAAATGGGTAAACAAGGAAAAGGTTCAAATAAGCAAGAACACAAGCACGTATGGTATACAACTCCTAGGTGGCATAGTTCAATTCTATGTGATGCATGCACATTCAAGTAGTCCTAGAACCCATACCTAAAGCTCTGATACCACTTAATGTAACACCTCTTTCCCGGTTTAGGAGCAGAGAGTGTTACCAAACTAAGCTGAACTGAATAGGTCAAAATTTCAAGGAAATTTAAAACTTTTTTTTATATCCCCTCTAATCCAGTTGAATCATTTGACATACCTAATAGCTTATATTAATTTACAAGGACACCTTTCATTTGCATATTATAAATTTAACTACTGCGATTACCTATTTCATCTTGTTCATATTAACTTATTTAATTATTACATGTTTAGACTACTTATACTTAATGCATATTTCGAACTTGCAAGGTTAAACTTATTCATTATTCCATTCAGGTCACTAACCTTTAGGGTTCCTAATAGTACTAAGTACTAACTTGCCAAACCAATTATATAGCACGATTTTATTCATGTGACTTATACGTCAAATCGAATTACCATTCTAATCACATATCATTCGAAAGCCACTAAGAAACTAAATCCATGTCTAGACATTATCTAGTCTAAGGTCAGTTATGACATTATTTTCATATACCAAAACATGCATACATAACCTTTTGGCTTACTATATTTATATCCAAATCTTAACCATTTAATCCCATGCATTAAGCAATCATTTCTAACTAAGTTAATCCAAATCATACATGATCTATCTAAGCATAACCAAGGTTATCATATGTTAACGCTTAGAGATTAAACAAACCATTGGATAATTAAGTTTACTTGACATGGCTTAGCTAATCTTAACAACAAACCAAAGTTAACCAACTTATACAAAACGTTCCAAAATGCCAAAATGCATACTAGTATATGTACATCTATGCCACCCTTAGGAGGTACAAACAAAATCGAAACATCATACATTGTTCCTTGCTTGTGCCAAGCTAGCTAGATCAACCTTAAGATGGCTCAAAATCCTAGATACCTGAAATTTTGGGAAGAAGGCAAAGCGAGTGATAAGTACATAGTGTACTTAGTGAGGTAGCACCTAGAGCTAACCAATTAATTTCATACATACACCAAAATACTACTTAGCCGAATGGCATGGATCAATTAACCTCAATTAGCCAATAATTCAATCAGCATGCTTAATTCAAGTATATATTTTTACATCTAAGTCATGGCAACCAAATTAATTGAATGTATATTCATTCATACATATTACTCTTAAAGCATGATAATCAATCCAATTCAGGCTTAATTCAAACTATCCTACATCACACAAGCATGCATAACTAAAACAAAAGCACATATGTTTATGCACTAACTAGTACATTTCGAATGCATAGTTCATTTAACCAATTTTCATATTAATGTATTCATTGAGCCATGCTAAGATCAAATGTTATCATAACAATTTTCATATACTAAAACTCTTAATAGCCATATCGTAATCGAATGCTTCCTTAGCAACTTATCAAACAAATGCTATCATAGTAACTTTTAATTTTCAATGCTCTTTAAGCTATATCATATCAAATGCAATTCTTATTAACAAATTGCATACACAAATGCTTTTGATGCATTAGGTTCATATTAACCATTATTTACCATTTATTGCCTCAGTGCTAGTTAGACCAGGTAAACAAGTCAACAAAAGGTACACTAAGTACCTAACAAAAGTACCACAAAGGTACTAACAAAAGATACCCAAGGTATCTAACTAAGGTGCAAAAACCACCATCCAAAAGTACGCGAAGTACTGAACAAAGTACCGAAGTATTGGGCAAAAGTACATGAAGTACTAACAAGACGAGCTCAGACTCTAGGCATGCCTTACTACCTATGACCAACTATCAACCAAGGCTTCATTTATTTCTCATTAGCAATCGAATTCGTTTGTTAGGCTTTCAATTCATACTAGCCATGTTTCATGTCACAAGGTCAAGCATTCATAACATGCTATCAAACAAGGTCATTTATATTATCACATACATATCACATGCATGATTCACATACCTGGCACTCCGCAGCAGCGTGCCAAAACTTACCTCGACATTACCAAGCCATGCACATGAACTAGTCTAGTCCTAGAATTCTAGCAATCAATTCATGGCATCACACAAGTTATCAACCAAAATTATCCTTCTTCACTTATTACCAAATATGATTTTAGTCCATTTACATGACAAATATTCAGCTCAAGGCTGGTTAGGACCTAGGTTCTAACCCTAGGGGAGGCTACACTCACAATACTCCAAGCTGTCCCACTAAGGGTTGTGGATGACCACTCCTTTGCTCTTTCTTTTTGATTGCTCTAGCAGCCTTTCTTCTTCGAAATCATCCACTTTCACGTCCTCTAACAATTTACACACACATAGCCATAAATTAGAATGCATACAATCAATCCATTTATGCATCTATATGCCATACAAATGCAAAATCCAAAACTGTCCCGTAACAGGCAGTTTATCGACCCTTTACTAAAATTTACATATCTTTTAATCCGTAAGTCGGTTTTTCAATTATCTTATACCGTTAGAAAGATAATGAGACCCTCTATTTAACCATAATGGGTTTACATTTTATTATCTTACCATTTAATACAGTTTTTTAACTAAAGACAGCCCTACTTTCATTTTCGGACAGCCTTGACCTATTGAATTGATCTATTTCCAGATTTTTCTCTATAACTCCAAATTGAGTTTCGTTTTTTCCCAAGTCTTCTAGACATGTGAAAGTTTAATCATACAAATTTTCAGCTCAAATTACCAACCACATTAGTCTCGGTAGCCATTTAAAGTGGCTGTTCCAGAACTGAAAATTCTGGACAGCATGTTCTAGCTTAATTCACTAATTTTCTTAGGGACCAATTCACCTACAAATGTATATAAACATCACACCACATTTCTAATTAGTGTCTTAACTTAATATACACT
The DNA here is from genome assembly GCA_958450335.1 of Hibiscus tridactylites. Taxonomy (NCBI): domain Eukaryota; kingdom Viridiplantae; phylum Streptophyta; class Magnoliopsida; order Malvales; family Malvaceae; genus Hibiscus; species Hibiscus tridactylites. The sequence goes on along the minus strand of OY288283.1, from coordinate 78,945,824 downwards.
TAATGACATAACCAATTACCAAGTTTCACCTATCCACTTCAGCTCACAACTCTAGTATAGCCAAAACAGTTTCGGTTTAGTGCTCAATCACACATTGCTAATTCAATTTGGTCTCAAACATATACTTATGAATTTTTCAGCATCTTACACACATAATTAGCATCATTTAATCCATTTTAAAGAAGCCATTTACATACTTACACATCAATTATCCATTGACACATTTTACACTTCTAAATTTTCACTATCATATCCTCAACAAGCATGTTTATGTTCTAACAATTTGGCAGCACACTCAACCCAAAATCAACATATATCATGCATTATTAAAAGAGGATAATCATACATTACCTTTTCAACAAAGACCATGCAAAAACTCCCCAAAACTTGAGCCAAAACAGTCCCAAACTCAAGCCCTCTCTCAATTTTCGGCTAAGAGAAGAGAATGGTGACAGCTTCCCCAAACTCTTAGCTTTCACTCAAATTTCTCTATTTTCTAAGGATTTAGACTCACTAATCTCATGAAACAAAGGAACAAAAGTGAGCTCTCTAAGCTTTCTTGCAAAATACAGCTATGGAGACTAAGTGAAGATGAAACCCACTTTCTCTTTCCTCTAAGAGAAGATGAAAAGGTTGAAATCTCATTATTATGAATCCCATTGGTGGAGAATTGCCACCTCAATTCCCACTTATCATCTCTTAAAAGTTTAGCATGCAAACACCAAACTTTGCCTTGTTTTTATTTAAGTCATCTTAATTGTGCCAATCACTTTCTTTTTACTTCAATTTAAGTCCAAACTTTTAATTTAATTTATTAAGTATCAATTACTTATCAATTGAGCTACCTCACTTCATTTTATTACAATTTAATCCTAGTCTCCCTAGTTAAAAGATTAATTTCACCTTACTAAATTAATTATCCATGTCACATATTCGAATTCCTCTTAATCTTAATGGCACATGTCATCAAATAGGAAATGGCTTAATTGAAATCATCCTAGGCCCGGTTTAGGGTGTTACAACCCAACTCCACTCACCAATTCCGTTTCGCAAGCTTGTCGAAACGCCGATCAAGCCTCCAGATCAACTCCAAAGTTGTCCGAAGAAGTCTCCCCTGTTTTAAACACATCAAAGCAGAGGATTAATGCATCATCATGCATTGAAATCTTCAGCCAACACACTTAAACTCACAGTTCTACTTAAAACCCACATTTCGACTACCAAACATAACTGAAATCACCTCCAAACTCTTCTGAAACTTAACCCCAGCCAAGATCCATCAATTCTAATCATTTCTAAACATCAATCAACATCCAAAATAAACCTAAACTCGTCCTTATACCTCCAGCTATAACAGAACACCAAGATCACCTCAAAAACCACCATTTTCATAAGCAAAAACTTAGGAAATACAACCTATTCGGGTTTGCATTGATAAAACCTCATTTACACATCATTAGACATCCAAAATACATTTAAGAATCATCTCAAAACAGAGCCCAAACAATCACAAGAAAATTCTTCAAGATTTCTTCCAAATCTTGAGTTTTAAGCCAAAATCAAGTTTCTAACATTAAAACCATTTATAAAACTTAAATTAAGGATTGATAACTTGGGAATTTCAGTACAGAACTGAGTATTTAGAGGAGAAGAACAATCTTACTTCTAAATGGTGATTTCTCCTTCATTTGAGCCAATTTCCTTGAAAATTCAATGAGGAAATCAAAAGGATTTGATTCAAGATTGATTAGAAACTAATTGATGATAGAAATCTCATCAATTGAAGTGGAAATCAATGAAAAAGTTGCTGGAGAAAAGTGTTTGGATGATGGAATTTTGAGAGAAAAAGAAATGAGAAAATTTTAGGAAAAGGTAGTTATCATTTTTCCAAAAGGTAGTTTCTCTTCTCTTTTAATTAATTAAAACATTAATTAATTCACTCAAATTAAGGAAAAATCTGGAGAAATTATTTTTGGGTAAATTAGCTCCTTAAAGATTCAAAGTTTCAATCCTTACAAAACAGTCACCACTAAACTTTTCAAAAATCGCATTTTAGTCACTACACCGAAATATAGTATTTCCAAACCTTATTTTGTAAAATTGATTTCACCACTCTCTTATATATATTAAAAGAGGATTTTTTAGATATTTTTCCATATTTTTAAAGCATCCCGAACTAGGCTTTCCCTAAAACCTCCTTTTATATTCAAACCGTTTCTCAGACCAGTCCGACCAAACCCTAAAACTTTTAATCCCAAAATTAGGGTGTTACAACTCTCCCCCCTTAAGAAATTTCATCCTCGAAATTTACCTGGAGGAAAAAGGTACGAAAAATGCTTCAACATATCATCCTTTTTTCTCACATGGCTTCCTCAACACCACGATACTTCCACAACACCTTAACCAATTCAATGGTCTTGCCTCGAAGAACTTTACTGTCCGAATCCAGAATTTCAACCGGCTCCTCATCATAGGTCAAGTCTGGATTCAACTCCACTTCCTCCACATGCATAACATGCGAATGATCGGATCTATACCTCTGAATCATAAAGACATGAAACACATCATGAATCTTTTCCAACTCTTGCGGTAACCTCATCTTGTACGCAACAGGACCCACACGTTCAATCACCTCGTATGGTCCAATGTACCTAGGGCTCCACTTACCCTTCCGGCCAAACCTCATCACCTTCTTCCAAGGCGAAACCTTCAAGAATACACGGTCACCTACCGCAAACTCAATCTCCTTACGCTTCAAATCCGCGTAAGACTTCTATCGATCAGAAGCTGCCTTCAATCGCTCACAAATGAGCTTCACCTTCTCGGTGGTTCCTTTCAACAAAGCCGGCATTGGAACCAACTTCCGACCTGTCTCAGCCCAGCAAAGAGGAGTTCTGCACTTCCTCCCGTACAAGGCTTCATAAGGTGCTATTTGAATACTTGCCTGGTAGCTATTGTTATAAGCAAACTCCACCAAAGGCAAATGCTTCTTCCAAGAGCCCTGAAACTCAATTACACAGCACCTCAACATATCCTCAAGCACTTGGATAACACGCTCAGACTGTCCATCCAACTGTGGATGATAAGAAGTACTGAAATTCAGCCGCGTACCCAAAGCTTGATGCAAACACTCCCAAAAACGCGACGTAAATCTCGGATCTCTATCCGACACAATAGACTTTGGCACACCATGCAGTCGCACAATCTCAGCAATGTACAACTCTGCAAACTTGTCCAATGTATACGTAGTATGCACAGGTAAGAAATGCGCACACTTCGTAAGGCGATCCACAATCACCCACACCGAATTCTTTTTCGATGGCGACAAAGGCAAACCAGACACAAAGTCTATGGTAATCCTTTCCCACTTCCACTCAGGAATCTTCAACGGTTGCAACAACCCAGAAGGAAACTGATGTTTAGCCTTAACCCGCTGACAAACCATGCACTTACTCACGTACTCCGCAACATCCTTCTTCAAACCCACCCAATAGTACTCATCCTTAAGATCACGATACATCTTAGTACTACCAGGGTGCATAGCAAAAGGACTACTATGAGCTTCAGTCATAATAGTACGCCTCAACTCAGCATCATTCGGTACTACTATCCGACTCCCAAAACATAGAACCCCATCATCATTAAAACAGAAATCTGATGGTCTATCCTCAGCAATATCTTGAACATGTGGCACCAAAGAATCATCCAACAACTGGTTGTCCTTTATCAACTGAACCAAAGATGGTTTTACTTGCAATTCAGCCACAAGACCCCCATCTCGTGAAATAATCAAGCTAGCAAACATAGCCCTCAACTCCACTGCCACCTTCCTGCTCAAAGCATTTGCTACAACATTAGCTTTTCCCAGATGGTACTCGATCGTCAGGTCGTAATCTTTAAGCAACTCAACCTAACGTCGTTGCTTAAGATTCAACTCTTTTTGAGACATCAGATACTTCAAACTTTTGTGATCCGTGTACACAGTACACTTCTCACCATACATGTAATGTGTCCAAATTTTCAAAGCAAAGACCACCGCATCTAACTCAATATCATGCGTAGGATAATTGCGCTCATGCACCTTCAACTGGCGCGATGCATAAGCCACCACCTTACCCTCTTGCATCAACACACACCCCAAACCTACATAGGATGCGTCGATGTACACCACAAACTCTTTCACTGATTCAGGTTGAACCAAGATAGGAGCTTGCATCAAAGCTGCCTTAAGCTTCTCAAAAGCCTGTTGTCTTGCCTCCGTCCACTCATACTTGATATTCTTCTGCAACAACTTCGTTAAAGGTGCAACAATCTTTGAAAATCCATCCACAAACCTACGGTAGTATCCTGCCAACCCAAGGAAACTACGGACTTCATGAATAGACTTAGGAGACTTCCAATTCATCATCGCCTCAATCTTTTGAGGATCAACACGAATCCCCTCAGCAAAAAACCACATGACCAAGGAAAACAACTTCCCTAAGCCAAAATTCGCACTTGCTCAACTTAGCATAAAGCTGATTCTCCAACAACGCCTGCAACACAATCCGCAAATGCCCTTCATGCTCCTTCTCAGTACGAGAGTACACAAGGATATCATCAATGAACACCATTACAAACTTGTCCAGGTATTCATGGAACACTCTATTCATCACGTCCATAAAAGTTGCAGGAGCATTCGTCAAGCCAAACAACATCACAAGGAACTCATAATGCCCATACCTTGTCCTAAAGGCTATTTTTGGCACATCCACATCCTTCACCTTGAGCTGGTAATAACCTGACCTTAAATCAATCTTAGAGAACACAGCCGCTCCCCAAAACTGATCAAAAAGATCATCAATCCTCGGCAAAGGATACCGATTCTTGAGAGTCAACTTGTTCAGCTGACGATAATCAATGCACATTCTCATAGTGCCATCCTTCTTCTTCACAAAAAAAAACTGGTGCACCCCAAGGTGACACACTCAGCCGAATGAAACCACGATCAAGCAACTCCTGAAGTTGCATCTTCAGTTCCTTCAACTCCTTAGGTGTCATTCGGTAAGGAGTAATGGACACTGGAGTTGTTTTTTCATACAACTCAATTCCAAACTCCACCTCTCAACTAGGAGGCAATCATGGTAACTCCTCCGGAAACACTCCAGGAAACTCTCGCACAGTCCTGATATCTTGAACTGTCAACTCCTTAGAGCTAGGATTCATCACAAAGGCCAGATAAGCCTCACAACCTTGCCTCAGCATTCGGCTTGCTTCCAACGAAGACACCACATTGGCAAGGAACTTCACATTCTCACCAACCAACACTACCTCATAATCATCTGCAAGCTTCAACGAAACTCGCTTGTTCTGAAAATCCACTACAGCTCGATGTTCAACAAGCCAATCCATACCAAAGATTACATCAAAACCATAAAATGGCAATTCCATGAGATCAACAAGAAAAACATGGTTTTGCACTTCCAAAGGACATCTTCTATACAACTTCCGTGTCACAACGGTCTCACCAAAGGAACTAGTTACACGCATGCCCACATCCAAAGACTCAACAGGTAAACCAAGCAATTGAGCATGTTCACGCAATATGTATGAGTGTGTAGATCCAGAATCAATCAAGGAAAGTAATGATAAGGATTGCAAAGTAAAGGTACCCGCGATCACATCCGTATCATTTCTCCCCTCACGCTGAGCATACACTCGAGCCTGGCCACCACCCTCAGGTTGAACAGCAACCACATGCGCCACATTCCTCCCACCATCATCTCTGTGCTAAAAGTTACCACGGTCGCGCCCACGACCTCTCTGTGGTGCAACTACCCCAAGAGCACGTCCCTGACCACCACCGGCCAACAAAGGACACTCCCTCCTCATGTGGTCTGCCGAACCACAATTCCAGCATGAATTACCGGTCACCGCTATAGGAGCCTGAACCTCCCTCGCTGCTCGAGGACAATCTCGCCTCAAATGGCCACGAGATCCACACGTCCAGCACGTGTTCTGCTCAGCTCTCATCTTATCTCCTTGAACAGGTGCACCATGCCCTTCATTACCACGCCTAGAAGAAGACTGATGCCTCTTATCTCGTCCTCTCTTGTTCCGTCCACCACCGAAACTATAATCATCAGCTCTTTTGCCCGAGCTAGGACTAACACCTCTAGAAGACAAACCCAAGTTCTGCTCAATGTCCTTCGCTCTACTCACCAGCACATCAAAATCCGTATACTCAGCAGCAAGTATGAAAGTCTTCACATCCGTCACCAAACCATATCGGAAACGTTCACACCTCTCCCGCTCATCAGGAATTAGCTGAGGTGCGTACTGACTAAGGCGGACAAACTGAACCTCATATTCAGCCACCGTCATGCTTCCTTGCACAAGATACATGAATTCTCTTTTCTTCTCATCTAGGTATCGCACACCTAGATACTTTCGCTTGAACACGTTCAGAAGGAACGTCCAAGTCACATCATTCTCCTCCATTCTAGAAATAGTGGTCGTCCACCACGTATACGCATCATCATGTAGCAGTGACACAACACAGCCCAACTTCTACACATTGTTGCAGTTCATTTGCCCCAAAATCCTCTTGGTGCTTTCCAACCAAGATTCAGAACCTTCAGGAGATAAACCTCTGAACTCAGTCCCTCCCAGATTACGAAGACGTTCCAAAGGCAATCTCCCGTTAGCTTCACCCTGATGCGCAGCTCCGTGAGCTCCAGCTACTGCTGCCTGAAAGGCTCCAGAAATAGCCTGAATCAACACAGTCATGTCAGGAGCAGCTTGCCCCTGCACACCTTCAAGTCCAGCGACCCCAGCACCAGCACCAACACTAGCATTTTCACCTCCAGCACCACCACCGTCAGGTGGTCCACCACCAGGGGAGGAGGGATATCCACAACATTCTCAACATGTTCCTCATTCTCGTTCTGAGCCATAGCTCTCGTATTCATCCTCATCTCTCTAGGAGGCCCCATTTATAAGAAAACTATGCACTGACACAAATGCAATAAACATAATTAGGCTCCACAAGGTAAGTAATCCAAGTACTCAAGCTCATTTTCCAAAAAAAAAATCCTTTCATTAGTTTTGATATGGCAATGGGTTCCCCTAACATGCTTCAACATAGCATAGCATCATAATTGCAACCATACATCACAATTCAAACAACATTCTTTCATCCAAAAGCATATCATGCAAGTACACATACATATCCCACATAACCATTCCCATTTACACGAGAACTCAGCTCTGATTCCACCAAATGTAACCCCCCTAGCCCGGCCTAGACGGTTGACCCGAACTACGAAGATTACACGGGGAAAACAAAAGTCAACTCGAAAGTCAACCTTGATTAACGACCCTATTTTTTTAATCTTGTCTAGATACACATTAACCCTATGAGAGTATGCATGAAACATACATGTGAAAAGCACATCGATCGAACAACATGCGAGACTCAATTGCACAAAATACAAATATTAGGGACCAAAATGTAAATTCTGGAAATTAGAAGGTCTTAACTGATTTTTAAGTTACCAATATTAAATTAGTCACGTTACATGCTCCCCTGTCAAATTTCACCTTAATCGGACATCTCAAACTCATGCAATTGCAATTACAACATTCATGACTAAAACGTAAAGCTTGCAAACCTCAACATCATTCAAATTAGTGCCCAACGATCGCCTGTTTCGAAACGGTGTTGACCGTTCCGAAACACGGGTTCGTTTCGAGACTTGTTCCGAAACAGGGCCTTCTAGTGGCCAAACCGTTTCGAAACAGTCACCAGCCGTTTCGAAACACCAAGGCCATTACAGGCCCCCGTTTCGAAACGCCAATGGGTGTATCGATGCGGTTTGCCCAGAAGCTGCAGATTTTGCTAGTTTTTCATGCATAAACCCATTCAAACCCTTCTTAATGACCCTCTAATAATACCAACAAGTCATCATTCACATATGGCATAAGACTGTAACCCCTAAACTCATTTATAGCCTCAAACATGAAATTTCACATGTCTATAGGCATGCATCCTATTATCCAAACCAAGCAATCAGCCAATCTCCAAAACAAGCATTAAAAGGCCATTTACAATCTCAAACCATTAAAAGGAACATGCAACAAACTAGGGAGTTCAACACATCTCCCGAAACACATCTTAGGTCCCCATTGCCAAAATACCAAAACTAGTATTGTATGAAAACATCACCATACATGAGCTTGGTTTCCCTTGGACACTCTAGCCTCCTTGTTGCCCTTAAGCACTTCAATTTTCTGCATTATTGGTTCAAGAGAGAGAGCGTAAGCACAATTGCTTAGTGATGTATGCTCTAAAGAAAACAACACAATAATGCATTTTAGAAAACACTTTCAACAGAGCTTTCTAAACACATGCTCAACTCTTTTCATGCAACCTTGCATACATAACAAGCATCTCATGCTTAATTACAATCATCACATCATATTGTCTTTCAAGTGATAATTCATAACCATTTACAACACAAAACACAATCGGATACGCGGCTTACAAGCGTTGTCCCACACGCTTCATACACACTATCGAACAACATAAGGTGGAGTTTATCGGTACAATCACAACTCCTCAACACCGGTGATGGAGTTTAACGGTACAATCATAACCCATCCTCATCACTCATCGATAGTTGTATAATTCCACTAACGAGTGCAAGGGATAACACAAGATCCACACACGGACTTTTAACCACCGTTGTGATCTTACCTCACTCGTTAGGATACTTGGATGGAGTTTACAGTACAATCACAACTCGTAATCTTAAACCCTAAACACTAAACCTCAAACCCTAAACTCTAAACACCTAAACTCTAAACACCTAAACCCTAAACACTAAACCTTAAACTCTAAACAATAAACCCTTGAACTCTAAACCATAAACAATAATGATAACTCGTAATCCTAACGCAACAACCTAAACCCTAAACCATTAAATATAAACACTAACTACCAAACCCTAAACCATAACTATGAACAATAATAATAACCCATAAAGCTTAATGAAGAACCCTAAACACTAACCACTCAAATATGAAACCTAAACCCTAAACAATGAACCCTAAACCCCTACACCATAGACTCTAATCCACAAGCAATAATGATAACTCATAAACCATAATGCAACACCATAAACCCTAAACATTAAACCCTTCAATTCTAAACCATAAATAATAATGATAGCTCGTAATCCTAACGCAACACCCTAAACCCTAAACCACCGAATATAAACACTAACTCTCAAACACTAAACCCTAAACCATAACAATAATGATAACTCATAAACCCTAATGCAACACCCTAAACCATAAACAATGATGGTAACTCATAAACCCTAATGCAACACCTTAAACCCTAAACACTCTAATATGAACCATAAACCCTCGAATATAAATCATAACTCTTAAATCATAAACCCTGCGCCCTAAACCATAAACTATTAAGCTTTAAACCATAAACAATAATGATAACTAGTAAACCCTAATGCAACACCCTAAACCCTCGAATATAAACCATAACTCTCAAACCTTAAACCTTAAACCCTAAACCCTAAACAATAATAATAACTCATAAACCATAATGCAACACCCTAAACCCTAAACACTCTAATATGAACTTATAATATAACATATATATATATATTATATGTATACGTACATAATAATTAATATAACATATTATATATATATATATTAAAACTTATAATATAACATATAAATATAATTAATATATATGTATATATATATATATATATTAAAACTTATAAGTTATATAATGTATATATAATATAACAATTAATAATAAATAATAATTATTAATAGTTTGGGGTTTTGGCCTTTGGGCACATATCCACCACCCATTCATTTTAGATGTGCTAAATATTTTGTAGCCCTTTAAACTTTAAATATTTTTCATTTAAGTCTTTTAACTTTTAGTTTAATTCAATTAAGTCCTTAAAACTTTATTTTTAGTACAAATTGACTCTTATTTATTATTCGTTGTTCATTATAGTCCTTAAAACTTTGTTTTTACTCGAAATTGACCTTATTTCAAGTTTTTAATTTACTTTATTATTTTAAATATATGTTTATTCATTTCTAGTGCCAAATTTTTATTTTTAATGTGATTCCATGAAAGACGTTAAATAATTAACTCGAAATAAATATCGACTACTTGTAGAATTGTACCGAACTAAAAAATAATACGAATTCAAAACCCGAATTAACCCGACCTGAAGTGAACCCGGACTGAAATGAACCCGACCTGAAGTCTACCCGAACCCGAATTAACCTGCCATTTACCTGGTTTGGACTCGATCTGTTTGAACCCGACCTGAAATGGACCCGACCTGAATTGAACCCAACCTAAAATGCACCCGAACTGAAATGGACCCGATCTGCAATGGACCCGACCTACTACTGACCCGCACCCGACCCGAGTGGAGTCAATTTTTTTAGACCTAAATTGACATGTATATGATTTGACCCGACCTGAAACTCATCCGATTATCTGTTTTTACAACCTTACTCCCCTTATCGCCACGAACTTATGTGACATCGTCGACTCTACCTTTCCAAACACCTATACATCCTACACCATTAAAATATTGCTCGGACGACAATTGACGTGGCAAACCATAGTCAAAATTACCAGAATACCAGATCCTATGTACCATTGCTATCGACATGCATCCAGTTTCATTTCTTGAATGAACACCATCTCAAACCGATATTGTCGCAATCTATCATGGACTGTCTTCTTTTTGGTCTTAGGCCATGTCCTCTTATGTTTCAAAGATTATACATTTTGTTTTATCGGATCCCCAAATCAAATATTTTGGACACATACATGCGAAATTCACGCATGTAATTGAAAAATGTTGAAGCATTGAAACTTTCAAGCAGCCTGTTCTTTTGAAACGAATTTCCACGTTTTTAAATGAATTGTAATATTAGTGATTTAAAATTATCCCCCTGTGAACATTCTTTCATAGTACGTGGCTATGCTCTTTGTCGATATGCTTATTATAATTGAATTCGACTGGTGGGTTAAATAAAAAATGTAAATATATTTTCTTAAAAAATTATCATTTTTTTAATAGTAAAAAATTATTATTGATAAACCAATTAAATTAGAATTTGATGATCTGATTAATTTGAAAATTGATCTTATTTTTACAACATTCGGCGAAACATTAAATATGATTCACTTGATCAATATAATATTTCGTTGTTTTTGCGAGACAATAAATTTATAGTAATTTAGATTTGAAATTGACATCGAAGCCAACAATATAAAGTTGCCATTAAATACTAAGTCTATGAATAGCAAAACATAAAGTGAAGGGCTTCTGAAACAAGAATGAACGATGAGTTAACACTTCGCTCAAAGTTCGTTATGATAGAATTCATCCCAAAGATGTATGCAGTTCACTCAACCAAAGGTTCTTTCTAAAAATTATTCGAACACAACTCATTTAAATGGAATCCTAGACCCATACAAGTCAATTTCAAAAGAGCACAACAGCAACACAAATGCCTCGGAATGAACAACTTGGAAATCAGACAAAGCAGTCAGATTTACTTGCAACCATTTATCCTTCAATCTGTCCTAAACATAAACATGCATAACAAGTGAAGAAATAAATTACAAATGATGAAATTGTTAACACCTTATATAAATGATGAAACTGCATTCATTTGATTGATCCAATTGACCAAGGCTTAAACCGAAAATGTTACTAATCTACCTAATAAATTGCAATTTTACAAAGTGATATGATACACCTACTGACTGCCATTGAAACTTTCCCCTGGTGTTTGAACAAACTGTTGCACTTGTCCTGAGTTTTGAATGGACGGTTGAATTTGGTTATCGTCTTCAAGTTCCACTACATCTCTGATGAAATATTCGTTATCCTTCATGAAATTGATCATGTCGTCAATATCTTCTTCCGTAAATGCTCCTCTAAAATTGGTATCCAAGTGGGACGATGTGAATGATGTAGGATAGGGCACTGTGGGTGAAGCTGAAGTAGAGGACAAAATGGTTGAAACATGGTCTTCTTCAACTATGCTGCTAAACCTCGCCCTTTTTCGTGGTGACTCATCATCATCATCCATGATTTCGTTTTTATTTCCGATGAAATATTCGTTATCCTTGCTAAAATTGAGCATGTTGTCAATATCTTCAGCCGTAAATGCTCCTCCAAAATCGGAAACCGGGTGGGACGCTGTGGGTGCTGCAAGAGAGGGCGGTGTGGCTGACACATGGTCTTCTTCAACTAAACTGCTAATCCTCTCCCATTTTTGTGGTGACTCATCATCATCATCCATGATTTCGTTTTTATTTCCGATGAAATATTCGTTATCCTTGCTAAAATTGAGCATGTTGTCAATATCTTCAGCCGTAAATGCTCCTCCAAAATCGGAAACCGGGTGGGACGCTGTGGGTGCTGCAAGAGAGGGCGGTGTGGCTGACACATGGTCTTCTTCAACTAAACTGCTAATCCTCTCCCATTTTTGTGGTGGCTCATCAACGTTGATTCTGTTTTTGTTGTAGATGGCACACAGTACATAACCACTCTGCAATATTCAAAACAAAAGCTATAAGTTTTGCTGCACCACTTTTATACTGAAGAATCAAACTGATATATGTAAAACACAGTGCAAGCACTCCATGGCTGCAGACAATACCATAGTTTATATGAATATATTTGAACGATGAATGTTATTGATTTAGGGTTTAATATTTTATAAAAAAAAATAAAGTATACGTCTAACATATTATACATGGAAAGAAAGAACGTGTATTAAGGAAAGTGAATAGGGAACTTACGTGATCATCATGGCGAAGTGAAAACTCATGCATCAGCCAATGCCCCTTTCCACTATTGTTGGACTTGGAACCTTTAACCTTAAAAACGAAAAGTTTATTAAACCCTATAAGATTGTTCTTAGAATCTTTAACATCATCGGTTCTCTGTCCCTTCCACGTGCCGCAACCCGCTGTCCTATCGATTCTACGACCCTTGCCCTTCTTCTTCAGCTTGCTGAAGATGTAGAACGTTTTAGATGATGTCTCGCCGAAAATATTCCAGGGATCTTTGTCTTCACCGCCGTAGATTTCGCAGTCGCATATGACATCGCAGGGTAATGGTTCGCCTTTCACCTTCTTCGTTAAGTAGCATTCAATCAGCTGAACTTCGGTTGGATTGAATCGGAAACCTACGGGAAAGTTGGTCATCCAGGAAGCCATAATCTTTTTGGTGGCGATGGAGTAAGGAAAAGGCTGTGGTTTATTCAAGTTAAGGAAACCTAATAGCTAAATGCAAAGTGTTTTTACATTTTTATTCTTCGTACATCCATTTATATGAGGGACGGATGCACATTACTTGAGTGAGGGGGCAACTTTGGTGGTTTAATTGCATTTTAAACCATTGATAGTTTTAAAACTGTTGTAAATAAGTCATTGTCCGTTTTCTTCACACACAAAAAGTAATCATTGTACCTCCCAAAATTTTCGGTTTATTTGATTTTTAGGATCTTGTTAGTTTTATAATTAATGAAATTAAGTCTCGTCTCAATATATTATTTTGATTACTCTTTAGTACTTTAATTTCAAAATTAGAAAAATAAAACCCTAACTCCCTTAATTTTATAGTTTAATTGTTTTTTTAAGACCCTACTCATTTCAAAGTTAAGAAACTTGCCTCCTCATGAGCAAATCATGACTATGTGCCTAATTTATATACATATCGGTAGGGGGTTTACAGTTAATTGGTTCACAAGAAAATAAAAAAAAATATGTCACGATATCCGAAAATTGATATATTTTTAATCTTAATTATTACATTTTAATTGTCATGTAGGATAATTAGGATAAATACTTAAAACTGAAATTATTATTTCTCTTTATTTATTTACTAATATTCGAGACACATATGTATGTGTGTCAAGGGGGATTAGGCCCATTTTATAAATATTACATATTTCATAATTTTCGTTAAATAATAATTTTATCCATTTAAAAATTAAGTAATTAAATTAAAAATGTAAGAGCTAATTAAATATTTAGTCAAATAGAGTCTGAAGTAAGGAAGGATGGGCATACGCACCACAATTTCTGGTCTAATAAAATTTCAGGTCTCGATAAGTTTAAATATTAGAAAAAATAAATCTTGTCCCTCTTAATTTTTAGCTTAAATACTTATTAATCCCTTTTATTTTTAAATTCAATATTCTGACCCCTCTCAATGTTCGATCATGGCTTCATCCCAATGTGAGCCATACTTAATTTATAAGATAATATTTTATTTTTGGTCTAATAAAAATTTTCTTCTTCAATTCACCAAGGAAGCATCAAAGCTCACTTTCCCTCTCTTTATTTCTCTCAAATTCGGCAGCAACACTAGAAGGAGAAGATGAATAGCATCCTTCTCTTTCCTTCCTCCCAGTAGTGTAATCTAATTACACTTAGCCATTCTATGTCATTTCCATGTGCAAATGTCCATTTCTTTAAAATTAAACATGCAATCATCCACTTTTGTTTGGTTACAAATTGGTCTTTTTAATTTTGGTCACTAAATTTTCAATTCCTTCTATTTTGCCACTAATTTCAAGATTTCTTTATGATTTAGTAAAATTAATTTCACATCTAACTTCTAGGCTATGATTTGGGACATTACAGAGCCATACTTAATTTATAAGATAATATTTTACTTTTATAATTAATAAAAATATCATACTTGTGAGACGTTGTACTCAAACTTTGTTAAATTGTCGTTTCTAATGAAACAAAACTTATAGTTGTATAAAAACCCTAATGGTGCTTGAATACACTAATGATGCAACAAACCCTAACGGCCCCTTGAATTATCGTCCCCTTCTGTACGAGAGTCGTAGAGGCAGGCCGACGAAAGGACATGTACGTTTTGATGCGTCGTCTGTGCTAGAATCGCCGGCTTTTCTTTTCGTGTTGGTTGATATGCGTATCCCTAAAAAGAGTGGAAGTCAAGAAGAAGGCATTGTTGATGAGGCTTTGGATATCAGTGTCATGGTTGTTTATGGTGATGGCGGTCCGAGTGATCCTATCTTGGTAGATAATCAGACGCAGTTCTGTCAAGGTATGGTGGGATGTGCTATTGAGGCGATACCGTTGGGGAGAATGTGACTTATGCAAGCAAGGTTGCCGAGAGTAGTGCTGGTAAAGTTCTAAAGTTGAGTTAGATTGAACAAGAATTGATTGTGCTCGATGAGGATTTTCTGGTTGACACTCCTGGACCTTTCCCAACAATTCGTTTTTCAGACAAGGTCCCTGACCAAGGGCAGATCTGGGCCTAGGCCTAGGGATGTAAAAACAGGTAATCGGACAGGTTTCAGGTCCGGTTCTGTCAGGTCGGGTAAAATCGGATACAGGTCATTTCAGGTAAAAAAAAAAATTTGACTCGACTTGGGTCGGGTGCGGGTCCATTTCAGGTCGGGTCCATTTCAGGTCGGGTCCATTTCAGGCCGGGTCCATTTCAGGTCGGGTCCATTTCAGGTCGGGTTAGAACGGGTCGAGTCCGAAGCAGATAATTGGCAGGTTAATTCGGGTTCGGATACACTTCAAGTCGGGTCCATTTCAGTTCAGGTTCATTTCAGGTCGGGTTCGTTTCAGGTCGGGTCCATTTCAGGTCGGGTCCGTTTCAGATCGGGTCTATTTCAGGTCGGGTTCATTTCAGGTCGGGTTCATTTCAGGTCGGGTGCATTTCAGGTCGGGTAATTTCAGGTCGGGTAGTTTCAGGTCGGGTAGTTTCAGGTCGGGTAATTCAGGTCGGGGTATTTTCGTGATTGAAATTCGTATTCAGTTTAAGTTCGGTCGTACAACCGTATAAGTAGTTGATAGACTTTAGGTTGACCTTCGTCAATCGTCATTAATTTTGAGTTAATTATTTAAAGTCATATCAAATTAAAATTATAAAACATTAGAGTAATTAAAAAAATAATCAAAATGGGTCGATTTGGAATGAAAATTGGTCAATTTGGATTACAAATAAAATTTCAGGGATTATAATGAACATAAATATCAAATTAAAATTATAAAACATTAGACAAATTTAAAAGAAAACAAGGAAAATGGGTATTTTGGAATAAAAATAAAGTTTTGGGGACTATAATGAACAAAAATATCAAATGAAAAGTATAAAAATTAGAGTAATTAAAAAAACAATAAGTATAGGTCAATTTAGAATAAAAATAAAGTTTTAGTGTCTAGAATGAACAAAATTTAAAATTAAAACTATAAAACATGATGAACTAAAATATATATAAGGGTCAATATGGAATAAAAATAAAGTTAAAGGGTTCATGCATTAATATGTACACACACGTACTTACATACATTATGGGTTAGTTTTTAGTGTTTAAGGTTTAGGGTTTAAGGATTAGGGGGAAGTGATTATGGTTTAGGGATCAAGGTTTAGGGTTTGGGGTAGGGTTGAGGGTTCATGCATTAATATGTACACACATATATACTTACATACATTAGGGGCTGGGTTTAAATGTTTAAGGTTTAGGGTTTAGTGTTTATGGTTTAGGATTAGGGTTTAGTGTTTAGGGTTATGGTTAGGGTTAATGCATTAATATGTACACACACATACTTACATACATTAGGGGTTAGGTTTTAGTGTGTAAGGATTACGGTTTAGGGTTTAGGGTTTAGGGTTAATGTATTTATATGTACACACGTACATACTTACATAGATTAGGGGTTGGATTTTATTGTTTAAAGTTTATGGGTTAAGGATTATTGTTTAGGGTTTGGTGTTTGGGGTTTATGGTTTTAGTGTTTATGGTTCATGGTTTAGGGTTCATGCATTAATATGTACACACGTACATACTTACATACATTAGGGGTTGAGTTTTAGTGCTCATGGTTTAAGGTTTAGGGTTTAGGGTTTATGCATTAATATGTATACATGTACATACTTACATAAATTAGGGGTTAGGTTTTAGTGTTTATGGTTTGAGGTTTAATGTTTAGTGCTTAGGGTTTTATGGTTTAGAGATTAGGGTTTAGGGTATCCACTTTTATATATACATATATTGTAATATAAATTCTAAAATAAAAAAAAAAACACGAAACCCTAATAATTTAATGTTTTAACGAGTTAAATTGAAACCTAAAAATCAAAATTAGGACCTAAACGTAAAGTACCAAAGCATAAGAGGACTATAACAATGATTTTCCCTAAACCAAAAAACTGGCGGGCAGATTCCCACCAAATCTAAATTGGAAATTCTTTTCCACAAAAATTTCAAATTTTTTTTTTAATTTTTTTCAATTTGGCGGACACTTTCCCACCAAAATTTCATTTTTTTTCATTTTACTCCTTAAATTTTATTTTTATTTCAAATTGACCTACATTTATTTTTTTAATTTGTCCAATGTTTTATTATTTTAATTTAATATTTTCTTCATTCTAGTCTCTTAACTTTATTTTAATTTCATATTGACCCATATATATATATATATATATATTTAATTAATCATCTTTTATACTTTTAATTTGATATTTTTGTTTATTATAGTCCCAAAACTTTATTTTTATTCCAAATTGACCCGTTTTCATTGTTTTATTTTAAATTTGTCTATTTTTTTGTAATTTTTATTTGATATTTTTTTTCATTATAATCCGTGAAACTTTATTTTTAATCCAAATTAACCCCTTTTCAGTCCAAATTGACTCATTTTCATTATTTTTTCAATTACTCCAATGTTTTATAGTTTTAATTTGATATAACTTTAAATAATTAACTCCAAATCAATGACGATTGACGAATGTCAACCTAAGTGTATTAATTTTAAGTTATTTTTATGTTATAACAGTTAATTTTTTAACTTTAGTGTATTAATTCTATTTTATATCTTAACTTAAGTCTACAATTTGTAACTTAAGACAACAATTAATTAATTTGTTCTAATTAAGTAAATCATCTATTTTATAACTTAATCATTTTTGAACTTCAAAAATTGTAGTAAGACTTGTACGAAAACTTTTGAACTACAAAAATAATAAAATTAATTAATCTGTTCTAATTAATCTTTTTTTAACGTTAATTTACTTAAGTCTACAATTTTAAACTTGAATCTGTTATACATAAGTTATAACTTTACTAAATTTTGTAAATTGAATCTGTTAAGTATAAAATAATAAAATTGTACTTACAAATTTTTTTGTAACTTTACTAAATTTACTTAATCATTTTTGAACTACAAATGTTATACATAAGTTATAACTTTACTAAATTTTATAACTTGAATTTGTTAAGTATAAAAAAAATAAAATTGTACTTACAAATTTTTTTATAACTTTAGTAAATTTTATGAACTACAAATGCATATACAACTTTAGTAAATTTGTAGTTCATAAATTAACGTTAAAGACTTATACAACTGTTATTTTTTTTATAATTTGTAAGTCTACAATTTTATTCAAGTTAATGAATAAACTTAAAAATTAAAAACAACTCTTCATTTAATTTTTGTAGTTCATAAATGATCAATTCTTTTTTCAAGTCGGGTCCATTTCAGGTCGGGTCCATTTCAGGTCGGGTCCATTTCAAGTCGGGTTCATTTTAGGTCGGGTAAAATTGGATATCGGGTCAATTCAGTCGGGTAAATTCGGTTATTTGCCAGGTCGGCTTCGGGTTCGGGTTCGTTTCAGTCGGACGCAGGTCGGGTTTCAAGTCCAAATTAACAGGTCCAATTCGGGTTCGGGTCGTTTTCAGTCGGACGCAGATCGGGTTCGGTTACTACAGTAACAAGTCAAATTCGTGTTCGGATCAACAACAGTCAGTTGCAGATCGGGTTCGGGTCATCAAAACCTCGGGTCAAATCAAGTTCTGACTCGAGCAGGTTTCAGTCGGGTTTCCAGGTTCTGACTTGTTTTTACATCCCTACCTAGGCCATGACCCAGTCCATGCTCTAAAAATGTCCTTTATTTATATAGAGAGAGGTTTTGGGTAAGCAAAAATAACAAGAAATGTCCCAATATAAAATTTTCGTTTAGTTTTTAAGCCTTAAATTAGTTCAAAAAATAAAATCTAAGTAAAATAAAAGGTAAAAAAATATTTTCGTTTGTAATTTCATTACATTTTATAAATAATAAATAATTATTTTTAACAAATATAATTTAAACATATTTTGTACTAAATAATTATTTTTTTAAATTGAATTCCCCAACATAATTAGGGTTTCACTTTACTATATAATGTAAACAACAAAACAAAATAAAAATTAAGATTAAAATTAAAAGAAAATATTGTTTAATGAAAAACATATAAATCATTTCCAATGTCTTTAGAAAAAGGTAATATAGGCTCTCGATGTGTCCTTCGGTGCATGCAATAACACAATACCTAAAAAGACAACAAAAACAAGATAAGAAAATATATACAAAAACAAAAACAAAATAAACTAGTGCAAAGACTAATCCTAAAACAACCAATTGCCAATCCTCGCAACGGCGCCAAAAATTTGTTTGCGCGTGTGATGTACTATAAATGATACGCAAATATGGTGCAAGTATACACGTCGAACAAGTAATACAGTGATAAGTGAGTATTGTCTCCACAGGGATTGGAGGTGTTTCAAGGTTAGTTTAAGCACACAAGTGCACGAAATGAAAATGAAGAATGTTGTGGCAATCAAAACAGAGTGATGAATGTTGTAGCAAATCAGAACAAATATATAAATGTTGTAGGAAATAAACATAAAAGATATCGTGCTTAAATCAGTAGACAAACATGTCCTCTTACGCGTGCGAAACTCACTTGGGAATGTCTGACTAGGTTGCCTGGTAAACTTATGTTTTAGCTCTCTACTAGGGTTTACCTCTCTAACTTAGTCTATGCTCGGCAGAATTCACTCAAGGTGCTCCTTAACTATCTCTAGCAAGGAAATTGGGAGCAGGAAATGCTACTGCAATACCTCTTAGCGTAAACTCTATCACTGACAAGCGTCATTTTACTCGCCAAAATAAATTGAAATAAACCACTTCAAACTAATATTAACACAAAGAAATTAAAGTAGAATAGAGGAAGAGGGTCGATCCACATGGAGTTCTGTTGGAATTGCTAATTGAACCTTGTCGTGATTTAGATCCTAGAAGTAGCTGAAAAATAAATAAAAAAGGGGGGTGGTTTGGCATGATTGAAGTAACGAGAAAATAGTAAAAAATTAAAGAAAAATTAAGTAAATAAAGTGAGGAATGAAGTAGAAAAATCACAAATATGAGAGCAGCCTCGAGCTAGCTTCGTCAATTCCCATGATCATTGAAAATAGATTTTTACTCCGGGAATCATGTCGGTTACAATCTACGAGGCCCAACCCATCGTAATTTGGTTTTCTCTCATGTAACCGATCTTCCCAAGTCTATCTTCGAAAGTCAATTCTTAAATAATTCAACCACGTCTATCGCCGTTAAAATACTTAGTTTAAAAACCGGAAAAGCCCGACTCACAAGTTGTCTCATTGAGAATCATTTCTGAATTCATCTTTCCTTAGCGGACCGCCGCTAAGAGTGTTCACCGGAAGTCGAAGTGCCGCAGGCTGATCCTTCCTCCCAACTGTATAATTAAACGATTCCAGACCAATGGATCCTTTTTTTATTTGAAAAACGTTTAAAACACTACACAAATCCTGGTATATAGCGGCACATTTTGTGGCATTTTTGGAAAAAACGCCACTAATTTTGAAGAAGTCGCGGCATTTTGAAGAAAAAATGCCACAAATAATAAATTTCGTAGTGTTTATTGAAGAGCGTCGTAATATCAATGTCTATAGTGCCATTTTTATGAAGAAACACTGCAAAAGTATAACGTATAGTGGCGTTTGTAATACAAACGCCGCAACCGTTTATTTTTATGATACTCACTTTATTCCCTTAGTCCTCAGCCGATCCCCAATTATCCGAAAATCCCCAATTTTTCCTCAATTGCTCTCAATATTTCACGCCGTTTCACTCTCAATCGGCTCTTAGCCCCTCATCTTGATCGGACAGGTGACCCCCATCGACATCGAGATTTTGTTGTTGCTCACACCACCATCTTCTTGATTCAGATTCTGTTGTCGTAGCTTCTTGCAGATGGTGTCATCCCTAATGAATATGGAATTAATCCGAAGTAAAAACAAAAAATTGGTTCAAAGGTGAGTCCTTTCTGCATGTCTTCTTCAATTAGAAAGGTTCCAGAAAAATCTGGACAATTCCTCGACCGTCGCTTTCAAAAGAGTCGAAGAACTTACAGGCGAATTCGGAAGAAATCTTTCTTTTCTTCAGGTTCGTTGAACTCGTCGAATTTCATTTTCTTTACAAAAAAGAAAGAGAAAAGTTTTTTCGAGTTGTAACTTTGTAATATTTTAATGGTGCCTGTTGAGTTGGTTGCCAGAGTAGGAACCGAGGAACACGTATTTAATTTCTATGCTTAAACTACTAATTTTGAGTCTAATTGGTTTACATTTTGATTAAATTGAAGGCTTCCTTGATAATTAAATTGTTTTAACTGACGCATGGCATGTAACCCCCTCGTCCCAGTCTGGACGACTGACCGGTCCGAGTAGGCTACACGGGGAAAACCGAAGTGCAACCCGCTAAGGCTCCCCTTCGGTTAGAAACCCTAGAAAAATTCTTTAATTATTATATTGTCTAAATGGATTAATTTAATCCTATGTGAAAGGACAACAACGAAAGCAACAAACGAGACGATCAACCCAAACATCATTACAAAATAGTCCATTTTAGCTTAATCTGCATGCCGTTTCGAAACACCCAAGGAGTGTATCGAAACGCCTTGATTAAGTCAACAGGCCCAAGTCAACACGAGGGGACCGTATTGAAACGCTGGTCAACCGTTCCGAAACGCCCTTAATGGTCAACTTCTCGTGGTCAACGATACGAAGATCATTCCGAAACGCCTAGGACCATTTCGATACTTCAATTTATCGTCAAAATCTCAGATTTCCAGTGGCAAAAATGTATCGAAACGACCCCCTTGCGTACTGAAACGCTTGGCCTGAAACAAGAGGTCGTATCGAAACAGGACCAACCGTTTCGATACACCTGCTGCGAGTAGACAGGCTTTAGCTGGTTTTTGGCACAAGGCAGCCCCAAATTCCAACCAAAACCTCCCACAACCAACCACACAACAACTCTAGATGCTAGACACCCTTAAACAACATGTTTCACACTCATCATACATATAAAAGCCACTCAAGTAAAACATCAAAATAACAAGGATTAATACATAGCATTTAACATAACATGTCTTAGACAAACACACTTAGCATTCATGCGAAAGGTATGAGTCTTCAAACACAAGGCAAATATGCAACAAGTAAATATGGTCTACTATCCACAACATAAACGCATACACATGGACAACATGAAATCAACAATTTAGCATGCTCATCCAAACACAAAATCAACTAAGGAGTGTGACACCAACTCCTACAAGTATACACCCCCATCGTCTAGGCATTATTACAAATACATAAATCATACTTGAGCTAATTGAGAACTCCAAAAGCTCCTCCCTTGCCCACTTGCCTCCTGAACTCTAACGATCTGCATGTTTGAAATAAAGGAGAGCGTAAGCTAACTAGCTTAGTGAGAGAAGCTCTAAAATTCACAAGCATGCAATTTTCAAAACACTTTTCATAATTGACAATAAATCAATGGATGCACAAATGATTATCACAACAAGACTACACATGGCTTGCACATGCACAACCAACATACACACGGTGGGACCACACATCACTGTTCGACTAGTAGTTTTCTTATGGGACCACTCATCACCTTACTCTACTACTATTCACTACCGGTGGGACCACTCATCACCGTAGTTATGACAACCATCATGTGAGGCTCGACTTCAACTCAACTACACAACAACAACGGTATAAAACAACTCAAGATGCACATGATACCACAACATATAGCCACTCATCAACACATAACAAAAAGGTAGGAGAAATAACTTACACTTGGGTTTAGGTGAACCCTCTAGGTCTCACCCAAACCCCCAAGAGTTCCATTTCGAAAACAAATCAAAGTTTGACATTTCTAGTCACTGTTGCTACCTAAATGGAAGTCGAGAACCAAGCTCAAGTCTCCAAACTCTTTGGATTCGTTCTCGAGGCTTCACCAACAAGATTCCTTGCTTCTAATCATCCCAACACAATCAAAACAATCATAATTCAGTCCACGATTCAATATAGAAAGCCCCGGACACAAACCAAACACAACATACATAATTTCAAGCTAAAGACAATCTCAAATTCCTCATTCCCGAGCAGCCTTAAAGCACAGCCTAAAAACAATGTTTCCAACACTTATATTACTCCCAAAAGTTTCCAAAACAACCCTTACATATAGCCTAACCATCAGCCAACAAGTTTCCACCTTAAACACCCCCAAAAATCAACATTTCAACTCTCTAAAACCTCCCTAAAACCCAATTTCGGGAAACAACTTAAAACCTTGTAAAAATCGAATATGTCGGACCTTATAGATTGTAAACATCTTACCTAACATAAACAAACCGAAAACTTAAGTTTAAGTCAATAAAGTTCACATTTTTAATCCAAACTTTCAAAACTCTAAAATACAAAAACCATTGAGGTTGATGAAAAATAATGGTACAAGCTTGTAGAGGAAAGTGAGGACAAGTCGAATATGGGCTTACCTTTGAAAAGTCCCTAAAGATAAGGGAGAATGGTGATGGAATAGTAACTTGGGGAAAGGGGAGCTTTGTGTCGTGAAAATGGAAATGGGAAGGGGAAGAAGATGATCCAAAAGCTAATTTTTAATGTTTGTTTAAAATAAAAAGTCCAAAGACCAAAATACCCTTAATGAAATATGGCATTTACAAATGGGAGATATCCATGGTTATTTGGGCTTGTTTTGAAAATAGTCTAACATAATTTATTTATTTTGAAAACCCGAGGCCCAAAATATTATTTTAATATTTTATTATTACTTTCACCCGACCCCCAAACCCGGGTGTTACATGGCAACACGGTCTGCTCTAAAATTCAGTGATTTTCAATTATTTTTAAATGAAAATTTGTTGGAATAGTTGCGATTATTCGAATAGTTGATGAAGTATTACTTTTAGCTCTCCTTTTATGTTCTATTTTTTCACATAAATCTTTAATTTTGATTGATAAATGAATTAATGAATTAGTTTATAATTTTTTTTCATTAAAATATAATGGTGATTTATAAGTTATGATTGCAGTTTCTAAGAATTTTAATAGAGATTACTTGAAATTCATGTGGAAGAAGTTAGACCTTTAATTGTTTATAAATTGGAGAATTCAGTGAGCTAATAATTTGATTAAACAGAGTTACTCGGTTGTTAGGTGATATATATATATATAATTTTATTTTCAGTAAACCAAAATGTAAGTGAAGCTCTGCTTTTGGAATTGCTTTAGCTTGATGATACTGAAAAGTTTCCCACCTTAACTTATTTAAAATAATTTGTAATTTCAGACATTGAGACTTTTATTTTGAGATTATGTTTTTCCCTGCATTTGAATTTATTTCGGACGTCTTTATGAAAGATTTAGTACATATTTTAATGTTCGAGTTTCATATATATTTAAGAAATTTTACATTAATTATTATTAATTAATTCAAATTGTATTTTAAAATATTTCTAAACCTAAGACTTATAATTTGAGGGGAAAGTTTTCAAACCTAACTTCCTAGATTCGGCCCATTTCTTCTGGGCCGGGTTTAGGGGTTACAAGGATAGCAAATCTGAATAAGACCGAGTTATTTGGAAGAAAAGTTTAGTAGACCAAAAGGATTGAGTTAAGTAGGTGATTAATAAGGTAGTTAATCTTGAAACCTGGTTAATAGAGTTAGAAGGATTCAACGTCAAATATTCTTGTATAAAATTTCAAAAATGCCCAAAATGTTTAAAAAGGACTAAAATAACCATGGCAATGAAAGTAACATAGAAACATACAATGGATTTGGTAAAACAACCGATTCATATGAAAATTTCGGAATTTGTTGGAACGTTCTTGTATTAAGACTTAAATCTTCGGTTTTGTAAGGTACTCGTATTTTCTAAGATTCTGAATAAATCTCTGAAGATAATTTATGGAAAAATATTTGTATATCCGAACTAATCAAAGTGGCGTAAGATACCAGACTGATTGACATGACCAAAGAGGATTGAAAACATCGATTAGGCTGAGTTGATCGGGATGAACGTAATGACCAGGAGACTGAAATATCCTTGGGTACTAATTGTCAAATTATTTGAAATGATGGATATACTCTCAAAATCTGAAATGAATAAATAGTCGGAAGAGCTGAAAGGCTCTAAATAATTGAAACACCTTCGAACATCGAGGTGACAAAAAATACCTCTAAGATTTGAAATGAGAAATATCAATAAAGACAAGTGAAGATAATGGCTCTGAAAGTGGTAATACACAACCCATGTTGGTTGGTCGTTTCAAGAACTATTGTGATGTTGGAAGAATACCATATAAAATCATGTCAGTGTTATTTGGAGGTATAATACACATGTTCGAATACTTGAAGAATACCAAATGAACACATGTTCGATTTTCCCCGTTGTACGTTCAATGGTTGCTTAGTGAAAAAGAGCTTTTGTTATACAAGGTAGTCGATTTTAAGAAGTGAGTACTTAAGGGTACTGATTCGGCTAAATATTAAACACTGAAATGATGGTTTACGATCAGTTCAAAGGGAGTCAGAAACCTGATAAGTAACTAGAACTTCTGAACTCTGTACATCACTGCTTTTACTTGATAGTCTAATTACCAAATTACCTCTGAAGGTCGAAGTGATAAAAATTGCCCTCGTAGGCTTAAATGATTGGATCACTCTCGATACATATGAAATCTCAATATTCTCAATGTGTCAACTTCTGAATGTTTGTTTGAACTGTTAGTATCGAGCTCCCTCGCCTAGGGACCTCGTTCTAAAACTAGTCTAAAATTGTCAAACGTTCTATGCTCCATTTCTAATAATTATCAAGCGTCTTTGAGAAATATATTGAACCATAAAGTGTGTACCCTATATCCGTGAATACACTCTGCTTTAAACTAAGATTATCTGCTCTGAATTAAAAGTATGACTCTGTTACCCGTAATGAAAGCTCAACTCTTGGCTTTTGTCTTCTGATAAAAAATATATGATATTCGTCTTTTGATACAAAAATAAATCTTATATATGTCTTCTGATATAAAAATATATATGATATTTGTTTTCTAATATTACTGTCTTCTGAATATAAACTAAATTTCATATGGCGTATATTATTTGTGATATAAATGAAGATATGTAGGCTCGGCGCTGGTAAGCCCTTTTGGACCTAAGCTCATACGCCCAATGGGCCTAGGGTAAGTCTTTCTGGGCCTAAGGCATTCCCTTAGGTAGGCTCCTACGCCTCAGGCCTAGGGTAAGACCTTCTGTATGCAGTTCAAGGGGAATTGCATTTTGGAATTTGGTTGTAGGGTAGTTAAGTAAATTAATAAAACTTTTTGACCACTTCTGAAACATACCCTACTAAATTACTATATCAATGTTGAACTCTCAGTAAACTTATAATTCGCGCTTATGAACCACTCTGAACTCCTTGATTCAACTTCTGAAATCTAAACCTTTAGCTTTAGACTAAATAAAGAACAACTTTGTTACCTTCTGATAATGCTTCACTGAATTATCAAATCGTACTTTGAGCTTACCGTTGCCCAGTTCATCATGACAATGTTAAGCTTTCCATATTTCTGCTTGTGCTTTTAGCATCTCGAAGCTCACGTTTTTTTTACCATCACATGTTAAAAGATCGACCACGTCCCAGCTGTCAACGTCGGTATGGGAGTTTCTTCGGCTTTTCTTGCGGAATACAATACCCGTGTAATTAGGGGGCATGTATGTCTCGTCATGTTTCATGTTGAGTTTGAAACTTGTATTTGTAACTTTTATTACAATTTTTGTCCTATCGTCTAAATGATTTCTGAAATTGTATTTTAATTTTTAAACTTGATTTATGGTTTCAAATGGTTTGACAATTTGTTTTACATGAAATTTGAATGTGGGTCGCTCTGGTGACCGTAATATGACTTCCTAGGATCTGTGCTAACGCATTGGCGAGTCTAGGGGGTTACAACAGATAACTATATTGTCGATCCAAAAACCGGATATCTGAAAAAACCGGATCATATTCGATCTGATATCTAACAATGAACACCCCTACAAAAAGTTTTAACAAGTCCTTTATCCAAACCTCTAATTCAAAAAGCTCCTAAAGTGAGACTTTTCAAAATGAGAGGTTTCACCCTAGTCCGCAATTACAATCATCTATTTATCAAATATCTAATTTAGCAGATATGACTGGTCAAACTTCTAAAAATACTTCAAATCTCTAATCTTGGCTCAAAAAGTTGTTTACCAAACATGACTTCTCTCTCGACTGAAGAGTTCTTGAGAAACATAAATTAAGAAGATCAAATCCCTTGCATTTACTCTATAGTTTCTTCAATCCAATTGAATATTTGGTAAGCTCATGTTCTTAACCTCCTTTTTGATATCATTTTTATTAAGGATTAAGCTTAGCAAATCCTAGGTTAAATTTCCATGGATTGAATTTTTAGAGAGATATACGGTATATTATGAATGCTAGGATTGATTTTAAGCCTATTTATGTTATCCTTATGATTTGTATACCATGTAACTATCTTAGCCTAATACTTTGAGGTATTAGGAGTTTTTTCATGACAATTTGATTTGGTATTGATGGATTTATGTTTTTTCATGTTAGATAAAGTGGAAGTAGAGGGAACATTAGATCGAAAAGGGAAATCTAAGAAAAATCAAGCTGATGTGATAATTCACGATCAAGTTTAGCTTTGGAACCTTCGGTGAGTGTAGTTGAGTCTCGGGAATGGTTCGGAGCTTTCCTGAATGTGTTTTGTTTGAATTATGGTTCATAAGCATGGTTGTGAAATGTTTGAAAGCTCATATAGAGCAAGCTTGGTGAAATGCTAAGTTTGGTAAGTTAGGTCAGCTCAATTGAGTGTTATATGTTTTGAATATAATGTTATGTTATGGAAAGGCATGAGAAAAATGATTCTTAGATGACTATGAACCTTGTTATGCTAAGTATGAACTTAAAGTTCAATTTCAACGTTTGACATGATATGAAATGCACTTATGATATAGAGCTATAAGCTCATCTATGAATTAGGCTATGTTAATGATAAGATGATAAGCTTTGGAGTTATGCTCAATATGATATGTGTGATTTTTGGAGCTTCAAGCTCACTTATATGTTTATGAATAACTTGATTAAGAAATCTTGGATTCGAGTTAGCCCCGGGTATAGTTGACATGCCATAGAGTCCATTTTAGCTCAGTTTATGGGGATTATGATACACGGATTGACCTTTCTTTGTTTAGTCGCGACAGTAGGAGAGATGAGTTATTGGTCATTGGCGATAGTAAGAGGGATTGACCTTTCTTTGTTTAGTGGCAATAGTTGGTTGGGGATTCATGTACACTAGTGCTATTGAAATACAAGGAAAACTTTGAATAAACATTTTGATAATTGACTTTGATATGAGTAAGTTATATATTACTTTGGGTAAATGAATATGCATGGCATTGATATGAAAAGTTATAATGCCTGCCAAAGATTAAGATATATGAAAAAGTATGTCATGATGTGCTTTGTTAAGTAATTAATATACAATGGAAATGATAATATGCTAAGTTAATAAGTTAAAAAGAGAAATATGGTTATAAACACATTATCTATTATATGATCTTCAGTATGTATTCTTGCATTTATTTCTATATTATCAAGCTGACTAGCTCACTAAGTAGTCTAAGCAATATAAGCTTACGTTGTATCATCTCATGCATTTTAGGTGCAAGTTCTCCGTAGAATCGATCGTGATTGCAAGCTGGAAGTCATCTCATACGGTGATCATGTGTCGATACTAAGGTTAGGTTTGAAGTACTAGTGTTTTGGTACGGTACTTTAAGTATGATACCAACATTGGGTTCGTAACTTCAGCGTACCAGTACGGTACCTAGAGTACCGATACATGTTTTGGGTTTGATGTTTGAGTATTGTTAGGTGTACCAGTACGATACCTTGAGTATCGGTACCCTTGAGTATTGGTAGGTGTACCAGTACGATACCAGTACGATACATTTGGATGAGTTTCTTTCATCAAAAGAGTTGGATTTTTGTCAAAAATGCATTGTTTTATTGGGCCATCAAATGTTTTTCTTTGATTTTTAAAAAGGACCAAAATTTTATAAAATTACAAATTAATCATTGAAGTTAGGTCGTTATGATATTGACCATCCAACTGGATCTTAATAACTATAAAGATGCCTGAGGTAGACTTAGGTCGTGATAATATTGATCATCCAACTGGATCTTCAACAAATGAGGAAGATAACACTCGGAAAAGCCCTACGAATCCTTAGGAAGTTAGGAATAACCCTCTGAACCCTCAGGATATTTCAAACGATCCACTGGCACCTCCCAACACCCTGTACAAAGGGACAAAGACCCACACAGCTTAATAAATCACCCTTCTTCTCCACCCTGAACAAAACCACAAAGGGACAAACACAAAGAAAACCAAAGCTAAAACTAGCCAAACAAAAATGCAGAAAAAAAAAACGGTTCCATCATTCAACTTCTACACTATAAAAGTAACCTTTCTTAAGAAGCAAAACCCAAGAAACAATATAATTCAAAACTGATATTTAAAATTTCAACAACCAAGTGAAAACACATCCAACTGATATTTGCCGAGAGTTTCTCTTCTGAGCACAAAATACATTATGAAAACAATAGATGGTACAAGCATCGATATGCTTAGTAAACTCAGTTTATAAAATTTTGGCAAAATGCCTTGCGACTCGATTGCAAGCGGTATTGGCAGATTTGATAAGTGATACCCAATCAGCTTTTATAAAGGGTCGACAATTGGTGGATGGAGTCTTCCTAGCACTTGAGGTGATGCATTCCTTACGACAACGGGGTGCATGTGGTTTTTTATTGAAGCTTGATTTTGCCAAGGCGTATGACTGCGTTAGCTGGTGCTTTTTGGATGAGGTGCTAGGAAGAATGGGATTCTGTGACACATGGAGAAAATGGATTCAGGAATGTATTAGTTCAGTCAGGTTGTCGGTGCTTCTCAACGGTAATGCCACCAAGGAATTCAGAATGGGTAGAGGCTTGCGACAAGGCTGTCCGCTATCACCTTTGCTTTTTGTGATAGTCGCGGAAGCAATGCATTTGATGCTGCGAAGGGCTGAATTAGGGGGTTTAATTCGTGGGGTACAGGTAGCGGCTGGGATATCAGTGACACATTTGCAGTTTGCCGATGACACACTTTTGTTCTTTGAGGGCTCGTTAGAAGTTACGAGAAATGTGAAATGAATTCTGCACTGTTTCCAAGTTTGCTCGGGGTTGAAGATTAATTTCGGCAAAAGCTCCTTGTACTCAATTGGCATAGAAGATGATCTGGGCAGCAACGTAGCCGAGGTAATGGGTTGTAGGAAAGCTGAATTTCCATTCGTCTATTTGGGATTTCCAATAGGCGCAAGTCCGAGGCTAATAGCTACTTGGGAACCAGTGATTGCAAATTTCTGACGCAAATTAGCAGGATGGAAAAGGACCTCTCTGTCTTTTGCCGCTCGGGTGGTTTTGGTCAATTCGGTCCTCTTGTCGTTACCGATATTCTATATGGGTTTGTTTGTCGCTCCCAGAGGGGTAATTGAGAGGATTGATAAAATTCGAAGAGCTTTCCTATGGGGGGTGTCGGTTTGGAACGGCGGATGAGCAGAGTAGGATGGGAGGTGGTTTGTCGCCCGAAACAATTAGGGGGTTTGGGGGTTGCGGATTTGCGTGTTAAGAACATGGCGATGCTATCAAAATGGGTGTGGCGTTATGCGCAAGATAGAGATCCATTGTGGCGCGGTTTGATAGTAGCAAAATATGGAGAACATCCACAATGGTGGCGTTTCAACACGGAAAAGATGTCATCCATGTCGCTTGTATGGCGACAAATTGTAGCTCTCTCATGCGATACACAGGTTGAAAAGCATATGGGCATGACCGGTTTTTTATGGAAACTTGGGGATGGTAGATCGATATTGTTTTGGTTTGATCCGTGGATCGAACAAGTGGCCTTAAAAGATGTATATCCGCGCTTATTCTCGTTGGCATGTGATAAATTAGCGAGGGTGGGGGACTATATGGTGGAGGGCAGATTATCGCATCATCTATGGACTGATTTCTTTAGACGCCCGCTATGAGTTTTTGAACTAGGAATGCTACGAGATTTAATTCAAATGGTGTCCAATTTTCGCGCATGGGAAGGAAAGCTGGACATGTTAATTTGGAGACCGGACGAGCGTGGAATTTTTTCAGTTGGGACTTTATCGAAACTGCTCATGCTCGATAAGGTGGGGGAAATGGAATTTGGTGAATGCTTCGCTTGGAAGGTGCTGGTGCCGCCGAAAGTTCAAGCTTTCCTATGGTTTACATGGTTACGTAGACTACCCACTGCTGATTTCTTGCGAGCACATGGGATTCCACTGCCGGATGATCAAGGCCGATGCCCTTGGTGTGCGATGGTAGAGGAGAGCATCGCTCACATCCTCTATGAATGTCCTTTTGCGCAATCGGTTTGGCTATGGATGCGACAATGGTGGGGAATGGACTCAAACTTACCGGTTAGTTTTGATGCATTCTACATTCTTGACTTTCATAGTATGTTCAAGGGATGCATGAATATGTGGTGGATAGCGTGTGTTGCCGCTGCTTTATGGTCTTTATGGATTGCAAGGAATGAATTTATTTTCCGTGGGAAACGATGGAACTTGGTTGAATTGTGCTTCTTGGTGAAATTGAGATCCTATTACTGGATAAAAGCTGATAGGCGGGGAGAATTGGTAGCGGAGGCAGCTTGGTGGACTTGTCCTTCCAAAATTGAGGTTGCTGCCCAACCGAAGAGGATGAGGGGGGGAAGATGCTGGCAGCCCCCGTTACAAAATGTTCTAAAATTTAACACGGATGGATCAGTGCGAGGAAAACCGGGTTCGGCAGGGATTGGTGGCGTGTTACGAGATGCGGATAGC
This sequence comes from Hibiscus tridactylites, assembly GCA_958450335.1. Lineage (NCBI taxonomy): Eukaryota > Viridiplantae > Streptophyta > Magnoliopsida > Malvales > Malvaceae > Hibiscus > Hibiscus tridactylites. Next base: position 78,913,599 of record OY288283.1, on the reverse strand, counting down.
CGCATCTTGGGTCTATTTTCAGGCCCTATAGGCGTGATGGAATCAAATGAAGCAGAGGTCCGAGCGATAGCCTTTGCATTGGGAATGATAAAGGAGAGGGAATGGCGGCAGGGTTGTGTGATATTGGAGACGGATTCTCAAGTCGCGTTGAGCTGGATCAATCAGACTGCAAAACGACCGTGGCGACTATGGGAGGTATTTTTGGTAATTGATCAGGCTTGTCAAGTCATATATGATATTCAATTCTGCTACGTGCCGAGGGAAGCGAATGGCTTTGCGGATGCACTGGCGAAGGAGGGAGTAGATAGACTTACGACATTCATGGCTTGTTTGTGACTTGTCCTTAGGTGATATGTTTCCTATTGTATTCGACGGATCGTATCGTACTCTTTTCCTCCAATAGGTTTAGGGAGGTTTTTAACGAGGCGTGCGATTTCGTCAAGCTGTATGTTTTCCTTATTTCTTAATAAAAAACATACGGTTGCTGATCAAAAAAAAAACAACATGTCATTCAAATACTACATATCATATAATCATGTAAACCATTCAATTCAAGGCGTATCAAACAAAATCTTATCATTCATACATACTCTCCATTCGAAAGCTCCCTAATAGGAGTAATACTATTTTCATTCACTTAAGTAATTCTTATAATCATGCATTAATCTAGATATCAATTTACCATTTAGGTCTTAATTATTTTTCAAGTAAACAATTTGGTCATTCTTATAATTCAAGTAAACGATTTGGTCATTCTTAGAGATCAAGTAACCTATTAAACATGCTTCAATACATCAAACCATACAATCATGTAAGCCTATAATCAAACTTACTTTGATCTATTACTTATAAGCATTCATATTAACATGTCGGGTTTCGGGTCTACAGTAACATGTCCAATACGGGTTCAGGTCGTTCTCGGTCAGATGCAAGTCGGGTTCGGTTACTACAATAATAGGTTCAACTCGGGTCCGGGTCAACAACAATCAGTTACAGATCGGGTTCGGGTCATCGAATCCTCGGGTTAAACCAGGTTCTTACTCAAGCAAGTTTCAGTCAGGTTTTCAGGTCGGGTCAGCTTTTTACATCCCTAAGACTTTGGCTCAAAAGTGGTTTCCTAATGGTCATATTTACCTTCTTCAGATAAGAACATCCCAATTCCTCGAGCGAACTATAAAGATCCGTGTCCTTGAACTATAAAGATCCACAACATGATTCTCCATTGTCCCAATAGTCTCATTAATTGGTTGATCGACAATTTCACTATAAGTTGGAGTTGAAATTTTATCGAACACGTAATGGATCATTGTGTTTGTGTTTTCTTGCTTAGCTACAACTTCATTTTGATTCATCAATTTCTCTCGATCCATAGATGTCACCACCATCCAACATACCGATATGGGCTGATTACGATTTTAGTTGTTTGAGAATTTCTTGGAGCATCTCGTTGTTTTGTTTCATAGCTTTTGTATTCAATTCCATAGATTCGAGGAGGCTCATGATAGTTCTCTCAACAAAAACACCAATGTAATAAACCAAATACTCAAAGCTTGTTTTCTATTCACAAATAAGAGAATTATAATAGAAAAGAGATATAAGATAGGGAAGAAAGGTGTCAGCAAGGAATACTAAATCTAGAGATGGAAAAAGCCGTAGCCAAAACATTTAATTGCTATTTAAAATTTCAACAACCATGTGAAAACACATCCACGCTTTAAAAAAGGAGTGGCACATCAATTCATCTTGCGCATGGCAATCAGAATCAACCAGAAAAGGCCAACAGAACGTCAAACGACAACTTGAACAACTCAGTTTTGCTAAGCCCTACACCATTTGCTAAGCCCGCTTGTTCCATGAACTCAACAAATTCATCCATACCGCACATTGGATTAACACATCCACATCGTTCCCCAACCGATCGCACAACATTGAAGTCCCTCCAACACACCGCGGAATCAATTAACTAGACACATTTTTGTACAGCTCCTTCCATACCACAATTTGATCTTCCGTAATACACGGTGTTTATATAGTCACCATTCCACAAGGCCAATCTTCCATCAACCATACTCCCCTTATCGCCATGAACTTATGTGACATTGTCAAATCCTCCTTTCCAAACAATGATATATCCTACGCCATTAAAATATTGCTCTGACGACAATTGACGTGGCAAACCATAGTCAAAATTATCAGAATACCAGATCTTATGTACCATTGCTATCGACATGCATCCAGTTTCATTTCTTGAATGAACACCATCTCAAACTGATATTGTCGCAATCTATCATGGACTGTCTTCTTTTTGGTCTTAGGCCATGTCCTCTTATGTTTCAAAGACTATACATTTTGTTTTATCGGATCCCCAAATCAAATATTTTGGACACATGCGAAATTCACGCATGTAATTGAAAATGTTGAAGCATTGAAACTTTCAAGCAGCCTGTTCTTTTGAAACAAATTCCCACGTTTTAAAATGAATTGTAATATTAGTGATTTAAAATTATCCCCCTGTGAACACTCTTTCATAGTACGTTGTTATGCTCTTTGTCGATATGCTTATTATAATTGAATTCGACTGGTGGGTTAAATAAAAAAAATGTAAATATATTTTCTTAAAAAATTATCATTTTTTTTTAATAGTAAAAAATTATTATTGATAAACCAATTAAATTAGAATTTGATGATCTGATTAATTTGAAAATTGATCTTATTTTTACAACATTCGGCGAAACATTAAATATGATTCACTTGATCAATATAATATTTCGTTGTTTTTGCGAGACAATAAATTTATAGTAATTTAGATTTGAAATTGACATCTAAGCCAACAATATAAAGTTGCCATTAAATACTAAGTCTATGAATAGCAAAACATAAAGTGAAGGGCTTCTGAAACAAGAATGAACGATGAGTTAACACTTCGCTCAAAGTTCGTTATGATAGAATTCATCCCAAAGATGTATGCAGTTCACTCAACCAAAGGTTCTTTCTAAAAATTATTCGAACACAACTCATTTAAATGGAATCCTAGACCCATACAAGTCAAATTCAAAAGAGCACAACAGCAACACAAATGCCTCAGAATGAACAACTTGGAAATCAGACAAAGCAGTCAGATTTACTTGCAACCATTTATCCTTCAATCTGTCCTAAACATAAACATGCATAACAAGTGAAGAAATAAATTACAAATGATGAAACTGTTAACACCTTATATAAATGATGAAACTGCATTCATTTGATTGATCCAATTGACCAAGGCTTAAACCGAAAATGTTACTAATCTACCTAATAAATTGCAATTTTACAAAGTGATATGATACACCTACTGACTGCCATTGAAACTTTCCCCTGGTGTTTGAACAAACTGTTGCACTTGTCCTGAGTTTTGAATGGACGGTTGAATTTGGTTATCGTCTTCAAGTTCCACTACATCTCTGATGAAATATTCGTTATCCTTCATGAAATTGATCATGTTGTCAATATCTTCTTCCGTAAATGCTCCTCTAAAATTGGTATCCGAGTGGGACGATATGAATGATGTAGGATAGGGCACTGTGGGTGAAGCTGAAGTAGAGGACAAAATGGTTGAAACATGGTCTTCTTCAACTATGCTGCTAAACCTCGCCCTTTTTCGTGGTGACTCATCATCATCATCCATGATTTCGTTTTTATTTCCGATGAAATATTCGTTATCCTTGGTAAAATTGAGCATGTTGTCAATATCTTCAGCCGTAAATGCTCCTCCAAAATCGGAAACCGGGTGGGACGCTGTGGGTGCTGCAAGAGAGGGCGGTGTGGCTGACACATGGTCTTCTTCAACTAAACTGCTAATCCTCTCCCATTTTTGTGGTGGCTCATCAACGTTGATTCTGTTTTTGTTGTAGATGGCACACAGTACATAACCACTCTGCAATATTCAAAACAAAAGCTATAAGTTTTGCTGCACCACTTTTATACTGAAGAATCAACTGATATATGTAAAACACAGTGCAAGCACTCCATGGCTGCAGACAATACCATAGTTTATATGAATATATTTGAACGATGAATGTTATTGATTTAGGGTTTAATATTTTATAAAAAAAAATAAAGTATACGTCTAACATATTATACATGGAAAGAAAGAACGTGTATTAAGGAAAGTGAATAGGGAACTTACGTGATCATCATGGCGAAGTGAAAACTCATGCATCAGCCAATGCCCCTTTCCACCATTGTTGGACTTGGAACCTTTAACCTTAAAAACGAAAAGTTTATTAAACCCTATAAGATTGTTCTTAGAATCTTTAACATCATCGGTTCTCTGTCCCTTCCACGTGCCGCAACCCGCTGTCCTATCGATTCTACGACCCTTGCCCTTCTTCTTCAGCTTGCTGAAGATGTAGAACGTTTTAGATGATGTCTTGCCGAAAATATTCCAGGGATCTTTGTCTTCACCGCTGTAGATTTCGCAGTCGCATATGACATCGCAGGGTAATGGTTCGCCTTTCACCTTCTTCGTTAAGTAGCATTCAATCAGCTGAACTTCGGTTGGATTGAATCGGAAACCTACGGGAAAGTTGGTCATCCAGGAAGCCATAATCTTTTTGGTGGCGATGGAGTAAGGAAAAGGCTGTGGTTTATTCAAGTTAAGGAAACCTAATAGCTAAATGCAAAGTGTTTTTACATTTTTATTCTTCGTACATCCATTTATATGAGGGACGGATGCACATTACTTGAGTGAGGGGGCAACTTTTGTGGTTTAATTGCATTTTAAACCATTGATAGTTTTAAAACTGTTATAAATAAGTCATTGTCCGTTTTCTTCACACACAAAAAATAATCATTGTACCTCCCAAAATTTTCGGTTTATTTGATTTTATAAATAAGTCTCCCAAAACTGTTATAAATAAGTCATTGTCTCGACTCAATATTTTATTTTGATTACTCTTTAGTACTTTAATTTCAAAATTAGAAAAATAAAACCCTAACTCCCTTAATTTTATAGTTTAATTGTTTTTTTTAAGACCCTACTCATTTCAAAGTTAAGAAACTTGCCTCCTCATGAGCAAATCATGACTATGTGCCTAATTTATATACATATCGGTAGGGGGTTTACAGTTAATTGGTTCACAAGAAAATAAAAAAAAATATGTCACGATATCCGAAAATTGATATATTTTTAATCTTAATTATTACATTTTAATTGTCATGTAGGATAATTAGGATAAATACTTAAAACTGAAATTATTATTTCTCTTTATTTATTTACTAATATTCGAGACACATATGTATGTGTGTCAAGGGGGATTAGGCCCATTTTATAAATATTACATATTTCATAATTTTCGTTAAATAATAATTTTATCCATGTAAAAATTAAGTAATTAAATTAAAAATGTAAGAGCTAATTAAATATTTAGTCAAATAGAGTCTGAAGTAAGGAAGTATGGGCATACGCACCACAATTTCTGGTCTAATAAAAATTCAGGTCTCGATAAGTTTAAATATTAGAAAAAATAAATCTTGTCCCTCTTAATTTTGAGCTTAAATACTTATTAATCCATTTTATTTTTAAATTCAATATTCTGACCCCTCTCAATGTTCGATCATGACTTCATCCCAACGTGAGCCATACTTAATTTATAAGATAATATTTTATTTTTGGTCTAATAAAAATTTTCTTCTTCAATTCACCAAGGAAGCATCAAAGCTCACTTTCCCTCTCTTTATTTCTCTCAAATTCGGCAGCAACACTAGAAGGAGAAGATGAATAGCATCCTTCTCTTTCCTTCCTCCCAGTAGTGTAATCTAATTACACTTAGCCATTCTATGTCATTTCCATGTGCAAATGTCCATTTCTTTAAAATTCAACATGCAATCATCCACTTTTGTTTGGTTACAAATTGGTCTTTTTAATTTTGGTCACTAAATTTTCAATTCCTTCTATTTTGCCACTAATTTCAAGATTTCTTTATGATTTAGTAAAATTAATTTCACATCTAACTTCTAGGCTATGATTTGGGACATTACAGAGCCATACTTAATTTATAAGATAATATTTTACTTTTATAATTAATAAAAATATCATACTTGTGAGACGTTGTACTCAAACTTTGATAAATTGTCGTTTCTAATGAAACAAAACTTATAGTTGTATAAAAACCCTAATGGTGCTTGAATACACTAATGATGCAACAAACCCTAACGGCCCCTTGAATTATCGTCCCCTTCTGTACGAGAGTCGTAGAGGCAGGCCGACGAAAGGACATGTACGTTTTGATGCGTCGTCTGTGCTAGAATCGCCGGCTTTTCTTTTCGTGTTGGTTGATATGCGTATCCCTAAAAAGAGTGGAAGTCAAGAAGAAGGCATTGTTGATGAGGCTTTGGATATCAGTGTCATGGTTGTTGATGGTGATGGCGGTTCGAGTGATCCTATCTTGGTAGATAATCAGACGCAGTTCTGTCAAGGTATGGTGGGATGTGCTATTGAGGCGATACCGTTGAACTCGGATATTAAGAATGGGGAGAATGTGACTTATGCAAGCAAGGTTGCCGAGAGTAGTGCTGGTTAAGTTCTAAAGTTGAGTTAGATTGAACAAGAATTGATTGTGCTTGATGAGGATTTTCTGGTTGACAATCCTGGACCTTTCCCAACAATTCGATTTTCAGACAAGGTCCCTGACCAGGGGCAGATCTGGGCCTAGGCCTACCTAGGCCATGACCCAGTCCATGCTCTAAAAATGTCCTTCATTTATATAGAGAGAGGTTTTGGGTAAGCAAAAATAACAAGAAATGTCCCAATATAAAATTATCGTTTAGTTTTTAAGCCTTAAATTAGTTCAAAAAATAAAATCTAAGTAAAATAAAAGGTAAAAAATATTTCCGTTTGTAATTTCATTACATTTTATAAATAATAAATAATTATTTTTAACAAATATAATTTAAACATATTTTGTACTAAATAATTATTTTTTTAAATTGAATTCCCCAACATAATTAGGGTTTCACTTTACTATATAATGTAAACAACAAAACAAAATAAAAATTAAGATTAAAATTAAAAGAAAATATTGTTTAAGGAAAAACATATAAATCATTTCCAATGTCTTTAGAAAAAGGTAATATAGGCTCTCGATGTGTCCTTCGGTGCATGTAATAACACAATACCTAAAAAGACAACAAAAACAAGCTAAGAAAATATATACAAAAACAAAAACAAAATAAACTAGTGCAAAGACTAATCCTAAAACAACCAATTGCCAATCCTCGCAACGGCGCCAAAAATTTGTTTGCGCGTGTGATGTACTATAAATGATACGCAAATATGGTGCAAGTATACACGTCGAACAAGTAATACAGTGATAAGTGAGTATTGTCTCCACAGGGATTGAAGGTGTTTCAAGGTTAGTTTAAGCACACAAGTGCACGAAATGAAAATGAAGAATGTTGTGGCAAATCAAAACAGAGTGATGAATGTTGTAGCAAATCAGAACAAATATATAAATGTTGTAGGAAATAAAGATAAAAGATATCGTGCTTAAATCAGTAGACAAACATGTCCTCTTACGCGTGCGAAACTCACTTGGGAATGTCTGACTAGGTTGCCTGGTAAACTTATGTTTTAGCTCTCTACTAGGGTTTACCTCTCTAACTTAGTCTATGCTCGACATGATTCACTCAAGGTGCTTCTTAACTATCTCTAGCAAGGAAATTGGGAGCAGGAAATGCTACTGCAATACCTCTTAGCGTAAACTCTATCACTGACAAGCGTCGTTTTACTCGCCAAAATAAATTGAAATAAACCACTTCAAACTAATATTAACACAAAGAAATTAAAGTAGAATAGAGGAAGAGGGTCGATCCACATGGAGTTCTGTTGGAATTGCTAATTGAACCTTGTCGTGATTTAGATCCTAGAAGTAGCTGAAAAATAAATAAAAAAGGGGGTGGTTTGGCATGATTGAAGTAACGAGAAAATAGTAAAAAATTAAAGAAAAATTAAGTAAATAAAGTGAGGAATGAAGTAGAAAATTCACAAATATGAGAGCAGCCTCGAGCTAGCTTCGTCAATTCCCATGATCATTGAAAATAGATTTTTACTCCGGGAATCATGTCGGTTACAATCTACGAGGCCCAACCCATCGTAATTTGGTTTTCTCTCATGTAACCGATCTTCCCAAGTCTATCTTCGAAAGTCAATTCTTAAATAATTCAACCACGTCTATCGCTGTTAAAATTCTTAGTTTAAAAACCGGAAAAGTTCGACTCACAAGTTGTCTCATTGAGAATCATTTCTGAATTCATCTTTCCTTAGCGGACCGCCGCTAAGAGTGTTCACAGGAAGTCGAAGTGCCACAGGCCGATCCTTCCTCCCAACTGTATAATTAAACAATTCCAGACCAATGGATCCTTTTTTATTTGAAAAACGTTTAAAACACTACGCAAATCCTGGTATATAGCGGCACTTTTTGCGGCGTTTTAGGAAAAAACGCCACTAATTTTGAAGAAGTCGCGACATTTTGAAGAAAAAATGCCACAAATAACAAATTTCGTAGTGTTTATTGAAGAGCGCTGTAATATCAATGTCTATAGTGTCATTTTTATGAAGAAACACTGCAAAAATATAACGTATAGTGGCGTTTGTAATACAAACGCCGCAACCGTTTATTTTTATGATACTCACTTTATTCCCTCAGTCCTCAGCCGATCCCCAATTATCCGAAAATCCCCAATTTTTCCTCAATTGCTCTCAATCTTTCACGCCGTTTCACTCTCAATCGGCTCTTAGCCCCTCATCTTGATCGGACAGGCAACCCCTATCGACATCGAGATTTTGTTGTTGCTCACACCACCATCTTCTTGATTCAGATTCTGTTGTCGTAGCTTCTTGCAGATGGTGTCATCCCTAATGAATATGGAATTAATCCGAAGTAAAAACAAAAAATTGGTTCAAAGGTGAGTCCTTTCTGCATGTCTTCTTCAATTAGAAAGGTTCCAGAAAAATCTGGACAATTCCTCGGCTGTCGCTTTCAAAAGAGTCGAAGAACTTACAGGCGAATTCGGAAGAAATCTTTCTTTTCTTCAGGTTCGTTGAACTCGTCGAATTTCATTTTCTTTACAAAAAAGAAAGAGAAAAGTTTTTTCGAGTTGTAACTTTGTAATATTTTAATGGTGCCTGCTGAGTTGGTTGCCAGAGTAGGAACCGAGGAACACTTATTTAATTCTATGCATAAACTGCTAATTTTGAGTCTAATTGGTTTACATTTTGATTAACTTGAAGGCTTCCTTGATAATTAAATTGCTTTAACTAACGCATGGCATGTAACCCCCTCGTCCCGGTCTGGACGACTGACCGGTCCGAGTAGGCTACACGGGGAAAACTGAAGTGCAACCCGCTAAGGCTCCCCTTCGGTTAGCAACCCTAGAAATATTCTTTAATTATTATCTTGTCTAAATGGATTAATTTAATCCTATGTAAAAGGACAACAACGGAAGCAACAAACGAGACGATCAACCCAAACATCATTACAAAATAGTCCATTTTAGCTTAATCTGCAGGCCGTTTCGAAACACCCAAGGAGTGTATCGAAACGCCTTGACTAAGTCAACAGGCCCAAGTCAACACGAGGGGACCGTATCGAAACGCTGGTCAACCGTTCCGAAACGCCCTTAATGGTCAACTTCTCGTGGTCAACGATACGAAGATCGTTCCGAAACGCCTAGGCCCGTTTCGATACTTCAATTTATCGTCAAAATCTCAGATTTCCAGTGGCAAAAATGTATCGAAACGACCCCCTTGCGTACCGAAACGCTTGACCTGAAACAAGAGGTCGTATCGAAACAGGACCAACCGTTTCGATACACCTGCTGCGAGTAGACAGGTTTTAGCTGGTTTTTGGCACAAGGCAGCCCCAAATTCCAACCAAAACCTCCCACAACCAACCACACAACAACTCTAGATGCTAGACACCCTTAAACAACATGTTTCACACTCATCATACATATAAAAGCCACTCAAGTAAAACATCAAAATAACAAGGATTAATACATAGCATTTAACATAACATGTCTTAGACAAACACACTTAGCATTCATGCGAAAGGTATGAGTCTTCAAACATAAGGCAAATATGCAACAAGTAAATATGGTCTACAATCCACAACATAAACGCATACACATGGCCAACATGAAATCAACAATTTAACATGCTCATCCAAACACAAAATCAACTAAGGAGTTTGACACCAACTCCTACAAGTATACACCCCCATCGTCTAGGCATTATTACAAATACATAAATCATACTTGAGCTAATTAAGAACTCCAAAAGCTCCTCCCTTGCCCACTTGCCTCCCAAACTCTAACGATCTGCATGTTTGAAATAAAGGAGAGCGTAAGCTAACTAGCTTAGTGAGAGAAGCTCTAAAATTCACAAGCATGCAATTTTCAAAACACTTTTCATAATTGACAATAAATCAATGGATGCACAAATGATTATCACAACAAGACTACACATGGCTTGCACATGCACAACAAACATACACACGGTGGGACCACACATCACTGTTCGACTAGTAGTTTTCTTATGGGACCACTCATCACCTTACTCTACTACTAGTGACTACCGGTGGGAACACTCATCATCGTAGTTATGACAACCATCACGTGAGGCTCGACTTCAACTCAACTACACAACAACAACGGTATAAAACAACTCAAGATGCACATGATACCACAACATATAGCCACTCATCAACACATAACAAAAAGGTAGGAGGAATAACTTACACTTGGGTTTAGGTGAACCCTCTAGGTCCCACCCAAACCCCCAAGAGTTCCATTTCGAAAACAAATCAAAGTTTGACATTTCTACTCACCGTTGCTACCTAAATGGAAGTCGAGAACCAAGCTCAAGTCTCCAAACTATTTGGATTCGTTCCCGAGGCTTCACCAACAAGATTCCTTGCTTCTAATCATCCCAACACAATCAAAACAATCATAATTCAGTCCACGATTCAATGTAGAAAGCCCCAGACACAAACCAAACACAACATACATAATTTCAAGCTAAAGACAATCCCAAATTCCTCATTCCCGAGCAGCCTTAAAGCACAACCTAAAACCAATGTTTCCAACACTTATATTACTCCCAAAAGCTTCCAAAACAACCCTTACATATAGCCTAACCATCAGCCAACAAGTTTCCACCTTAAACACCCCCAAAAATCAACATTTCAACTCTCTAAAACCTCCCTAAAACCCAATTTCGGGAAACAACTTAAAACCTTGTAAAAATCGAATATGTTGGACCTTATAGATTGTAAACATCTTACCTAACATAAACAAACCGAAAACTTAAGTTTAAGTCAATAAAGTTCACATTTGTAATCCAAACTTTCAAAACTCTAAAATACAAAAACCATTGAGGTTAATGAAAAATAATGGTACAAGCTTGTAGAGGAATGTGAGGACAAGTCGAATATGGGCTTACCTTTGAAAAGTCCCTAAAGATAAGGGAGAATGGTGATGGAATAGTAACTTGGGGAAAGGGGAGCTTTGTGTCGTGAAAATGGAAATGGGAAGGGGAAGAAGATGATCCAAAAGCTAATTTTTAATGTTTGTTTAAAATAAAAAGGCCAAAGACCAAAATACCCTTAATGAAATATGACATTTACAAATGGGAGATATCCATGGCTATTTGGGCTTGTTTTGAAAATAGTCCAACATAATTTATTTATTTTGAAAACCCGAGGCCCAAAATATTATTTTAATATATTATTATTATTTTCACCCGACCCCCAAACCCAGGTGTTACATGGCAACACAGTCTGCTCTAAAATTCAGTGATTTTCAATTATTTTTAAATGAAAATTTGTTGGAATAGTTGCGATTATTCGAATAGTTGATGAAGTATTACTTTTAGCTCTCCTTTTATGTTCTATTTTTTCACATAAATATTTAATTTTGATTGATAAATGAATTAATGAATTAGTTTATAATTTTTTTTCATTAAAATATAATGGTGATTTATAAGTTATGATTGCAGTTTCTAAGAATTTTAATAGAGATTACTTGAAATTCATGTGGAAGAAGTTAGACCTTTAATTGTTTATAAATTGGAGAATTCAGTGAGCTAATAATTTGATTAAATAGAGTTACTCGGTTGTTAGGTGATACATATATATATATATATATATAATTTTATTTTCAGTAAACCAAAATGTAAGTGAAGCTCTGCTTTTGAAATTGCTTTAGCTTGATGATACTGAAAAGTTTCCCACCTTAACTTTATTTAAAATAATTTGTAATTTCAGACATTGAGACTTTTATTTTGAGATTATGTTTTTCCCTGCATTTGAATTTATTTCGGACGTCTTTATGAAATATTTAGTACATATTTTAATGTTCGAGTTTCATATATATTTAAGAAATTTTACATTAATTATTATTAATTAATTCAAATTGTATTTTAAAATATTTCTAAACCTAAGACTTATAACTTGAGGGGAAAGTTTTCAAACCTAACTTCCTAGATTCGGCCCATTCCTTCTGGGCCGGGTTTAGGGGTTACAAGGATAGCAAATCTGAATAAGACCGAGTTATTTGGAAGAAAAGTTTAGTAGACCAAAAGGATTGAGTTAAGTAGGTGATTAATAAGGTAGTTAATCTTGAAACCTGGTTAATAGAGTTAGAAGGATTCAACGTCAAATATTCTTGTATAAAATTTCAAAAATGCCCAAAATGTTTAAAAAGGACTAAAATAACCATGGCAATGAAAGTAACATAGAAACATACAATGGATTTGGTAAAACAATCGATTCATATGAAAATTTCGGAATTTGTTGGAACGTTCTTGTATTAAGACTTAAATCTTCGGTTTTGTAAGGTACTCGTATTTTCTAAGATTCTGAATAAATCTCTGAAGATAATTTATGGAAAAATATTTGTATCTCCGAACTAATCAAAGTGGCGTAAGATACCAGACTGATTGACATGACCAAAGAGGATTGAAAACATCGATTAGGCTGAGTTGATCGGGATGAACGTAATGACCAGGAGACTGAAATATCATTGGGTACTAATTGTCAAATTATCTAAAATGATGGATATACTCTCAAAATATGAAATGAATAAATAGTCGGAAGAGCTGAAAGGCTCTAAATAATTGAAACACCTTCGGACATCGAGGTGACTGAAAATACCTCTAAGATTTGAAATGAGAAATATCAATAAAGACAAGTGAAGATAATGGCTCTGAAAGTGGTAATACACAACCCATGTTGGTTGGTCGTTTCAAGAACTATTGTGATGTTGGAAGAATACCATATAAAATCATGTCAGTGTTATTTGGAGGTATAATACACATGTTCGAATACTTGAAGAATACCAAATGAATACATGTTTGATTTTCCCCGTTGTACGTTCAATGGTTGCTTAGTGAAAAAGAGCTTTTGTTATACAAGGTAGTCGGTTTTAAGAAGTGAGTACTTAAGGGTACTGATTCGGCTAAATATTAAACACTGAAATGATGGTTTACGATCAGTTCAAAGGGAGTCAGAAACCTGATAAGTAACTAGAACTTCTGAACTCTGTACATCACTGCTTTTACTTGATAGTCTAATTACCAAATTACCTCTGAAGGTCGAAGTGATCAAAAATGCCCTCGTAGGCTTAAATGATTGGATCAATATTCTCAATGTGTCAACTTCTGAATGTTTTTTTGAATTGTTAGTATCGAGCTCCCTCGCCTAGGGACCTCGTTCTAAAACTAGTCTAAAATTGTCAGACGTTCTATGCTCCATTTCTAATAATTATCAAGCGTCTTTGAGAAATATATTGAACCATAAAGTGTGTACCCTATATCCGTGAATACACTCTGCTTTAAACTAAGATTATCTGCTCTGAATTAAAAGTATGACTCTGTTACCCGTAATGAAAGCTCAACTCTTGGATTTTGTCTTCTGATAAAAAATATATGATATCCGTCTTTTGATACAAAAATAAATCTTATATATGTCTTCTGATATAAAAATATATATGATATTTGTTTTCTGATATTACTGTCTTCTGAATATAAACTAAATTTCATATGTCGTATATTATCTGGGATATAAATGAAAATATGTAGGCTCGGCGCTGGTAAGCCCTTTTGGACCTAAGCTCATACGCCCAATGGGCCTAGGGTAAGTCTTTCTGGGCCTAAGGCATTCCCTTAGGTAGGCTCCTACGCCTCAGGCCTAGGGTAAGACCTTCTGTATGCAGTTCAGGGGGAATTGCATTTTGGAATTTGTTTGTAGGGTAGTTAAGTAAATTAATAAAACTTTTTGACCACTTCTGAAACATACCCTACTAAATTACTATATCAATGTTGAACTCTCGCGCTTATGAACCACTCTGAACTCCTTGATTCAACTTCTGAAATCTAAACCTTTAGCTTTAGACTAAATAAAGAACAACTTTGTTACCTTCTGATAATGCTTCACTGAATTATCAAATCATACTTTGAGCATACCGTTGCCCAGTTCATCATGACAATGTTAAGCTTGCCATATTTCTGCTTGTGCTTTTAGCATCTCGAAGCTCACGTTGTTTTTACCATCACATGTTAAAAGATCGACCACGTCCCAGCTGTCAACGTCGGTATGGGAGTTTCTTCGGCTTTTCTTGCGGAATACAATACCTGTGTAATTAGGGGGCATGTATGTGTCGTCATGTTTCATGTTGAGTTTGAAACTTGTATTGGTAACTTTTATTACAATTTTTGTCCTATCGTCTAAATGATTTCTGAAATTGTATTTTAATTTTTAAACTTAATTTATGGTTTCAAATGGTTTGACAATTTGTTTTACATGAAATTTGAATGTGGGTCGCTCTGGTGACCGTAATATGACTTCCTAGGATCTGTGCTAACGCATTGGCGAGTCTAGGGGGTTACAACAGATAACTATATCGTCGATCCAAAAACTGGATATCTAAAAAAACCGGATCATATTCGATCTGATATCTAACAATGAACACCCCTACAAAAAGTTTTAACAAGTCCTTTATCCAAACCACTAATTCAAAAAGCTCCTAAAGTGAGACTTTTCAAAATGAGAGGTTTCACCCTAGTCCGCAATTACAATCATCTATTTATCAAATATCTAATTTAGCAGATATGACTGGTCAAACTTCTAAAAATACTTCAAATCTCTAATTTTGGCTCAAAAAGTTGTTTACCAAACATGACTTCTCTCTCCACTGAAGAGTTCTTGAGAAACATAAATTAAGAAGATCAAATCCCTTGCATTTACTCTATAGTTTCTTCAATCCAATTGAATATTTGGTAAGCTCATGTTCTTAACCTCCTTTTTTATATCATTTTTATTAAGGATTAAGCTTAGCAAATCCTAGGTTAAATTTCCATAGATTGAATTTTTAGAGAGATATACGGTATATTATGAATGCTAGGATTGATTTTAAGCCTATTTATGTTATCCTTATGATTTGTATACCATGTAACTATCTTAGCCTAATACTTTGAGGTATCAGGAGTTTTTCATGACAATTTGATTTGGTATTGATGGATTTATGTTTTTTCATATTAGATAAAGTGGAAGTAGAGGGAACATTAGATCGAAAAGGGAAATCTATGAAAAATCAAGCTGATGTGATAATTCGCGATCAAGTTTAGCTCTGGAACCTTCGGTGAGTGTAGTTGAGTCTCGGGAATGGTTCGGAGCTTTCCTGAATGTGTTTTGTTTGAATTATTGTTCATAAGCATGGTTGTGAAATGTTTGAAAGCTCATATAGAGCAAGCTTGGTGAAATGCTAAGTTTGGTAAGTTAGGTCAGCTCAATTGAGTGTTATATGTTTTGAATATAATGTTATGTTATGGAAAGGCATGAGAAAAATGATTCTTAGATGACTATGAACCTTGTTATGCTAAGTATGAACTTAAAGTTCAATTTCAACGTTTGACATGATATGAAATGCACTTATGATATGGAGCTATAAGCTCATCTATGAATTAAGCTATGTTAATGATAAGATGATAAGCTTTGGAGTTATGCTCAATATGATATGTGTGACTTTTGGTGCTTCAAGCTCACTTATATGTTTATGAATAACTTGATTAAGAAATCTTGGATTCAAGTTAGCCCCGGGTATAGTTGACATGCCATAGAGTCCCTTTTAGCTCAGTTTATGTGGATTATGATACACGGATTGACCTTTCTTTGTTTAGTGGCGACAGTAGGAGAGATGAGTTATTGGTCATTGGCGATAGTAAGAGGGATTGACCTTTCTTTGTTTAGTGGCAACAGTTGGTTGGGGATTCATGTACACTAGTGCTATTGAAATACAAGGAAAACTTTGAATAAACATTTTGATAATTGACTTTGATATGAGTAAGTTATATATTACTTTGGGTAAATGAATATGCATGACATTGATATGAAAAGTTATAATGCCTGCCAAAGATTAAGATATATGAAAAAGTATGTCATGATGTGCTTTGTTAAGTAATTAATATACAATGGAAATGATAATATGCTAAGTTAATAAGTTAAAAAGAGAAATATGGTTATAAACATATTATCTATTATATGATCTTCAGTATGTATTCTTGCATTTATTTCTATATTATCAAGTTGACTAGCTCACTAAGTAGTCTAAGCAATATAAGCTTACGTTGTATCATCTCATGCATTTTAGGTGCAAGTTCTCCGTAGAATCGATCGTGATTGCAAGCTGGAAGTCATCTCATACGGTGATCCCGTGTCGATACTAAGGTTAGGTTTGAAGTACTAGTGTTTTGGTACGGTACTTTAAGTATGATACCAACATTGGGTTCGTAACTTCAGCGTACCAATACGGTACCTAGAGTACCGATACATGTTTTGGGTTCGATGTTTGAGTATTGGTAGGTGTACCAGTACGATACCTTGAGTATTGGTACCCTTGAGTATTGGTAGGTGTACCAGTACGATACCAGTACGATACATTTGGATGAGTTTCTTTCATCAAAAGAGTTGGATTTTTGTCAAAAATGCATTGTTTTATTGGGCCATCAAATGTTTTTCTTTGATTTTTAAAAAGGACCAAAATTTTATAAAATTACAAATTAATCATTGAAGTTAGGTCGTTATGATATTGACCATCCAACTGGATCTTAATAACTATAAATATGCCTGAGGTAGACTTAGGTCGTGATGATATTGATCATCCAACTGGATCTTCCACAAATGAGGAAGATAACACTCGGAAAAGCCCTACGAATCCTTAGGAAGTTAGGAATAACCCTCTGAACCCTCAAGATATTTCAAACGATCCACTGGCACCTCCCAACACCCTGTACAAAGGGACAAAGACCCACACAGCTTAATAAATCACCCTTCTTCTCCACCCTGAACAAAACCACAAAGGGACAACCACAAAGAAAACCAAAGCTAAAACTCGCCAAACAAAAATGCAGAAAAACAAACGGTTCCATCATTCAACTTCTACACTATAAAAGTAACCTTTCTTAAGAAGCAAAACCCAAGAAACAATATAATTCAAAACTGATTTTTAGAATTTCAACAACCAAGTGAAAACACATCCACGCTTTAAAAAAATGAGGGGCACGTCAATTCATCATGGGCATGGCAATCAGAATCAACCAGAAAAGTCCAACAGAACGTCAAACCGCAACTTGAACAACTCAATTTTGCCGAGAGTTTCTCTTCTGAGCACAAAATACATTATGAAAACAATAGATGGTAAAGTGGCACACGTTACATCAATCTTATTAAACCAATGCCAAAATCGTCATGGACGACGCTCACAATGCAACACCCATGATACGACAGACCCCTACACCATTTTCTAAGCCCGCTTGTTCCATGAACTCAACAAATTCATCCATACCGCACATTGGATTAACACACCTACATCGTTCCCCAATCGATCACACAACTTTGAAGTCCCCTCCAACACACCGTAGAATCAATTAACTAGACACTTTTTTGTACAACTCCTTCCATACCACAATTTGATTTTCCGTAATACACGGTGTTTATATAGTCACCATTCCACAAGGCCAATCTTCAATCAACCATACTCCCCTTATCGCCACGAAATTATGTGACATCGTCGACTCTACCTTTCTAAACACCGATACATCCTACACCATTAAAATATTGCTCGGACGACAATTGACGTGGCAAACCATAGTCAAAATTATCAGAATATCAGATCTTATGTACCATTGCTATCGACATGCATCCAGTTTCATTTCTTGAATGAACACCATCTCAAACCGATATTGTCGCAATCTATCATGGACTGTCTTCTTTTTGGTCTTAGGCCATGTCCTCTTATGTTTCAAAGACTATACATTTTGTTTTATCGGATCCCTAAATCAAATATTTTGGACACATACATGCGAAATTCACGCATGTAATTGAAAATGTTGAATCATTGAAACTTTCAAGCAGCCTGTTCTTTTGAAACGAATTTCCACGTTTTAAATGAATTGTAATATTAGTGATTTAAAATTATCCCCCTGCAAACATTCTTTCATAGTACGTGGTTATGCTCCTTGTCGTTTTCAAGCAGCATGTAAATGGCTTCATCGGTCGATCACCGAAATTGGTCGCCGGAGACGCCTTTGGCCGTGATTCTACCAGAAAACGATAGATCGTTAAACCAACGTTTCAACGCACATGTCAACAACACGAAACAAACGAGAATATTACCGGGAAGAAGCCCGAAATATAAGTTTCGGTCGGAAAAACACGTAGGTTCGATGAGACCTTTTCTAGTGGCGAAATGTCGATTTTTCGAAAGGGTTTTGCTCGCTTAGCCGCAAGGAACTCAACGGTGGTGGTGGTGAAATGAATGAATACCCACGGCGAACGAAATTGACAAAAAAACCGAAGGCTTTAACCCTAAGTTCATCGAACCTTAACCTTTCGATTGGCGGTGATCAGGACGAAGGCTGTGCGAGTGACTAAGGGGGTTTTGCTCGGGACTCGACGACGAGCACTTTGGCACTGACGGTGAACGGCACGACATGGCGATGGGGGAAAAACGATGGTGGCCGGTTGTTTGCGGAAGGTGAAGGGTTAGTGAGGGGGTAGAGGGTTGTGGTAACTTTGAGGGGTAAATGGCCCAATTAAATGCTATTAATTGGGTTGGTTGAGATATTTTGTTATTTTATTATTATTTCAAGAACCACCAGCCGTTAATAAAGTATATGAAATTATACCTTCGAACCCACCAGCCGAGTTCTTACCACTTTATCGGGAAAGCCATGATTGATTGTGCACATATATTAATAAACCGATGAAGGCATACAAACTTAATAATCAAATATGCTATGAATAATCCCGAAAGATATAAAAATACTTGAAATAGATGAGAATTAAGAATAACAAGAAGATCTCACTAAAAGTACTTGAAAATATCCTTGATCCTAACTTGACTAGAAAAAGAGGGGTTTAACCAATCATGGAGTTGACGGCGACAATAAAGGTTTTTGGTTGCTTGATGGTTCTTCTAGGGTTTTATTTTCTCTTCCCCTTATGACCATATTTATGAGGAAAGTCTTTTACATCAATAAGGGGAAGAAATTAAATTAAAGCACGTAACTCTAATCCTACAATAAACGCAATATAGTAGAAGTCCACTTCAAATAGGATTTCTTCTTCTCTAAGGAATTACAACCGTGCCCACCCCTTATCTACCGAATTCTACTGTATTGTGCAACTAAATCTCCCAAAGTGTTCAAATTGTGCTAAAACTCTTATTTTATGCATTAAACATTCTTTAGCCATAAAACACCTGAAAAATCAAATAGAATCCAAAACAAGGGCTTTGAGATAGATTAGAAAAATTAAATCTTGTCCCTCTTAATTTTGAGCTTAAACACTTATTAATCCCTTTTATTTTTAAATTCAATATTCTTACCCCTCTCACTGTTCGATCATGACTTCGTCCCAGTGTGAGCATGTTATACCCCTTTCCCCGGGTTAGGAGCAAGGAGTATTACTACGTTTAACTTATCAACATGTTACAAGACATGTCAATTTTCAGGTCCATCTAAAACTTTTTATCTTATAACTTATCTTGTTACCTAACCTTATTACCTATACATCAAGAAAATTCAAATCAAACTATCATGTGAACTATCTCAAACAAATTCATATAAACAACATGCCAATTAAATTGATATTCGAGTGTGAGACTCTTTTTAATTTCTCAACAATCTCGAAAATGCTCTCCAAGGGAATTTGGAAACGCCTCGCCGCCGAACAGGAAAATATCACCAGCCGGAACAGTGAATCACACACAGGCAGCAGAACAGTGCAACGAGATCAGAAAAATCAGCAAGTTTGGACTTTATTCATCAGTGGTCTCTCTCGGACAATCCACTAGAAAGGATTGTGGCAAGTGTGTGACAGACATGGGATTGTAAAAGATGCATTCATACCGAACAAAAGGGCCAGGGATGGACAGAGGTTTGGGTTCGTTAGAATGGCGTCGAAGGAAGATGCAAACAGGGTGATAGAGAGATTAAACGACAAATGGATATACGGTGGCAGATTGAGAGTTGCTATGGCGTGGAAGGGCAAAACGGAGTGGTACAGTAAGAAAGTGAGAAACACAGAACAACATGGGAAGAAGGACAATGAGGAATCAAGAAAATCAGAAACGTCAATGAGAAACGAAGTGAAACAAAACAGATCGCAAGTAGTAGGGATAGTGGATGAAGACAAATGGGCAATATTGCGATGGTGTGCGGTGGGTTGGTGCCAAAATCCGTGTAGCATAAAGACCCTAGCGGAAAGGTTGGAGGTAGACAAACACGATGGTTTCTCGATCATGCGATTATCCGGAGCAATGATATTGCTAATGTGTACATCGGCAGCCATCCGCGACAAAATCATGCATCTTGACCGGGTGAAAGAATGCTTTGCAAAGGTAGAAGAATGGTCTCCAGCGATCAAAGTGGAATCGCGACGGATTTGGATGTCGATAATCGGCCTCCCAATACACCTATGGCACAAAAGGACTTTCATGAACATTGCAAGTATCTGGGGTGTTTTTATTCGAATGGATGATGACACGGAAACACCATCTTCATTTGATTGCGGTAGAATTATGATCGAAACATCCAAATTCAACCGGATTGAAGAACACATTGAAGTTCATTTTGAGGGGGAAACATATAATATCCGTGTGTTAGAGATGGATGGCACATCCCCCGCGGTGGAATGCGATTGCGGGGAGTTAGATTCGACAGACGAAGAAGGCAGTAGTGAAAATAATGAAGCATGGGAAGGGCAACAAGGAGATCCATCCGAAAAAACCAATGAAGAACGACAGTCTGATCAGAATGGCAACGACGAACAAGGGGCATCAAACAACTCTTCTCAATCGCCGGACAGGCCAACGACGAGTCCACCGGCACGGCTATTGGAGACGGCGGAAAGATGTCTGAGCGGGGAGAAGGACGATGGTGATAAGAGTCCTGCAGAGATAGGAGACATTCAAATTTGCAAGAGTTTTGATATAGCGGCAATTGCTAATTCTAAAGATAGTGATTCAAATGAACAGGAGTCTAATTTTCAAAGGGAAGATAATTCAGAATTTAATTCAAAATTAAATTCTAAATTAAACCATTATCCTACTATCTTTTCGACAATTGCACAATCAGATTTGAGCAAAACAGAAATTGTCCAGGTGGGTCAGGCTTATTGCAAGATTAGACGGTTTTTAGGGGGAAATTTGGAAGGGTGTCGGATTTCTAGAAGAAAGAAGAATAACCGATTAAACAAGGCCAACCAAGTACTATCGAATACAGGGGGAGGAGGAGACGACGGTCAGACAGCAAACAATATTGAAGTAGAAGCGATTGAAACGGTGAAACTAGGCTCTTTGATTGGGGTAAATTCCAACGGCCGGGAAGAAGAGATTATCCGAGACATATCAAAAGTAATTAGTGGCGATCGGCGCGGTTTGTGACTCATGAAAATACTATCGTGGAATGTGAGGGGCTTGGGAGGAAGTACTAAACGCCGGTTTGTTCGAGATGTGATAAGGAAAAATGATGCGGATATGGCAATGTTACAAGAAACAAAGATGGAGGAGTGTCCGAAATCGTGGCTAGCAAATCTATGGGGAAGCGATAACTACGAATCAGTGATCGCGCCATCAATTGGTGCATCGGGCGGTATTTTAGTGATATGGGAGGTGAGTAAATTTAAATTAGATGTGGTAGAGATTGAACGTAATTTCATTATGATGAGAGGTAGATGGTTACATGATGATCTAAGTTGTGGTTTGGTAGTGGTATATGCACCGTCCGAATTGGAAGGGCAACAAGCTGTATGGACAGCGATTTTGAGCAAGATTAGCGATCAAGAAGGCCCGTGGTGCATAGCGAGAGATTTTAATGCCATATTACACGAGTCGGATAGAATTGGTACATCGGACATGAATATGGAGATGGAAGCGTTTGGTGATTTTGTTCTACAAGCAGGTCTGATGGATTTACCACTCTTAGGCAAACGTTATACATGGTTTGGCCCAATGAAAAGGTGTAGCAGAATCGACAGATTTTTGATATCGTCAAGATGGATGGATGCTTTCAGCTCAATCCAGCAAGTGGCGCTAGCACGGGGTGTATCCGACCACACGCCTTTATTGTTGAAATGCGATGAGAACGATTGGGGTCCCCGCCCGTTCCGATTCTTTAACTGTTGGATGGAGGGCAGATATCACATGAGGCAAATTATTGAGGAATGGATTCGCTTAACTAAATTGGACATTGGCACGGTAAATATTATGGTGAAACTGCGACATTTGAAGGCATTTTTGAAACAATGGAATCGGGACAGCTTTGGGGATGTAAATGAGATAATATCAGAGTTGCAAGACAAAATTGACCGGGCGGATTCAGCAATTTCTACATCTAGTATTGATGAAGAGATAGAGGCGGAAAGGCGACAATGGTTACAAGCTCTGTGGAAAGCTATGAGACATAAGGAAGCGATGTGGAGACAAAAATCAAGAGCGACATGGTTGCGTCTAGGAGATCGAAACACAGCCTATTTCCATCGACCCGCTAAGCTGAGAGCGGCAAGAAATTTTATTCCAGGATTTATGGTTAATGACAATTGGATCAATTCGCCATCACTTATGCGACGCCACGTAGTTCAATTTTTCATGAAGCATTTCTCTCGTGACAAGAGGGAATGCGTATGGCAATTCGAGGGGGATTTTAGGAAGATATCGCAGACAGCTAGGGGGAATTATGTGGCGACATTCTCTTTGGCAGAGATACACGGAATAGTGCGAGGTTGTGATGGTTCGAAGGCACCGGGCCCGGATGGCTTTACGCTGGATTTTTATAAGAAGGGGTGGGAGGTGATCAATGACGATATTCTACGTTTCTTCGAAAATTTCCATGCAAGTGGGCGGCTACCTAAGGATGTGAACTGCACTTTCATTGTTTTAATTCCTAAGGTAACATCTCCCACGACCCTTGGCGAATATAGGCCGATATGCTTAGTAAACTCAGTTTATAAAATTTTGGCAAAATGTCTTGCGACTCGATTGCAAGCGGTATTGGCAGATTTGATAAGTGATACCCAATCAGCTTTTATAAAGGGTCGACAATTGGTGGATGGAGTACTCCTAGAACTTGAGGTGATGCATTCCTTACGACAACGGGGTGCATGTGGTTTTTTATTGAAGCTTGATTTTTCCAAGGCGTATGACTGCGTTATTTGGTGCTTTTTGGATGAGGTGCTAGGAAGAATGGGATTCTATGACACATGGAGAAAATGGATTTAGGAATGTATTAGTTCAGTCAGGTTGTCGGTGCTTCTCAACGGTAATGCCACCAAGGAATTCATAATGGGTAGAGGCTTGCGACAAGGCTGTCCGCTATCACCTTTGCTTTTTGTGATAGTCGCGGAAGCAATGCATTTGATGCTGCGAAGGGCTGAATTAGGGGGTTTAATTCGTGAGGTACAGGTAGCGGCTGGGATATCAGTGACACATTTGCAGTTTGCCGATGACACACTTTTGTTCTTTGAGGGCTCGTTAGAAGTTGCGAGAAATGTGAAACGAATTCTGCACTGTTTCCAAGTTTGCTCGGGGTTGAAGATTAATTTCGGCAAAAGCTCCTTGTACTCAATTGGCATAGAAGATGATCTGGGCAGCAACGTAGCCGAGGTAATGGGTTGTAGGAAAGCTGAATTTCCATTCGTCTATTTGGGATTTCCAATAGGCGCAAGTCCGAGGCTAATAGCTACTTGGGAACCAGTGATTGCAAATTTCCGACGCAAATTAGCAGGATGGAAAAGGACCTCTCTGTCTTTTGCCGCTCGGGTGGTTTTGGTCAATTCGGTCCTCTCGTCGTTACCGATATTCTATATGGGTTTGTTTGTCGCTCCCAGAGGGGTAATTGAGAGGATTGATAAAATTCGAAGAGCTTTCCTATGGGGGGTGTCGGTTTGGAACGGCGGATGAGCAGAGTAGGATGGGAGGTGGTTTGTCGCCCGAAACAATTAGGGGGTTTGGGGGTTGCGGATTTGCGTGTTAAGAACATGGCGATGCTATCAAAATGGGTGTGGCGTTATGCGCAAGATAGAGATCCACTGTGGCGCGGTTTGATAGTAGCAAAATATGGAGAACATCCACAATGGTGGCGTTTCAACACGGAAAAGATGTCATCCATGTCGCTTGTATGGCGACAAATTGTAGCTCTCTCATGTGATGCACAAGTTGAAAAGCATATGGGCATGACCGGTTTTTTATGAAAACTTGGGGATGGTAGATTGATATTGTTTTGGTTTGATCCGTGGATCGAACAAGTGGCCTTAAAAGATGTATATCCGCGCTTATTCTCGTTGGCATGTGATAAATTAGCGAGGGTGGGGGACTATATGGTGGAGGGCAGATTATCGCATCATCTATGGACTGATTTCTTTAGACGCCCGCTATGAGTTTTTTAACTAGGAATGCTACGAGATTTAATTCAAATGGTGTCCAATTTTCGCGCATGGGAAGGAAAGCTGGACATGTTAATTTGGAGACCGGACGAGCGTGGAATTTTTTCAGTTGGGACTTTATTGAAACTGCTCATGCTCGATAAGGTGGGGGAAATGGAATTTGGTGAATGCTTCGCTTGGAAGGTGCTGGTGCCGCCGAAAGTTCAAGCTTTCCTATGGTTTACATGGTTACGTAGACTACCCACTGCTGATTTCTTGCGAGCACATGGGATTCCACTGCCGGATGATCAAGGCCGATGCCCTTGGTGTGCGATGGTAGAGGAGAGCATCACTCACATCCTCTATGAATGTCCTGTTGCGCAATCGGTTTGGCTATGGATGCGACAATGGTGGGGAATGGACTCAAACTTACCGGTTAGTTTTGATGCATTCTACGTTCTTGACTTTCATAGTATGTTCAAGGGATGCATGAATATGTGGTGGATAGCGTGTGTTGCCGCTGCTTTATGGTCTTTATGGATTGCAAGGAATGAATTTATTTTCCGTGGGAAATGATGGAACTTGGCTGAATTGTGCTTCTTGGTGAAATTGAGATCCTATTACTGGATAAAAGCTGATAGGCGGGGAGAATTGGTAGCGGAGGCAGCTTGGTGGACTTGTCCTTCCAAAATTGAGGTTGCTGCCCAACCGAAGAGGATGAGGGGGGGAAGATGCTGGCAGCCCCCGTTACAAAATGTTCTAAAATTTAACACGGATGGATCAGCGCGAGGAAAACCGGGTCCGGCAGGGATTGGTGGCGTGTTACGAGATGCGGGTAGTCGCATCTTGGGTCTATTTTCAGGCCCTATAGGCGTGATGGAATCAAATGAAGCAGAGGTCCGAGCAATAGCCTTTGCATTGGGAATGATAAAGGAGAGGGAATGGCGGCAGGGTTGTGTGATATTGGAGACGGATTCTCAAGTCGCGTTGAGATGGATCAATCAGACTGCAAAACGACCGTGGCGACTATGGGAGGTATTTTTGGTAATTGATCAGGCTTGTCAAGTCATATATGATATTCAATTCTGCTATGTGCCGAGGGAAGCGAATGGCTTTGCGGATGCACTGGCGAAGGAGGGAGTAGATAGACTTACGACGTTCATGGCTTGTTTGTGACTTGTCCTTAGGTGATATGTTTCCTATTGTATTCGACGAATCGTATCGTACTCTTTTCCTCCAATAGGTTTAGGGAGGTTTTTAACGAGGCGTGCGATTTCGTCAAGCTGTATGTTTTCCTTATTTCTTAATAAAAACATACGGTTGCTGATAAAAAAAAAAAAACATGTCATTCAAATACTACATATCATATAATCATGTAAACCATTCAATTCAAGGCGTATCAAACAAAATCTTATCATTCATACATACTCTCCATTCGAAAGCTCCCTAATAGGAGTAATACTATTTTCATTCACTTAAGTAATTCTTATAATCATGCATTAATCTAGATATCAATTTACCATTTAGGTCTTACTTATTTTTCAAGTAAACAATTTGGTCATTCTTATAATTCAAGTAAACGATTTGGTCATTCTTAGAGATCAAGTAACCTATTAAACATGCTTTAATACATCAAACCATACAATCATGTAAGCCTATAATCAAACTTACTTTGATCTATTACTTATAAGCATTCATATTAACATGTCGGGTTTCGGGTCTACAGTAACATGTCCAATACGGGTTCAGGTCGTTCTCGGTCGGATGCAAGTCGGGTTCGGTTACTACAATAATAGGTTCAACTCGGGTCCGAGTCAATAACAATCAGTTACAGATCGGGTTCGGGTCATCGAATCCTCGGGTTAAACCAGGTTCTTACTCAAGCAAGTTTCAGTCAGGTTTTCAGGTCGGGTCAGCTTTTTACATCCCTAAGACTTTGGCTCAAAAGTGGTTTTCTAATGGTCATATTTACCTTCTTCAGATAAGAACATCCCAATTCCTCGAGCGAACTATAAAGATCCGTGTCCTTGAACTATAAAGATCCACAACATGATTCTCCATTGTCCCAATAGTCTCATTAATTGGTTGATCGACAATTTCACTATAAGTTGGAGTTGAAATTTTATCGAACACGTAATGGATCATTGTGTTTGTGTTTTCTTGCTTAGCTACAACTTCATTTTGATTCATCAATTTCTCCCGATCCATAGATGTCACCACCATCCAACATACCGATATGGGCTGATTACGATTTTAGTTGTTTGAGAATTTCTTGGAGCATCTCGTTGCTTTGTTTCATAGCTTTTGTATTCAATTCCATAGATTCGAGGAGGCTCATGATAGTTCTCTCAACAAAAACACCAATGTAATAAACCAAATACTCAAAGCTTGTTTTCTATTCACAAATAAGAGAATTATAATAGAAAAGAGATATAAGATAGGGAAGAAAGGTGTCAGCAAGGAATACTAAATCTAGAGATGGAAAAAGCCGTAGCCAAAACATTTAATTGCTATTTAAAATTTCAACAACCAAGTGAAAACACATCCACGCTTTAAAAAAGGAGTGGCACATCAATTCATCTTGCGCATGGCAATCAGAATCAACCAGAAAAGGCCAACAGAACGTCAAACGACAACTTGAACAACTCAGTTTTGCTAAGCCCTACACCATTTGCTAAGCCCGCTTGTTCCATGAACTCAACAAATTCATCCATACCGCACATTGGATTACAACATACACATCGTTCCCCAACCGATCGCACAACATTGAAGTCCCTCCAACACACCGCGGAATCAATTAACTAGACACATTTTTGTACAGCTCCTTCCATACCACAATTTGATCTTCCGTAATACACGGTGTTTATATAGTCACCATTCCACAAGGCCAATCTTCCATCAACCATACTCCCCTTATCGCCATGAACTTATGTGACATTGTCAAATCCTCCTTTCCAAACAATAATACATCCTACGCCATTAAAATATTGCTCTGACGACAATTGACGTGGCAAACCATAGTCAAAATTATCAGAATACCAGATCTTATGTACCATTGCTATCGACATGCATCCAGTTTCATTTCTTGAATGAACACCATCTCAAACTGATATTGTCGCAATCTATCATGGACTGTCTTCTTTTTGGTCTTAGGCCATGTCCTCTTATGTTTCAAAGACTATACATTTTGTTTTATCGGATCCCCAAATCAAATATTTTGGACACATGCGAAATTCACGCATGTAATTGAAAATGTTGAAGCATTGAAACTTTCAAGCAGCCTGTTCTTTTGAAACAAATTCCCACGTTTAAAATGAATTGTAATATTAGTGATTTAAAATTATCCCCCTGTGAACATTCTTTCATAGTACGTTGTTATGCTCTTTGTCGATATGCTTATTATAATTGAATTTGACTGGTGGGTTAAATAAAAAAAATGTAAATATATTTTCTTAAAAAATTATCATTGTTTTTTAATAGTAAAAAATTATTATTGATAAACCAATTAAATTAGAATTTGATGATCTGATTAATTTGAAAATTGATCTTATTTTTACAACATTCGGCGAAACATTAAATATGATTCACTTGATCAATATAATATTTCGTTGTTTTTGCGAGACAATAAATTTATAGTAATTTAGATTTGAAATTGACATCTAAGCCAACAATATAAAGTTGCCATTAAATACTAAGTCTATGAATAGCAAAACATAAAGTGAAGGGCTTCTGAAACAAGAATGAACGATGAGTTAACACTTCGCTCAAAGTTCGTTATGATAGAATTCATCCCAAAGATGTATGCAGTTCACTCAACCAAAGGTTCTTTCTAAAAATTATTCGAACACAACTCATTTAAATGGAATCCTAGACCCATACAAGTCAATTTCAAAAGATGAAATATTCGTTATCCTTCATGAAATTGATCATGTCGTCAATATCTTCTTCCGTAAATGCTCCTCTAAAATTGGTATCCGAGTGGGACGATGTGAATGATGTAGGATAGGGCACTGTGGGTGAAGCTGAAGTAGAGGACAAAATGGTTGAAACATGGTCTTCTTCAACTATGCTGCTAAACCTCGCCCTTTTTCGTGGTGACTCATCATCATCATCCATGATTTCGTTTTTATTTCCGATGAAATATTCGTTATCCTTGGTAAAATTGAGCATGTTGTCAATATCTTCAGCCGTAAATGCTCCTCCAAAATCGGAAACCGGGTGGGACGCTGTGGGTGCTGCAAGAGAGGGCGGTGTGGCTGACACATGGTCTTCTTCAACTAAACTGCTAATCCTCTCCCATTTTTGTGGTGGCTCATCAACGTTGATTCTGTTTTTGTTGTAGATGGCACACAGTACATAACCACTCTGCAATATTCAAAATAAAAGCTATAAGTTTTGCTGCACCACTTTTATACTGAAGAATCAAACTGATATATGTAAAACACAGTGCAAGCACTCCATGGCTGCAGACAATACCATAGTTTATATGAATATATTTGAACGATGAATGTTATTGATTTAGGGTTTAATATTTTCTAAAAAAAAATAAAGTATATGTCTAACATATTATACATGGAAAGAAAGAACGTGTATTAAGGAAAGTGAATAGGGAACTTACGTGATCATCATGGCGAAGTGAAAACTCATGCATCAGCCAATGCCCCTTTCCACCATTGTTGGACTTGGAACCTTTAACCTTAAAAACGAAAAGTTTATTAAACCCTATAAGATTGTTCTTAGAATCTTTAACATCATCGGTTCTCTGTCCCTTCCACGTGCCGCAACCCGCTGTCCTATCGATTCTATGACCCTTGCCCTTCTTCTTCAGCTTGCTGAAGATGTAGAACGTTTTAGATGATGTCTCGCCGAAAATATTCCAGGGATCTTTGTCTTCACCGCCGTAGATTTCGCAGTCGCATATGACATCGCAGGGTAATGGTTCGCCTTTCACCTTCTTCGTTAAGTAGCATTCAATCAGCTGAACTTCGGTTGGATTGAATCGGAAACCTACGGGAAAGTTGGTCATCCAGGAAGCCATAATCTTTTTGGTGGCGATGGAGTAAGGAAAAGGCTGTGGTTTATTCAAGTTAAGGAAACCTAATAGCTAAATGCAAAGTGTTTTTACATTTTTATTCTTCGTACATCCATTTATATGAGGGACGGATGCACATTACTTGAGTGAGGGGGCAACTTTGGTGGTTTAATTGCATTTTAAACCATTGATAGTTTTAAAACTGTTATAAATAAGTCATTGTCCGTTTTCTTCACACACAAAAAATAATCATTGTACCTCCCAAAATTTTCGGTTTATTTGATTTTTAGGATCTTGTTAGTTTTATAATTAATGAAATTAAGTCTCGACTCAATATTTTATTTTGATTACTCTTTAGTACTTTAATTTCAAAATTATAGAAAAATAAAACCCTAACTCCCTTAATTTTATAGTTTAATTGTTTATTTAAGACCCTACTCATTTCAAAGTTAAGAAACTTGCCTCCTCATGAGCAAATCATGACTATGTGCCTAATTTATATACATATCGGTAGGGGGTTTACAGTTAATTGGTTCACAAGAAAATAAAAAAAATATGTCACGATATCCGAAAATTGATATATTTTTAATCTTAATTATTACATTTTAATTGTCATGTAGGATAATTAGGATAAATACTTAAAACTGAAATTATTATTTCTCTTTATTTATTTACTAATATTCGAGACACATATGTATGTGTGTCAAGGGGGATTAGGCCCATTTTATAAATATTACATATTTCATAATTTTCGTTAAATAATAATTTTATCCATGTAAAAATTAAGTAATTAAATTAAAAATGTAAGAGCTAATTAAATATTTAGTCAAATAGAGTCTGAAGTAAGGAAGTATGGGCATACGCACCACAATTTCTGGTCTAATAAAAATTCAGGTCTCGATAAGTTTAAATATTAGAAAAAATAAATCTTGTCCCTCTTAATTTTGAGCTTAAATACTTATTAATCCCTTTTATTTTTAAATTCAATATTCTGACCCCTCTCAATGTTCGATCATGACTTCATCCCAACGTGAGCCATACTTAATTTATAAGATAATATTTTATTTTTGGTCTAATAAAAATTTTCTTCTTCAATTCACCAAGGAAGCATCAAAGCTCACTTTCCCTCTCTTTATTTCTCTCAAATTCGGCAGCAACACTAGAAGGAGAAGATGAATAGCATCCTTCTCTTTCCTTCCTCCCAGTAGTGTAATCTAATTACACTTAGCCATTCTATGTCATTTCCATGTGCAAATGTCCATTTCTTTAAAATTCAACATGCAATCATCCACTTTTGTTTGGTTACAAATTGGTCGTTTTAATTTTGGTCACTAAATTTTTAATTCCTTCTATTTTGCCACTAATTTCAAGATTTCTTTATGATTTAGTAAAATTAATTTCACATCTAACTTCTAGGCTATGATTTGGGACATTACAGAGCCATACTTAATTTATAAGATAATATTTTACTTTTATAATTAATAAAAATATCATACTTGTGAGACGTTGTACTCAAACTTTGATAAATTGTCGTTTCTAATGAAACAAAACTTATAGTTGTATAAAAACCCTAATGGTGCTTGAATACACTAATGATGCAACAAACCCTAACGGCCCCTTGAATTATCGTCCCCTTCTGTACGAGAGTCGTAGAGGCAGGCCGACGAAAGGACATGTACGTTTTGATGCGTCGTCTGTGCTAGAATCGCCGGCTTTTCTTTTCGTGTTGGTTGATATGCGTATCCCTAAAAAGAGTGGAAGTCAAGAAGAAGGCATTGTTGATGAGGCTTTGGATATCAGTGTCATGGTTGTTGATGGTGATGGCGGTCCGAGTGATCCTATCTTGGTAGATAATCAGACGCAGTTCTGTCAAGGTATGGTGGGATGTGCTATTGAGGCGATACCGTTGAACTCGGATATTAAGAATGGGGAGAATGTGACTTATGCAAGCAAGGTTGCCGAGAGTAGTGCTGGTAAAGTTCTAAAGTTGAGTTAGATTGAACAAGAATTGATTGTGCTCGATGAGGATTTTCTGGTTGACAATCCTGGACCTTTCCCAACAATTCGTTTTTCAGACAAGGTCCCTGACCAGGGGCAGATCTGGGCCTAAGCCTACCTAGGCCATGACCCAGTCCATGCTCTAAAAATGTCCTTCATTTATATAGAGAGAGGTTTTGGGTAAGCAAAAATAACAAGAAATGTCCCAATATAAAATTATCGTTTAGTTTTTAAGCCTTAAATTAGTTCAAAAAATAAAATCTAAGTAAAATAAAAGGTAAAAAATATTTCCGTTTGTAATTTCATTACATTTTATAAATAATAAATAATTATTTTTAACAAATATAATTTAAACATATTTTGTACTAAATAATTATTTTTTTAAATTGAATTCCCCAACATAATTAGGGTTTCACTTTACTATATAATGTAAACAACAAAACAAAATAAAAATTAAGATTAAAATTAAAAGAAAATATTGTTTAAGGAAAAACATATAAATCATTTCCAATGTTATGTGTCCTTCGGTGCATGCAATAACACAATACCTAAAAAGACAACAAAAACAAGCTAAGAAAATATATACAAAAACAAAAACAAAATAAACTAGTGCAAAGACTAATCCTAAAACAACCAATTGCCAATCCTCGCAACGGCGCCAAAAATTTGTTTGCGCGTGTGATGTACTATAAATGATACGCAAATATGGTGCAAGTATACACGTCGAACAAGTAATACAGTGATAAGTGAGTATTGTCTCCACAGGGATTGAAGGTGTTTCAAGGTTAGTTTAAGCACACAAGTGCACGAAATGAAAATGAAGAATGTTGTGGCAAATCAAAACAGAGTGATGAATGTTGTAGCAAATCAGAACAAAGATATAAATGTTGTAGGAAATAAAGATAAAAGATATCGTGCTTAAATCAGTAGACAAACATGTCCTCTTACGCGTGCGAAACTCACTTGGGAATGTCTGACTAGGTTGCTTGGTAAACTTATGTTTTAGCTCTCTACTAGGGTTTACCTCTCTAACTTAGTCTATGCTCGACATGATTCACTCAAGGTGCTTCTTAACTATCTCTAGCAAGGAAATTGGGAGCAGGAAATGCTACTGCAATACCTCTTAGCGTAAACTCTATCACTGACAAGCGTCGTTTTACTCGCCAAAATAAATTGAAATAAACCACTTCAAACTAATATTAACACAAAGAAATTAAAGTAGAATAGAGGAAGAGGGTCGATCCACATGGAGTTCTGTTGGAATTGCTAATTGAACCTTGTCGTGATTTAGATCCTAGAAGTAGCTGAAAAATAAATAAAAAAGGGGGGTGGTTTGGCATGATTGAAGTAACGAGAAAATAGTAAAAAATTAAAGAAAA
This sequence comes from Hibiscus tridactylites, assembly GCA_958450335.1. NCBI lineage: Eukaryota > Viridiplantae > Streptophyta > Magnoliopsida > Malvales > Malvaceae > Hibiscus > Hibiscus tridactylites. The sequence goes on along the minus strand of OY288283.1, from coordinate 78,880,237 downwards.
ATTAAGTAAATAAAGTGAGGAATGAAGTACAAAAATCACAAATATGAGAGCAGCCTCGAGCTAGCTTCGTCAATTCCCATGATCATTGAAAATAGATTTTTACTCCGGGAATCATGTCGGTTACAATCTACGAGGCCCAACCCATCGTAATTTGGTTTTCTCTCATGTAACCGATCTTCCCAAGTCTATCTTCGAAAGTCAATTCTTAAATAATTCAACCACGTCTATCGCTGTTAAAATACTTAGTTTAAAAACCGGAAAAGTTCGACTCACAAGTTGTCTCATTGAGAATCATTTCTGAATTCATCTTTCCTTAGCGGACCGCCGCTAAGAGTGTTCACAGGAAGTCGAAGTGCCACAGGCCGATCCTTCCTCCCAACTGTATAATTAAACAATTCCAGACCAATGGATCCTTTTTTATTTGAAAAACGTTTAAAACACTACACAAATCCTGGTATATAGCGGCACTTTTTGCGGCATTTTTGGAAAAAACGCCACTAATTTTGAAGAAGTCGCGACATTTTGAAGAAAAAATGCCACAAATAACAAATTTCGTAGTGTTTATTGAAGAGCGCTGTAATATCAATGTCTATAGTGTCATTTTTATGAAGAAACACTGCAAAAGTATAATGTATAGTGGCGTTTGTAATACAAACGCCGCAACCGTTTATTTTTATGATACTCACTTTATTCCCTCAGTCCTCAGCCGATCCCCAATTATCCAAAAATCCCCAATTTTTCCTCAATTGCTCTCAATCTTTCACGCCGTTTCACTCTCAATCGGCTCTTAGCCCCTCATCTTGATCGGACAGGCAACCCCCATCGACATTGAGATTTTGTTGTTGCTCACACCACCATCTTCTTGATTCAGATTCTGTTGTCGTAGCTTCTTGCAGATGGTGTCATCCCTAATGAATATGGAATTAATCCGAAGTAAAAACAAAAAATTGGTTCAAAGGTGAGTCCTTTCTGCATGTCTTCTTCAATTAGAAAGGTTCCAGAAAAATCTGGACAATTCCTCGACCGTCGCTTTCAAAAGAGTCGAAGAACTTACAGGCGAATTCGGAAGAAATCTTTCTTTTCTTCAGGTTCGTTGAACTCGTCGAATTTCATTTTCTTTACAAAAAAGAAAGAGAAAAGTTTTTTCGAGTTGTAACTTTGTAATATTTTAATAAAGCCTGCTGAGTTGGTTGCCAGAGTAGGAACCGAGGAACACGTATTTAATTTCTATGCATAAACTGCTAATTTTGAGTCTAATTGGTTTACATTTTGATTAACTTGAAGGCTTCCTTGATAATTAAATTGCTTTAATACAAACGACTGACCGGTCCGAGTAGGCTACACGGGGAAAACTGAAGTGCAACCCGCTAAGGCTCCCCTTCGGTTAGCAACCCTAGAAATATTCTTTAATTATTATCTTGTCTAAATGGATTAATTTAATCCTATGTAAAAGGACAACAACGGAAGCAACAAACGAGACGATCAACCCAAACATCATTACAAAATAGTCCATTTTAGCTTAATCTGCAGGCCGTTTCGAAACACCCAAGGAGTGTATCGAAACGCCTTGACTAAGTCAACAGGCCCAAGTCAACACGAGGGGACCGTATCGAAACGCTGGTCAACCGTTCCGAAACGCCCTTAATGGTCAACTTCTCGTGGTCAACGATACGAAGATCGTTCCGAAACGCCTAGGCCCGTTTCGATACTTCAATTTATCGTCAAAATCTCAGATTTCCAGTGGCAAAAATGTATCGAAACGACCCCCTTGCGTACCGAAACGCTTGACCTGGAACAAGAGGTCGTATCGAAACAAGACCAACCGTTTCGATACACCTGCTGCGAGTAGACAAGTTTTAGCTGGTTTTTGGCACAAGGCAGCCCCAAATTCCAACCAAAACCTCCCACAACCAACCACACAACAACTCTAGATGCTAGACACCCTTAAACAACATGGTTCACACTCATCATATATATAAAAGCCACTCAAGTAAAACATCAAAATAACAAGGATTAATACATAGCATTTAACATAACATGTCTTAGACAAACACACTTAGCATTCATGCGAAAGGTATGAGTCTTCAAACATAAGGCAAATATGCAACAAGTAAATATGGTCTACAATCCACAACATAAACGCATACACATGGCCAACATGAAATCAACAATTTAACATGCTCATCCAAACACAAAATCAACTAAGGAGTTTGACACCAACTCCTACAAGTATACACTCCCATCGTCTAGGCATTATTACAAATACATAAATCATACTTGAGCTAATTAAGAACTCCAAAAGCTCCTCCCTTGCCCACTTGCCTCCCAAACTCTAACGATCTGCATGTTTGAAATAAAGGAGAGCGTAAGCTAACTAGCTTAGTGAGAGAAGCTCTAAAATTCACAAGCATGCAATTTTCAAAACACTTTTCATAATTGACAATAAATCAATGGATGCACAAATGATTATCACAACAAGACTACACATGGCTTGCACATGCACAACAAACATACACACGGTGGGACCACACATCACTGTTCGACTAGTAGTTTTCTTATGGGACCACTCATCACCTTACACTACTACTAGTGACTATCGGTGGGAACACTCATCATCGTAGTTATGACAACCATCACGTGAGGCTCGACTTCAACTCAACTACACAACAACAACGGTATAAAACAACTCAAGATGCACATGATACCACAACATATAGCCACTCATCAACACATAACAAAAAGGTAGGAGGAATAACTTACACTTGGGTTTAGGTGAACCCTCTAGGTCCCACCCAAACCCCCAAGAGTTCCATTTCGAAAACAAATCAAAGTTTGACATTTCTACTCACCGTTGCTACCTAAATGGAAGTCGAGAACCAAGCTCAAGTCTCCAAACTCTTTGGATTCGTTCCCGAGGCTTCACCAACAAGATTCCTTGCTTCTAATCATCTCAACACAATCAAAACAATCATAATTCAGTCCACGATTCAATGTAGAAAGCCCCGGACACAAACCAAACACAACATACATAATTTCAAGCTAAAGACAATCCCAAATTCCTCAATCCCGAGCAGCCTTAAAGCACAACCTAAAACCAATGTTTCCAACACTTATATTACTCCCAAAAGCTTCCAAAACAACCCTTACATATAGCCTAACCATCAGCCAACAAGTTTCCACCTTAAACACCCCCAAAAATCAACATTTCAACTCTCTAAAACCTCCCTAAAACCCAATTTCGGGAAACAACTTAAAACCTTGTAAAAATCGAATATGTTGGACCTTATAGATTGTAAACATCTTACCTAACATAAACAAACCGAAAACTTAAGTTTAAGTCAATAAAGTTCACATTTGTAATCCAAACTTTCAAAACTCTAAAATACAAAAACCATTGAGGTTAATGAAAAATAATGGTACAAGCTTGTAGAGGAAAGTGAGGACAAGTCGAATATGGGCTTACCTTTGAAAAGTCCCTAAAGATAAGGGAGAATGGTGATGGAATAGTAACTTGGGGAAAGGGGAGCTTTGTGTCGTGAAAATGGAAATGGGAAGGGGAAGAAGATGATCCAAAAGCTAATTTTTAATGTTTGTTTAAAATAAAAAGGCCAAAGACCAAAATACCCTTAATGAAATATGGCATTTACAAATGGGAGATATCCATGGCTATTTGGGCTTGTTTTGAAAATAGTCCAACATAATTTATTTATTTTGAAAACCCGAGGCCCAAAATATTATTTTAATATTTTATTATTATTTTCACCCGACCCCCAAACCCGGGTGTTACATGGCAACACAGTCTGCTCTAAAATTCAGTGATTTTCAATTATTTTTAAATGAAAATTTGTTGGAATAGTTGCGATTATTCGAATAGTTGATGAAGTATTACTTTTAGCTCTCCTTTTATGTTCTATTTTTTCACATAAATATTTAATTTTGATTGATAAATGAATTAATGAATTAGTTTATAATTTTTTTTCATTAAAATATAATGCTGATTTATAAGTTATGATTGCAGTTTCTAAGAATTTTAATAGAGATTACTTGAAATTCATGTGGAAGAAGTTAGACCTTTAATTGTTTATAAATTGGAGAATTCAGTGAGCTAATAATTTGATTAAATAGAGTTACTCGGTTGTTAGGTGATATATATATATAATTTTATTTTCAGTAAACCAAAATGTAAGTGAAGCTCTGCTTTTGAAATTGCTTTAGCTGGATGATACTGAAAAGTTTCCCACCTTAACTTTATTTAAAATAATTTGTAATTTCAGACATTGAGACTTTTATTTTGAGATTATGTTTTTCCCTGCATTTGAATTTATTTCGGACGTCTTTATGAAATATTTAGTACATATTTTAATGTTCGAGTTTCATATATATTTAAGAAATTTTACATTAATTATTATTAATTAATTCAAATTGTATTTTAAAATATTTCTAAACCTAAGACTTATAACTTGAGGGGAAAGTTTTCAAACCTAACTTCCTAGATTCGGCCCATTCCTTCTGGGCCGGGTTTAGGGGTTACAAGGATAGCAAATCTGAATAAGACCGAGTTATTTGGAAGAAAAGTTTAGTAGACCAAAAGGATTGAGTTAAGTAGGTGATTAATAAGGTAGTTAATCTTGAAACCTGGTTAATAGAGTTAGAAGGATTCAACGTCAAATATTCTTGTATAAAATTTCAAAAATGCCCAAAATGTTTAAAAAGGACTAAAATAACCATGGCAATGAAAGTAACATAGAAACATACAATGGATTTGGTAAAACAACCGATTCATATGAAAATTTCGGAATTTGTTGGAACGTTCTTGTATTAAGACTTAAATCTTCGGTTTTGTAAGGTACTCGTATTTTCTAAGATTCTGAATAAATCTCTGAAGATAATTTATGGAAAAATATTTGTATATCCGAACTAATCAAAGTGGCGTAAGATACCAGACTGATTGACATGACCAAAGAGGATTGAAAACATCGATTAGGCTGAGTTGATCGGGATGAACGTAATGACTAGAAGACTGAAATATCCTTGGGTACTAATTGTCAAATTATCTGAAATGATGGATATACTCTCGAAATCTGAAATGAATAAATAGTCGGAAGAGCTGAAAGGCTCTAAATAATTAAAACACCTTCGGACATCGAGGTGACTGAAAATACCTCTAAGATTTGAAATGAGAAATATCAATAAAGACAAGTGAAGATAATGGCTCTGAAAGTGGTAATACACAACCCATGTTGGTTGGTCGTTTCAAGAACTATTGTGATGTTGGAAGAATACCATATAAAATCATGTCAGTGTTATTTGGAGGTATAATACACATGTTCGAATACTTGAAGAATACCAAATGAATACATGTTTGATTTTCCCCGTTGTACGTTCAATGGTTGCTTAGTGGAAAAGAGCTTTTGTTATACAAGGTAGTCGGTTTTAAGAAGTGAGTACTTAAGGGTTGTAACGCCCCGGTTTTGGGCTTAGGAGTTTTGGGCGTTGACCGGTTTGGTCAAAGTGCTGTTCGAATCTAAAGAGGTGAATTTAGGAAAGCCTAGTTCGGGTTGCATTAAAAATATGGAAAAATGTTCTAAAATCATCTTTTAATATAATTAAGTGAACTGTGAAATCAATTTTGGAAAAAGAGTTTTGGAAGTGTGACATTTTGGCTGGTGACCAAAATGTAATTTTCGAAAGTTTGGTGACTGTTTTATAAAGGGTTGAAACTTTGAATCTTTAAGGAGCTATTTTTCCAAAGGGAGTTTCTCCAGATTTTTCTAAGATATTTTGAGACTTAATTCTGATTTTAAAGATATAGAAAAGAGGAGGGAAAATCATTTTAGATATTTTTGCAACTAACTCCCTATTTTCTCAATTTCCTTTCTCTCATTTTCTCTCAACCCAAACACTTTCTCTCCAGAGAATTTGATCTGATTTTCTCACCTAAATTCCTCCTTTCAACTCTCTTTTGATTCCTAATCATAATATCTACAAAACCTCATCATTTGCTACTTGATTCATCAAGGTTTTAGATTCCAAAAAGAGGAGAAACTCAAGTTTGGAGGTAAGAACGTCCTTCTCCTCTAAACTATCAGTTCTTTACTGAAATTCCTAAGTTTTCAATCCTTAATTGATGTTTTATTAAAGGCTTTTGAGTTGTGAAATGGATCTTGGCTTATAATGCAAGATTTGGTGATTTTTGATGATTTCAGTACATCCTATCATCCTCAGTCGGATGGTCAGTCTGAGCGGGTCATCCAGATTTTGGAAGATATGTTGAGGTGCTGCGTGATTGAGTTCCAAGGTTCTTGGGAGAAGCATCTGCCTTTGGTTGAGTTCGCTTATAACAATAGTTATCATGCGAGTATACAGATGGCACCTTATGAGGCTTTGTACGGGAGGAAGTGTAGGACTCCTCTTTGTTGGGCTGAAACTGGTCAAAAGTTGGTTTCGATGCCGGCTTTGTTGAAAGGGACCACCGAGAAGGTGAAGCTCATTTGTGAGCAGTTGAAGGCTGCCTCTGATCGGCAAAAGTCTTACGCGGACTTGAAGCGTAAGGAGATAGAGTATGCGGTGGGTGACAGTGTGTTCTTGAAGGTTTCGCCTTGGAAGAAGGTGATGAGGTTTGGCCGAAAGGGTAAGTTGAGCCCTAGGTACATTGGACCATATGAGGTGGTTGAGCGTGTGGGTCCTGTGGCGTATCGGTTGAGGTCACCTCAAGAGTTGGAGAAGATTCATGATGTGTTCCATGTTTCTATGCTCCGGAAGTATAGATCTGATCCCTCGCATGTGATGCCTGTGGAGGAAGTGGTTTTGAATCCGGATTTGACCTATGATGAGGAACCGGTGAAGGTTCTGGATTCGGATAGCAAGGTTCTTCGTGGCAAGACCATTGAGTTGGTGAAGGTGCTGTGGAAGCATCGAGGTGTTGAGGAAGCCACGTGGGAGCGGAAGGAAGACATGCTGAAGTAGTTTCCTTATCTCTTTCCTTCAGGTAAATTTCGAGGACGAAATTTCTTAAGGGGGGGAGAGTTGTAACGCCCCGGTTTTGGGCTTAGGAGTTTTGGGCATTGACCGGTTTGGTCAAAGTGCTGTTCGAATCTAAAGAGGTGAATTTAGGAAAGCCTAGTTCGGGTTGCATTAAAAATATGGAAAAATGTTCTAAAATCATCTTTTAATATAATTAAGTGAACTGTGAAATCAATTTTGGAAAAAGAGTTTTGGAAGTGTGACATTTTGGCTGGTGACCAAAATGTAATTTTCGAAAGTTTGGTGACTGTTTTATAAAGGGTTGAAACTTTGAATCTTTAAGGAGCTATTTTTCCAAAGGGAGTTTCTCCAGATTTTTCTAAGATATTTTGAGACTTAATTCTGATTTTAAAGATATAGAAAAGAGGAGGGAAAATCATTTTAGATATTTTTGCAACTAACTCCCTATTTTCTCAATTTCCTTTCTCTCATTTTCTCTCAACCCAAACACTTTCTCTCCAGAGAATTTGATCTGATTTTCTCACCTAAATTCCTCCTTTCAACTCTCTTTTGATTCCTAATCATAATATCTACAAAACCTCATCATTTGCTACTTGATTCATCAAGGTTTTAGATTCCAAAAAGAGGAGAAACTCAAGTTTGGAGGTAAGAACGTCCTTCTCCTCTAAACTATCAGTTCTTTACTGAAATTCCTAAGTTTTCAATCCTTAATTGATGTTTTATTAAAGGCTTTTGAGTTGTGAAATGGATCTTGGCTTATAATGCAAGATTTGGTGATTTTTGATGATTTTCGTTAGATCTGATTAATCTGTGATTTGAGATGTGTTTTTGATGTTAAATGAACTCTAAATTGATAAGGAATTGAGTTTTGATTAATGCAATCCCGGATAGGTTGAGTTTCCTAAGTTTAGCTTGTGATTCTTGTTTGTTTTTGAGGTGATCTTGTGGATCTGATGTTGCTGGAGGTATAAGGTTGTTAATAGGTTGTTTTTAGATGATTAATGATGTTAAAGGATGTGTGGTTTTGCTGGTTTATGGCTGGGCTTGGTATAGAAGTGGTTTGGATGCATTTTCGGTTGTGTTTGGTGGCCGAAAATGGAGTGTGGATGAGAGCAGCGAGTTTAGGTGCTTTCATTGAAGCAATTAATGCATGATGATGCATTAATCCTCTGCTTTGATGTGTTAAAACAGGGGAGGCATCTTTGGATCCAAGAGTTGTTGATCCGGAAGCTTGAATTGGTGGTTTGGCTTGAGGCGAAGTGGAATCGGTGAGTGAAATTGGGTTTTCGGCTTTGAAACCAATGTCTTGGGAGCTTAGTTTAAGTCTAAACAACTTTGCTAAGCTCAAGTGTAAGTTTTCGGAAATACTCTCTAGTAGTGGCCATGATTTTGTTGTGGTGCAATGTGGTTTAATTGCATGTTTTAAATACTGTTTTGAAAGCATGATTATAGCATGGTATTTGCTGTTTTTGTAAGCCATATGTTGAAGGAAGCTCAAGGTAAGAGTTCCTTGTTTTTGAACATTGATTAAATGTGATTTGATGCTTTTAAATGCATGATGAATATGGCTTGGTTTAATGCTTTAAAACAGTGGATTAAATGATGAAAATGATGTGTATTGGCAAGTGATGTTTTGAAAAGGTTAAGGTCACTAAGGTGGTTAAAAGTCCTTGAGTGAGCCTTGTTACTTAAGAACATCAAGGTGGTTAAAAGTCCTTGGATGGTTCTTGTTGTGGACACAAAGGTGGTTAAAAGTTCTTGTGTGATCCTTTCCATGGTGTTTAAAAGTCCATGGGGCCAAGGTGTTTAAAAGTCCTTGGGGCCAAGGTGTTTAAAAGTCCTTGGGGTGAAACTTGCTACGGACACAAAGGTGGTTAAAAGTCCTTGTGTGGTCATCATTCATGGTGTTTAAAAGTCCATGGCCAAGGTGTTTAAAAGTCCTTGGGGCCAAGGTGTTTAAAAGTCCTTGGGGTGAAAGTTGATGAACTTGTTTTAAAAGAAATGGATTTGATCACTTGTGGCCAATATGACATGATATGATATGAAGCATGAGATGCTTGTTTTAAGTATGCTTTTGAGCATGTGCAAATGTTGATTTGAAGCATGATTTATAAATGTTTTATAAATGCATTATTGAATGGTTTTTATGAGCATTCCTCACTAAGCTTTTGCTTACGCTCTCTTTGTTTTCTTAAATCAATAATGCAGAACATTAGAGTACTTTGAGGGCAGCAAGGAAGGCAAGCAATCAAGTGGTGGTAAAGCTCAAAGTATAGAAGGTTTTCTTAAGAACATTTAGCTTTTGGTAATTTGGCAATGGGGGACCAATGTGTATGTTTTGGGAGATGTTTGGAACTCCCTAAGTATGTTGAATGTTGATGAGAATGTTGGTTTTTGTGTTTAGCCATTATATGCTTGAATTGGAAGTTTATGCTTGAATGGTTTGCTTGTGTAGGAAGCATGCCTATAGAATTGGGGCTTTTTGTTTATGATGTTATTTGGTCGATTTGTTGATGCATGTAAGTCACATATATGTTGAATTGCATGCTGGTAAAGTTTGGTAGCATTTGGAGCATGTTTGGATGATTAATTGCATGTTTAAGTAAGCTTTATGCTGCAATCTGTGCAGGGCGTTTCGGAACAGTGCACACCGTTTCGGAACGGGTGCCTTGAATGAACCCAGGCGTCCGAAACGGTTGGCACCGTTTCGAAACGAAAAGGCCACTGCCAGCCCCTGTTCCGGTACGCGTTGCGGAACGGCCCGTGTTTCGAAACGGGTTCAGCCTGTTTCGGAACGGTCGACCGTTGGGAGCTGACATTGACAGTTAAATGTTTTGAATTGTTTGCGTTTTAGTCCTGAATCTTGTTTGTGCAATGGTATGAGTTCGGGAAGTCCTTTTGAGCTGAAATTTCACAGAGAAGCATGAAACCTGATTAATTTCAAGTTGGTAACTTTAATTTTGGTTAAGTCCTCATATTCATCAGAATTTACAAATTGGTCCCTAAAGTTGTAATTTGTTCAATTGGGTCCCTGTTTGATCTCTGATGCTTGTGATCTTTGAGTATGTTGATGAGTGATCACAATTAGGGTTAATGTGCATCTGGACAAGATTAAAAAGAAAAAAAAGGGTCGTTAATCAAGGTTGACTTTCGGGTTGACTTTGGTTTTCCCCGTGTGACTTTCTTAATTCGGGTCAACCGTCTAGGCCGGGTTAAGGGGGTTACAAGGGTACTGATTCGGCTAAATATTAAACACTGAAATGATGGTTTACGATCAGTTCAAAGGGAGTCAGAAACCTGATAAGTAACTAGAACTTCTGAACTCTATACATCACTGCTTTTACTTGATAGTCTAATTACCAAATTACCTCTGAAGGTCGAAGTGATCAAAAATGCCCTCGTAGGCTTAAATGATTGGATCAATATTCTCAATGTGTCAACTTCTGAATGTTTTTTTGAACTGTTAGTATCGAGCTCCCTCGCCTAGGGACCTCGTTCTAAAACTAGTCTAAAATTGTCAGACGTTCTATGCTCCATTTCTAATAATTATCAAGCGTCTTTGAGAAATATATTGAACCATAAAGTGTGTACCCTATATCCGTGAATACAATCTGCTTTAAACTAAGATTATCTGCTCTGAATTAAAAGTATGACTCTGTTACCCGTAATGAAAGCTCAACTCTTGGATTTTGTCTTCTGATAAAAAATATATGATATCCGTCTTTTGATACAAAAATAAATCTTATATATGTCTTCTGATATAAAAATATATATGATATTTGTTTTCTGATATTACTATCTTCTGAATATAAACTAAATTTCATATGGCGTATATTATCTGGGATATAAATGAAGATATGTAGGCTCGGCGCTGGTAAGCCCTTTTGGACCTAAGCTCATACGCCCAATGGGCCTAGGGTAAGTCTTTCTGGGCCTAAGGCATTCCCTTAGGTAGGCTCCTACGCCTCAGTCCTAGGGTAAGACCTTCTGTATGCAGTTCAGGGGGAATTGCATTTTGGAATTTGGTTGTAGGGTAGTTAAGTAAATTAATAAAACTTTTTGACCACTTCTGAAACATACCCTACTAAATTACTATATCAATGTTGAACTCTCGCGCTTATGAACCACTCTGAACTCCTTGATTCAACTTCTGAAATCTAAACCTTTAGCTTTAGACTAAATAAAGAACAACTTTGTTACCTTCTGATAATGCTTCACTGAATTATCAAATCATACTTTGAGCATACCGTTGCCCAGTTCATCATGACAATGTTAAGCTTGCCATATTTCTGCTTGTGCTTTTAGCATCTCGAAGCTCACGTTGTTTTTACCATCACATGTTAAAAGATCGACCACGTCCCAGCTGTCAACGTCGGTATGGGAGTTTCTTCGGCTTTTCTTGCGGAATACAATACCTGTGTAATTAGGGGGCATGTATGTCTCGTCATGTTTCATGTTGAGTTTGAAACTTGTATTGGTAACTTTTATTACAATTTTTGTCCTATCGTCTAAATGATTTCTGAAATTGTATTTTAATTTTTAAACTTGATTTATGGTTTCAAATGGTTTGACAATTTGTTTTACATGAAATTTGAATGTGGGTCGCTCTGGTGACCGTAATATGACTTCCTAGGATCTGTGCTAACGCATTGGCGAGTCTAGGGGGTTACAACAGATAACTATATCGTCGATCCAAAAACCGGATATCTAAAAAAACCGGATCATATTCGATCTGATATCTAACAATGAACACCCCTACAAAAAGTTTTAACAAGTCCTTTATCCAAACCACTAATTCAAAAAGCTCCTAAAGTGAGACTTCTCAAAATGAGAGGTTTCACCCTAGTCCGCAATTACAATCATCTATTTATCAAATATCTAATTTAGCAGATATGACTGGTCAAACTTCTAAAAATACTTCAAATCTCTAATTTTGGCTCAAAAAGTTGTTTACCAAACATGACTTCTCTCTCCACTGAAGAGTTCTTGAGAAACATAAATTAAGAAGATCAAATCCCTTGCATTTACTCTATAGTTTCTTCAATCCAATTGAATATTTGGTAAGCTCATGTTCTTAACCTCCTTTTTGATATCATTTTTATTAAGGATTAAGCTTAGCAAATCCTAGGTTAAATTTCCATGGATTGAATTTTTAGAGAGATATACGGTATATTATGAATGCTAGGATTGATTTTAAGCCTATTTATGTTATCCTTATGATTTGTATACCATGTAACTATCTTAGCCTAATACTTTGAGGTATTAGGAGTTTTTCATGACAATTTGATTTGGTATTGATGGATTTATGTTTTTTCATATTAGATAAAGTGGAAGTAGAGGGAACATTAGATCAAAAAGGGAAATCTAAGAAAAATCAAGCTGATGTGATAATTCGCGATCAAGTTTAGCTCTGGAACCTTCGGTGAGTGTAGTTGAGTCTCGGGAATGGTTCGGAGCTTTCCTGAATGTGTTTTGTTTGAATTATGGTTCATAAGCATGGTTGTGAAATGTTTGAAAGCTCATATAGAGCAAGCTTGGTGAAATGCTAAGTTTGGTAAGTTAGGTTAGCTCAATTGAGTGTTATATGTTTTGAATATAATGTTATGTTATGGAAAGGCATGAGAAAAATGATTCTTAGATGACTATGAACCTTGTTATGCTAAGTATGAACTTAAAGTTCAATTTCAACGTTTGACATGATATGAAATGCACTTATGATATGGAGCTATAAGCTCATCTATGAATTAAGCTATGTTAATGATAAGATGATAAGCTTTGGAGTGTTAGAAAATAGGCGTTAATCCAAGAAAAAATAATAAAATAGAATAATATTATTTAACGAACAGTACAAAAATAAAAACAATACAACGATATAAAAATAAAAACCGATTTGGAACCAAAAGAAACATGTTGAGGCCTGCACGAACGCAGTTTCCTTAAGACAGATTTTCGGCCACTCCTATGGTGCTCGAGTTCATTGGTCGTCTGTCTCCCAGGATACAACAACATAAGATCAACCATAGTTGCACTACTGTGGAGATCACGAACTGACCCTTGCCTTCGCCTATCACCGAAAACCACTTGTAAAATCCACAGAGTAAAACAATAAATATTTTTTGTGGTTTTTAGTTGTGTAAAACCTATAAGGTTTACTCCCTATTTATAGGAGTGTCATGAGGGTATAAGTGGAAATTTTGACCTAATGAAGCATTCAATATTGAGAATCAATTGATTCTCCTATAAAGCAATTTCCAAAATTATTATTTGAATTAAAGGTAACTTCTAATATTTACCCTTTTAATTTCAAGATAAAATTTGGCAAATTTATGCTTTTATTTGAGGAAAATTCATTTTAAATTTGGGTCAAAATATCTGCAAGCCCACGAAGGACCAGACCGGTTCAGACATTTGCGTTACCCACGTCGTGCACGTCTGCACATTTGCGAACCAACAATTGGTTCCACATTTTCCTCAACAACATTTGAATCAATTTCTTATTCAAAGCTCCAAAATTATCAAATTTTTCCAACAATCCCCCACATGAATGAAAATGATTTAATCAAAAACATTTTGACTCGATGTGGTGATAGATTCTACGATCGATAGCTGCATAGGATAGGTAGGTGTCCACCCTTGAACCTTCCCTTGTGAAAATATATTTACTTTACTAGCTGACCAGTAGATGTAATGTCCTTGAACTGTTCTTCCGTTTGTGTAAACGATGATATACTTCACACAACTACCTCTCTGACAAGAGTATTAGTTCTCATGGGTATGTCCATATGGCCGTGGACATCGCCTGGTTCTGCAAGAGTTTAAAAGAACTATGCCCAATAGTCTCATTGAAGCGGCCCCACTTCACTCTCACATAGGTGACTTATGTTGCTTGACTCACAAAGCACACAATGGTCATTAAAAGCATTGCTTAGCCTAAACCACTTTGATCACCGTTTACATCATAGGAATGGACTTGGGGATAAGAGCCCCTACAGTGACCGCACAGGTCTATGCAATTAGGTTGTCCCTTTGAACCTAGATCTTGGGATCTCTAGTCAACTAGGTAGGGTTTTCCTTCACATAGCACCTTAAATTTACATGGGCTTTAGTCTCATTCCTTTAGATGTTTTCTCAACTTGATCTCAATTTAACCCTTTGGTTAATGGATTCACAACGTTATTCTTTGATTTCAAAAAATCAATAGAGATAATTTCATTTGAGATCAGGTGTCTAACAGTATTATGTCGACAATGCATATGTCTCGACTTACCATTATACACAAAGCTCTATGTCCTACCTATTGTGGGCATTGGCTTTGGTCGTTCAGGAATATCCTCCAAGAAATTTCTAAAGCCATTCGACTTCTTTTCAAGACTTGTCTAGAACTTCAAAATCAGATTCTATTATGGATTTGATTATAACCATTTTTCTTGAGGATTTCCATGACACGGTTCCTCTTCCCAAAGTGAAGACATATCCACTTATGCCTTTGATATCTTGAATATTAGATATTCAATCGCATCGGAGTATCCTTCTAAATAGAAGAATTATGGAATAATGCAATTCATAATCTCGAGTATATCTAAGATATCTCAATGCCCTCATAATTTTTTTTCAGTGATTTTCACTTGAATTACTTGTGAATCTACTTGAACTGCTCACAGTAGAAACAATATTTGGTCTATTGAATCTACTTGGTCAACACTTTGGTCTTTGTTCTTGGACAAAAGTTGGCATGTATTTATTGGAGTTCTGGCTATGCCGGAAACATCCTTGCCAAACTTCTCTTGCCCGCGTAGTGTGACTACGTCAATATGAGACCTTTAAGTGATCGCTTGATTTGGATGCCCAAACTCAAATATGTTAATCTCATATTTTTCTTGTCAATCTTGAATTTGACAAGTCTTTGGTACGTTTACCATTTTATTGTTGCTTCCAACAATGAATATGTTATTAACATACATACATGGAATAATATATCCAATGTTAGTAGTTTTGACATATACACATTTGTCACACTCATTTATCTTGAAGTCGTTTGTCATCATGACATTATCGAACTTCTCATGTCTTTACTTTGGTGCTTGTTTAAGTCTATACAAGGACTTCACCAACCTACATACTTTTCTCTCTTGACTTGAAACTACATAACCCTCAGGTTGTTCCATGTATATTTCTTCATCAAGATCTTCATTTAGAAAAGCTCTTTTAACATCTATTCGATGTACGTCTAGATTTCGCAAAGCGACAATTGTAAGTATCATACTTATGGAGGTTATCCTTGATACATGAGATTATGTATCGAAATAGTCAAGACATTTGGTAACCTTTTATTACCAATCTGGCCTTATACTTATCAATTGTTCCATCTACTTTCATTTTCCGTTTGAAAATTCATTCAAAACTTAGTGGTGTAATTTACAGAGAAAAATCCACTAATTCCCACGTATGGTTTTGCATGATGGAATCAATTTCACTCTTAATGGCATCCTTCCATAAGATGCCTTCATATGAATGTATAACATCATTATACGTTTGAGATTCAACCTCTAACATATAGTTTAGAAAAATGATCCAAAGACTTTTTTTTACCCTTACTCGTTTACTTCTTTGTGGCTCTATTTCAAGCTCAAACCTTTGTTGATCATTTGAGTCATCTTTATCGATAATCTCTGAAGTTCGTTTCATTGAACTTTGACCAACTTTCCTAGCTTTATAAGGGAATACATCTTCCATTATCGAATGCTTGTGAATCTCAGGGTTCTTCGATTCATACACAAGAAATCGGTATACATTGCTATGTTCTATATAGCCAATAAAAATACAATCCACAATTTTTAGGGATCTATTCTCAGTTGCTTTAGTAATGGGTCATTACTTTTGCAAGACACCCCCACATTTTCAAGTAGTTGTAGGAAGATTTAATTACCTTTCATAACTTATATGGTGTCTAGTCTCTTTAATTACGGGGAATCTTGTTTAAAAGGTAATTAGCTTATAGAACAGCTTCCCCCACATGTTAGGCACATTATAGTACCAACGTTACTCATATAGAGCTTCTCCTCATCTTAAACCTTTAATTAAGTTTGAGATTCAACATCATGCTCATAGAGAACAATTTTTACATTATTTTTGTGCTATCATCAATGAAGGTAATAAACATATTCCTTCAACCAATATGTTGTCATATCAATTGTTATGGCAATAACATTGCCCTCGTTTGAAAGTCTATAGTCCGAAGACTTGTTCCTCATCTTTTGACAGTTGAAGCATTTTTTCCCATGAAATTTTGCTTCTTGAACACACCGTCCAATTTACGGTTTGAAGTCGTTTTTGACTTCTACTACGTTTGCCATGATAATATTTATCTTAGCAGTATTTACCTTAGTAACATTTGAAGGTGGTAACAATATTTACCTTATCCTCTCTAATAATAGGAGGATCATCCTTCAGATATTTAACTAGGTTTATCATGGTCAATTATGCAACATCTTTTGTTGCCATGTATGAAATTCTTTCCAATAAATTTCACTGATTTTTCCATTATGTCACTTAGACACAATCCAGAACCAAGAATTATGAATCTGTTAAACGTTAGGAATTTAGTCAAAGACTAAAACCAGAAACAGAAACATAATTTCTAACTTTTGTTAGACAACGGAGATTTAGTAAACTAAACCCCAAACAAAAGTTCACACTGTATTAATAGAAAGAACAATAATAAACAATGCATCAGGTAGGTAACTTATGAAAGAGAGGTGGTGCACTAGGCACGCTTAAATACCAAGTCTCTCAAAGAACCAATCCTAGACATGCATTTTTTAAATTTTCTTTCAATCACCGTTTATGGATTTTATTCTTGAAATCATTCCAAGCATGGATGATCAATCGGAATCACTACCTTTGATTCACAACAATTTGGAATCTTCCATTTATGGTCCAACGACCCTCTCGATTCTTTAGCCATTTTTAAACACTGTGCACTTCATAGCATGCATCAGAATAGACTTTAAGAATTTAATTTTGACATAGAGAATCAAGTTCTTCTATGCTTTGATTCGAGACCTCAGTCAGAATCAGCGCTCTAAATTTGGTAACCAATGTTACTTTTCGAAATAAATTCACCAATTTATTTCCAAAATAAAATCATACTTGATAATAAATTTGAGTTATTTTTTTTTCAAAATAAATTCACCAATTTATTTCAAGGATGAATCATTCTAGATTCTCACGAAAATAAATCCAACGATTTATTTCCCTTAACAAGTTTGAATCAACACATGAATCTAGTACAAAAATAAATTTAATGATTTATTTCCTTTTACACAAATTGAATCATATTTGATTCTTACGGAAATAAATTCAATGATTTATTTTTCTTAACAAGTTAGAATCAGCGCATGATTCTAGCATAGAAATAAATTTAATGATTTATTTCTTTTACAAAAATTGAATCATACTTGATTCTTACGGAAATAAATTCAATGATTTATTTTTCTTAACAAGTTAGAATCAGCGCATGATTCTAGCATAGAAATAAATTTAATGATTTATTTCTTTTACAAAAACTGAATCATACTTGATTCTTACGGAAATAAATTCAATGATTTATTTTTCTTAACAAGTTAGAATCAGCGCATGATTCTAGCATAGAAATAAATTTAATGATTTATTTCTTTTACAAAAATTGAATCATACTTGATTCTTACGGAAATAAATTCAATGATTTATTTTCCTTGCAACGTTAGAATCATACAAGATTCTCTTGAAAATAAATTCAATGATTTATTTCCTTTTCCAAAATTAGAATCAACACAAGATTCTAACGAAGAAATAAATTCAGTGATTTATTTCTCATATATCTTTTGTTAAATATTGAGATTAGCAGCACTAAAACCCAAACCAAAGATATCAAGGCAACAAAATCAAAGGAATTGATCCTTTAATTTTTTTTATTCTTGTTTTGGAAAGATCACGTAAATCCGTTAAAACGGCAGAAAATAATTCCTGAAACTAATTATTTACGAGATCTTTGTTTCCACAACAATCACGATTTCGCTTGAATATTCTGTTCGTCTCTATAAATTTCTCAAAAGAAATTGTTAGTACAAAATAAAATCCACATAATTTCCAAAAATACAAAGGATCATAATTAAGACAAAAAATGTGACAAAGTATAATTTATATACATGCCATATTTAAAATGTCCACGTTATAAGGTAACACTATCATAATAATATTACCAAAAATATTACCAAATTTTAAACTTTATCTTAACAATGTTATAAAAAAAATTTAATTATGGCATAAACCATACCATATTAGAAGTCAAAATTTAATATGAAATATTAACTTATTAATGCCATAATTTATGGTTTTAAAAATGTCATATAAACAAGAAAACTTATTAAGGAATATTTAAATTACCTTACTAATCGAATATCCAAATGTTCTTTCTCAAGAAATACCGCTTGCATCGTGTTGAATCCGTGGTATTGGTGATATCAACGTTTCTTGTCTTTGGGCATTCACTTTTTCTATGCGTGAAAATTTCCTCATCGTGTGAATCATTGCTTTAGATACAATAATCTGTTCGTCTTGGATTAAAACTGAGAATCTGTCTTAAGATTGTTAGAAAATAGGCGTTAATCCAAGAAAAAATAATAAAATAGAATAATATTATTTAACGAACAGTACAAAAATAAAAACAATACAACGATATAAAAATAAAAACCGATTTGGAACCAAAAGAAACGTGTTGAGGCCTGCACGAACGCAGTTTCCTTAAGACAGATTTTCGGCCACTCCTATGGTGCTCGAGTTCATTGGTCGTCTGTCTCCCAGGATACAACAACATAAGATCAACCATAGTTGCACTACTGTGGAGATCACGAACTGACCCTTGCCTTCGCCTATCACCGAAAACCACTTGTAAAATCCACAGAGTAAAACAATAAATATTTTCTGTGGTTTTTAGTTGTGTAAAACCTATAAGGTTTACTCCCTATTTATAGGAGTGTCATGAGGGTATAAGTGGAAATTTTGACCTAATGAAGCATTCAATATTGATAATCAATTGATTCTCCTATAAAGCAATTTCCAAAATTATTATCTGAATTAAAGGTAACTTCTAATATTTACCCTTTTAATTTCAAGATAAAATTTGGCAAATTTATGCTTTTATTTGAGGAAAATTCATTTTAAATTTGGGTCAAAATATCTGCAAGCCCACGAAGGACCAGACCGGTTCAGACATTTGCGTTACCCACGTCGTGCATGTCTGCACATTTGCGAACCAACAATTGGTTCCACATTTTCCTCAACAACATTTGAATCAATTTCTTATTCAAAGCTCCAAAATTATCAAAATTTTCCAACATGGAGTTATGCTCAATATGATATGTGTGACTTTTGGAGCTTCAAGCTCACTTATATGTTTATGAATAACTTGATTAAGAAATCTTGGATTCAAGTTAGCCCCGGGTATAGTTGACATGCCATAGAGTCCATTTTAGCTCAGTTTATGGGGATTATGATACACGGATTGACCTTTCTTTGTTTAGTGGCGACAGTAGGAGAGATGAGTTATTGGTCATTGGCGATAGTAAGAGGGATTTACCTTTCTTTGTTTAGTGGCAACAGTTGGTTGGGGATTCATGTACACTAGTGCTATTGAAATACAAGGAAAACTTTGAATAAACATTTTGATAATTGACTTTGATATGAGTAAGTTATATATTAATTTGGGTAAATGAATATGCATGACATTGATATGAAAAGTTATAATGCCTGCCAAAGATTAAGATATATGAAAAAGTATGTCATGATGTGCTTTGTTAAGTAATTAATATACAATGGAAATGATAATATGCTAAGTTAATAAGTTAAAAAGAGAAATATGGTTATAAACATATTATCTATTATATGATCTTCAGTATGTATTCTTGCATTTATTTCTATATTATCAAGTTGACTAGCTCACTAAGTAGTCTAAGCAATATAAGCTTACGTTGTATCATCTCATACATTTTAGGTGCAAGTTCTCCGTAGAATCGATCGTGATTGCAAGCTGGAAGTCATCTCATACGGTGATCCCGTGTCGATACTAAGGTTAGGTTTGAAGTACTAGTGTTTTGGTACGGTACTTTAAGTATGATACCAACATTGGGTTCGTAACTTCAGCGTACCAATACGGTACCTAGAGTACCGATACATGTTTTGGGTTCGATGTTTGAGTATTGGTAGGTGTACCAGTACGATACCTTGAGTATCGGTACCCTTGAGTATTGGTAGGTGTACCAGTACGATACCAGTACGATACATTTGGATGAGTTTCTTTCATCAAAAGAGTTGGATTTTTGTCAAAAATGCATTGTTTTATTGGGCCATCAAATGTTTTTCTTTGATTTTTAAAAAGGACCAAAATTTTATAAAATTACAAATTAATCATTGAAGTTAGGTCGTTATGATATTGACCATCCAACTGGATCTTAATAACTATAAATATGCCTGAGGTAGAATTAGGTCGTGATGATATTGATCATCCAACTGGATCTTAAACAAATGAGGAAGATAACACTCGGAAAAGCCCTACGAATCCTTAGGAAGTTAGGAATAACCCTCTAAACCCTCAGGATATTTCAAACGATCCACTGGCACCTCCCAACACCCTGTACAAAGGGACAAAGACCCACACAGCTTAATAAATCACCCTTCTTCTCCACCCTGAACAAAACCACAAAGGGACAACCACAAAGAAAACCAAAGCTAAAACTCGCCAAACAAAATGCAGAAAAACAAACGGTTCCATCATTCAACTTCTACACTATAAAAGTAACCTTTCTTAAGAAGAAAAACACAAGAAACAATATAATTCAAAACTGATTTTTAGAATTTCAACAACCAAGTGAAAACACATCCACGCTTTAAAAAAATGAGGGGCACGTCAATTCATCATGGGCATGGCAATCAGAATCAACCAGAAAAGTCCAACAGAACGTCAAACCGCAACTTGAACAACTCAATTTTGCCGAGAGTTTCTCTTCTGAGCACAAAATACATTATGAAAACAATAGATGGTAAAGTGGCACACGTTACATCAATCTTATTAAACCAATGCCAAAATCGTCATGGACGGCGCTCACAATGCAACACCCATGATACGACAGACCCCTACACCATTTTCTAAGCCCGCTTGTTCCATGAACTCAACAAATTCATCAATACCGCACATTGGATTAACACACCTACATCGTTCCCCAATCGATCACACAACTTTGAAGTCCCCTCCAACACACCGTAGAATCAATTAACTAGACACTTTTTTGTACAACTCCTTCCATACCACAATTTGATTTTCCGTAATACACGGTGTTTATATAGTCACCATTCCACAAGGCCAATCTTCCATCAACCATACTCCCCTTATCGCCACGAAATTATGTGACATCGTCGACTCTACCTTTCCAAACATCGATACATCCTACACCATTAAAATATTGCTCGGACGACAATTGACGTGGCAAACCATAGTCAAAATTATCAGAATACCAGATCTTATGTACCATTGCTATCGAGATGCATCCAATTTCATTTCTTGAATGAACACCATCTCAAACCGATATTGTCGCAATCTATCATGGACTGTCTTCTTTTTGGTCTTAGGCCATGTCCTCTTATGTTTCAAACACTATACATTTTGTTTTATCGGATCCCTAAATCAAATATTTTGGACACATACATGCGAAATTCACGCATGTAATTGAAAATGTTGAATCATTGAAACTTTCAAGCAGCCTGTTCTTTTGAAACGAATTTCCACGTTTTAAATGAATTGTAATATTAGTGATTTAAAATTATCCCCCTGCGAACATTCTTTCATAGTACGTGGTTATGCTCCTTGTCGTTTTCAAGCAGCATGTAAATGGCTTCATCGGTCGATCACCGAAATTGGTCGCCGGAGACGCCTTTGGCCGTGATTCTACCAGAAAACGATAGATTGTTAAACCAACGTTTCAACGCACATGTCAACAACACGAAACAAACGAGAATATTACCGGGAAGAAGCCCGAAATATAAGTTTCGGTCGGAAAAACACGTAGGTTCGATGAGACCTTTTCTAGTGGCGAAATGTCGATTTTTCGAAAGGGTTTTGCTCGCTTAGCCGCAAGGAACTCAACGGTGGTGGTGGTGAAATGAACGAATACCCACGGCGAACGAAATTGACGAAAAACTGAAGGCTTTAACCCTAAGTTCATTGAACCTTAACCTTTCGATTGGCGGTGATCAGGACGAAGGGTGTGCGAGTGACTAAGGGGGTTTTGCTCGGGACTCGACGACGAGCACTTTGGCACCAACGGTGAACGGCACGACATGGCGGTGGGGGAAAAACGATGGTGGCCGGTTGTTTGCGGAAGGTGAAGGGTTAGTGAGGGGGTAGAGGGTTGTGGTACCTTTGAGGGGTAAATGGCCCAATTAAATGCTATTAATTGGGCTGGTTGAGATATTTTGTTATTTTATTATTATTTCAAGAACCACCAGCCGTTAATAAAGAATATGAAATTATACCTTCGAACCCACCAGCCGAGTTCTTACCACTTTATCGGGAAAGCCATGATTGATTGTGCACATATATTAATAAAGCGATGAAGGCATACAAACTTAATAATCAAATATGCTATGAATAATCCCGAAAGATATAAAAATACTTGAAATAGATGAGAATTAAGAATAACAAGAAGATCTCACTAAAAGTACTTGAAAATATCCTTGATCCTAACTTGACTAGAAAAAGAGGGGTTTAACCAATCATGGAGTTGACGGCGACAATAAAGGTTTTTGGTTGCTTGATGGTTCTTCTAGGGTTTTATTTTCTCTTCCCCTTATGACAATATTTATGAGGAAAGTCTTTTACATCAATAAGGGGAAGAAATTAAATTAAAGCACGTAACTCTAATCCTACAATAAACGCAATATAGTAGAAGCCCACTTCAAATAGGATTTCTTCTTCTCTAAGGAATTACAACCGTGCCCACCCCTTATCTACCGAATGCTACTGTATTGCGCAACTAAATCTCCCAAAGTGTTCAAATTGTGCTAAAACTCTTATTTTATGCATTAAACATTCTTTAGCCATAAAACACCTGAAAAATCAAATAGAATCCAAAACAAGGGCTTTGAGATAGATTAGAAAAATTAAATCTTGTCCCTCTTAATTTTGAGCTTAAACACTTATTAATCCCTTTTATTTTTAAATTCAATATTCTTACCCCTCTCAATGTTCGATCATGACTTCGTCCCAGTGTGAGCATGTTATACCCCTTTCCCCGGGTTAGGAGCAAGGAGTATTACTACGTTTAACTTATCAACTTGTTACAAGACATGTCAATTTTCAGGTCCATCTAAAACTTTTTATCTTATAACTTATCTTGTTACCTAACCTTATTACCTATACATCAAGAAAATTCAAATCAAACTATCATGTGAACTATCTCAAACAAATTCATATAAACAACATGCCATTCAAATACTACATATCATATAATCATGTTAACCATTCAATTCAAGGCGTATCAAACAAAATCTTATCATTCATACATACTCTCCATTCGAAAGCTCCCTAATAGGAGTAATACTATTTTCATTCACTTAAGTAATTCTTATAATCATGCATTAATCTAGATATCAATTTACCATTTAGGTCTTAATTATTTTTCAAGTAAACAATTTGGTCATTCTTATAATTCAAGTAAACGATTTGGTCATTCTTAGAGATCAAGTAACCTATTAAACATGCTTCAATACATCAAACCATACAATCATGTAAGCCTATAATCAAACTTACTTTGATCTATTACTTATAAGCATTCATATTAACATGTCGGGTTTCGGGTCTACAGTAACATGTCCAATACGGGTTCAGGTCGTTCTCGGTCGGATGCAAGTCGGGTTCGGTTACTACAATAATAGGTTCAACTCGGGTCCGGGTCAACAACAATCAGTTACAGATCGGGTTCGGGTCATCGAATCCTCGGGTTAAACCAGGTTCTTACTCAAGCAAGTTTCAGTCAGGTTTTCAGGTCGGGTCAGCTTTTTACATCCCTAAGACTTTGGCTCAAAAGTGGTTTCCTAATGGTCATATTTACCTTCTTCAGATAAGAACATCCCAATTCCTCGAGCGAAATATAAAGATCCGTGTCCTTGAACTATAAAGATCCACAACATGATTCTCCATTGTCCCAATAGTCTCATTAATTGGTTGATCGACAATTTCACTATATGTTGGAGCTGAAATTTTATCGAACACGTAATGGATCATTGTGTTTGTGTTTTCTTGCTTAGCTACAACTTCATTTTGATTCATCAATTTCTCTCGATCCATAGATGTCACCACCATCCAACATAACGATATGGGCTGATTACGATTTTAGGTGTTTGAGAATTTCTTGGAGCATCTCGTTGTTTTGTTTCATAGCTTTTGTATTCAATTCCATAGATTCGAGGAGGCTCATGATAGTTCTCTCAACAAAAACACCAATGTAATAAACCAAATACTCAAAGCTTGTTTTCTATTCACAAATAAGAGAATTATAATAGAAAAGAGATATAAGATAGGGAAGAAAGGTGTCAGCAAGGAATACTAAATCTAGAGATGGAAAAAGCCGTAGCCAAAACATTTAATTGCTATTTAAAATTTCAACAACCAAGTGAAAACACATCCACGCTTTAAAAAAGGAGTGGCACATCAATTCATCTTGCGCATGGCAATCAGAATCAACCAGAAAAGGCCAACAGAACGTCAAACGACAACTTGAACAACTCAGTTTTACTAAGCCCTACACCATTTGCTAAGCCCGCTTGTTCCATGAACTCAACAAATTCATCCATACCGCACATTGGATTAACACATACACATCGTTCCCCAACCGATCGCACAACATTGAAGTCCCTCCAACACACCGCGGAATCAATTAACTAGACACATTTTTGTACAGCTCCTTCCATACCACAATTTGATCTTCCGTAATACACGGTGTTTATATAGTCACCATTCCACAAGGCCAATCTTCCATCAACCATACTCCCCTTATCGCCATGAACTTATGTGACATTGTCAAATCCTCCTTTCCAAACAATGATACATCCTACGCCATTAAAATATTGCTCTGACGACAATTGACGTGGCAAACCATAGTCAAAATTATCAGAATACCAGATCTTATGTACCATTGCTATCGACATGCATCCAGTTTCATTTCTTGAATGAACACCATCTCAAACTGATATTGTCGCAATCTATCATGGACTGTCTTCTTTTTGGTCTTAGGCCATGTCCTCTTATGTTTCAAAGACTATACATTTTGTTTTATCGGATCCCCAAATCAAATAGTTTGGACACATGCGAAATTCACGCATGTAATTGAAAATGTTGAAGCATTGAAACTTTCAAGCAGCCTGTTCTTTTGAAACAAATTCCCACGTTTTTAAATGAATTGTAATATTAGTGATTTAAAATTATCCCCCTGTGAACATTCTTTCATAGTACGTTGTTATGCTCTTTGTCGATATGCTTATTATAATTGAATTCGACTGGTGGGTTAAATAAAAAAAATGTAAATATATTTTCTTAAAAAATTATCATTGTTTTTTAATAGTAAAAAATTATTATTGATAAACCAATTAAATTAGAATTTGATGATCTGATTAATTTGAAAATTGATCTTATTTTTACAACATTCGGCGAAACATTAAATATGATTCACTTGATCAATATAATATTTCGTTGTTTTTGCGAGACAATAAATTTATAGTAATTTAGATTTGAAATTGACATCTAAGCCAACAATATAAAGTTGCCTTTAAATACCAAGTCTATGAATAGCAAAACATAAAGTGAAGGGCTTCTGAAACAAGAATGAACGATGAGTTAACACTTCGCTCAAAGTTCGTTATGATAGAATTCATCCCAAAGATGTATGCAGTTCACTCAACCAAAGGTTCTTTCTAAAAATTATTCGAACACAACTCATTTAAATGGAATCCTAGACCCATACAAGTCAATTTCAAAAGAGCACAACAGCAACACAAATGCCTCGGAATGAACAACTTGGAAATCAGACAAAGCAGTCAGATTTACTTGCAACCATTTATCCTTCAATCTGTCCTAAACATAAACATGCATAACAAGTGAAGAAATAAATTACAAATGATGAAACTGTTAACACCTTATATAAATGATGAAACTGCATTCATTTGATTGATCCAATTGACCAAGGCTTAAACCGAAAATGTTACTAATCTACCTAATAAATTGCAATTTTACAAAGTGATATGATACACCTACTGACTGCCATTGAAACTTTCCCCTGGTGTTTGAACAAACTGTTGCACTTGTCCTGAGTTTTGAATGGACGGTTGAATTTGGTTATCGTCTTCAAGTTCCACTACATCTCTGATGAAATATTCGTTATCCTTCATGAAATTGATCATGTCGTCAATATCTTCTTCCGTAAATGCTCCTCTAAAATTGGTATCCGAGTGGGACGATGTGAATGATGTAGGATAGGGCACTGTGGGTGAAGCTGAAGTAGAGGACAAAATGGATGAAACATGGTCTTCTTCAACTATGCTGCTAAACCTCGCCCTTTTTCGTGGTGACTCATCATCATCATCCATGATTTCGTTTTTATTTCCGATGAAATATTCGTTATCCTTGGTAAAATTGAGCATGTTGTCAATATCTTAAGCCGTAAATGCTCCTCCAAAATCGGAAACCGGGTGGGACGCTGTGGGTGCTGCAAGAGAGGGCGGTGTGGCTGACACATGGTCTTCTTCAACTAAACTGCTAATCCTCTCCCATTTTTGTGGTGGCTCATCAACGTTGATTCTGTTTTTGTTGTAGATGGCACACAGTACATAACCACTCTGCAATATTCAAAACAAAAGCTATAAGTTTTGCTGCACCACTTTTATACTGAAGAATCAAACTGATATATGTAAAACACAGTGCAAGCACTCCATGGCTGCAGACAATACCATAGTTTATATGAATATATTTGAACGATGAATGTTATAGATTTAGGGTTTAATATTTTATAAAAAAAAATAAAGTATACGTCTAACATATTATACATGGAAAGAAAGAACGTGTATTAAGGAAAGTGAATAGGGAACTTACGTGATCATCATGGCGAAGTGAAAACTCATGCATCAGCCAATGCCCCTTTCCACCATTGTTGGACTTGGAACCTTTAACCTTAAAAACGAAAAGTTTATTAAACCCTATAAGATTGTTCTTAGAATCTTTAACATCATCGGTTCTCTGTCCCTTCCACGTGCCGCAACCCGCTGTCCTATCGATTCTACGACCCTTGCCCTTCTTCTTCAGCTTGCTGAAGATGTAGAACGTTTTAGATGATGTCTCGCCGAAAATATTCCAGGGATCTTTGTCTTCACCGCCGTAGATTTCGCAGTCGCATATGACATCGCAGGGTAATGGTTCGCCTTTCACCTTCTTCGTTAAGTAGCATTCAATCAGCTGAACTTCGGTTGGATTGAATCGGAAACCTACGGGAAAGTTGGTCATCCAGGAAGCCATAATCTTTTTGGTGGCGATGGAGTAAGGAAAAGGCTGTGGTTTATTCAAGTTAAGGAAACCTAATAGCTAAATGCAAAGTGTTTTTACATTTTTATTCTTCGTACATCCATTTATATGAGGGACGGATGCACATTACTTGAGTGAGGGGGCAACTTTGGTGGTTTAATTGCATTTTAAACCATTGATAGTTTTAAAACTGTTATAAATAAGTCATTGTCCGTTTTCTTCACACACAAAAAATAATCATTGTACCTCCCAAAATTTTCGGTTTATTTGATTTTTAGGATCTTGTTAGTTTTATAATTAATGAAATTAAGTCTCGACTCAATATTTTATTTTGATTACTCTTTAGTACTTTAATTTCAAAATTAGAAAAATAAAACCCTAACTCCCTTAATTTTATAGTTTAATTGTTTTTTTAAGACCCTACTCATTTCAAAGTTAAGAAACTTGCCTCCTCATGAGCAAATCATGACTATGTGCCTAATTTATATACATATCGGTAGGGGGTTTACAGTTAATTGGTTCACAAGAAAATAAAAAAAATATATGTCACGATATCCGAAAATTGATATATTTTTAATCTTAATTATTACATTTTAATTGTCATGTAGGATAATTAGGATAAATACTTAAAACTGAAATTATTATTTCTCTTTATTTATTTACTAATATTCGAGACACATATGTATGTGTGTCAAGGGGGATTAGGCCCATTTTATAAATATTACATATTTCATAATTTTCGTTAAATAATAATTTTATCCATGTAAAAATTAAGTAATTAAATTAAAAATGTAAGAGCTAATTAAATATTTAGTCAAATAGAGTCTGAAGTAAGGAAGGATGGGCATACGCACCACAATTTCTGGTCTAATAAAAATTCAGGTCTCGATAAGTTTAAATATTAGAAAAAATAAATCTTGTCCCTCTTAATTTTGAGCTTAAATACTTATTAATCCCTTTTATTTTTAAATTCAATATTCTGACCCCTCTCAATGTTCGATCATGGCTTCATCCCAACTTGAGCCATACTTAATTTATAAGATAATATTTTATTTTTGGTCTAATAAAAATTTTCTTCTTCAATTCACCAAGGAAGCATCAAAGCTCACTTTCCCTCTCTTTATTTCTCTCAAATCCGGCAGCAACACTAGAAGGAGAAGATGAATAGCATCCTTCTCTTTCCTTCCTCCCAGTAGTGTAATCTAATTACACTTAGCCATTCTATGTCATTTCCATGTGCAAATGTCCATTTCTTTAAAATTAAACATGCAATCATCCACTTTTGTTTGGTTACAAATTGGTCTTTTTAATTTTGGTCACTAAATTTTCAATTCCTTCTATTTTGCCACTAATTTCAAGATTTCTTTATGATTTAGTAAAATTAATTTCACATCTAACTTCTAGGCTATGATTTGGGACATTACAGAGCCATACTTAATTTATAAGATAATATTTTACTTTTATAATTAATAAAAATATCATACTTGTGAGACGTTGTACTCAAACTTTGTTAAATTGTCGTTTCTAATGAAACAAAACTTATAGTTGTATAAAAACCCTAATGGTGCTTGAATACACTAATGATGCAACAAACCCTAACGGCCCCTTGAATTATCGTCCCCTTCTGTACGAGAGTCGTAGAGGCAGGCCGACGAAAGGACATGTACGTTTTGATGCGTCGTCTGTGCTAGAATCGCCGGCTTTTCTTTTCGTGTTGGTTGATATGTGTATCCCTAAAAAGAGTGGAAGTCAAGAAGAAGGCATTGTTGATGAGGCTTTGGATATCAGTGTCATGGTTGTTTATGGTGATGGCGGTCCGAGTGATCCTATCTTGGTAGATAATCAGACGCAGTTCTGTCAAGGTATGGTGGGATGTGCTATTGAGGCGATAGCGTTGGGGAGAATGTGACTTATGCAAGCAAGGTTGCCGAGAGTAGTGCTGGTAAAGTTCTAAAGTTGAGTTAGATTGAACAAGAATTGATTGTGCTCGATGAGGATTTTCTGGTTGACACTCCTGGACCTTTCCCAACAATTCGTTTTTCAGACAAGGTCCCTGACCAGGGGCAGATCTGGGCCTAGGCTAGGGATGTAAAAACAGGTAATCGGACAGGTTTCAGGTCGGGTTCTGTCAGGTCGGGTAAAATCGGATACAGGTCATTTCAGGTAAAAAAAAATTTGACTCGACTCAGGTCGGGTGCGAGTCCATTTCAGGTCGGGTCCATTTCAGGTCGGGTCCATTTCAGGCCGGGTCCATTTCAGGTCGGGTCCATTTCAGGTCGGGTTAGAACGGGTCGGGTCCGAAGCAGATAATTGGCAGGTTAATTCGGGTTCGGATACACTTCAAGTCGGGTCCATTTCAGTTCGGGTTCATTTCAGGTCGGGTTCGTTTCAGGTCGGGTCCATTTCAGGTCGGGTCCGTTTCAGGTCGGGTCTATTTCAGGTCGGGTTCATTTCAGGTCGGGTTCATTTCAGGTCGGGTGCATTTCAGGTCGGGTAATTTCAGGTCGGGTAGTTTCAGGTCGAGTAATTCAGGTCGGGGTATTTTCGTGATTGAAATTCGTATTCAGTTTAAGTTCGGTCGTACAACCGTATAAGTAGTTGATAGACTTTAGGTTGACCTTCGTCAATCGTCATTAATTTTGAGTTAATTATTTAAAGTCATATCAAATTAAAATTATAAAACATTAGAGTAATTAAAAAAATAATCAAAATGGGTCGATTTGGAATGAAAATTTGACAATTTGGATTACAAATAAAATTTCAGGGATTATAATGAACATAAATATCAAATTAAAATTATAAAACATTAGACAAATTTAAAAGAAAACAAGGAAAATGGGTATTTTGGAATAAAAATAAAGTTTTGGGGACTATAATGAACAAAAATATCAAATGAAAAGTATAAAAATTAGAGTAATTAAAAAAACAATAAGTATAGGTCAATTTAGAATAAAAATAAAGTTTTAGTGTTTAGAATGAACAAAATTTAAAATTAAAACTATAAAACATGATGAATTAAAATATATATAAGGGTCAATATGGAATTAAAATAAAGTTAAAGGGTTCATGCATTAATATGTACACACACGTACTTACATACATTATGGGTTAGTTTTTAGTGTTTAAGGTTTAGGGTTTAAGGATTAGGGGGAAGTGATTATGGTTTAGGGATCAAGGTTTAGGGTTTGGGGTAGGGTTGAGGGTTCATGCATTAATATGTACACACATATATACTTACATACATTAGGGGCTGGGTTTTAATGTTTAAGGTTTAGGGTTTAGTGTTTATGGTTTAGGATTAGGGTTTAGTGTTTAGGGTTATGGTTAGGGTTAATGCATTAATATGTACACACACATACTTACATACATTAGGGGTTAGGTTTTAGTGTGTAAGGATTACGGTTTAGGGTTTAACGTTTAGGGTTAATGTATTTATATGTACACACGTACATACTTACATACATTAGGGGTTGGATTTTATTGTTTAAAGTTTATGGGTTAAGGATTATTGTTTAGGGTTTGGTGTTTGGGGTTTATGGTTTTAGTGTTTATGGTTCATGGTTTAGGGTTCATGCATTAATATGTACACACATACATACTTACATACATTAGGGGTTGAGTTTTAGTGCTCATGGTTTAAGGTTTAGGGTTAAGGGTTTATGCATTAATATGTATACATGTACATACTTACATAAATTAGGGGTTAGGTTTTAGTGTTTATGGTTTGAGGTTTAATGTTTAGTGCTTAGGGTTTTATGGTTTAGAGATTAGGGTTTAGGGTATCCACTTTTATATATACAGATATTGTAATATAAATTCTAAAATAAAAAAACACGAAACCCTAATAATTTAATGTTTTAACGAGTTAAATTGAAACCTAAAAATCAAAATTAGGACCTAAACGTAAAGTACCAAAGCATAAGAGGACTATAACAATGATTTTTCCTAAACCAAAAAACTGGCGGGCAGATTCCCACCAAATCTAAATTGGAAATTCTTTTCCACCAAAATTTCAATTTTTTTTCATTTTACTCCTTAAATTTTATTTTTATTTCAAATTGACCTACATTTATTTTTTTAATTTATCCAATGTTTTATTATTTTAATTTAATATTTTCTTCATTCTAGTCTCTTAACTTTATTTTAATTTCATATTGACCCATATATATATATTTAATTAATCATCTTTTATACTTTTAATTTGATATTTTTGTTTATTATAGTCCCAAAACTTTATTTTTATTCCAAATTGACCCGTTTTCATTGTTTTATTTTAAATTTGTCTAATGTTTTATAATTTTTATTTGATATTTTTGTTCATTATAATCCGTGAAACTTTATTTTTAATCCAAATTAACCCATTTTCAGTCCAAATTGACTCATTTTCATTATTTTTTCAATTACTCCAATGTTTTATAGTTTTAATTTGATATAACTTTAAATAATTAACTCCAAATCAATGACGATTGACGAAGGTCAACCTAAGTGTATTAATTTTAAGTTATTTTTATGTTATAACAGTTAATTTTTTAACTTTAGTGTATTAATTCTATTTTATATCTTAACTTAAGTCTACAATTTGTAACTTAAGACAACAATTAATTAATTTGTTCTAATTAAGTAAATCATCTATTTTATAACTTAATCATTTTTGAACTTCAAAAATTGTAGTAAGACTTGTACGAAAACTTTTGAACTACAAAAATAATAAAATTAATTAATTTGTTCTAATTAATCTTTTTTTAACGTTAATTTACTTAAGTCTACAATTTTAAACTTGAATCTGTTATACATAAGTTATAACTTTACTAAATTTTGTAAATTGAATCTGTTAAGTATAAAATAATAAAATTGTACTTACAAATTTTTTTGTAACTTTACTAAATTTACTTAATCATTTTTGAACTACAAATGTTATACATAAGTTATAACTTTACTAAATTTTATAACTTGAATCTGTTAAGTATAAAAAAAATAAAATTGTACTTACAAATTTTTTTATAACTTTAGTAAATTTTATGAACTACAAATGCATATACAACTTTAGTAAATTTGTAGTTCATAAATTAACGTTAAAGACTTATACAACTGTTATTTTTTTTTATAATTTGTAAGTCTACAATTTTATTCAAGTTAATGAATAAACTTAAAAATTAAAAACAACTCTTCATTTAATTTTTGTAGTTCATAAATGATCAATTACTTATTCTTTTTTCAACTTCTATTTTTTTTAATTCATCATGTCATAGGTTTCGAGTTAATTTCAGCTCAGGTCAACAACAGGTCGGGTCACTTAACAGGTCGGGTTTAAAGCAGGTCGGGTTCAAAACAAGTCGGGTCCATTTCAGGTCGGGTCCATTTCAGGTCGGGTCCATTTTCAGGTCGAGTCCATTTCAGGTCGGGTCCATTTCAAGTCGGGTTCATTTTAGGTCGGGTAAAATTGGATATCGGGTCAATTCAGTCGGGTAAATTCGGTTATTTGCCAGGTCAGCTTCGGGTTCGGGTTCGTTTCAGTCGGACGCAGGTCGGGTTTCAGGTCCAAATTAACAGGTCCAATTCGGGTTCAGGTCGTTTTCAGTCGGACGCAGATCGGGTTCGGTTACTACAGTAACATGTCAAATTCGTGTTCGGATCAACAACAGTCAGTTGCAGATCGGGTTCGGGTCATCAAAACCTCGGGTCAAATCAGGTTCTGACTCGAGCAGGTTTCAGTCGGGTTTCCAGGTTCTGACTTGTTTTTACATCCCTACCTAGGCCATGACCCAGTCCATGCTCTAAAAATGTCCTTTATTTATATAGAGAGAGGTTTTGGGTAAGCAAAAATAACAAGAAATGTCCCAATATAAAATTTTCGTTTAGTTTTTAAGCCTTAAATTAGTTCAAAAAATAAAATCTAAGTAAAATAAAAGGTAAAAAAAATATTTCCGTTTGTAATTTCATTACATTTTATAAATAATAAATAATTATTTTTAACAAATATAATTTAAACATATTTTGTACTAAATAATTATTTTTTAAAATTGAATTCCCCAACATAATTAGGGTTTCACTTTACTATATAATGTAAACAACAAAACAAAATAAAAATTAAGATTAAAATTAAAAGAAAATATTGTTTAAGGAAAAACATATAAATCATTTCCAATTTCTTTAGAAAAAGGTAATATAGGCTCTCGATGTGTCCTTCGGTGCATGCAATAACACAATACCTAAAAAGACAACAAAAACAAGCTAAGAAAATATATACAAAAACAAAAACAAAATAAACTAGTGCAAAGACTAATCCTAAAACAACCAATTGCCAATCCTCGCAACGGCGCCAAAAATTTGTTTGCGCGTGTGATGTACTATAATTGATACGCAAATATGGTGCAAGTATACACGTCGAACAAGTAATACAATGATAAGTGAGTATTGTCTCCACATGGATTGGAGGTGTTTCAAGGTTAGTTTAAGCACACAAGTGCACGAAATGAAAATGAAGAATGTTGTGGCAATCAAAACAGAGTGATGAATGTTGTAGCAAATCAGAACAAAGATATAAATGTTGTAGGAAATAAAGATAAAAGATATCATGCTTAAATCAGTAGACAAACATGTCCTCTTACGCGTGTGAAACTCATTTGGGAATGTCTGACTAGGTTGCCTGGTAAACTTATGTTTTAGCTCTCTACTAGGGTTTACCTCTCTAACTTAGTCTATGCTCGGCAGGATTCACTCAAGGTGCTACTTAACTATCTCTAGCAAGGAAATTGGGAGCAGGAAATGCTACTGCAATACCTCTTAGCGTACACTCTATCACTGACAAGCGTCATTTTACTCGCCAAAATAAATTGAAATAAACCACTTCAAACTAATATTAACACAAAGAAATTAAAGTAGAATAGAGGAAGAGGGTCGATCCACATGGAGTTCTGTTGGAATTGCTAATTGAACCTTGTCGTGATTTAGATCCTAGAAGTAGCTGAAAAATAAATAAAAAAGGGGGGTGGTTTGGCATGATTGAAGTAACGAGAAAATAGTAAAAAATTAAAGAAAAATTAAGTAAATAAAGTGAGGAATGAAGTAGAAAAATAACAAATATGAGAGCAGCCTCGAGCTAGCTTCGTCAATTCCTATGATCATTGAAAATAGATTTTTACTCCGGGAATCATGTCGGTTACAATCTACGAGGCTCAACCCATCGTAATTTGGTTTTCTCTCATGTAACCGATCTTCCCAAGTCTATCTTCGAAAGTCAATTCTTAAATAATTCAACCACGTCTATCGCCATTAAAATACTTAGTTTAAAAACCGGAAAAGCCCGACTCACAAGTTGTCTCATTGAGAATCATTTCTGAATTCATCTTTCCTTAGCGGACCGCCGCTAAGAGTGTTCACAGGAAGTCGAAGTGTCGCAGGCTGATCCTTCCTCCCAACTGTATAATTAAACGATTCCAGACCAATGGATCCTTTTTTATTTGAAAAACGTTTAAAACACTACACAAATCCGGGTATATAGCGGCACTTTTTGTGGCATTTTTGGAAAAAACGCCACTAATTTTGAAGAAGTCGCGGCATTTTGAAGAAAAAATGCCACAAATAACAAATTTCGTAGTGTTTATTGAAGAGCGCCGTAATATCAATGTCTATAGTGTCATTTTTATGAAGAAACACTGCAAAAGTATAACGTATAGTGGCGTTTGTAATACAAACGCCGCAACCGTTTATTTTTATGATACTCACTTTATTCCCTCAGTCCTCAGCCGATCCCCAATTATCCGAAAATCCCCAATTTTCCTCAATTGCTCTCAATCTTTCACGCCGTTTCACTCTCAATCGGCTCTTAGCCCCTCATCTTGATCGGACAGGCGACCCCCCATCGACATCGAGATTTTGTTGTTGCTCACACCACCATCTTCTTGATTCAGATTCTGTTGTCGTAGCTTCTTGCAGATGGTGTCATCCCTAATGAATATGGAATTAATCCGAAGTAAAAACAAAAAATTGGTTCAAAGGTGAGTCCTTTCTGCATGTCTTCTTCAATTAGAAAGGTTCCAGAAAAATCTGGAGAATTCCTCGACCGTCGCTTTCAAAAGAGTCGAAGAACTTACAGGAGAATTCGGAAGAAATCTTTCTTTTCTTCAGGTTCGTTGAACTCGTCGAATTTCATTTTCTTTACAAAAAAGAAAGAGAAAAGTTTTTTCGAGTTGTAACTTTGTAATATTTTAATGGTGCCTGCTGAGTTGGTTGCCAGAGTAGGAACCGAGGAACACGTATTTAATTTCTATGCTTAAACTACTAATTTTGAGTCTAATTGGTTTACATTTTGATTAACTTGAAGGCTTCCTTGATAATTAAATTGTTTTAACTGAAGCATGGCATGTAACCCCCTCGTCCCGGTCTGGACGACTGACCGGTCCGAGTAGGCTACACGGGGAAAACCGAAGTGCAACCCGCTAAGGCTCCCCTTCGGTTAGCAACCCTAGAAAAATTCTTTAATTATTATCTTGTCTAAATGGATTAATTTAATCCTATGTGAAAGGACAACAACGAAAGCAACAAACGAGACGATCAACCCAAACATCATTACAAAATAGTCCATTTTAGCTTAATCTGCAGGCCGTTTCGAAACACCCAAGGAGTGTATCGAAACGCCTTGATTAAGTCAACAGGCCCAAGTCAACACGAGGGGACTGTATCGAAACGCTGGTCAACCGTTTCGAAACGCCCTTAATGGTCAACTTCTCGTGGTCAACGATACGAAGATCGTTCCGAAACGCCTAGGACCATTTCGATACTTCAATTTATCGTCAAAATCTCAGATTTCCAGTGGCAAAAATGTATCAAAACGACCCCCTTGCGTACTGAAACGCTTGGCCTGAAACAAGAGGTCGTATCGAAATAGGACCAACCGTTTCGATACACCTGCTGCGAGTAGACAGGTTTTAGCTAGTTTTTGGCACAAGGCAGCCCCAAATTCCAACCAAAACCTCCCACAACCAACCACACAACAACTCTAGATGCTAGACACCCTTAAACAACATGTTTCACACTCATCATACATATAAAAGCCACTCAAGTAAAACATCAAAATAACAAGGATTAATACATAGCATTTAACATAACATGTCTTAGACAAACACACTTAGCATTCATGCGAAATGTATGAGTCTTCAAACACAAGGAAAATATGCAACAAGTAAATATGGTCTACTATCCACAACATAAACGCATACACATGGACAACATGAAATCAACAATTTAACATGCTCATCCAAACACAAAATCAACTAAGGAGTTTGACACCAACTTCTACAAGTATACACCCCCATCGTCTAGGCATTATTACAAATACATAAATCATACTTGAGCTAATTGAGAACTGTTGCGTGTAAAATAGTCTATCGCAATGGTAGTGCAAGTGTACACGTCGCAAGTAATAAAGTGATACTAGAGTATCGGATATCGTCTCCACAGGGACTGGGCTAACCCTTTCCTTCGCTATCTGCACAAGGGGAAAAGAATAGATTAAGATATTTGTCACGAAAATAATGAAGTAAACGTAAATAAAAAGAATAAAGATATCAAGATAGAGAGAATGGGCTGGTATTGAATTGCTTAGTAGTGCAGGTATTGAATTGCTTAGGAACTCCAGTTCTGTCGTCGCTCCCGTCGCCGACAGCACCTGTCGCGGCAGCTGTCCGTTGGCTGTCGCGGCAGCGAATACACCAACTCCGTACTTCAAGTTTGGCAAGAATCCCAGATCTGCCTTGGCCTATCCCTAGGTCCAAGTCTGTCGATGATCACGTCTTTGATGATACCTCCCGGCGTGAATCGAAGGATGAACACCGATGTGTATGAATTCTTCTTTAGCCACTTAACCTTGCCCTATCCCTAGGCACAAGATAGTTCAACTATAAACTAGAGAACTCGCTCTTATTTCTTTCGTATACTTAACTCTCCCGATGCTAAGTAAATAGATAACCTCACAATGCTCTCCCGATGCTCTTGCAAGATATTAAAACCAAAATAAGAGAACTTGAAGTTTATTTTATTGAACTTGGAAAATCCTAAAACAAAACAACCCTTGCAACTACTTTACAAATCAACCCGTGGCCTTAGGGGGGAATTTAGAACATGTCGGTGACGGGTAGACGGCAGGGGGTTTAGGTTATCGGTTATGGGGTAGAATGAGGGATGATCTCCTAGGTTAAAATACATGCCCTTATATAAGCTTTGGGCTCAAGTTATCTAAGGTAACAAGGATTACAACTTTAATTAAAAGTAAGATTCTAATTAATGCTTAATCTCTAAGGATTCCTACTTTTCAGCCGCCTCCTTGCTTTATGGGAATTCCTCTCCTTGAACTTTGGCTTGACATATCTTTTGATCCGGGGCTTGGAAAAATATTTGGCTTTCACACGACATACGAGCAGATTTTTCTCTATCTATCGAGGTCCACTTTACTTTTCCTCTTCATAAGGTTGCTGTCACCTTGCTGTCACGACAGGTCTATGGCAGCTTCGTCTTCTTCGTCTGCTTGTCCAGTTCAGCTTTCCTGCTTCTCTGCCCTTCGCCTGCCTTCTTTGTCAACTATGGCAGATACCTGCAAAATAAGCCATCTTTTAGTAGAATCCGTACCTTTAGTCCATTTGTGATGTTTTACTGAAAACTAACCTAAATGCAATGCAATGATGCTTGAATGCAGCAGAAATATGGGTTAAAAAGGGTGTAAATAATAGAACTTTTACACACTCAACACACCCCCAAACTCAAGTTTTTGCTTGCCCTCAAGCAATTTAAACCTAAAAGAAAAATGAAAATTTTTGTGTTGGCCTTCAAACAGTGAACTGTCCCTTACCCGTCGCTCATTCTCTATGGCGGCAGAAACCTGTCGGAAAGGTTAGGATCTGTTCGGAATCTCCCTATAGCTCTCGTGCAGTGTGTGCATGCTTGTGAACAGTTATATGCTAAGACTCTCTTAGTTTCACTAGAATATTCAACTTCTTAACTCGAATTTTTATGCCAAAGTTTATTTTCTTGAAGACACATTTTCATGCTTCATTTTCTTCTATTTTCAAGCTAAGTTTTTACTAGAGCCAGTTTCGGGCACCTCTAGTTACTAGAGCCGGTTTCGGGCACCTCTAGTTAGCTTCCTAGAGCCGGTTTCGGGCACCTCTAGGTTTTTGAGTTTCTTTTGCTAAACTTCTCTCCTAGAGCCAGTGTTAGGCACCTCTAGGGGCTATCCAAGTTCTAAGCTTCCTATTCTAGTTTGGCTAAAAGAAATCTAAGCAATATAACAGTCACAATGGTGTTTAAGTTTTTCAGAACTATAGAAAGGCTTTAAACTTCTCCTTAAACTGTCCTAAAGATGCTGCCACGACAGAGCTGTCATGACAGGTAAGTTAACTTCACAGTTTTTAAGCCAACAATTTAAATTTTCTGATTTTTTTAAGAGAAATTAAAAGACACAACAATAATAAAAAAATGTACTTAAGACTCCATTAATGATGGAGGGTTGCCACCCCCAAACTCGAGGGATGCATTGCCCTCAATGCAAAATGACAGAAAAAACAAAAATATGAAGAAAAGTACATCACAAATGATAAAAGCATGCAGCAATAAGAGGGAAATAAAAACTTAAATTTTCAGTCGCTGTCCTCGCTGCTGCTGCTGAGACGGATCTGACGGCGGCGTCTTGGCTGTGGAGGAGGCTGGGTAGTTCAGGGGCAGGTTGCTCCACG
This sequence comes from Hibiscus tridactylites, assembly GCA_958450335.1. Lineage (NCBI taxonomy): Eukaryota > Viridiplantae > Streptophyta > Magnoliopsida > Malvales > Malvaceae > Hibiscus > Hibiscus tridactylites. The sequence continues at coordinate 78,840,928 of OY288283.1, read as the reverse complement.
AGCTGGACGTCGGAACTGCTGCCACTGTCCCATGTGCTGCTGGTTGTGGTGCTAGCCTTGGGCAACCGTTTCTTGTCTGCCACGTGTTTTATCCGCTTGACCGGCGTAAATTCTCTCTCCAAATTCCTCCTGATCAGAGGGCTGTCATCAAAGGCAGGCCTTTTTGTTCCTCTGGCAGAGGTGTCGGCTGGTGGACTGTCTGCTGCCGTCGGGGCAGGTGATGTGGTGGAGGCAGTCGAGTGGGAATGTGGGGAGGCAGGTGGTGTAGGTGTGTGGACAGGAGTGGGGATATGGAAATAATGGGCAGGAAAAGTAGGGAATTGAACATCGGGAAAATTTAAAGTTTGGGTAATGAAGTTTACCGTCGAGTTTGCGAAGTCCCGAATGAACGTCATCAATCCCATTTGTCTCTCCTCTACCCGTTGTAGCGTAGCAAGGAGGAGGGCGAACTGGTCTGTCGGAGCGGTGGCGGCAGCAGGTTCAGGGGCAGGCTCCTCTGATGATTCTTCTGGGGAGCCGGCTAGATTGAAAGATGAGACAGGTGTAGCCACGACCAGCTCCCTGAGGCTGTTGATGTTGTTGTCTGTCCAGCCTCTGCCCTTGATTATTTTTTCGGAGGGTTCCTCGGGGACAACAGCACACCGGCAAAGGGAGGTTACTGTGAACGGCAGGCATAGTCGAGAGTCGGAGCGGAAAGTACAGTCCAGGATGCTGTCCCTCATATAGCGGCCCACATTGATAGGCCTGTCGTGCATGATGGAATGAATAAGGGCATGCCGCTGCCGGTTGACCGTCGTGTGGTGGGACGAAGGCATGATACACTTTTTGATGAAAGCGTTCCAAATTTTGGCTTCCGGGAGGAGCTGCCCCCTGTTGACGGAGTGGGGGTTCTTTTTGCTGGTTGTCCATGATGTTCCCTCCTCTTTCAACTCCACCATGACAGCATCATAAGCGGCAGCATCGAGGGTGTCGAGAAATTTCTGGTGAGCATCATCATCGGGGCCAAAGTAGAGGCCAAACATGTGGTTAATGCTGTCGGTAGTGAATGGCACCTTAACACCTCGAACGATGACAGATGTCGTCGTTCTGCTGTCTATGGCAGCATAAAACTCTCGGACTAATGTGTCGTTTAGCTCTGCCGGTTGTTCAGCAAAGTGCTCCCATAATTGAGCCGTGATGGCCTTTACGATGAACGGCCGGAGTCCCATGTTGGGTGCCTTTCGGATGTACACGAACCCACGTTCCTCCCATAGCTCCTTTGTGGCGAAGGGTGTTGCTGCTGCTGAGGAAGATGCTGAGGCAGCACTACGACGGGTCTGTCTAGTCGACATGTTAGTTGCAAGGGTTGTGAAAAATGAAGAAAGCAAATAAAACTAGGGGAGAAAGCAAGGAAGAATAAGCAGAAGTGAGAAAAAATGGAAATGGAAACGGAGTTTTATAGCGGTCGAGTTGCTGCCCGTTTAATGCTGTAACGGCAGGCGTGAATAATGGGGCGACGGATGGTATTTAGCGTGTCTGACGCGTCTGACACGCATTTATGCGTCTGTTACGCGTCTGCCGCACGCTTCTGCGTCTGCCGTGTCAGTCTGTTGACAGCCTGTCTTATCCGTCTGCGGCGGCAGCCGAAACGACATGCTTCAATAAATGGGCTCTGTTGGGCTGATGAATGGGTGGTGGGCTTGGTTCACTTCTTCTCTTCTTCTTGACTCCTTTATTTCCTAAAAACAGAAAAATAAAACATTATTCGAATAAAATAAACCTAATTTCCTAATAAATAATAAATAATAAAAATAAATAATAAAAATAAAATTTAGGTTAAATTAGGGATGCCAGGTGGGGCATCTTCTAAGGTAACCACTTCCTGCATTCATGGGGCTTCAGTCCCCTGATAATGCTTGAGGCGTCGTTTCCGGTACTTCTTGAAGTCCATCCGTACCCTCCATCTTGTGATTATTCTCATGTTGGGGGCTCCTTTCTTTCTCTTCCCTTTGTAGTCCATGAAGTCCTCCCTTCTTGGTAATGTTTCTGAGGGCATGAATATATGATTAGAAATAATCAAATTGACATTCGGCCACAAACTTACCTTGTTTTCGTTGAATGTTGTTGTGGTTGAATGTATCCCTTGTTGTCGTGTCTACTGCTGCGGCAGGCAGTTATTTTGACAGTTCTTTATCAGGTTACTTTGCAGGTCAATGGGACATTGGTAAGTGCCATCACTCTCTATATCAAATTCGGTTGACCACTCGTAAATCTCCATCAGTAGAGACTTTGATGATTCTGTGTCCACCGCGTTGGTTCCTCAAATACCTACAATGGAATTGGTGAGTTTTCATATAATTCAAAAGGTTCGTTTATTACCTGCTCATATTCCATCGGTGAGGCATTGTCTTTGGGTAGCTCTTCTAGGTGGTCGTGCGAGTGCTATGACAGGGATGGATGTGTGCAATCTTGTTCAGGCATAATCGAGGTGGTGGGTTTAGAATTTGCCTCTGATGTAGTTGCTGCTTCAGCATCAGTTGCTGCCGAGGTGGCAGTTGCTGTCGAGGCGGCAGTTGCTGTCGAGGCGGAAGTTGCTGTCGAGGAGGCAGTTGCTGTCGAGGCGGCAGTTGCTGTCGAGGCGGCAGTTTCTGTCGAGGCGGCAGTTTCCGCTTTGACTGGAGTTTCTGCCTCAAAAGTTGTTACTGCCGTGACATTCTCTTGAATTTTACTCAGCGTTGTCGCGGTGTTGCTCCATTCCGGCTCCTCGATCATTGTCATGGCAAGTTGTTGCTCAGACTCATCATATGTTGGGTATTCCTTCACATGGGCGTCCTCGTCATCTTGCCTCGGGATTTCAGGTTCAGTCGTGGCATGAATGAGGACAGGTCTGCTCAAAAGTTCATCCATCTTGGCGATACTTGCGTTCGTAGAAGCCGACACTTTTTGAGTGAGTGCCATGAAGGCTTGCAGTGTGTCTTCTAAGGATTTTGACTGCTCTTGAGGATGATGACATTGCCAGGGCAGGTCGGGTTCTGCAGCAAAACTGTTATGGTATAAAAAATTTTGTGGGTTTTGATCGTACCATAAAAAATTTTGCTGCTGCGGCATCGGCATTTGCTGCCCCTGTTGCTGTCGTGGCAGCATGTCTTTACGGTAATTGCAAGAACTTTCCCACATCAATTCTCGAATGGTTTTTCCTGGCATGTTGATGCCCTTGAACCTGTATTTTCACCTGAGTTTTTTTTTGTTAAAAAAATAATAAAATAAAATAAAAATAAAAATAAAAATAAAAGAAAAGTGCAGAAGCTAGGGTAAGAGTGTGTTGCCAGTCCCCTGCAACGGCGCCAAAAACTTGTTGCGTGTAAAAGCGTCTATCGCAATTGAGTGCAAGTGTACACGTCGCAAGTAATAAAGTGATACTAGAGTATCGGATATCGTCTCCACAGGGACTAGGCTAACCCTTTCCTTCGCTATCTGCACAAGGGGAAAATAATAGATTAAGATTGTTGTCACGAAAATAATAAGGAAAAACGTAATTAAAAGAGTTGGAATATCAAGATAGAGAGAATGGGCTGGTATTGAATTGCTCAGTAGTGCAGGTATTGCAATGCTTAGGAAATCCAGTTCTGTCGTCGCGCCCGTCGCCGACAGCACCTGTCGCGGCGGCTGTCCGTTGGCTGTCGCGGCAGCAAACACACCAACTCCGTACTCCAAGTTTGGCAAGAATCCCAGATCTGCCTTGGCCTATCCCTAGGTCCAAGTCTGTCGATGATCACGTCTTGATGATACCTCCCGGCGTGAATCGAAGGATGAATACCGATGTGTATGAATTCTTCTTTAGCCACTTAACCTTGCCCTATCCCTAGGCACAAGATAGTTAAACTATAAACTAGAGAACTCGCTCTTATTTCTTTTGTATACTTAACTCTCCCGATGCTAAGTAAATGGATAACCTCACAATGCTCTCCCGATGCTCTTGCAAGATATTAATAACCAAAATAAGAGAACTTGAAGCTTATTTTATTGAACTTGGAAAATCCTAAAACAAAACAACCCTTGCAACTACTTTACAAATCAACCCGTGGCCCTGGGGGGAATTTAGAAAATGTTGTGTTGAGTGTGTAAAAGTTCTATTATTTACACCCTTTTTAATCCATATTTCTGCTGCATTCAAGCATCATTGCATTGCATTTAGGTTAGTTTTCAGTAAAACATCACAAATGGACTAAAGGTACGGATTCTACTAAAAGATGGCTATTTTTGCAGGAATCTGCCATAGTAAACGATGAAGGCAGGCGCAGGGTAGAGAAGCAGGAGAGCTGAACTGGACAAGTAGATGAAGAAGACGAAGCTGCCATGGACCTGTCGTGACAGCATGGTGACAGCAGACTTATGAAGAGGAAAAGTAAAGTGGACCTCGATAGATAGAGAAAAATCTGCTCATCTGTCGTGTGAAAGCCAAATATTTTTCCAAGCCCCGGATCAAAAGATATGTCAAGCCAAAGCTCAAGGAGAGGAAATTCCTAGAAACAAGGATGCGGCTGGAAAGTAGGAGTATTTAGAGATTTAGTCTTTATTAGAATCTTACTTTTAATTAAAGTTGTAATCCTTGTTACTTTAGATAACTTGAGCCCAAAGCTTATATAAGGGCATAGATTTAACCTAGGAGGCACAACCGATTACCCCATAACCGAAACCAAAAACCCCTGCCGTCTACGCGTCACCGACATGTTCTAAATTCCCCCTAGGGCCACGGGTTGTTTTGTAAAGTAGTTGCAAGGGTTGTTTTGTTTTAGGATTTTCCAAGTTCAATAAAATAAGCTTCAAGTTCTCTTATTTTGGTTATTAATATCTTGCAAGAGCATCGGGAGAGCATTGTGAGGTTATCCATTTACTTAGCATCGGGAGAGTTAAGTATACAAAAGAAATAAGAGCGAGTTCTCTAGTTTATAGTTGAACTATCTTGTGCCTAGGGATAGGGCAAGGTTAAGTGGCTAAAGAAGAATTCATACACATCGGTGTTCATCCTTCGATTCACGCCGGGAGGTATCATCAAGACGTGATCATCGACAGACTTGGACCTAGGGATAGGCCAAGGCAGATCTGGGATTCTTGCCAAACTTGGAGTACGGAGTTGGTGTGTTTGCTGCCGCGACAGCCAACGGACAACCGTCGCGACAGGTTCTGTCGGCGACGGGCGCGACGACAGAACTGGATTTCCTAAGCATTGCAATACCTGCACTACTGAGAAATTCAATCCCAGCACATTCTCTCTATCTTGATATTCCAACTCTTTTAATTACGTTTTTCCTTATTATTTTCGTGACAACAATCTTAATCTATTATTTTCCCCTTGTGCAGATAGCGAAGGAAAGGGTTAGCCCAGTCCCTGTGGAGACGATATCCGATACTCTAGTATCACTTTATTACTTGCGACGTGTACACTTGCACTCAATTGCGATAGACGCTTTTACACGCAACAAGTTTTTGGCACCGTTGCAGGGGACTGGCAACACACTCTTACCCTAGCTTCTGCACTTTTCTTTTATTTTTATTTTTATTTTTATTTTTATTTTATTTTATTATTTTTTTAACAAAAAAAAAACTCAGGTGAAAATACAGGTTCAAGGGCATCAACATGCCAGGAAAAACCATTCGAGAATTGATGTGGGAAAGTTCTTGCAATTACCGTAAAGACATGCTGCCACGACAGCAACAGGGGCAGCAAATGTCGATGCCGCAGCAACAAAATTTTTTATGGTACGATCAAAACCCACAAAATTTTTTATACCATAACAGTTTTGCTGCAGAACCCGACCTGCCCTAGCAATGTCATCATCCTCAAGAGCAGTCAAAATCCTTAGAAGACACACTGCAAGCCTTCATGGCACTCACTCAAAAAGTGTCGGCTTCTACGAACGCAAGTATCGCCATGATGGATGAACTTTTGAGCAGACCTGTCCTCATTCATGCCACGACTGAACCTGAAATCCCGAGGCAAGATGACGAGGACGCCCATGTGAAGGAATACCCAACATATGATGAGTCTGAGACACAACTTGCCATGACAATGATCGAGGAGCCGGAATGGAGCAACACCGCGACAACGCTGAGTGAAATTCAAGAGAATGTCACGGCAGCAACAACTTTTGAGGCAGAAACTCCAGTCAAAGCGGAAACTGCCACCCCGACAGGTTGCTGCCGCCATAGAGAATGAGCGACGGGTAAGGGACAGTTCACTGTTTGAAGGCCAACACAAAAATTTTCATTTTTCTTTTAGGTTTAAATTGCTTGAGGGCAAGCAAAAACTTGAGTTTGGGGGTGTGTTGAGTGTGTAAAAGTTCTATTATTTACACCCTTTTTAACCTATATTTCTGCTGCATTCAAGCATCATTGCATTGCATTTAGGTTAGTTTTCAGTAAAACATCACAAATGGACTAAAGGTACGGATTCTACTAAAAGATGGCTATTTTTGCAGGAATCTGCCATAGTAAACGATGAAAGCTGGAGAGCTGAACTGGACAAGTAGATGAAGAAGACGAAGCTGCCATGGACCTGTCGTGACAGCATGGTGACAGCAGACTTATGAAGAGGAAAAGTAAAGTGGACCTCGATAGATAGAGAAAAATCTGCTCATCTGTCGTGTGAAAGCCAAATATTTTTCCAAGCCCCGGATCAAAAGATATGTCAAGCCAAAGCTCAAGGAGAGGAAATTCCTAGAAACAAGGATGCGGCTGGAAAGTAGGAGTCTTTAGAGATTTAGTCTTTATTAGAATCTTACTTTTAATTAAAGTTGTAATCCTTGTTACTTTAGATAACTTGGGCCCAAAGCTTATATAAGGGCATAGATTTAACCTAGGAGGCACAACCGATTACCCCATAACCGAAACCAAAAACCCCTGTCGTCCAACAGTCACCGACATGTTCTAAATTCCCCCTAGGGCCACGGGTTGTTTTGTAAAGTAGTTGCAAGGGTTGTTTTGTTTTAGGATTTTCCAAGTTCAATAAAATAAGCTTCAAGTTCTCTTATTTTGGTTATTAATATCTTGCAAGAGCATCGGGAGAGCATTGTGAGGTTATCCATTTACTTAGCATCGGGAGAGTTAAGTATACAAAAGAAATAAGAGCGAGTTCTCTAGTTTATAGTTGAACTATCTTGTGCCTAGGGATAGGGCAAGGTTAAGTGGCTAAAGAAGAATTCATACACATCGGTGTTCATCCTTCGATTCACGCCGGGAGGTATCATCAAGACGTGATCATCAACAGACTTGGACCTAGGGATAGGCCAAGGCAGATCTGGGATTCTTGCCAAACTTGAAGTACGGAGTTGGTGTGTTTGCTGCCGCGACAGCTAACGGACAGCCGCCGCGACAGGTGCTGTCGGCGACGGGCGCGACGACAGAACTGGATTTCCTAAGCATTGCAATACCTGCACTACTGAGCAATTCAATACCAGCCCATTCTCTCTATCTTGATATTCCAACTCTTTTAATTACGTTTTTCCTTATTATTTTCGTGACAACAATCTTAATCTATTATTTTCCCCTTGTGCAGATAGCGAAGGAAAGGGTTAGCCCAGTCCCTGTGGAGACGATATCCGATACTCTAGTATCACTTTATTACTTGCGACATGTACACTTGCACTACCATTGCGTAAGAGTGTGTTGCCAGTCCCCTGCAACGGCGCCAAAAACTTGTTGCGTGTAAAAGCGTCTATCGCAATTGAGTGCAAGTGTACACGTCGCAAGTAATAAAGTGATACTAGAGTATCGGATATCGTCTCCACAGGGACTGGGCTAACCCTTTCCTTCGCTATCTGCACAAGGGGAAAAGAATAGATTAAGATATTTGTCACGAAAATAATGAAGTAAACGTAAATAAAAAGAATAAAGATATCAAGATAGAGAGAATGGGCTGGTATTGAATTGCTCAGTAGTGCAGGTATTGAATTGCTTAGGAACTCCAGTTCTATCGTCGCTCCCGTCGCCGACAGCACCTGTCGCGGCGGCTGTCCGTTGGCTGTCGCGGCAGCGAATACACCAACTCCGTACTTCAAGTTTGGCAAGAATCCCAGATCTGCCTTGGCCTATCCCTAGGTCCAAGTCTGTCGATGATCACGTCTTTGATGATACCTCCCGGCGTGAATCGAAGGATGAACACCGATGTGTATGAAGTCTTCTTTAGCCACTTAACCTTGCCCTATCCCTAGGCACAAGATAGTTCAACTATAAACTAGAGAACTCGCTCTTATTTCTTTCGTATACTTAACTCTCCCGATGCTAAGTAAATAGATAACCTCACAATGCTCTCCCGATGCTCTTGCAAGATATTAAAACCAAAATAAGAGAACTTGAAGTTTATTTTATTGAACTTGGAAAATCCTAAAACAAAACAACCCTTGCAACTACTTTACAAATCAACCCGTGGCCCTAGGGGGAATTTAGAACATGTCGGTGACGGGTAGACGGCAGGGGGGTTTAGGTTATCGGTTATGGGGTAGAATGAGGGATGATCTCCTAGGTTAAAATACGTGCCCTTATATAAGCTTTGGGCTCAAGTTATCTAAGGTAACAAGGATTACAACTTTAATTAAAAGTAAGATTCTAATTAATGCTTAATCTCTAAGGATTCCTACTTTTCAGCCGCCTCCTTGCTTTATGGGAATTCCTCTCCTTGAACTTTGGCTTGACATATCTTTTGATCCGGGGCTTGGAAAAATATTTGGCTTTCACACGACAGACGAGCAGATTTTTCTCTATCTATCGAGGTCCACTTTACTTTTCCTCTTCATAAGGTTGCTGTCACCTTGCTGTCACGACAGGTCCATGGCAGCTTCGTCTTCTTCGTCTGCTTGTCCAGTTCAGCTTTCCTGCTTCTCTGCCCTGCGCCTGCCATCTTTGTCAACTATGGCAGATACCTGCAAAATAAGCCATCTTTTAGTAGAATCCGTACCTTTAGTCCATTTGTGATGTTTTACTGAAAACTAACCTAAATGCAATGCAATGATGCTTGAATGCAGCAGAAATATGGGTTAAAAAGGGTGTAAATAATAGAACTTTTACACACTCAACAAGAACTCCAAAAGCTCCTCCCTTACCCACTTGCCTCCCGAACTCTAACGATCTGCATGTTTGAAATAAAGGAGAGCGTAAGCTAACTAGCTTAGTGAGAGAAGCTCTAAAATTCACAAGCATGCAATTTTCAAAACACTTTTCATAATTGACAATAAATCAATGGATGCACAAATGATTATCACAACAAGACTACACATGGCTTGCACATGCACAACCAACATACACATGGTGGGACCACACATCACTGTTCGACTAGTAGTTTTCTTATGGGACCACTCATCACCTTACTCTACTACTATTCACTACCGGTGGGATCACTCATCACCGTAGTTATGACAACCATCACGTGAGGCTCGACTTCAACTCAACTACACAACAACAACGGTATAAAACAACTCAAGATGCACATGATACCACAACATATAGCCACTCATCAACACATAACAAAAAGGTAGGAGGAATAACTTACACTTGGGTTTAGGTGAACCCTCTAGGTCCCACCCAAACCCCCAAGAGTTCCATTTCGAAAACAAATCAAAGTTTGACATTTCTACTCACTGTTGCTACCTAAATGGAAGTCGAGAACCAAGCTCAAGTCTCCAAACACTTTGGATTCGTTCCTGAGGCTTCACCAACAAGATTCCTTGCTTCTAATCATCCCAACACAATCAAAACAATCATAATTCAGTCCACGATTCAATATAGAAAGCCACGGACACAAACCAAACACAACATACATAATTTCAAGCTAAAGACAATCTCAAATTCCTCATTCCCGAGCAGCCTTAAAGCACAGCCTAAAACCAATGTTTCCAACACTTATATTACTCCCAAAAGCTTCCAAAACAACCCTTACATATAGCCTAACCATCAGCAAACAAGTTTCCACCTTAAACACCCCCAAAAATCAACATTTCAACTCTCTAAAACCTCCCTAAAACCCAATTTCGGGAAACAACTTAAAACCTTGTAAAAATCGAATATGTCGGACCTTATAGATTGTAAACATCTTACCTAACATAAACAAACCGAAAACTTAAGTTTAAGTCAATAAAGTTCACATTTGTAATCCAAACTTTCAAAACTCTAAAATACAAAAACCATTGAGGTTGATGAAAAATAATGGTACAAGCTTGTAGAGGAAAGTGAGGACAAGTCGAATATGGGCTTACCTTTGAAAAGTCCCTAAAGATAAGGGAGAATGGTGATGGAATAGTAACTTGGGGAAAGGGGAGCTTTGTGTCGTGAAAATGGAAATGGGAAGGGGAAGAAGATGATCCAAAAGCTAATTTTTAATGTTTGTTTAAAATAAAAAGGCCAAAGACCAAAATACCCTAAATGAAATATGGCATTTACAAATGGGAGATATCCATGGTTATTTGGGCTTGTTTTGAAAATAGTCCAACATAATTTATTTATTTTGAAAACCCGAGGCCCAAAATATTATTTTAATATTTTATTATTACTTTCACCCGACCCCCAAACACTGGTGTTACATGGCAACACGGTCTGCTCTAAAATTCAGTGATTTTCAATTATTTTTAAATGAAAATTTGTTGGAATAGTTGCGATTATTCGAATAGTTGATGAAGTATTACTTTTAGCTCTCCTTTTATGTTCTATTTTTTCATATAAATCTTTAATTTTGATTGATAAATGAATTAATGAATTAGTTTATAATTTTTTTTCATTAAAATATAATGGTGATTTATAAGTTATGATTGCAGTTTCTAAGAATTTTAATAGAGATTACTTGAAATTCATGTGGAAGAAGTTAGACCTTTAATTGTTTATAAATTGGAGAATTCAGTGAGCTAATAATTTGATTAAACAGAGTTACTCGGTTGTTAGGTGATATATATATATGTAATTTTATTTTCAGTAAACCAAAATGTAAGTGAAGCTCTGCTTTTGGAATTGCTTTAGCTTGATGATACTGAAAAGTTTCCCACCTTAACTTTATTTAAAATAATTTGTAATTTCAGACATTGAGACTTTTATTTTGAGATTATGTTTTTCCCTGCATTTGAATTTATTTCGGACGTCTTTATGAAAGATTTAGTACATATTTTAATGTTCGAGTTTCATATATATTTAAGAAATTTTACATTAATTATTATTAATTAATTCAAATTGTATTTTAAAATATTTCTAAACCTAAGACTTATAACTTGAGGGGAAAGTTTTCAAACCTAACTTCCTAGATTCGGCCCATTCCTTCTGGGCCGGGTTTAGGGGTTACAAGGATAGCAAATCTGAATAAGACCGAGTTATTTGGAAGAAAAGTTTAGTAGACCAAAAGGATTGAGTTAAGTAGGTGATTAATAAGGTAGTTAATCTTGAAACCTGGTTAATAGAGTTAGAAGGATTCCACGTCAAATATTCTTGTATAAAATTTCAAAAATGCCCAAAATGTTTAAAAAGGACTAAAATAACCATGGCAATGAAAGTAACATAGAAACATACAATGGATTTGGTAAAACAACCGATTCATATGAAAATTTCGGAATTTGTTGGAACGTTCTTGTATTAAGACTTAAATCTTCGGTTTTGTAAGGTACTCGTATTTTCTAAGATTCTGAATAAATCTCTGAAGATAATTTATGGAAAAATATTTGTATATCCGAACTAATCAAAGTGGCGTAAGATACCAGACTGATTGACATGACCAAAGAGGATTGAAAACATCGATTAGGCTGAATTGATCGGGATGAACGTAATGACCAGGAGACTGAAATATCCTTGGGTACTAATTGTCAAATTATTTGAAATGATGGATATACTCTCAAAATCTGAAATGAATAAATAGTCGGAAGAGCTGAAAGGCTCTAAATAATTGAAACACCTTCGAACATCGAGGTGACAAAAAATACCTCTAAGATTTGAAATGAGAAATATCAATAAAGACAAGTGAAGATAATGGCTCTGAAAGTGGTAATACACAACCCATGTTGGTTGGTCGTTTCAAGAACTATTGTGATGTTGGAAGAATACCATATAAAATCATGTCAGTGTTATTTGGAGGTATAATACACATGTTCGAATACTTGAAGAATACCAAATGAATACATGTTCGATTTTCCCCGTTGTACGTTCAATGGTTGCTTAGTGAAAAAGTGCTTTTGTTATACAAGGTAGTCGGTTTTAAGAAGTGAGTACTTAAGGGTACTGATTCGGCTAAATATTAAACACTGAAATGATGGTTTACGATCAGTTCAAAGGGAGTCAGAAACCTGATAAGTAACTAAAACTTCTGAACTCTGTACATCACTGCTTTTCCTTTATAGTCTAATTACCAAATTACCTCTGAAGGTCGAAGTGATAAAAAATGCCCTCGTAGGCTTAAATGATTGGATCACTCTCGATACATCTGAAATCTCAATATTCTCAATGTGTCAACTTCTGAATGTTTGTTTGAACTGTTAGTATCGAGCTCCCTCGCCTAGGGACCTCGTTCTAAAACTAGTCTAAAATTGTCAGACGTTCTATGCTCCATTTCTAATAATTATCAAGCGTCTTTGAGAAATATATTGAACCATAAAGTGTGTACCCTATATCCGTGAATACACTCTGCTTTAAACTAAGATTATTTGCTCTGAATTAAAAGTATGACTCTGTTACCCGTAATGAAAGCTCAACTCTTGGCTTTTGTCTTCTGATAAAAAATATATGATATCCGTCTTTTGATACAAAAATAAATCTTATATATGTCCTCTGATATAAAAATATATATGATATTTGTTTTCTGATATTACTGTCTTCTGAATATAAACTAAATTTCATATGGCGTATATTATCTGGGATATAAATGAAGATATGTAGGCTCGACGCTGGTAAGCCCTTTTGGACCTAAGCTCATACGCCCAATGGGCCTAGGGTAAGTCTTTCTGGGCCTAAGGCATTCCCTTAGGTAGGCTCCTACGCCTCAGGCCTAGGGTAAGACCTTCTGTATGCAGTTCAGGGGGAATTGCATTTTGGAATTTGGTTGTAGGGTAGTTAAGTAAATTAATAAAACTTTTTGACCACTTCTAAAACATACCCTACTAAATTACTATATCAATGTTGAACTCTCAGTAAACTTATAATTCACGCTTATGAACCACTCTGAACTCCTTGATTCAACTTCTGAAATCTAAACCTTTAGCTTTAGACTAAATAAAGAACAACTTTGTTACCTTCTGATAATGCTTCACTGAATTATCAAATCGTACTTTGAGCTTACCGTTGCCCAGTTCATCATGACAATGTTAAGCTTTCCATATTTCTGCTTGTGCTTTTAGCATCTCGAAGCTCACGTTTTTTTTACCATCACATGTTAAAAGATCGACCACGTCCCAGCTGTCAACGTCGGTATGGGAGTTTCTTCGGCTTTTCTTGCGGAATACAATACCCGTGTAATTAGGGGGCATGTATGTCTCGTCATGTTTCATGTTGAGTTTGAAACTTGTATTGGTAACTTTTATTACAATTTTTGTCCTATTGTCTAAATGATTTCTGAAATTGTATTTTAATTTTTAAACTTGATTTATGGTTTCAAATGGTTTGACAATTTGTTTTACATGAAATTTGAATGTGAGTCGCTCTGGTGACCGTAATATGACTTTCTAGGATCTGTGCTAACGCATTGGCGAGTCTAGGGGGTTACAACAGATAACTATATCGTCGATCCAAAAACCGGATATCTGAAAAAACCGGATCATATTCGATATGATATCTAACAATGAACACCCCTACAAAAAGTTTTAACAAGTCCTTTATCCAAACCTCTAATTCAAAAAGCTCCTAAAGTGAGACTTTTCAAAATGAGAAGTTTCACCCTAGTCCGCAATTACAATCATCTATTTATCAAATATCTAATTTAGCAGATATGACTGGTCAAACTTCTAAAAATACTTCAAATCTCTAATTTTGGCTCAAAAAGTTGTTTACCAAACATGACTTCTCTCTCCACTGAAGAGTTCTTGAGAAACATAAATTAAGAAGATCAAATCCCTTGCATTTACTCTATAGTTTCTTCAATCCAATTGAATATTTGGTAAGCTCATGTTCTTAACCTCCTTTTTGATATCATTTTTATTAAGGATTAAGCTTAGCAAATCCTAGGTTAAATTTCCATGGATTGAATTTTTAGAGAGATATACAGTATATTATGAATGCTAGGATTGATTTTAAGCCTATTTATGTTATCCTTCTGATTTGTATACCATGTAACTATCTTAGCCTAATACTTTGAGGTATTAGGAGTTTTTCATGACAATTTGATTTGGTATTGATGGATTTATGTTTTTTCATATTAGATAAAGTGGAAGTAGAGGGAACATTAGATCGAAAAGGGAAATCTAAGAAAAATCAAGCTGATGTGATAATTCGCGATCAAGTTTAGCTCTGGAACCTTCGGTGAGTGTAGTTGAGTCTCGGGAATGGTTCGGAGCTTTCCTGAATGTGTTTTGTTTGAATTATGGTTCATAAGCATGGTTGTGAAATGTTTGAAAGCTCATATAGAGCAAGCTTGGTGAAATGCTAAGTTTGGTAAGTTAGGTCAGCTCAATTGAGTGTTATATGTTTTGAATATAATGTTATGTTATGGAAAGGCATGAGAAAAATGATTCTTAGATGACTATGAACCTTGTTATGCTAAGTATGAACTTAAAGTTCAATTTCAACGTTTGACATGATATGAAATGCACTTATGATATGGAGCTATAAGCTCATCTATGAATTAAGCTATGTTAATGATATGATGATAAGCTTTGGAGTTATGCTCAATATGATATGTGTGACTTTTGGAGCTTCAAGCTCACTTATATGTTTATGAATAACTTGATTAAGAAATCTTGGATTCAAGTTAGCCCCGGGTATAGTTGACATGCCATAGAGTCCATTTTAGCTCAGTTTATGGGGATTATGATACACGGATTGACCTTTCTTTGTTTAGTGGCGACAGTAGGAGAGATGAGTTATTGGTCATTGGCGATAGTAAGAGGGGTTGACCTTTCTTTGTTTAGTGGAAACAGTTGGTTGGGGATTCATGTACACTAGTGCTATTGAAATACAAGGAAAACTTTGAATAAACATTTTGATAATTGACTTTGATATGAGTAAGTTATATATTACTTTGGGTAAATGAATATGCATGACATTGATATGAAAAGTTATAATGCCTGCCAAAGATTAAGATATATGAAAAAGTATGTCATGATGTGCTTTGTTAAGTAATTAATATACAATGGAAATGATAATATGCTAAGTTAATAAGTTAAAAAGAGAAATATGGTTATAAACATATTATCTATTATATGATCTTCAGTATGTATTCTTGCATTTATTTCTATATTATCAAGTTGACTAGCTCACTAAGTAGTCTAAGCAATATAAGCTTACGTTGTATCATCTCATGCATTTTAGGTGCAAGTTCTCCGTAGAATCGATCGTGATTGCAAGCTGGAAGTCATCTCATACGGTGATCCCGTGTCGATACTAAGGTTAGGTTTGAAGTACTAGTGTTTTGGTACGGTACTTTAAGTATGATACCAACATTGGGTTCGTAACTTCAGCGTACCAATACGGTACCTAGAGTACCGATACATGTTTTGGGTTCGATGTTTGAGTATTGGTAGGTGTACCAGTACGATACCTTGAGTATCGGTACCCTTGAGTATTGGTAGGTGTACCAGTACGATACCAGTACGATACATTTGGATGAGTTTCTTTCATCAAAAGAGTTGGATTTTTGTCAAAAATGCATTGTTTTATTGGGCCATCAAATGTTTTTCTTTGATTTTTAAAAAGGACCAAAATTTTATAAAATTACAAATTAATCATTGAAGTTAGGTCGTTATGATATTGACCATCCAACTGGATCTTAATAACTATAAATATGCCTGAGGTAGACTTAGGTCGTGATGATATTGATCATCCAACTGGATCTTCCACAAATGAGGAAGATAACACTCGGAAAAGCCCTACGAATCCTTAGGAAGTTAGGAATAACCCTCTGAACCCTCAGGATATTTCAAACGATCCACTGGCACCTCCCAACACCCTGTACAAAGGGACAAAGATCCACACAGCTTAATAAATCACCCTTCTTCTCCACCCTGAACAAAACCACAAAGGGACAACCACAAAGAAAACCAAAGCTAAAACTCGCCAAACAAAAATGCAGAAAAACAAACGGTTCCATCATTCAACTTCTACACTATAAAAGTAACCTTTCTTAAGAAGCAAAACCCAAGAAACAATATAATTCAAAACTGATTTTTAGAATTTCAACAACCAAGTGAAAGCACATCCACGCTTTAAAAAAATGAGGGGCACGTCAATTCATCCTGGGCATGGCAATCAGAATCAACCAGAAAAGTCCAACAGAACGTCAAACCGCAACTTGAACAACTCAATTTTGCCGAGAGTTTCTCTTCTGAGCACAAAATACATTATGAAAACAATAGATGGTAAAGTGGCACACGTTACATCAATCTTATTAAACCAATGCCAAAATCGTCATGGACGGCGCTCACAATGCAACACCCATGATACGACAGACCCCTACACCATTTTCTAAGCCCGCTTGTTCCATGAACTCAACAAATTCATCCATACCGCACATTGGATTAACACACCTACATCGTTCCCCAATCGATCACACAACTTTGAAGTCCCCTCCAACACACCATAGAATCAATTAACTAGACACTTTTTTGTACAACTCCTTCCATACCACAATTTGATTTTCCGTAATACACGGTGTTTATATAGTCACCATTCCACAAGGCCAATCTTCCATCAACCATACTCCCATTATAGCCACGACATTATGTGACATCGTCGACTCTACCTTTCCAAACACCGATACATCCTACACCATTAAAATATTGCTCGGACGACAATTGACGTGGCAAACCATAGTCAAAATTATCAGAATACCAGATCTTATGTACCATTGCTATCGACATGCATCCAGTTTCATTTCTTGAATGAACACCATCTCAAACCGATATTGTCGCAATCTATCATGGACTGTCTTCTTTTTGGTCTTAGGCCATGTCCTTATATGTTTAAAAGACTATACATTTTGTTTTATCGGATCCCTAAATCAAATATTTTGGACACATACATGCGAAATTCACGCATGTAATTGAAAATGTTGAATCATTGAAACTTTCAAGCAGCTTGTTCTTTTGAAACGAATTTCCACGTTTTAAATGAATTGTAATATTAGTGATTTAAAATTATCCCCCTGCGAACATTCTTTCTTAGTATGTGGTTATGCTCCTTGTCGTTTTCAAGCAGCATGTAAATGGCTTCATCGGTCGATCACCGAAATTGGTCGCCGGAGACGCCTTTGGCCGTGATTCTACCAGAAAACGATAGATCGTTAAACCAACGTTTCAACGCACATGTCAACAACACGAAACAAACAAGAATATTACCGGGAAGAAGCCCGAAATATAAGTTTCGGTCGGAAAAACACGTAGGTTCGATGAGACCTTTTCTAGTGGCGAAATGTCGATTTTTCGAAAGGGTTTTGCTCGCTTAGCCGCAAGGAACTCAACGGTGGTGGTGGTGAAATGAACGAATACCCACGGCGAACGAAATTGACAAAAAACTGAAGGGTTTAACCCTAAGTTCATTGAACCTTAACCTTTCGATTGGCGGTGATCAGGACGAAGGGTGTGCGAGTGACTAAGGGGGTTTTGCTCGGGACTCGACGACGAGCACTTTGGCACCGACGGTGAACGGCACGACATGGCGGTGGGGGAAAAACGATGGTGGCCGGTTGTTTGCGGAAGGTGAAGGGTTAGTGAGGGGGTAGAGGGTTGTGGTACCTTTGAGGGGTAAATGGCCCAATTAAATGCTATTAATTGGGCTGGTTGAGATATTTTGTTATTTTATTATTATTTCAAGAACCACCAGCTGTTAATAAAGAATATTTATGAGGAAAGTCTTTTACATCAATAAGGGGAAGAAATTAAATTAAATGCTAGGGTTTTATTTTCTCTTCCCCTTATGACCATATTTATGAGGAAAGTCTTTTACATCAATAAGGGGAAGAAATTAAATTAAAGCACGTAACTCTAATCCTACAATAAACGCAATATAGTAGAAGTCCACTTCAAATAGGATTTCTTCTTCTCTAAGGAATTACAACCGTGCCCACCACTTATCTACCGAATGCTACTGTATTGCGCAACTAAATCTCCCAAAGTGTTCAAATTGTGCTAAAACTCTTATTTTATGCATTAAACATTCCTTAGCCATAAAACACCTGAAAAATCAAATAGAATCCAAAACAAGGACTTTGAGATAGATTAGAAAAATTAAATCTTGTCCCTCTTAATTTTGAGCTTAAACACTTATTAATCCCTTTTATTTTTAAATTCAATATTCTTACCCCTCTCAATGTTCGATCATGACTTCGTCCCAGTGTGAGCATGTTATACCCCTTTCCCCGGGTTAGGAGCAAGGAGTATTACTACGTTTAACTTATCAACTTGTTACAAGACATGTCAATTTTCAGGTCCATCTAAAACTTTTTATCTTATAACTTATCTTGTTACCTAACCTTATTACCTATACATCAAGAAAATTCAAATCAAACTATCATGTCAACTATCTCAAACAAATTCATATAAACAACATGCCATTCAAATACTACATATCATATAATCATGTAAACCATTCAATTCAAGGCGTATCAAACAAAATCTTATCATTCATACATACTCTCCATTCCAAAGCTCTCTAATAGGAGTAATACTATTTTCATTCACTTAAGTAATTCTTATAATCATGCATTAATCTAGATATCAATTTCAATTTAGGTCTTACTTATTTTTCAAGTAAACAATTTGGTCATTCTTATAATTCAAGTAAACGATTTGGTCATTCTTAGAGATCAAGTAACCTATTAAACATGCTTCAATACATCAAACCATACAATCATGTAAGCCTATAATCAAACTTACTTTGATCTATTACTTATAAGAATTCATATTAACATGTCGGGTTTCGGGTCTACAGTAACATGTCCAATACGGGTTCAGGTCGTTCTCGGTCGGATGCAAGTCGGGTTCGGTTACTACAATAATAGGTTCAACTCGGGTCCGGGTCAACAACAATCAGTTACAGATCGGGTTCGGGTCATCGAATCCTCGGGTTAAACCAGGTTCTTACTCAAGCAAGTTTCAGTCAGGTTTTCAGGTCGGGTCAGCTTTTTACATTCCTAAGACTTTGGCTCAAAAGTGGTTTTCTAATGGTCATATTTACCTTCTTCAGATAAGAACATCCCAATTCCTCGAGCGAACTATAAAGATCCGTGTCCTTGAACTATAAAGATCCACAACATGATTCTCCATTGTCCCAATAGTCTCATTAATTGGTTGGTCGACAATTTCACTATAAGTTGGAGCTGAAATTTTATCGAACACGTAATGGATCATTGTGTTTGTGTTTTCTTGCTTAGCTACAACTTCATTTTGATTCATCAATTTCTCTCGATCCATAGATGTCACCACCATCCAACATACCGATATGGGCTGATTACGATTTTAGTTGTTTGAGAATTTCTTGGAGCATCTCGTTGTTTTGTTTCATAGCTTTTGTATTCAATTCCATAGATTCGAGGAGGCTCATGATAGTTCTCTCAACAAAAACACCAATGTAATAAACCAAATACTCAAAGCTTGTTTTCTATTCACAAATAAGAGAATTATAATAGAAAAGAGATATAAGATAGGGAAGAAAGGTGTCAGCAAGGAATACTAAATCTAGAGATGGAAAAAGCCGTAGCCAAAACATTTAATTGCTATTTAAAATTTCAACAACCAAGTGAAAACACATCCACGCTTTAAAAAAGGAGTGGCACATCAATTCATCTTGCGCATGGCAATCAGAATCAACCAGAAAAGGCCAACAGAACGTCAAACGACAACTTGAACAACTCAGTTTTGCTAAGCCCTACACCATTTGCTAAGCCCGCTTGTTCCATGAACTCAACAAATTCATCCATACCGCACATTGGATTAACACATACACATCGTTCCCCAACCGATCGCACAACATTGAAGTCCCTCCAACACACCGCGGAATCAATTAACTAGACACATTTTTGTACAGCTCCTTCCATACCACAATTTGATCTTCCGTAATACACGGTGTTTATATAGTCACCATTCCACAAGGCCAATCTTCAATCAACCATACTCCCCTTATCGCCATGAACTTATGTGACATTGTCAAATCCTCCTTTCCAAACAATGATACATCCTACGCCATTAAAATATTGCTCTGACGACAATTGACGTGGCAAACCATAGTCAAAATTATCAGAATACCAGATCTTATGTACCATTGCTATCGACATGCATCCAGTTTCATTTCTTGAATGAACACCATCTCAAACTGATATTGTCGCAATCTATCATGGACTGTCTTCTTTTTGGTCTTAGGCCATGTCCTCTTATGTTTCAAAGACTATACATTTTGTTTTATCGGATCCCCAAATCAAATATTTCGGACACATGCGAAATTCACGCATGTAATTGAAAATGTTGAAGCATTGAAACTTTCAAGCAGCCTGTTCTTTTGAAACAAATTCCCACGTTTTTAAATGAATTGTAATATTAGTGATTTAAAATTATCCCCCTGTGAACATTCTTTCATAGTACGTTGTTATGCTCTTTGTCGATATGCTTATTATAATTGAATTCGACTGGTGGGTTAAATAAAAAAAATGTAAATATATTTTCTTAAAAAATTATCATTGTTTTTTAATAGTAAAAAATTATTATTGATAAACCAATTAAATTAGAATTTGATGATCAGATTAATTTGAAAATTGATCTTATTTTTACAACATTCGGCGAAACATTAAATATGATTCACTTGATCAATATAATATTTCGTTGTTTTTGCGAGACAATAAATTTATAGTAATTTAGATTTGAAATTGACATCTAAGCCAACAATATAAAATTGCCATTAAATACTAAGTCTATGAATAGCAAAACATAAAGTGAAGGGCTTCTGAAACAAGAATGAACGATGAGTTAACACTTCGCTCAAAGTTCGTTATGATAGAATTCATCCCAAAGATGTATGCAGTTCACTCAACCAAAGGTTCTTTCTAAAAATTATTCGAACACAACTCATTTAAATGGAATCCTAGACCCATACAAGTCAATTTCAAAAGAGCACAACAGCAACACAAATGCCTCGGAATGAACTTGGAAATCAGACAAAGCAGTCAGATTTACTTGCAACCATTTATCCTTCAATCTGTCCTAAACATAAACATGCATAACAAGTGAAGAAATAAATTACAAATGATGAAACTGTTAACACCTTATATAAATGATGAAACTGCATTCATTTGATTGATCCAATTGACCAAGGCTTAAACCGAAAATGTTACTAATCTACCTAATAAATTGCAATTTTACAAAGTGATATGATACACCTACTGACTGCCATTGAAACTTTCCCCTGGTGTTTGAACAAACTGTTGCACTTGTCCTGAGTTTTGAATGGACGGTTGAATTTGGTTATCGTCTTCAAGTTCCACTACATCTCTGATGAAATATTCGTTATCCTTCATGAAATTGATCATGTTGTCAATATCTTCTTCCGTAAATGCTCCTCTAAAATTGGTATCCGAGTGGGACGATATGAATGATGTAGGATAGGGCACTGTGGGTGAAGCTGAAGTAGAGGACAAAATGGTTGAAACATGGTCTTCTTCAACTATGCTGCTAAACCTCGCCCTTTTTCGTGGTGACTCATCATCATCATCCATGATTTCGTTTTTATTTCCGATGAAATATTCGTTATCCTTGGTAAAATTGAGCATGTTGTCAATATCTTCAGCCGTAAATGCTCCTCCAAAATCGGAAACCGGGTGGGACGCTGTGGGTGCTGCAAGAGAGGGCGGTGTGGCTGACACATGGTCTTCTTCAACTAAACTGCTAATCCTCTCCCATTTTTGTGGTGGCTCATCAACGTTGATTCTGTTTTTGTTGTAGATGGCACACAGTACATAACCACTCTGCAATATTCAAAACAAAAGCTATAAGTTTTGCTGCACCACTTTTATACTGAAGAATCAACTGATATATGTAAAACACAGTGCAAGCACTCCATGGCTGCAGACAATACCATAGTTTATATGAATATATTTGAACGATGAATGTTATTGATTTAGGGTTTAATATTTTATAAAAAAAAATAAAGTATACGTCTAACATATTATACATGGAAAGAAAGAACGTGTATTAAGGAAAGTGAATAGGGAACTTACGTGATCATCATGGCGAAGTGAAAACTCATGCATCAGCCAATGCCCCTTTCCACCATTGTTGGACTTGGAACCTTTAACCTTAAAAACGAAAAGTTTATTAAACCCTATAAGATTGTTCTTAGAATCTTTAACATCATCGGTTCTCTGTCCCTTCCACGTGCCGCAACCCGCTGTCCTATCGATTCTACGACCCTTGCCCTTCTTCTTCAGCTTGCTGAAGATGTAGAACGTTTTAGATGATGTCTCGCCGAAAATATTCCTGGGATCTTTGTCTTCACCGCCGTAGATTTCGCAGTCGCATATGACATCGCAGGGTAATGGTTCGCCTTTCACCTTCTTCGTTAAGTAGCATTCAATCAGCTGAACTTCGGTTGGATTGAATCGGAAACCTACGGGAAAGTTGGTCATCCAGGAAGCCATAATCTTTTTGGTGGCGATGGAGTAAGGAAAAGGCTGTGGTTTATTCAAGTTAAGGAAACCTAATAGCTAAATGCAAAGTGTTTTTACATTTTTATTCTTCGTACATCCATTTATATGAGGGACGGATGCACATTACTTGAGTGAGGGGGCAACTTTGGTGGTTTAATTGCATTTTAAACCATTGATAGTTTTAAAACTGTTATAAATAAGTCATTGTCCGTTTTCTTCACACACAAAAAATAATCATTGTACCTCCCAAAATTTTCGGTTTATTTGATTTTTAGGATCTTGTTAGTTTTATAATTAATGAAATTAAGTCTCGACTCAATATTTTATTTTGATTACTCTTTAGTACTTTAATTTCAAAATTAGAAAAATAAAACCCTAACTCCCTTAATTTTATAGTTTAATTGTTTTTTTAAGACCCTACTCATTTCAAAGTTAAGAAACTTGCCTCCTCATGAGCAAATCATGACTATGTGCCTAATTTATATACATATCGGTAGGGGGTTTACAGTTAATTGGTTCACAAGAAAATAAAAAAAATATGTCACGATATCCGAAAATTGATATATTTTTAATCTTAATTATTACATTTTAATTGTCATGTAGGATAATTAGGATAAATACTTAAAACTGAAATTATTATTTCTCTTTATTTATTTACTAATATTCGAGACACATATGTATGTGTGTCAAGGGGGATTAGGCCCATTTTATAAATATTACATATTTCATAATTTTCGTTAAATAATAATTTTATCCATGTAAAAATTAAGTAATTAAATTAAAATGTAAGAGCTAATTAAATATTTAGTCAAATAGAGTCTGAAGTAAGGAAGGATGGGCATACGCACCACAATTTCTGGTCTAATAAAAATTCAGGTCTCGATAAGTTTAAATATTAGAAAAAATAAATCTTGTCCCTCTTAATTTTGAGCTTAAATACTTATTAATCCCTTTTATTTTTAAATTCAATATTCTGACCCCTCTCAATGTTCGATCATGACTTCATCCCAACGTGAGCCATACTTAATTTATAAGATAATATTTTATTTTTGGTCTAATAAAAATTTTCTTCTTCAATTCACCAAGGAACCATCAAAGCTCACTTTCCCTCTCTTTATTTCTCTCAAATTCGGCAGCAACACTAGAAGGAGAAGATGAATAGCATCCTTCTCTTTCCTTCCTCCCAGTAGTGTAATCTAATTACACTTAGCCATTCTATGTCATTTCCATGTGCAAATGTCCATTTCTTTAAAATTCAACATGCAATCATCCACTTTTGTTTGGTTACAAATTGGTCTTTTTAATTTTGGTCACTAAATTTTCAATTCCTTCTATTTTGCCACTAATTTCAAGATTTCTTTATGATTTAGTAAAATTAATTTCACATCTAACTTCTAGGCTATGATTTGGGACATTACAGAGCCATACTTAATTTATAAGATAATATTTTACTTTTATAATTAATAAAAATATCATACTTGTGAGACGTTGTACTCAAACTTTGATAAATTGTCGTTTCTAATGAAACAAAACTTATAGTTGTATAAAAACCCTAATGGTGCTTGAATACACTAATGATGCAACAAACCCTAACGGCCCCTTGAATTATCGTCCCCTTCTGTACGAGAGTCGTAGAGGCAGGCCGACGAAAGGACATGTACGTTTTGATGCGTCGTCTGTGCTAGAATCGCCGGCTTTTCTTTTCGTGTTGGTTGATATGCGTATCCCTAAAAAGAGTGGAAGTTAAGAAGAAGGCATTGTTGATGAGGCTTTGGATATCAGTGTCATGGTTGTTGATGGTGATGGCGGTCCGAGTGATCCTATCTTGGTAGATAATCAGACGCAGTTCTGTCAAGGTATGGTGGGATGTGCTATTGAGGCAATACCGTTGAACTCGGATATTAAGAATGGGGAGAATGTGACTTATGCAAGCAAGGTTGCAGAGAGTAGTGTTGGTAAAGTTCTAAAGTTGAGTTAGATTGAACAAGAATTGATTGTGCTCGATGAGGATTTTCTGGTTGACAATCCTGGACCTTTCCCAACAATTCGTTTTTCAGACAAGGTCCCTGACCAGGGGTAGATCTGGGCCTAGGCCTACCTAGGCCATGACCCAGTCCATGCTCTAAAAATGTCCTTCATTTATATAGAGAGAGGTTTTGGGTAAGAAAAAATAACAAGAAATGTCCCAATATAAAATTATCGTTTAGTTTTTAAGCCTTAAATTAGTTCAAAAAATAAAATCTAAGTAAAATAAAAGGTAAAAAAATATTTCCATTTGTAATTTCATTACATTTTATAAATAATAAATAATTATTTTTAACAAATATAATTTAAACATATTTTGTACTAAATAATTATTTTTTTAAATTGAATTCCCCAACATAATTAGGGTTTCACTTTACTATATAATGTAAACAACAAAACAAAATAAAAATTAAGATTAAAATTAAAAGAAAATATTGTTTAAGGAAAAACATATAAATCATTTCCAATGTCTTTAGAAAAAGGTAATCTAGGCTCTCGATGTGTCCTTCGGTGCATGCAATAACACAATACCTAAAAAGACAACAAAAACAAGCTAAGAAAATATATACAAAAACAAAAACAAAATAAACTAGTGCAAAGACTAATCCTAAAACAACCAATTGCCAATCCTCGCAACGGCGCCAAGAATTTGTTTGCGCGTGTGATGTACTATAAATGATACGCAAATATGGTGCAAGTATACACGTCGAACAAGTAATAAAGTGATAAGTGAGTATTGTCTCCACAGGGATTGAAGGTGTTTCAAGGTTAGTTTAAGCACACAAGTGCACGAAATGAAAATGAAGAATGTTGTGGCAAATCAAAACAGAGTGATGAATGTTTTAGCAAATCAGAACAAAGATATAAATGTTGTAGGAAATAAAGATAAAAGATATCGTGCTTAAATCAGTAGACAAACATGTCCTCTTACGCGTGCGAAACTCACTTGGGAATGTCTGACTAGGTTGCCTGGTAAACTTATGTTTTAGCTCTCTACTAGGGTTTACCTCTCTAACTTAGTCTATGCTCGACATGATTCACTCAAGGTGCTTCTTAATTATCTCTAGCAAGGAAATTGGGAGCAGGAAATGCTACTGCAATACCTCTTAGCGTAAACTCTATCACTGACAAGCGTCGTTTTACTCGCCAAAATAAATTGAAATAAACTACTTCAAACTAATATTAACACAAAGAAATTAAAGTAGAATAGAGGAAGAGGGTCGATCCACATGGAGTTCTGTTGGAATTGCTAATTGAACCTTGTCGTGATTTAGATCCTAGAAGTAGCTGAAAAATAAATAAAAAAGGGGGGTGGTTTGGCATGATTGAAGTAAATAAAGTGAGGAATGAAGTAGAAAAATCACAAATATGAGAGCAGCCTCGAGCTAGCTTCGTCAATTCCCAGGATCATTGAAAATAGATTTTTACTCCGGGAATCATGTCGGTTACAATCTACGAGGCCCAAACCATCGTAATTTGGTTTTCTCTCATGTAACCGATCTTCCCAAGTCTATCTTCGAAAGTCAATTCTTAAATAATTCAACCACGTCTATCGCTGTTAAAATACTTAGTTTAAAAACCGGAAAAGCCCGACTCACAAGTTGTCTCATTGAGAATCATTTCTAAATTCAACTTTCCTTAGCGGACCGCCGCTAAGAGTGTTCACAGGAAGTCGAAGTGCCACAGGCCGATCCTTCCTCCCAACTGTATAATTAAACAATTCCAGACCAATGGATCCTTTTTTATTTGAAAAACGTTTAAAACACTACACAAATCCTGGTATATAGCAGCACTTTTTGCGGCGTTTTTGGAAAAAACGCCACTAATTTTGAAGAAGTCGCGACATTTTGAAGAAAAAATGCCACAAATAACAAATTTCGTAGTGTTTATTGAAGAGCATTGTAATATCAATGTCTATAGTGTCATTTTTATGAAGAAACACTGCAAAAGTATAACGTATAGTGCCGTTTGTAATACAAACGCCGCAACCGTTTATTTTTATGATACTCACTTTATTCCCTCAGTCCTCAGCCGATCCCCAATTATCCGAAAATCCCCAATTTTTCCTCAATTGCTCTCAATCTTTCACGCCGTTTCACTCTCAATCGGCTCTTAGCCCCTCATCTTGATCGGACAGGCAACCCCCATCGACATCGAGATTTTGTTGTTGCTCACACCACCATCTTCTTGATTCAGATTCTGTTGTCGTAGCTTTTTGCAGATGGTGTCATCCCTAATGAATATGGAATTAATCCGAAGTAAAAACAAAAAATTGGTTCAAAGGTGAGTCCTTTCTGCATGTCTTCTTCAATTAGAAAGGTTCCAAAAAAATCTGGACAATTCCTCGGCCGTCGCTTTTAAAAGAGTCGAAGAACTTACAGGCGAATTCGGAAGAAATCTTTCTTTTCTTCAGGTTCGTTGAACTCGTCGAATTTCATTTTCTTTACAAAAAAGAAAGAGAAAAGTTTTTTCGAGTTGTAACTTTGTAATATTTTAATGGTGCCTGCTGAGTTGGTTGCCAGAGTAGGAACCGAGGAACACGTATTTAATTTCTATGCTTAAACTGCTAATTTTGAGTCTAATTGGTTTACATTTTGATTAACTTGAAGGCTTCCTTGATAATTAAATTGCTTTAACTAACGCATGGCATGTAACCCCCTCGTCCCGGTCTGGACGACTAACCGGTCCGAGTAGGCTACACGGGGAAAACCGAAGTGCAACCCGCTAAGGCTCCCCTTCGGTTACCAACCCTAGAAATATTCTTTAATTATTATCTTGTCTAAATGGATTAATTTAATCCTATGTAAAAGGACAACAACGGAAGCAACAAACGAGACGATCAACCCAAACATCATTACAAAATAGTCCATTTTAGCTTAATCTGCAGGCCGTATCGAAACACCCAAGGAGTGTATCGAAACGCCTTGACTAAGTCAACAGGCCCAAGTCAACACGAGGGGACCGTATCGAAACGCTGGTCAACCGTTCCGAAACGCCCCTAATGGTCAACTTCTCGTGGTCAACGATACGAAGATCGTTCCAAAACGCCTAGGCCCGTTTCGATACTTCAATTTATCGTCAAAATCTTAGATTTCCAGTGGCAAAAATGTATCAAAACGACCCCCTTGCGTACCGAAACGCTTGACCTGAAACAAGAGGTCGTATCGAAACAGGACCAACCGTTTCGATACACCTGCTGCGAGTAGACAGGTTTTAGCTAGTTTTTGGCACAAGGCAGCCCCAAATTCCAACCAAAACCTCCCACAACCAACCACACAACAACTCTAGATGCTAGACACCCTTAAACAACATGTTTCACACTCATCATACATATAAAAGCCACTCAAGTAAAACATTAAAATAACAAGGATTAATACATAGCATTTAACATAACATGTCTTAGACAAACACACTTAGCATTCATGCGAAAGGTATGAGTCTTCAAACATAAGGCAAATATGCAACAAGTAAATATGGTCTACAATACATAACATAAACGCATACACATGGCCAACATGAAATCAACAATTTAACATGCTCATCCAAACACAAAATCAACTAAGGAGTTTGACACCAACTCCTACAAGTATACACCCCCATCGTCTAGGCATTATTACAAATACATAAATCATACTTGAGCTAATTAAGAACTCCAAAAG
Organism: Hibiscus tridactylites; assembly: GCA_958450335.1. Lineage (NCBI taxonomy): Eukaryota > Viridiplantae > Streptophyta > Magnoliopsida > Malvales > Malvaceae > Hibiscus > Hibiscus tridactylites. The sequence continues at coordinate 78,812,467 of OY288283.1, read as the reverse complement.
CTCCTCCCTTGCCCACTTGCCTCCCGAACTCTAACGATCTGCATGTTTGAAATAAAGGAGAGCGTAAGCTAACTAGCTTAGTGAGAGAAGCTCTAAAATTCACAAGCATGCAATTTTCAAAACACTTTTCATAATTGACAATAAATCAATGGATGCACAAATGATTATCACAACAAGACTACACATGGCTTGCACATGCACAACAAATATACACACGGTGGGACCACACATCACTGTTCGACTAGTAGTTTTCTTATGGGACCACTCATCACCTTACTCTATTACTAGTCACTACCGGTGGGACCACTCATCATCGTAGTTATGACAACCATCACGTGAGGCTCGACTTCAACTCAACTACACAACAACAACGGTATAAAACAACTCAAGATGCACATGATACCACAACATATAGCCACTCATCAACACATAACAAAAAGGTAGGAGGAATAACTTACACTTGGGTTTAGGTGAACCCTCTAGGTCCCACCCAAACCCCCAAGAGTTCCATTTCGAAAACAAATCAAAGTTTGACATTTCTACTCACTGTTGCTACCTAAATGGAAGTCGAGAACCAAGCTCAAGTCTCCAAACTCTTTGGATTCATTCCCGAGGCTTCACCAACAAGATTCCTTGCTTCTAATCATCCCAACACAATCAAAACAATCATAATTCAGTCCACGATTCAATGTAGAAAGCCCCGGACACAAACCAAACACAACATACATAATTTCAAGCTAAAGACAATCCCAAATTCCTCATTCCCGAGCAGCCTTAAAGCACAACCTAAAACCAATGTTTCCAACACTTATATTACTCCCAAAAGCTTCCAAAACAACCCTTAAATGTAGCCTAACCATCAGCCAACAAGTTTCCACCTTAAACACCCCCAAAAATCAACATTTCAACTCTCTAAAACCTCCCTAAAACCCAATTTCGGGAAACAACTTAAAACCTTGTAAAAATCGAATATGTTGGACCTTATAGATTGTAAACATCTTACCTAACATAAACAAACCAAAAACTTAAGTTTAAGTCAATAAAGTTCACATTTGTAATCCAAACTTTCAAAACTCTAAAATACAAAAACCATTGAGGTTAATGAAAAATAATGGTACAAGCTTGTAAAGGAAAGTGAGGACAAGTCGAAAATGGGCTTACCTTTGAAAAGTCCCTAAATATATGGGAGAATGGTGATGGAATAGTAACTTGGGGAAAAGGGAGCTTTGTGTCGTGAAAATGGAAATGGGAAGGGGAAGAAGATGATCCAAAAGCTAATTTTTAATGTTTGTTTAAAATAAAAAGGCCAAAGACCAAAATACTCTTAATGAAATATGGCATTTACAAATGGGAGATATCCATGGCTATTTGGGTTTGTTTTGAAAATAGTCCAACATAATTTATTTATTTTGAAAACCCGAGGCCTAAAATATTATTTTAATATTTTATTATTATTTTCACCCGACCCCCAAACCCGGGTGTTACATGGCAACACAATCTGCTCTAAAATTCAGTGATTTTCAATTATTTTTAAATGAAAATTTGTTGGAATAGTTGCGATTATTCGAATAGTTGATGAAGTATTACTTTTAGCTCTCCTTTTATGTTCTATTTTTTCACATAAATATTTAATTTTGATTGATAAATGAATTAATGAATTAGTTTATAATTTTTTTTCATTAAAATATAATGGTGATTTATAAGTTATGATTGCAGTTTCTAAGAATTTTAATAGAGATTACTTGAAATTCATGTGGAAGAAGTTAGACCTTTAATTGTTTATAAATTGGAGAATTTAGTGAGCTAATAATTTGATTAAATAGAGTTACTCGGTTGTTAGGTGATATATATATATATATATATATATAATTTTATTTTCAATAAACCAAAATGTAAGTGAAGCTCTGCTTTTGAAATTGCTTTAGCTGGATGATACTGAAAAGTTTCCCACCTTAACTTTATTTAAAATAATTTGTAATTTCAGACATTGAGACTTTTATTTTGAGATTATGTTTTTCCCTGCATTTGAATTTATTTCGGACGTCTTTATGAAATATTTAGTACATATTTTAATGTTCGAGTTTCATATATATTTAAGAAATTTTACATTAATTATTATTAATTAATTCAAATTGTATTTTAAAATGTTTCTAAACCTAAGACTTATAACTTGAGGGGAAAGTTTTCAAACCTAACTTCCTAGATTCGGCCCATTCCTTCTGGGCCGGGTTTAGGGGTTACAAGGATAGCAAATCTGAATAAGACCGAGTTATTTGGAAGAAAAGTTTAGTAGACCAAAAGGATTGAGTTAGTAGGTGATTAATAAGGTAGTTAATCTGACGCGTCTGACACGCATTTATGCGTCTGTTACGCGTCTGCCGCACGCTTCTGCGTCTGCCGTGTCAGTCTGTTGACAGCCTGTCTTATCCGTCTGCGGCGGCAGCCGAAACGACATGCTTCAATAAATGGGCTCTGTTGGGCTGATGAATGGGTGGTGGGCTTGGTTCACTTCTTCTCTTCTTCTTGACTCCTTTATTTCCTAAAAACAGAAAAATAAAACATTATTCGAATAAAATAAACCTAATTTCCTAATAAATAATAAATAATAAAAATAAATAATAAAAATAAAATTTAGGTTAAATTAGGGATGCCAGGTGGGGCATCTTCTAAGGTAACCACTTCCTGCATTCATGGGGCTTCAGTCCCCTGATAATGCTTGAGGCGTCGTTTCCGGTACTTCTTGAAGTCCATCCGTACCCTCCATCTTGTGATTATTCTCATGTTGGGGGCTCCTTTCTTTCTCTTCCCTTTGTAGTCCATGAAGTCCTCCCTTCTTGGTAATGTTTCTGAGGGCATGAATATATGATTAGAAATAATCAAATTGACATTCGGCCACAAACTTACCTTGTTTTCGTTGAATGTTGTTGTGGTTGAATGTATCCCTTGTTGTCGTGTCTACTGCTGCGGCAGGCAGTTATTTTGACAGTTCTTTATCAGGTTACTTTGCAGGTCAATGGGACATTGGTAAGTGCCATCACTCTCTATATCAAATTCGGTTGACCACTCGTAAATCTCCATCAGTAGAGACTTTGATGATTCTGTGTCCACCGCGTTGGTTCCTCAAATACCTACAATGGAATTGGTGAGTTTTCATATAATTCAAAAGGTTCGTTTATTACCTGCTCATATTCCATCGGTGAGGCATTGTCTTTGGGTAGCTCTTCTAGGTGGTCGTGCGAGTGCTATGACAGGGATGGATGTGTGCAATCTTGTTCAGGCATAATCGAGGTGGTGGGTTTAGAATTTGCCTCTGATGTAGTTGCTGCTTCAGCATCAGTTGCTGCCGAGGTGGCAGTTGCTGTCGAGGCGGCAGTTGCTGTCGAGGCGGAAGTTGCTGTCGAGGAGGCAGTTGCTGTCGAGGCGGCAGTTGCTGTCGAGGCGGCAGTTTCTGTCGAGGCGGCAGTTTCTGTCGAGGCGGCAGTTTCCGCTTTGACTGGAGTTTCTGCCTCAAAAGTTGTTACTGCCGTGACATTCTCTTGAATTTTACTCAGCGTTGTCGCGGTGTTGCTCCATTCCGGCTCCTCGATCATTGTCATGGCAAGTTGTTGCTCAGACTCATCATATGTTGGGTATTCCTTCACATGGGCGTCCTCGTCATCTTGCCTCGGGATTTCAGGTTCAGTCGTGGCATGAATGAGGACAGGTCTGCTCAAAAGTTCATCCATCTTGGCGATACTTGCGTTCGTAGAAGCCGACACTTTTTGAGTGAGTGCCATGAAGGCTTGCAGTGTGTCTTCTAAGGATTTTGACTGCTCTTGAGGATGATGACATTGCCAGGGCAGGTCGGGTTCTGCAGCAAAACTGTTATGGTATAAAAAATTTTGTGGGTTTTGATCGTACCATAAAAAATTTTGCTGCTGCGGCATCGGCATTTGCTGCCCCTGTTGCTGTCGTGGCAGCATGTCTTTACGGTAATTGCAAGAACTTTCCCACATCAATTCTCGAATGGTTTTTCCTGGCATGTTGATGCCCTTGAACCTGTATTTTCACCTGAGTTTTTTTTTGTTAAAAAAATAATAAAATAAAATAAAAATAAAAATAAAAATAAAAGAAAAGTGCAGAAGCTAGGGTAAGAGTGTGTTGCCAGTCCCCTGCAACGGCGCCAAAAACTTGTTGCGTGTAAAAGCGTCTATCGCAATTGAGTGCAAGTGTACACGTCGCAAGTAATAAAGTGATACTAGAGTATCGGATATCGTCTCCACAGGGACTAGGCTAACCCTTTCCTTCGCTATCTGCACAAGGGGAAAATAATAGATTAAGATTGTTGTCACGAAAATAATAAGGAAAAACGTAATTAAAAGAGTTGGAATATCAAGATAGAGAGAATGGGCTGGTATTGAATTGCTCAGTAGTGCAGGTATTGCAATGCTTAGGAAATCCAGTTCTGTCGTCGCGCCCGTCGCCGACAGCACCTGTCGCGGCGGCTGTCCGTTGGCTGTCGCGGCAGCAAACACACCAACTCCGTACTCCAAGTTTGGCAAGAATCCCAGATCTGCCTTGGCCTATCCCTAGGTCCAAGTCTGTCGATGATCACGTCTTGATGATACCTCCCGGCGTGAATCGAAGGATGAATACCGATGTGTATGAATTCTTCTTTAGCCACTTAACCTTGCCCTATCCCTAGGCACAAGATAGTTAAACTATAAACTAGAGAACTCGCTCTTATTTCTTTTGTATACTTAACTCTCCCGATGCTAAGTAAATGGATAACCTCACAATGCTCTCCCGATGCTCTTGCAAGATATTAATAACCAAAATAAGAGAACTTGAAGCTTATTTTATTGAACTTGGAAAATCCTAAAACAAAACAACCCTTGCAACTACTTTACAAATCAACCCGTGGCCCTGGGGGGAATTTAGAAAATGTTGTGTTGAGTGTGTAAAAGTTCTATTATTTACACCCTTTTTAATCCATATTTCTGCTGCATTCAAGCATCATTGCATTGCATTTAGGTTAGTTTTCAGTAAAACATCACAAATGGACTAAAGGTACGGATTCTACTAAAAGATGGCTATTTTTGCAGGAATCTGCCATAGTAAACGATGAAGGCAGGCGCAGGGTAGAGAAGCAGGAGAGCTGAACTGGACAAGTAGATGAAGAAGACGAAGCTGCCATGGACCTGTCGTGACAGCATGGTGACAGCAGACTTATGAAGAGGAAAAGTAAAGTGGACCTCGATAGATAGAGAAAAATCTGCTCATCTGTCGTGTGAAAGCCAAATATTTTTCCAAGCCCCGGATCAAAAGATATGTCAAGCCAAAGCTCAAGGAGAGGAAATTCCTAGAAACAAGGATGCGGCTGGAAAGTAGGAGTATTTAGAGATTTAGTCTTTATTAGAATCTTACTTTTAATTAAAGTTGTAATCCTTGTTACTTTAGATAACTTGAGCCCAAAGCTTATATAAGGGCATAGATTTAACCTAGGAGGCACAACCGATTACCCCATAACCGAAACCAAAAACCCCTGCCGTCTACGCGTCACCGACATGTTCTAAATTCCCCCTAGGGCCACGGGTTGTTTTGTAAAGTAGTTGCAAGGGTTGTTTTGTTTTAGGATTTTCCAAGTTCAATAAAATAAGCTTCAAGTTCTCTTATTTTGGTTATTAATATCTTGCAAGAGCATCGGGAGAGCATTGTGAGGTTATCCATTTACTTAGCATCGGGAGAGTTAAGTATACAAAAGAAATAAGAGCGAGTTCTCTAGTTTATAGTTGAACTATCTTGTGCCTAGGGATAGGGCAAGGTTAAGTGGCTAAAGAAGAATTCATACACATCGGTGTTCATCCTTCGATTCACGCCGGGAGGTATCATCAAGACGTGATCATCGACAGACTTGGACCTAGGGATAGGCCAAGGCAGATCTGGGATTCTTGCCAAACTTGGAGTACGGAGTTGGTGTGTTTGCTGCCGCGACAGCCAACGGACAACCGTCGCGACAGGTTCTGTCGGCGACGGGCGCGACGACAGAACTGGATTTCCTAAGCATTGCAATACCTGCACTACTGAGAAATTCAATCCCAGCACATTCTCTCTATCTTGATATTCCAACTCTTTTAATTACGTTTTTCCTTATTATTTTCGTGACAACAATCTTAATCTATTATTTTCCCCTTGTGCAGATAGCGAAGGAAAGGGTTAGCCCAGTCCCTGTGGAGACGATATCCGATACTCTAGTATCACTTTATTACTTGCGACGTGTACACTTGCACTCAATTGCGATAGACGCTTTTACACGCAACAAGTTTTTGGCACCGTTGCAGGGGACTGGCAACACACTCTTACCCTAGCTTCTGCACTTTTCTTTTATTTTTATTTTTATTTTTATTTTTATTTTATTTTATTATTTTTTTAACAAAAAAAAAACTCAGGTGAAAATACAGGTTCAAGGGCATCAACATGCCAGGAAAAACCATTCGAGAATTGATGTGGGAAAGTTCTTGCAATTACCGTAAAGACATGCTGCCACGACAGCAACAGGGGCAGCAAATGTCGATGCCGCAGCAACAAAATTTTTTATGGTACGATCAAAACCCACAAAATTTTTTATACCATAACAGTTTTGCTGCAGAACCCGACCTGCCCTAGCAATGTCATCATCCTCAAGAGCAGTCAAAATCCTTAGAAGACACACTGCAAGCCTTCATGGCACTCACTCAAAAAGTGTCGGCTTCTACGAACGCAAGTATCGCCATGATGGATGAACTTTTGAGCAGACCTGTCCTCATTCATGCCACGACTGAACCTGAAATCCCGAGGCAAGATGACGAGGACGCCCATGTGAAGGAATACCCAACATATGATGAGTCTGAGACACAACTTGCCATGACAATGATCGAGGAGCCGGAATGGAGCAACACCGCGACAACGCTGAGTGAAATTCAAGAGAATGTCACGGCAGCAACAACTTTTGAGGCAGAAACTCCAGTCAAAGCAGAAACTGCCACCCCGACAGGTTGCTGCCGCCATAGAGAATGAGCGACGGGTAAGGGACAGTTCACTGTTTGAAGGCCAACACAAAAATTTTCATTTTTCTTTTAGGTTTAAATTGCTTGAGGGCAAGCAAAAACTTGAGTTTGGGGGTGTGTTGAGTGTGTAAAAGTTCTATTATTTACACCCTTTTTAACCTATATTTCTGCTGCATTCAAGCATCATTGCATTGCATTTAGGTTAGTTTTCAGTAAAACATCACAAATGGACTAAAGGTACGGATTCTACTAAAAGATGGCTATTTTTGCAGGAATCTGCCATAGTAAACGATGAAAGCTGGAGAGCTGAACTGGACAAGTAGATGAAGAAGACGAAGCTGCCATGGACCTGTCGTGACAGCATGGTGACAGCAGACTTATGAAGAGGAAAAGTAAAGTGGACCTCGATAGATAGAGAAAAATCTGCTCATCTGTCGTGTGAAAGCCAAATATTTTTCCAAGCCCCGGATCAAAAGATATGTCAAGCCAAAGCTCAAGGAGAGGAAATTCCTAGAAACAAGGATGCGGCTGGAAAGTAGGAGTCTTTAGAGATTTAGTCTTTATTAGAATCTTACTTTTAATTAAAGTTGTAATCCTTGTTACTTTAGATAACTTGGGCCCAAAGCTTATATAAGGGCATAGATTTAACCTAGGAGGCACAACCGATTACCCCATAACCGAAACCAAAAACCCCTGTCGTCCAACAGTCACCGACATGTTCTAAATTCCCCCTAGGGCCACGGGTTGTTTTGTAAAGTAGTTGCAAGGGTTGTTTTGTTTTAGGATTTTCCAAGTTCAATAAAATAAGCTTCAAGTTCTCTTATTTTGGTTATTAATATCTTGCAAGAGCATCGGGAGAGCATTGTGAGGTTATCCATTTACTTAGCATCGGGAGAGTTAAGTATACAAAAGAAATAAGAGCGAGTTCTCTAGTTTATAGTTGAACTATCTTGTGCCTAGGGATAGGGCAAGGTTAAGTGGCTAAAGAAGAATTCATACACATCGGTGTTCATCCTTCGATTCACGCCGGGAGGTATCATCAAGACGTGATCATCAACAGACTTGGACCTAGGGATAGGCCAAGGCAGATCTGGGATTCTTGCCAAACTTGAAGTACGGAGTTGGTGTGTTTGCTGCCGCGACAGCTAACGGACAACCGCCGCGACAGGTGCTGTCGGCGACGGGCGCGACGACAGAACTGGATTTCCTAAGCATTGCAATACCTGCACTACTGAGCAATTCAATACCAGCCCATTCTCTCTATCTTGATATTCCAACTCTTTTAATTACGTTTTTCCTTATTATTTTCGTGACAACAATCTTAATCTATTATTTTCCCCTTGTGCAGATAGCGAAGGAAAGGGTTAGCCCAGTCCCTGTGGAGACGATATCCGATACTCTAGTATCACTTTATTACTTGCGACATGTACACTTGCACTACCATTGCGTAAGAGTGTGTTGCCAGTCCCCTGCAACGGCGCCAAAAACTTGTTGCGTGTAAAAGCGTCTATCGCAATTGAGTGCAAGTGTACACGTCGCAAGTAATAAAGTGATACTAGAGTATCGGATATCGTCTCCACAGGGACTGGGCTAACCCTTTCCTTCGCTATCTGCACAAGGGGAAAAGAATAGATTAAGATATTTGTCACGAAAATAATGAAGTAAACGTAAATAAAAAGAATAAAGATATCAAGATAGAGAGAATGGGCTGGTATTGAATTGCTCAGTAGTGCAGGTATTGAATTGCTTAGGAACTCCAGTTCTATCGTCGCTCCCGTCGCCGACAGCACCTGTCGCGGCGGCTGTCCGTTGGCTGTCGCGGCAGCGAATACACCAACTCCGTACTTCAAGTTTGGCAAGAATCCCAGATCTGCCTTGGCCTATCCCTAGGTCCAAGTCTGTCGATGATCACGTCTTTGATGATACCTCCCGGCGTGAATCGAAGGATGAACACCGATGTGTATGAAGTCTTCTTTAGCCACTTAACCTTGCCCTATCCCTAGGCACAAGATAGTTCAACTATAAACTAGAGAACTCGCTCTTATTTCTTTCGTATACTTAACTCTCCCGATGCTAAGTAAATAGATAACCTCACAATGCTCTCCCGATGCTCTTGCAAGATATTAAAACCAAAATAAGAGAACTTGAAGTTTATTTTATTGAACTTGGAAAATCCTAAAACAAAACAACCCTTGCAACTACTTTACAAATCAACCCGTGGCCCTAGGGGGAATTTAGAACATGTCGGTGACGGGTAGACGGCAGGGGGGTTTAGGTTATCGGTTATGGGGTAGAATGAGGGATGATCTCCTAGGTTAAAATACGTGCCCTTATATAAGCTTTGGGCTCAAGTTATCTAAGGCTAATTTTTAATGTTTGTTTAAAATAAAAAGGCCAAAGACCAAAATACCCTAAATGAAATATGGCATTTACAAATGGGAGATATCCATGGTTATTTGGGCTTGTTTTGAAAATAGTCCAACATAATTTATTTATTTTGAAAACCCGAGGCCCAAAATATTATTTTAATATTTTATTATTACTTTCACCCGACCCCCAAACACTGGTGTTACATGGCAACACGGTCTGCTCTAAAATTCAGTGATTTTCAATTATTTTTAAATGAAAATTTGTTGGAATAGTTGCGATTATTCGAATAGTTGATGAAGTATTACTTTTAGCTCTCCTTTTATGTTCTATTTTTTCATATAAATCTTTAATTTTGATTGATAAATGAATTAATGAATTAGTTTATAATTTTTTTTCATTAAAATATAATGGTGATTTATAAGTTATGATTGCAGTTTCTAAGAATTTTAATAGAGATTACTTGAAATTCATGTGGAAGAAGTTAGACCTTTAATTGTTTATAAATTGGAGAATTCAGTGAGCTAATAATTTGATTAAACAGAGTTACTCGGTTGTTAGGTGATATATATATATGTAATTTTATTTTCAGTAAACCAAAATGTAAGTGAAGCTCTGCTTTTGGAATTGCTTTAGCTTGATGATACTGAAAAGTTTCCCACCTTAACTTTATTTAAAATAATTTTTAATTTCAGACATTGAGACTTTTATTTTGAGATTATGTTTTTCCCTGCATTTGAATTTATTTCGGACGTCTTTATGAAAGATTTAGTACATATTTTAATGTTCGAGTTTCATATATATTTAAGAAATTTTACATTAATTATTATTAATTAATTCAAATTGTATTTTAAAATATTTCTAAACCTAAGACTTATAACTTGAGGGGAAAGTTTTCAAACCTAACTTCCTAGATTCGGCCCATTCCTTCTGGGCCGGGTTTAGGGGTTACAAGGATAGCAAATCTGAATAAGACCGAGTTATTTGGAAGAAAAGTTTAGTAGACCAAAAGGATTGAGTTAAGTAGGTGATTAATAAGGTAGTTAATCTTGAAACCTGGTTAATAGAGTTAGAAGGATTCCACGTCAAATATTCTTGTATAAAATTTCAAAAATGCCCAAAATGTTTAAAAAGGACTAAAATAACCATGGCAATGAAAGTAACATAGAAACATACAATGGATTTGGTAAAACAACCGATTCATATGAAAATTTCGGAATTTGTTGGAACGTTCTTGTATTAAGACTTAAATCTTCGGTTTTGTAAGGTACTCGTATTTTCTAAGATTCTGAATAAATCTCTGAAGATAATTTATGGAAAAATATTTGTATATCCGAACTAATCAAAGTGGCGTAAGATACCAGACTGATTGACATGACCAAAGAGGATTGAAAACATCGATTAGGCTGAATTGATCGGGATGAACGTAATGACCAGGAGACTGAAATATCCTTGGGTACTAATTGTCAAATTATTTGAAATGATGGATATACTCTCAAAATCTGAAATGAATAAATAGTCGGAAGAGCTGAAAGGCTCTAAATAATTGAAACACCTTCGGACATCGAGGTGACAAAAAATACCTCTAAGATTTGAAATGAGAAATATCAATAAAGACAAGTGAAGATAATGGCTCTGAAAGTGGTAATACACAACCCATGTTGGTTGGTCGTTTCAAGAACTATTGTGATGTTGGAAGAATACCATATAAAATCATGTCAGTGTTATTTGGAGGTATAATACACATGTTCGAATACTTGAAGAATACCAAATGAATACATATTTGATTTTCCCCGTTGTACGTTCAATGGTTGCTTAGTGAAAAAGAGCTTTTGTTATACAAGGTAGTCGGTTTTAAGAAGTGAGTACTTAAGGGTACTGATTCGGCTAAATATTAAACACTGAAATGATGGTTTACGATCATTTCAAAGGGAGTCAGAAACCTGATAAGTAACTAGAACTTCTGAACTTTGTACATCACTGCTTTTACTTGATAGTCTAATTACCAAATTACCTCTGAAGGTCGAAGTGATCAAAAATGCCCTCGTAGGCTTAAATGATTGGATCAATATTCTCAATGTGTCAACTTCTGAATGTTTTTTTGAACTGTTAGTATCGAGCTCCCTCGCCTAGGGACCTCGTTCTAAAACTAGTCTAAAATTGTCAGACGTTCTATGCTCCATTTCTAATAATTATCAAGCGTCTTTGAGAAATATATTGAACCATAAAGTGTGTACCCTATATCCGTGAATACACTCTGCTTTAAACTAAGATTATCTGCTCTGAATTAAAAGTATGACTCTGTTACCCGTAATGAAAGCTCAACTCTTGGATTTTGTCTTCTGATAAAAAATATATGATATCCGTCTTTTGATACAAAAATAAATCTTATATATGTCTTCTGATATAAAAATATATATGATATTTGTTTTCTGATATTACTGTCTTCTGAATATAAACTAAATTTCATATGGCGTATATTATCTGGGATATAAATGAAAATATGTAGGCTCGGCGCTGGTAAGCCCTTTTGGACCTAAGCTCATACGCCCAATGGGCCTAGGGTAAGTCTTTCTGGGCCTAAGGCATTCCCTTAGGTAGGCTCCTATGCCTCAGTCCTAGGGTAAGACCTTCTGTATGCAGTTCAGGGGGAATTGCATTTTGGAATTTGGTTGTAGGGTAGTTAAGTAAATTAATAAAACTTTTTGACCACTTCTGAAACATACCCTTCTAAATTACTATATCAATGTTGAACTCTCGCGCTTATGAACCACTCTGAACTCCTTGATTCAACTTCTGAAATCTAAACCTTTAGCTTTAGACTAAATAAAGAACAACTTTGTTACCTTCTGATAATGCTTCACTGAATTATCAAATCATACTTTGAGCATACCGTTGCCCAGTTCATCATGACAATGTTAAGCTTGCCATATTTCTGCTTGTGCTTTTAGCATCTCGAAGCTCACGTTGTTTTTACCATCACATGTTAAAAGATCGACCACGTCCCAGCTGTCAACGTCGGTATGGGAGTTTCTTCGGCTTTTCTTGCGGAATACAATACCTGTGTAATTAGGGGGCATGTATGTCTCGTCATGTTTCATGTTGAGTTTGAAACTTGTATTGGTAACTTTTATTACAATTTTTGTCCTATCGTCTAAATGATTTCTGAAATTGTATTTTAATTTTTAAACTTGATTTATGGTTTCAAATGGTTTGACAATTTGTTTTACATGAAATTTGAATGTGGGTCGCTCTGGTGACCGTAATATGACTTCCTAGGATCTGTGCTAACGCATTTGCGAGTCTAGGGGGTTACAACAGATAACTATATCGTCGATCCAAAAACCGGATATCTAAAAAAACCGGATCATATTCGATCTGATATCTAACAATAAACACCCCTACAAAAAGTTTTAACAAGTCCTTTATCCAAACCACTAATTCAAAAAGCTCCTAAAGTGAGACTTTTCAAAATGAGAGGTTTCACCCTAGTCCGCAATTACAATCATCTATTTATCAAATATCTAATTTAGCAGATATGACTGGTCAAACTTCTAAAAATACTTCAAATCTCTAATTTTGGCTCAAAAAGTTGTTTACCAAACATGACTTCTCTCTCCACTGAAGAGTTCTTGAGAAACATAAATTAAGAAGATCAAATCCCTTGCATTTACTCTATAGTTTCTTCAATCCAATTGAATATTTGGTAAGCTCATGTTCTTAACCTCCTTTTTTATATCATTTTTATTAAGGATTAAGCTTAGCAAATCCTAGGTTAAATTTCCATGGATAGAATTTTTAGAGAGATATACGGTATATTATGAATGCTAGGATTGATTTTAAGCCTATTTATGTTATCCTTGTGATTTGTATACCATGTAACTATCTTAGCCTAATACTTTGAGGTATTAGGAGTTTTTCATGACAATTTGATTTGGTATTGATGGATTTATGTTTTTTCATATTAGATAAAGTTGAAGTAGAGGGAACATTAGATCGAAAAGGGAAATCTAAGAAAAATCAAGCTGATGTGATAATTCGCGATCAAGTTTAGCTCTGGAACCTTCGGTGAGTGTAGTTGAGTCTCGAGAATGGTTCGGAGCTTTCCTGAATGTGTTTTGTTTGAATTATGGTTCATAAGCATGGTTGTGAAATGTTTGAAAGCTCATATAGAGCAAGCTTGGTGAAATGCTAAGTTTGGTAAGTTAGGTCAGCTCAATTGAGTGTTATATGTTTTGAATATAATGTTATGTTATGGAAAGGCATGAGAAAAATGATTCTTAGATGACTATGAACCTTGTTATGCTAAGTATGAACTTAAAGTTCAATTTCAACGTTTGACATGATATGAAATGCACTTATGATATGGAGCTATAAGCTCATCTATGAATTAAGCTATGTTAATGATAAGATGATAAGCTTTGGAGTTATGCTCAATATGATATGTGTGACTTTTGGAGCTTCAAGCTCACTTATATGTTTATGAATAACTTGATTAAGAAATCTTGGATTCAAGTTAGCCCCGGGTATAGTTGACATGCCATAGAGTCCATTTTAGCTCAGTTTATGGGGATTATGATACACGGATTGACCTTTCTTTGTTTAGTGGCGACAGTAGGAGAGATCAGTTATTGGTCATTGGCGATAGTAAGAGGGGTTGAATTTTCTTTGTTTAGTGGAAACAGTTGGTTGGGGATTCATGTACACTAGTGCTATTGAAATACAAGGAAAACTTTGAATAAACATTTTCATAATTGACTTTGATATGAGTAAGTTATATATTACTTTGGGTAAATGAATATGCATGACATTGATATGAAAAGTTATAATGCCTGCCAAAGATTAAGATATATGAAAAAGTATGTCATGATGTGCTTTGTTAAGTAATTAATATACAATGGAAATGATAATATGCTAAGTTAATAAGTTAAAAAGAGAAATATGGTTATAAACATATTATCTATTATATGATCTTCAGTATGTATTCTTGCATTTATTTCTATATTATCAAGTTGACTAGCTCACTAAGTAGTCTAAGCAATATAAGCTTACGTTATATCATCTCATGCATTTTAGGTGCAAGTTCTCCGTAGAATCGATCGTGATTGCAAGCTGGAAGTCATCTCATACGGTGATCCCGTGTCGATACTAAGGTTAGGTTTGAAGTACTAGTGTTATGGTACGGTACTTTAAGTATGATACCAACATTGGGTTCGTAACTTCAGCGTACCAATACGGTACCTAGAGTACCGATACATGTTTTGGGTTCGATGTTTGAGTATTGGTAGGTGTACCAGTACGATACCTTGAGTATCGGTACCCTTGAGTATTGGTAGGTGTACCAGTACGATACATTTGGATGAGTTTCTTTCATCAAAAGAGTTGGATTTTTTTCAAAAATGCATTGTTTTATTGGGCCATCAAATGTTTTTCTTTGATTTTTAAAAAGGACCAAAATTTTATAAAATTACAAATTAATCATTGAAGTTAGGTCGTTATGATATTGACCATCCAACTGGATCTTAATAACTATAAATATGCCTGAGGTAGACTTAGGTCGTGATGATATTGATCATCCAACTGGATCTTCCACAAATGAGGAAGATAACACTCGGAAAAGCCCTACGAATCCTTAGGAAGTTAGGAATAACCCTCTGAACCCTCAGGATATTTCAAACGATCCACTGGCACCTCCCAACACCCTGTACAAAGGGACAAAGACCCACACAGCTTAATAAATCACCCTTCTTCTCCACCCTGAACAAAACCACAAAGAAAACCAAAGCTAAAACTCGCCAAACAAAAATGCAGAAAAACAAACGGTTCCATCATTCAACTTCTACACTATAAAAGTAACCTTTCTTAAGAAGCAAAACCCAAGAAACAATATAATTCAAAACTGATTTTTAGAATTTCAACAACCAAGTGAAAACACATCCACGCTTTAAAAAAATGAGGGGCACGTCAATTCATCCTGGGCATGGCAATCAGAATCAACCAGAAAAGTCCAACAGAACGTCAAACCGCAACTTGAACAACTCAATTTTGCCGAGAGTTTCTCTTCTGAGCACAAAATACATTATGAAAACAATAGGTGGTAAAGTGGCACACGTTACATCAATCTTATTAAACCAATGCCAAAATCGTCATGGACGGCGCTCACAATGCAACACCCATGATACGACAGACCCCTACACCATTTTCTAAGCCCGCTTGTTCCATGAACTCAACAAATTCATCCATACCGCACATTGGATTAACACACCTACATCGTTCCCCAATCGATCACACAACTTTGAAGTCCCCTCCAACACACCGTAGAATCAATTAACTAGTCACTGTTTTGTACAACTCCTTCCATACCACAATTTGATTTTCCGTAATACACGGTGTTTATATAGTCACCATTCCACAAGGCCAATCTTCCATCAACCATACTCCCCTTATAGCCACGAAATTATGTGACATCGTCGACTCTACCTTTCCAAACACCGATACATCCTACACCATTAAAATATTGCTCGGACGACAATTGACGTGGCAAACCATAGTCAAAATTATCAGAATACCAGATCTTATGTACCATTGCTATCGACATGCATCCAGTTTCATTTCTTGAATGAACACCATCTCAAACCGATATTGTCGCAATCTATCATGGACTGTCTTCTTTTTGGTCTTAGGCCATGTCCTTATATGTTTCAAAGACTATACATTTTGTTTTATCGGATCCCTAAATCAAATATTTTGGACACATACATGCGAAATTCTCGCATGTAATTGAAAATGTTGAATCATTGAAACTTTCAAGCAGCTTGTTCTTTTGAAACAAATTTCCACGTTTTAAATGAATTGTAATATTAGTGATTTAAAATTATCCCCTGCGAACATTCTTTCATAGTACGTGGTTATGCTACTTGTCGTTTTCAAGCAGCATGTAAATGGCTTCATCGGTCGATCACCGAAATTGGTCGTCGGAGACGCCTTTGGCCGTGATTCTACCAGAAAACGATAGATCGTTAAACCAAAGTTTCAACGCACATGTCAACAACACGAAACAAACGAGAATATTACCGGGAATAAGCCCGAAATATAAGTTTCGGTCGGAAAAACACGTAGGTTCGATGAGACCTTTTCCAGTGGCAAAATGTCGATTTTTCGAAAGGGTTTTGCTCGCTTAGCCGCAAGGAACTCAACGGTGGTGGTGGTGAAATGAACGAATACCCACGACGAACGAAATTGACAAAAAACTGAAGGCTTTAACCCTAAGTTCATTGAACCTTAACCTTTCGATTGGCGGTGATCAGGACGAAGGGTGTGCGAGTGACTAAGGGGGTTTTGCTCGGGACT
The DNA here is from genome assembly GCA_958450335.1 of Hibiscus tridactylites. Taxonomy (NCBI): domain Eukaryota; kingdom Viridiplantae; phylum Streptophyta; class Magnoliopsida; order Malvales; family Malvaceae; genus Hibiscus; species Hibiscus tridactylites. The sequence goes on along the minus strand of OY288283.1, from coordinate 78,795,725 downwards.
CGACGACGAGCACTTTGGCACCGACGGTGAACGGCACGACATGGCGGTGGGGGAAAAACGATGGTGGCCGGTTGTTTGCGGAAGGTGAAGAGTTAGTGAGGGGGTAGAGGGTTGTGGTACCTTTGAGGGGTAAATGGCCCAATTAAATGCTATTAATTGGGCTGGTTGAGATATTTTGTTATTTTATTATTATTTCAAGAACCACCAGCCGTTAATAAAGAATATGAAATTATACCTTCGAACCCACCAGCCGAGTTCTTACCACTTTATCGGGAAAGCCATGATTGATTGTGCACATATATTAATAAACCGATGAAGGCATACAAACTTAATAATCAAATATGCTATGAATAATCCCGAAAGATATAAAAATACTTGAAATAGATGAGAATTAAGAATAACAAGAAGATCTCACTAAAAGTACTTGAAAATATCCTTGATCCTTACTTGACTAGAAAAAGAGGGGTTTAACCAATCATGGAGTTGACGGCGACAATAAAGGTTTTTGGTTGCTTGATGGTTCTTCTAGGGTTTTATTTTCTCTTCCCCTTATGACCATATTTACAAGGAAAGTCTTTTACATCAATAAGGGGAAGAAATTAAATTAAAGCACGTAACTCTAATCCTACAATAAACGCAATATAGTAGAAGTCCACTTCAAATAGGATTTCTTCTTCTCTAAGGAATTACAACCGTGCCCACCCCTTATCTACCGAATGCTACTGTATTGCGCAACTAAATCTTCCAAAGTGTTCAAATTGTGCTAAAACTCTTATTTTATGCATTAAACATTCCTTAGCCATAAAACACCTGAAAAATCAAATAGAATCCAAAACAAGGGCTTTGAGATAGATTAGAAAAATTAAATCTTGTCCCTCTTAATTTTGAGCTTAAACACTTATTAATCCCTTTTATTTTTAAATTCAATATTCTTACCCCTCTCAATGTTCGATCATGACTTCGTCCCAGTGTGAGCATGTTATATCCCTTTCCCCGGGTTAGGAGCAAGGAGTATTACTACGTTTAACTTATCAACTTGTTACAAGACATGTCAATTTTCAGGTCCATCTAAAACTTTTTATCTTATAACTTATCTTGTTACCTAACCTTATTACCTATACATCAAGAAAATTCAAATCAAACTATCATGTGAACTATCTCAAACAAATTTATATAAACAACATGCCATTCAAATACTACATATCATATAATCATGTAAACCATTCAATTCAAGGCGTATCAAACAAAATCTTATCATTCATACATACTCTCCATTCAAAAGCTCCCTAATAGGAGTAATACTATTTTCATTCACTTAAGTAATTCTTATAGTCATGCATTAATCTAGATATCAATTTACCATTTAGGTCTTACTTATTTTTCAAGTAAACAATTTGGTCATTCTTATAATTCAAGTAAACGATTTGGTCATTCTTAGAGATCAAGTAACCTATTAAACATGCTTCAATACATCAAACCATACAATCATGTAAGCCTATAATCAAACTTACTTTGATCTATTACTTATAAGCATTCATATTAACATGTCGGGTTTCGGGTCTACAGTAACATGTCCAATACGGGTTTAGGTCGTTCTCGGTCGGATGCAAGTCGGGTTCGGTTACTACAATAATAGGTTCAACTCGGGTCCGGGTCAACAACATTCAGTTACAGATCGGGTTCGGGTCATCGAATCCTCGGGTTAAACCAGGTTCTTACTCAAGCAAGTTTCAGTCAGGTTTTCAGGTCGGGTCAGCTTTTTACATCCCTAAGACTTTGGCTCAAAAGTGGTTTTCTAATGGTCATATTTACCTTCTTCAGATAAGAACATCCCAATTCCTCGAGCGAACTATAAAGATCCGTGTCCTTGAACTATAAAGATCCACAACATGATTCTCCATTGTCCCAATAGTCTCATTAATTGGTTGATCGACAATTTCACTATAAGTTGGAGTTGAAATTTTATCGAACACGTAATGGATCATTGTGTTTGTGTTTTCTTGCTTAGCTACAACTTCATTTTGATTCATCAATTTCTCCCGATCCATAGATGTCACCACCATCCAACATACCGATATGGGCTGATTACGATTTTAGTTGTTTGAGAATTTCTTGGAGCATCTCGTTGTTTTGTTTCATAGCTTTTGTATTCAATTCCATAGATTCGAGGAGGCTCATGATAGTTCTCTCAACAAAAACACCAATGTAATAAACCAAATACTCAAAGCTTGTTTTCTATTCACAAATAAGAGAATTATAATAGAAAAGAGATATAAGATAGGGAAGAAAGGTGTCAGCAAGTAATACTAAATCTAGAGATGGAAAAAGCCGTAGCCAAAACATTTAATTGCTATTTAAAATTTCAACAACCAAGTGAAAACACATCCACGCTTTAAAAAAGGAGTGGCACATCAATTCATCTTGCGCATGGCAATCAGAATCAACCAGAAAAGGCCAACAGAACAGAAAACGACAACTTGAACAACTCAGTTTTACTAAGCCCTACACCATTTGCTAAGCCCGCTTGTTCCATGAACTCAACAAATTCATCCATACCGCACATTGGATTAACACATACACATCGTTCCCCAACCGATCGCACAACATTGAAGTCCCTCCAACACACCGCGGAATCAATTAACTAGACACATTTTTGTACAGCTCCTTCCATACCACAATTTGATCTTCCGTAATACACGGTGTTTATATAGTCACCATTCCACAAGGCCAATCTTCCATCAACCATACTCCCCTTATCGCCATGAACTTATGTGACATTGTCAAATCCTCCTTTCCAAACAATGATACATCCTACGCCATTAAAATATTGCTCTGACGACAATTGACGTGGCAAACCATAGTCAAAATTATCAGAATACCAGATCTTATGTACCATTGCTATCGACATGCATCCAGTTTCATTTCTTGAATGAACACCATCTCAAACTGATATTGTCGCAATCTATCATGGACTGTCTTCTTTTTGGTCTTAGGCCATGTCCTCTTATGTTTCAAAGACTATACATTTTGTTTTATCGGATCCCCAAATCAAATATTTTGGACACATGCGAAATTCACGCATGTAATTGAAAATGTTGAAGCATTGAAACTTTCAAGCAGCCTGTTCTTTTGAAACAAATTCCCACGTTTTTAAATGAATTGTAATATTAGTGATTTAAAATTATCCCCCTGTGAACATTCTTTCATAGTACGTTGTTATGCTCTTTGTCGATATGCTTATTATAATTGAATTCGACTGGTGGGTTAAATAAAAAAATGTAAATATATTTTCTTAAAAAATTATCATTGTTTTTTAATAGTAAGAAATTATTATTGATAAACCAATTAAATTAGAATTTGATGATCTGATTAATTTGAAAATTGATCTTATTTTTACAACATTCGGCGAAACATTAAATATGATTCACTTGATCAATATAATATTTCGTTGTTTTTGAGAGACAATAAATTTATAGTAATTTAGATTTGAAATTGACATCTAAGCCAACAATATAAAGTTGCCTTTAAATACTAAGTCTATGAATAGCAAAACATAAAGTGAAGGGCTTCTGAAACAAGAATGAACGATGAGTTAACACTTTGCTCAAAGTTCGTTATGATAGAATTCATCCCAAAGATGTATGCAGTTCACTCAACCAAAGGTTCTTTCTAAAAATTATTCGAACACAACTCACTTAAATGGAATCCTAGACCCATACAAGTCAATTTCAAAAGAGCACAACAGCAACACAAATGCCTCGGAATGAACAACTTGGAAATCAGACAAAGCAGTCAGATTTACTTGCAACCATTTATTGCCTCGGGAGAAGTTTCTTCTACGACCCTTGCCCTTCTTATTCAGCTTGCTGAAGATGTAGAACGTTTTAGATGATGTCTCGCCGAAAATATTCCAGGGATCTTTGTTTTCACCGCCGTAGATTTCGCAGTCGCATATGACATCGCAGGGTAATGGTTCGCCTTTCACCTTCTTCGTTAAGTAGCATTCAATCAGCTGAACTTCGGTTGGATTGAATCGGAAACCTACGGGAAAGTTGGTCATCCAGGAAGCCATAATCTTTTTGGTGGCGATGGAGTAAGGAAAAGGCTGTGGTGTATTCAAGTTAAGGAAACCTAATAGCTAAATGCAAAGTGTTTTTACATTTTTATTCTTCGTACATCCATTTATATGAGGGACGGATGCACATTACTTGAGTGAGGGGGCAACTTTGGTGGTTTAATTGCATTTTAAACCATTGATAGTTTTAAAACTGTTATAAATAAGTCATTGTCCGTTTTCTTCACACACAAAAAATAATCATTGTACCTCCCAAAATTTTCGGTTTATTTGATTTTTAGGATCTTGTTAGTTTTATAATTAATGAAATTAAGTCTCCACTCAATATTTTATTTTGATTACTCTTTAGTACTTTAATTTCAAAATTAGAAAAATAAAACCCTAACTCCCTTAATTTTATAGTTTAATTGTTTTTTTAAGACCCTACTCATTTCAAAGTTAAGAAACTTGCCTCCTCATGAGCAAATCATGACTATGTGCCTAATTTATATACATATCGGTAGGGGGTTTACAGTTAATTGGTTCACAAGAAAATAAAAAAAATATGTCACGATATCCGAAAATTGATATATTTTTAATCTTAATTATTACATTTTAATTGTCATGTAGGATAATTAGGATAAATACTTAAAACTGAAATTATTATTTCTCTTTATTTATTTACTAATATTCGAGACACATATGTATGTGTGTCAAGGGGGATTAGGCCCATTTTATAAATATTACATATTTCATAATTTTCGTTAAATAATAATTTTAACCATGTAAAAATTAAGTAATTAAATTAAAAATGTAAGAGCTAATTAAATATTTAGTCAAATAGAGTCTGAAGTAAGGAAGGATGGGCATACGCACCACAATTTCTGGTCTAATAAAAATTCAGGTCTCGATAAGTTTAAATATTAGAAAAAATAAATCTTGTCCCTCTTAATTTTGAGCTTAAATACTTATTAATCCCTTTTATTTTTAAATTCAATATTCTGACCCCTCTCAATGTTCGATCATGGCTTCATCCCAACGTGAGCCATACTTAATTTATAAGATAATATTTTATTTTTGGTCTAATAAAAATTTTCTTCTTCAATTCACCAAGGAAGCATCAAAGCTCACTTTCCCTCTCTTTATTTCTCTCAAATTCGGCAGCAACACTAGAAGGAGAAGATGAATAGCATCCTTCTCTTTCCTTCCTCCCAGTAGTGTAATCTAATTACACTTAGCCATTCTATGTCATTTCCATGTGCAAATGTCCATTTCTTTAAAATTAAACATGCAATCATCCACTTTTGTTTGGTTACAAATTGGTCTTTTTAATTTTGGTCACTAAATTTTCAATTCCTTCTATTTTGCCACTAATTTCAAGATTTCTTTATGATTTAGTAAAATTAATTTCACATCTAACTTCTAGGCTATGATTTGGGACATTATAGAGCCATACTTAATTTATAAGATAATATTTTACTTTTATAATTAATAAAAATATCATACTTGTGAGACGTTGTACTCAAACTTTGTTAAATTGTCGTTTCTAATGAAACAAAACTTATAGTTGTATAAAAACCCTAATGGTGCTTGAATACACTAATGATGCAACAAACCCTGACGGCCCCTTGAATTATCGTCCCCTTCTGTACGAGAGTCGTAGAGGCAGGCCGACGAAAGGACATGTACGTTTTGATGCGTCGTCTGTGCTAGAATCGCCGGCTTTTCTTTTCGTGTTGGTTGATATGCGTATCCCTAAAAAGAGTGGAAGTCAAGAAGAAGGCATTGTTGATGAGGCTTTGGATATCAGTGTCATGGTTGTTTATGGTGATGGCGGTCCGAGTGATCCTATCTTGGTAGATAATCAGATGCAGTTCTGTCAAGGTATGGTGGGATGTGCTATTGAGGAGATACCGTTGGGGAGAATGTGACTTATGCAAGCAAGGTTGCCGAGAGTAGTGCTGGTAAAGTTCTAAAGTTGAGTTAGATTGAACAAGAATTGATTGTGCTCGATGAGGATTTTCTGGTTGACACTCCTGGACCTTTCCCAACAATTCGTTTTTCAGACAAGGTCCCTGACCAGGGGCAGATATGGGCCTAGGCCTAGGGATGTAAAAACAGGTAATCGGACAGGTTTCAGGTCGGGTTCTGTCAGGTCGGGTAAAATCGGATACAAGTCATTTCAGGTAAAAAAAATTTGACTCGACTCGGGTCGGGTGCGGGTCCATTTCAGGTCGGGTCCATTTCAGGTCGGGTCCATTTCAGGTCGGGTTAGAACGGGTCGGGTCCGAAGCAGATAATTGGCAGGTTAATTCGGGTTCAGATACACTTCAAGTCGGGTCCATTTCAGTTCGGGTTCATTTCAGGTCGGGTTCGTTTCAGGTCGGGTCCATTTCAGGTCGGGTCCGTTTCAGGTCGGGTCCATTTCAGGTCGGGTTCATTTCAGGTCGGGTTCATTTCAGGTCGGGTGCATTTCAGGTAGGGTAATTTCAGGTCGGGTAGTTTCAGGTCGGGTAAATCAGGTCGGGGTATTTTCGTGATTGAAATTCGTATTCAGTTTAAGTTCGGTCGTACAACCGTATAAGTAGTTGATAGACTTTAGGTTGACCTTCGTCAATCGTCATTAATTTTGAGTTAATTATTTAAAGTCATATCAAATTAAAATTATAAAACATTAGAGTAATTAAAAAAATAATCAAAATGGGTCGATTTGGAATGAAAATTGGTCAATTTGGATTACAAATAAAATTTCAGGGATTATAATGAACATAAATATCAAATTAAAATTATAAAACATTAGACAAATTTAAAAGAAAACAAGGAAAATGGGTATTTTGGAATAAAAATAAAGTTTTGGGGACTATAATGAACAAAAATATCAAATGAAAAGTATAAAAATTAGAGTAATTAAAAAAAACAATAAGTATAGGTCAATTTAGAATAAAAATAAAGTTTTAGTGTCTAGAATGAACAAAATTTAAAATTAAAACTATAAAACATGATGAATTAAAATATATATAAGGGTCAATATGGAATTAAAATAAAGTTAAAGGGTTCATGCATTAATATGTACACACACGTACTTACATACATTATGGGTTAGTTTTTAGTGTTTAAGGTTTAAGGTTTAAGGATTAGGGGAAAGTGATTATGGTTTAGGGATCAAGGTTTAGGGTTTGGGGTAGGGTTGAGGGTTCATGCATTAATATGTACACACATATATACTTACATACATTAGGGGCTGGGTTTTAATGTTTAAGGTTTAGGGTTTAGTGTTTATGGTTTAGGATTAGGGTTTAGTGTTTAGGGTTATGGTTAGGGTTAATGCATTAATATGTACACACACATACTTACATACATTAGGGGTTAGGTTTTAGTGTGTAAGGATTACAGTTTAGGGTTTAGGGTTTAGGGTTAATGTATTTATATGTACACACGTACATACTTACATACATTAGGGGTTGGATTTTATTGTTTAAAGTTTATGGGTTAAGGATTATTGTTTAGGGTTTGGTGTTTGGGGTTTATGGTTTTAGTGTTTATGGTTCATGGTTTAGGGTTCATGCATTAATATGTACACACGTACATACTTACATACATTAGGGGTTGAGTTTTAGTGCTCATGGTTTAAGGTTTAGGGTTTAGGGTTTATGCATTAATATGTATACATGTACATACTTACATAAATTAGGGGTTAGGTTTTAGTGTTTATGGTTTGAGGTTTAATGTTTAGTGCTTAGGGTTTTATGGTTTAAAGATTAGGGTTTAGGGTATCCACTTTTATATATACAGATATTGTAATATAAATTCTAAAATAAAAAAAAACACGAAACCCTAATAATTTAATGTTTTAACGAGTTAAATTGAAACCTAAAAATCAAAATTAGGACCTAAACGTAAAGTACCAAAGCATAAGAGGACTATAACAATGATTTTTCCTAAACCAAAAAACTGGCGGGCAGATTCCCACCAAATCTAAATTGGAAATTCTTTTCCACCAAAATTTCAATTTTTTTTTTCATTTTACTCCTTAAATTTTATTTTTATTTCAAATTGACCTACATTTATTTTTTTAATTTGTCCAATGTTTTATTATTTTAATTTAATATTTTCTTCATTCTAGTCTCTTAACTTTATTTTAATTTCATATTGACCCATATATATATATATATTTAATTAATCATCTTTTATACTTTTAATTTGATATTTTTGTTTATTATAGTCCCAAAACTTTATTTTTATTCCAAATTGACCCGTTTCCATTGTTTTATTTTAAATTTGTCTAATGTTTTATAATTTTTATTTGATACTTTTGTTCATTATAATCCGTGAAACTTTATTTTTAATCCAAATTAACCCCTTTTCAGTCCAAATTGACTCATTTTCATTATTTTTTCAATTACTCCAATGTTTTATAGTTTTAATTTGATATAACTTTAAATAATTAACTCCAAATCAATGACGATTGACCAAGGTCAACCTAAGTGTATTAATTTTAAGTTATTTTTATGTTATAACAGTTAATTTTTTAACTTTAGTGTATTAATTCTATTTTATATCTTAACTTAAGTCTACAATTTGTAACTTAAGACAACAATTAATTAATTTGTTCTAATTAAGTAAATCATCTATTTTATAACTTAATCATTTTTGAACTTCAAAAATTGTAGTAAGACTTGTACGAAAACTTTTGAACTACAAAAATAATAAAATTAATTAATTTGTTCTAATTAAGTAAATGATCAATTACTTATTCTTTTTTCAACTTTAGTACTTATATATATATATATATATATATATATATATATATATATATATATATATATATATATATATATATATATGCGCGCATATACATCACCTACATCAATATATGTAGGTGTATATGTATATACATTATATATGTATATGGTATATCAACTTCTATTTTTTTTAATTCATCATGTCATAGGTTTCGAGTTAATTTCAGCTCAGGTCAACAACAGGTCGGGTCACTTAACAGGTCGGGTTTAAAGCAGGTCGGGTTCAAAACAAGTCGGGTCCATTTCAGGTCGGGTCCATTTCAGGTCGGGTCCATTTTCAGGTCGAGTCCATTTCAGGTCGGGTCCATTTCAAGTCGGGTTCATTTTAGGTCGGGTAAAATTGGATATCGGGTCAATTCAGTCGGGTAAATTCGGTTATTTGCCAGGTCGGCTTCGGGTTCGGGTTCGTTTCAGTCGGACGCAGGTCGGGTTTCAGGTCCAAATTAACAGGTCCAATTCGGGTTCGGGGCGTTTTCAGTCGGACGCAGATCGGGTTCGGTTACTACAGTAACATGTCAAATTCGTGTTCGGATCAACAACAGTCAGTTGCAGATCGGGTTCGGGTCATCAAAACCTCGGGTCAAATCAGGTTCTGACTCGAGCAAGTTTCAGTTGGGTTTCCAGGTTCTGACTTGTTTTTACATCCCTACCTAGGCCATGACCCAGTCCATGCTCTAAAAATGTCCTTTATTTATATAGAGAGAGGTTTTGGGTAAGCAAAAATAACAAGAAATGTCCCAATATAAAATTTTCGTTTAGTTTTTAAGCCTTAAATTAGTTCAAAAAATAAAATCTAAGTAAAATAAAAGGTAAAAAAAATATTTCCGTTTGTAATTTCATTACATTTTATAAATAATAAATAATTATTTTTAACAAATATAATTTAAACATATTTTGTACTAAATAATTATTTTTTAAAATTGAATTCCCCAACATAATTAGGGTTTCACTTTACTATATAATGTAAACAACAAAACAAAATAAAAATTAAGATTAAAATTAAAAGAAAATATTGTTTAAGGAAAAACATATAAATCATTTCCAATGTCTTTAGAAAAAGGTAATATAGGATCTCGATGTGTCCTTCGGTGCATGCAATAACACAATACCTAAAAAGATAACAAAAACAAGCTAAGAAAATATATACAAAAACAAAAACAAAATAAACTAGTGCAAAGACTAATCCTAAAACAACCAATTGCCAATCCTCGCAACGGCGCCAAAAATTTGTTTGCGCGTGTGATGTACTATAAATGATACGCAAATATGGTGCAAGTATACACGTCGAACAAGTAATACAGTGATAAGTGAGTATTGTCTCCACATGGATTGGAGGTGTTTCAAGGTTAGTTTAAGCACACAAGTGCACGAAATGAAAATGAAGAATGTTGTGGCAATCAAAACAGAGTGATGAATGTTGTAGCAAATCAGAACAAAGATATAAATGTTGTAGGAAATAAAGATAAAAGATATCGTGCTTAAATCAGTAGACAAACATGTCCTCTTATGCGTGTGAAACTCATTTCGGAATGTCTGACTAGGTTGCCTGGTAAACTTATGTTTTAGCTCTCTACTAGGGTTTACCTCTCTAACATAGTCTATGCTCGGCAGGATTCACTCAAGGTGCTCCTTAACTATCTCTAGCAAGGAAATTGGGAGCAGGAAATGCTACTGCAATACCTCTTAGCATAAACTCTATCACTGACAAGCGTCATTTTACTCGCCAAAATAAATTGAAATAAACCACTTCAAACTAATATTAACACAAAGAAATTAAAGTAGAATAGAGGAAGAGGGTCGATCCACATGGAGTTCTGTTGGAATTGCTAATTGAACCTTGTCGTGATTTAGATCCTAGAAGTAGCTGAAAAATAAATAAAAAAGGGGGGTGGTTTGGCATGATTGAAGTAACGAGAAAATAGTAAAAAATTAAAGAAAAATTAAGTAAATAAAGTGAGGAATGAAGTAGAAAAATCACAAATATGAGAGCAGCCTCGAGCTAGCTTCGTCAATTCCTATGATCATTGAAAATAGATTTTTACTCCGGGAATCATGTCGGTTACAATCTACGAGGCTCAACCCATCGTAATTTGGTTTTCTCTCATGTAACCGATCTTCCCAAGTCTATCTTCGAAAGTCAATTCTTAAATAATTCAACCACGTCTATCGCCGTTAAAATACTTAGTTTAAAAACCGGAAAAGCCCGACTCACAAGTTGTCTCATTGAGAATCATTTCTGAATTCAACTTTCCTTAGCGGACCGCCGCTAAGAGTGTTCACAGGAAGTCGAAGTGTCACAGGCTGATCCTTCCTCCCAACTGTATAATTAAACGATTCCAGACCAATGGATCCTTTTTTATTTGAAAAACGTTTAAAACACTACACAAATCCGGGTATATAGCGGCACTTTTTGTGGCATTTTTGGAAAAAACGCCACTAATTTTGAAGAAGTCGCGGCATTTTGAAGAAAAAATGCCACAAATAACAAATTTCGTAGTGTTTATTGAAGAGCGCCGTAATATCAATGTCTATAGTGTCATTTTTATGAAGAAACACTGCAAAAGTATAACGTATAGTGGCGTTTGTAATACAAACGCCGCAACCGTTTATTTTTATGATACTCACTTTATTCCCTCAGTCCTCAGCCGATCCCTAATTATCCAAAAATCCCCAATTTTTCCTCAATTGCTCTCAATCTTTCACGCCGTTTCACTCTCAATCGGCTCTTAGCCCCTCATCTTGATCGGACAGGCGACCCCCATCGACATCGAGATTTTGTTGTTGCACACACCACCATCTTCTTGATTCAGATTCTGTTGTCGTAGCTTCTTGCAGATGGTGTCATCCCTAATGAATATGGAATTAATCTGAAGTAAAAACAAAAAATTGGTTCAAAGGTGAGTCCTTTCTGCATGTCTTCTTCAATTAGAAAGGTTCCAGAAAAATCTGGACAATTCCTCGACCGTCGCTTTTAAAAGAGTCGAAGAACTTACAGGCGAATTCGGAAGAAATCTTTCTTTTCTTCAGGTTCGTTGAACTCGTCGAATTTCATTTTCTTTACAAAAAAGAAAGAGAAAAGTTTTTTCGAGTTGTAACTTTGTAATATTTTAATGGTGCCTGCTGAGTTGGTTGCCAGAGTAGGAACCGAGGAACACGTATTTAATTTCTATGCTTAAACTACTAATTTTGAGTCTAATTGGTTTACATTTTGATTAACTTGAAGGCTTCCTTGATAATTAAATTGTTTTAACTGAAGCATGGCATGTAACCCCCTCGTCCCGGTCTGGACGACTGACCGGTCCGAGTAGGCTACACGGGGAAAACCGAAGTGCAACCCGCTAAGGCTCCCCTTCGGTTAGCAACCCTAGAAAAATTCTTTAATTATTATCTTGTCTAAATGGATTAATTTAATCCTATGTGAAAGGACAACAACGAAAGCAACAAACGAGACGATCAACCCAAACATCATTACAAAATAGTCCATTTTAGCTTAATCTGCAGGTCGTTTCGAAACACCCAAGGAGTGTATCGAAACGCCTTGATTAAGTCAACAGGCCCAAGTCAACACGAGGGGACCGTATCGAAACGCTGGTCAACCGTTCCGAAACACCCTTAATGGTCAACTTATCGTGGTCAACGATACGAAGATCGTTCCGAAACGCCTAGGACCATTTCGATACTTCAATTTATCGTCAAAATCTCAGATTTCCAGTGGCAAAAATGTATCAAAACGACCCCCTTGCGTACTGAAACGCTTGGCCTGAAACAAGAGGTCGTATCAAAACAGGACCAACCGTTTCGATACACCTGCTGCGAGTTGACAGGTTTTAGCTGGTTTTTGGCACAAGGCAGCCCCAAATTCCAACCAAAACCTCCCACAACCAACCACACAACAACTCTAGATGCTAGACACCCTTAAACAACATGTTTCACACTCATCATACATATAAAAGCCACTCAAGTAAAACATCAAAATAACAAGGATTAATACATAGCATTTAACATAACATGTCTTAGACAAACACACTTAGCATTCATGCGAAAGGTATGAGTCTTCAAACACAAGGCAAATATGCAACAAGTAAATATGGTCTACTATCCACAACATAAACGCATACACATGGACAACATGAAATCAACAATTTAACATGCTCATCCAAACACAAAATCAACTAAGGAGTTTGACACCAACTCCTACAAGTATACACCCCCATCGTCTAGGCATTATTACAAATACATAAATCATACTTGAGCTAATTGAGAACTGTTGCGTGTAAAATAGTCTATCGCAATGGTAGTGCAAGTGTACACGTCGCAAGTAATAAAGTGATACTAGAGTATCAGATATCGTCTCCACAGGGACTGGGCTAGCCCTTTCCTTCGCTATCTGCACAAGGGGAAAAGAATAGATTAAGATATTTGTCACGAAAATAATGAAGTAAACGTAAATAAAAAGAATAAAGATATCAAGATAGAGAGAATGTGCTGGTATTGAATTGCTCAGTAGTGCAGGTATTGAATTGCTTAGGAACTCCAGTTCTGTCGTCGCTCCCGTCGCCGACAGCACCTGTCGCGGCGGCTGTCTGTTGGCTGTCGCGGCAGCGAATACACCAACTCCGTACTTCAAGTTTGGCAAGAATCCCAGATATGCCTTGGCCTATCCCTAGGTCCAAGTCTGTCGATGATCACGTCTTTGATGATACCTCCCGGCGTGAATCGAAGGATGAACACCGATGTGTATGAATTCTTCTTTAGCCACTTAACCTTGCCCTATCCCTAGGCACAAGATAGTTCAACTATAAACTAGAGAACTCGCTCTTATTTCTTTCGTATACTTAACTCTCCCGATGCTAAGTAAATAGATAACCTCACAATGCTCTCCCGATGCTCTTGCAAGATATTAAAACCAAAATAAGAGAACTTGAAGTTTATTTTATTGAACTTGGAAAATCCTAAAACAAAACAACCCTTGCAACTACTTTACAAATCAACCCGTGGCCCTAGGGGGAATTTAGAACATGTCGGTGACGGGTAGACGGCAGGGGGGTTTAGGTTATCGGTTATGGGGTAGAATGAGGGATGATCTCCTAGGTTAAAATACATGCCCTTATATAAGCTTTGGGCTCAAGTTATCTAAGGTAACAAGGATTACAACTTTAATTAAAAGTAAGATTCTAATTAATGCTTAATCTCTAAGGATTCCTACTTTTCAGCCGCCTCCTTGCTTTATGGGAATTCCTCTCCTTGAACTTTGGCTTGACATATCTTTTGATCTGGGGCTTGGAAAAATATTTGGCTTTCACACGACAGACGAGCAGATTTTTCTCTATCTATCGAGGTCCACTTTACTTTTCCTCTTCATAAGGTTGCTGTCACCTTGCTGTCACGACAGGTCCATGGCAGCTTCGTCTTCTTCGTCTTCTTGTCCAGTTCAGCTTTCCTGCTTCTCTGCCCTGCGCCTGCCTTCTTTGTCAACTATGGCAGATACCTGCAAAATAAGCCATCTTTTAGTAGAATCCGTACCTTTAGTCCATTTGTGATGTTTTACTGAAAACTAACCTAAATGCAATGCAATGATGCTTGAATGCAGTATAAATATGGGTTAAAAAGGGTGTAAATAATAGAACTTTTACACACTCAACACACCCCCAAACTCAAGTTTTTGCTTGCCCTCAAGCAATTTAAACCTAAAAGAAAAATGAAAAATTTTGTGTTGGCCTTCAAACAGTGAACTGTCCCTTACCCGTCGCTCATTCTCTATGGCGGCAGCAACCTGTCGGAAAGGTTAGGATCTGTCCGGAATCTCCCTATAGCTCTCGTGCAGTGTGTGCATGCTTGTGAACAGTTATATGCTAAGACTCTCTTAGTTTCACTAGAATATTCAACTTCTTAACTCGAATTTTTATGCCAAAGTTTATTTTCTTGAAGACACATTTCATGCTTCATTTTCTTCTATTTTCAAGCTAAGTTTTTACTAGAGCCAGTTTCGGGCACCTCTAGTTACTAGAGCCGGTTTCGGGCACCTCTAGTTAGCTTCCTAGAGCCGGTTTCGGGCACCTCTAGGTTTTTGAGTTTCTTTTGCTAAACTTCTCTCCTAGAGCCAGTGTTAGGCACCTCTAGGGGCTATCCAAGTTCTAAGCTTCCTATTCTAGTTTGGCTAAAAGAAATCTAAGCAATATAACAGTCACAATGGTGTTTAAGTTTTTCAGAACTATAGAAAGGCTTTAAACTTCTCCTTAAACTGTCCTAAAGATGCTGCCACGACAGAGCTGTCATGACAGGTAAGTTAACTTCAAAGTTTTTAAGCCAACAGTTTAAATTTTCTGATTTTTTTAAGAGAAATTAAAAGACACAACAATAATAAAAAAATGTACTTAAGACTCCATTAATGATGGAGGGTTGCCACCCCCAAACTCGAGGGATGCATTGCCCTCAATGCAAAATGACAGAAAAAAACAAAAATATGAAGAAAAGTACATCACAAATGATAAAAGCATGCAGCAATAAGAGGGAAATAAAAACTTAAATTTTCAGTCGCTGTCCTCGCTGCTGCTGCTGAGACGGATCTGACGGCGGCGTCTTGGTTGTGGAGGAGGCTGGGCAGGTCCAGGGGCAGGTGCAGGGGCAGGTTGCTCCACGAGCTGGACGTCGGAACTGCTGCCACTGTCCCAAGTGCTGCTGGTTGTGGTGCTAGCCTTGAGCAACCGTTTCTTGTCTGCCACGTGTTTTATCCGCTTGACCGGCGTAAATTCTCTCTCCAAATTCCTCCTGATCAGAGGGCTGTCATCAAAGGCAGGCCTTTTTGTTCCTCTGGCAGAGGTGTCGGCCGGTGGACTGTCTGCTGCCGTCGGGGCAGGTGATGTGGTGGAGGCAGTCGAGTGGGAATGTGGGGAGGCAGGTGGTGTAGGTGTGTGGACAGGAGTGGGGATATGGAAATAATGGGCATGAAAAGTAGGGAATTGAACATCGGGAAAATTTAAAGTTTGGGTAATGAAGTTTACCGTCGAGTTTGCGAAGTCCCGAATGAACGTCATCAATCCCATTTGTCTCTCCTCTACCCGTTGTAGCATAGCAAGGAGGAGGGCGGACTGGTCTGTCGGAGCGGTGGCGGCAGCAGGTTTAGGGGCAAGCTCCTCTGATGATTCTTCTGGGGAGCCGGCTGGATTGAAAGATGAGACAGGTGTAGCCACGACCAGCTCCCTGAGGCTGTTGATGTTGTTGTCTGTCCAGCCTCTGCCCTTGATTATTTTGTCGGAGGGTTCCTCGGAGACAGCAGCACACCAGCAGAGGGAGGTTATTGTGAACGACATGCATAGTCGAGAGTCGGAGCGGAAAGTACAGTCCAGGATGCTGTCCCTCATATAGCGGCCCACATTGATAGGCCTGTCGTGCATGATGGAATGAATAAGGGCAAGCCGCTGCCGGTTGACCGTCGTGTGGTGGGACGAAGGCATGATACGCTTTTTGATGAAAGCGTTCCAAAGTTTGGCTTCCGGGAGGAGCTGCCCCCTGTTGACGGAGTGGGGGTTCTTTTTGCTGGTTGTCCATGATGTTCCCTCCTCTGTCAACTCCACCATGACAGCATCATAAGCGGCAGCATCGAGGGTGTCGAGAAATTTCTGGTGAGCATCATCATCGGGGCCAAAGTAGAGGCCAAACATGTGGTTGATGCTGTCGGCAGTGAATGGCACCTTAACACCTCGAACGATGACAGATGTCGCCGTTCTGCTGTCTATGGCAGCATAAAACTCTCGGACTAATGTGTCGTTTAGCTCTGCCGGTTGTTCAGCAAAGTGCTCCCATAATTGAGCCGTGATGGCCTTTACGATGAACGGCCAGAGTCCCATGTTGGGTGCCTTTCGGATGTACACGAACCCACGTTCCTCCCATAGCTCCTTTGTGGCGAAGGGTGTTGCTGCTGCTGAGGAAGATGCTGAGGCAGCACTACGACGGGTCTGTCTAGTCGACATGTTAGTTGCAAGGGTTGTGAAAAATGAAGAAAGCAAATAAAACTAGGGGAGAAAGCAAGGAAGAATAAGCAGAAGTGAGAAAAAATGAAATTGGAAACGGGGTTTTATAGCGGTCGAGTTGCTGCCCGTTTAATGCTGTAACGGCAGGCGTGAATAATGGCGCGACGGATGGTATTTAGCGTGTCTGACGCGTCTGACACGCATTTATGCGTCTGTTACGCGTCTGCCGCACGCTTCTGCGTCTGCCGTGTCAGTCTGTTGACAGCCTGTCTTATACGTCTGCGGCGGCAGCCGAAACGACATGCTTCAATAAATGGGCTCTGTTGGGCTGATGAATGGGTGGTGGGCTTGGTTCACTTCTTCTCTTCTTCTTGACTCCTTTATTTCCTAAAAACAGAAAAATAAAACATTATTCGAATAAAATAAACCTAATTTCCTAATAAATAATAAAAATAAATAATAAAAATAAAATTTAGGTTAAATTAGGGATGCCAGGTGGGGCATCTTCTAAGGTAACCACTTCCTGCATTCATGGGGCTTCAGTCCCCTGATAATGCTTGAGGCGTCGTTTTCGGTACTTCTTGAAGTCCATCCGTACCCTCCATCTTGTGATTATTCTCATGTTGGGGGCTCTTTTCTTTCTCTTCCCTTTGTAGTCCATGAAGTCCTCCCTTCTTGGTAATGTTTCTGAGGGCATGAATATATGATTAGAAATAATCAAATTGACATTCGGCCACAAACTTACCTTGTTTTCGTTGAATGTTGTTGTGGTTGAATGTATCCCTTGCTGTCGTGTCTGCTGCTGCGGCAGGCAGTTATTTTGACAGTTCTTTATCAGGTTACTTTGCAGGTCAATGGGACATTGGTAAGTGCCATCACTCTCTATATCAAATTCGGTTGACCACTCGTAAATCTCCATCAGTAGAGACTTTGATGATTCTGTGTCCACCGGCGTTGGTTCCTCAAATACCTGCAATGGAATTGGTGAGTTTTCATATAATTCAAAAGGTTCGTTTATTACCTGCTCATATTCCATTGGTGAGGCATTGTCATTGGGTAGCTCTTCTAGGTGGTCGTGCGAGTGCCATGACAGGGATGGATGTGTGCAATCTTGTTCAGGCATAATCGAGGTGGTGGGTTTAGAATTTGCCTCTGATGTAGTTGCTGCTTCAGCATCAGTTGCTGTCGAGGCGGCAGTTGCTGTCGAGGCGGAAGTTGCTGTCGAGGCGGCAGTTGCTGTCGAGGCGGCAGTTGCTGTCGAGGCGGCAGTTGCTGTCGAGGCGGCAGTTGCTGTCGAGGCGGCAGTTTCTGTCGAGGCGGCAGTTTCCGCTTTGACTGGAGTTTCTGCCTCAAAAGTTGTTGCTGCCGTGACATTCTCTTGAATTTCACTCAGCGTTGTCGCGGTGTTGCTCCATTCCGGCTCCTCGATCATTGTCATGGCAAGTTGTTGCTCAGACTCATCATATGTTGGGTATTCCTTCACATGGGCGTCCTCGTCATCTTGCCTCGGGATTTCAGGTTCAGTCGTGGCATGAATGAGGACAGGTCTGCTCAAAAGTTCATCCATCTTGACGATACTTGCGTTCGTAGAAGCCGACACTTTTTGAGTGAGTGCCATGAAGGCTTGCAGTGTGTCTTCTAAGGATTTTGACTGCTCTTGAGGATGATGACATTGCCAGGGCAGGTCGGGTTCTGCAGCAAAACTGTTATGGTATAAAAAATTTTGTGGGTTTTGATCGTACCATAAAAAATTTTGCTGCTGCGGCATCGGCATTTGCTGCCCCTGTTGCTGTCGTGGCAGCATGTCTTTACGGTAATTGCAAGAACTTTCCCACATCAATTCTCGAATGGTTTTTCCTGGCATGTTGATGCCCTTGAACCTGTATTTTCGCCTGAGTTTTTTTTTTGTTAAAAAAAATAATAAAATAAAAATAAAAATAAAAGAAAAGTGCAGAAGCTAGGGTAAGAATGTGCTGCCAGTCCCCGTCAACGGCGCCAAAAACTTGTTGCGTGTAAAAGCGTCCATCGCAATTGAGTGCAAGTGTACACGTCGCAAGTAATAAAGTGATACTAGAGTATCAGATATCGTCTCCACAGGGACTGGGCTAACCCTTTCCTTCGCTATCTGCACAAGGGGAAAAAAATAGATTAAGATTGTTGTCACGAAAATAATAAGAAAAAACGTAATTAAAAGAGTTGGAATATCAAGATAGAGAGAATGGGCTGGTATTGAATTGCTCAGTAGTGCAGGTATTGCAATGCTTAGGAAATCCAGTTCTGTCGTCGCGCCCGTCGCCGACAGCACCTGTCGCGGCGGCTGTCCGTTGGCTGTCGCGGCAGCAAACACACCAACTCCGTACTCCAAGTTTGGCAAGAATCCCAGATCTGCCTTGGCCTATCCCTAGGTCCAAGTCTGTCGATGATCACGTCTTGATGATACCTCCCGGCGTGAATCGAAGGATGAACACCGATGTGTATGAATTCTTCTTTAACCACTTAACCTTGCCCTATCCCTAGGCACAAGATAGTTCAACTATAAACTAGAGAACTCGCTCTTATTTCTTTTGTATACTTAACTCTCCCGATGCTAAGTAAATGGATAACCTCACAATGCTCTCCCGATGCTCTTGCAAGATATTAATAACCAAAATAAGAGAACTTGAAGCTTATTTTATTGAACTTGGAAAATCCTAAAACAAAACAACCCTTGCAACTACTTTACAAATCAACCTGTGGCCCTAGGGGGAATTTATAACATGTTGTGTTGAGTGTGTAAAAGTTCTATTATTTACACCCTTTTTAACCCATATTTCTGCTGCATTCAAGCATCATTGCATTGCATTTAGGTTAGTTTTCAGTAAAACATCACAAATGGATTAAAGGTACGGATTCTACTAAAAGATGGCTATTTTTGCAGGAATCTGCCATAGTAAACGATGAAGGCAGGCGCAGGGCAGAGAAGCAGGAGAGTTGAACTGGACAAGTAGATGAAGAAGACGAAGCTGCCATGGACCTGTCGTGACAGCATGGTGACAACAGACTTATGAAGAGGAAAAGTAAAGTGGACCTCGATAGATAGAGAAAAATCTGCTCATCTGTCGTGTGAAAGCCAAATATTTTTCCAAGCCCCGGATCAAAAGATATGTCAAGTCAAAGCTCAAGGAGAGGAAATTCCTAGAAACAAGGATGCGGCTGGAAAGTAGGAGTCTTTAGAGATTTAGTCTTTATTAGAATCTTACTTTTAATTAAAGTTGTAATCCTTGTTACTTTAGATAACTTGAGCCCAAAGCTTATATAAGGGCATAGATTTAACCTAGGAGGCACAACCGATTACCCCATAACCGAAACCAAAAACCCCTGCCGTCCACCTGTCACCGACATGTTCTAAATTCCCCCTAGGGCCACGGGTTGTTTTGTAAAGTAGTTGCAAGGGTTGTTTTGTTTTAGGATTTTCCAAGTTCAATAAAATAAGCTTCAAGTTCTCTTATTTTGGTTATTAATATCTTGCAAGAGCATCGGGAGAGCATTGTGAGGTTATCCATTTACTTAGCATCGGGAGAGTTAAGTATACAAAAGAAATAAGAGCGAGTTCTCTAGTTTATAGTTGAACTATCTTGTGCCTAGGGATAGGGCAAGGTTAAGTGGCTAAAGAAGAATTCATACACATCGGTGTTCATCCTTCGATTCACGCCGGGAGGTATCATCAAGACGTGATCATCGACAGACTTGGACCTAGGGATAGGCCAAGGCAGATCTGGGATTCTTGCCAAACTTGGAGTACGGAGTTGGTGTGTTTGCTGCCGCGACAGCCAACGGACAGCCGCCGCGACAGGTGCTGTCGGCGACGGGCGCGACGACAGAACTGGATTTCCTAAGCATTGCAATACCTGCACTACTGAGCAATTCAATACCAGCCCATTCTCTCTATCTTGATATTCCAACTCTTTTAATTACGTTTTTCCTTATTATTTTCGTGACAACAATCTTAATCTATTATTTTCCCCTTGTGCAGATAGCGAAGGAAAGGGTTAGCCCAGTCCCTGTGGAGACGATATCCGATACTCTAGTATCACTTTATTACTTGCGACGTGTACACTTGCACTCAATTGCGATAGACGCTTTTACACGCAACAAGTTTTTGGCGCCGTTGCCGGGGACTGGCAACACACTCTTACCCTAGCTTCTGCACTTTTCTTTTATTTTTATTTTTATTTTTATTTTATTTTATTATTTTTTTAACAAAAAAAACTCAGGTGAAAATACAGGTTCAAGGGCATCAACATGCCAGGAAAAACCATTCGAGAATTGATGTGGGAAAGTTCTTGCAATTACCGTAAATACATGCTGCCACGACAGCAACAGGGGCAGCAAATGCCGATGCCGCAGCAGCAAAATTTTTTATGGTACGATCAAAACCCACAAAATTTTTTATACCATAACAGTTTTGCTGCAGAACCCGACCTGCCCTGGCAATGTCATCATCCTCAAGAGCAGTCAAAATCCTTAGAAGACACACTGCAAGCCTTCATGGCACTCACTCAAAAAGTGTCGGCTTCTACGAACGCAAGTATCGCCAAGATGGATGAACTTTTGAGCAGACCTGTCCTCATTCATGCCACGACTGAACCTGAAATCCCGAGGCAAGATAACGAGGACGCCCATGTGAAGGAATACCCAACATATGATGAGTCTGAGCAACAACTTGCCATGACAATGATCGAAGAGCCGGAATGGAGCAACACCGCGACAACGCTAAGTGAAATTCAAGAGAATGTCACGTCAGCAACAACTTTTGAGGCAGAAACTCCAGTCAAAGCGGAAACTGCCGCCCCGACAGGTTGCTGCCGCCATAGAGAATGAGCGACGGGTAAGGGACAGTTCACTGTTTGAAGGCCAACACAAAAAATTTCATTTTTCTTTTAGGTTTAAATTGCTTGAGGGCAAGCAAAAACTTGAGTTTGGGGGTGTGTTGAGTGTGTAAAAGTTCTATTATTTACACCCTTTTTAACCCATATTTCTGCTGCATTCAAGCATCATTGCATTGCATTTAGGTTAGTTTTCAGTAAAACATCACAAATGGACTAAAGGTACGGATTCTACTAAAAGATGGCTATTTTTGCAGGAATCTGCCATAGTAAAC